>CM052538.1:30758031-30843709 GCA_028533065.1 Trachops cirrhosus
TTTGTGATCATTTTAACAACTGCTCTCTGTGTTAAAACATGCGTCTTAATTACTTATCTCCTCATTTGAAGGTTAGGGTTTTGATTTAGTTTACTTTGTTTAGAAAAGAAGTGTTATGTTAATGTACTTCATGTCAAAGTTTCCCCATCTGCAGATTCCTCTATTTTATCAATTTTCTCCAAACAGATCATTATGGTACAAGTACTAAGAAAAAATATCCAGTTTGTGATTTATATTCTCAGTATTATCATTTGCTATTCCAGTTCTTATGGTTAGTGTATGTCAGGTAACTTGTTTGGATTGTAAGTAATAGAAACTGATTCTAATTCATTTAGGCACAATAGGAATTTATTGGAGATGCCTAGTAGCTCAGAAAATTGAGGGGAAGGCTCCAGAAAGTGGATGATGTGTTAAATCAGCTATTGCCACAATAATGTTGCACAATGAATCACCCCAAAGCTCAGGCATTTAAAACATTGAGTGTTTATTTATCACTCTCAGGGGCCTGCAGGTTGGTTGTGGTTTGATGGGTCCTGGATGGGCTTGGCTGGTGTGTCAGACTGAATAATGGCCTCCTCAAGATATCCATGTCCTAATTCCCACAACCTGTGATGGTTACCTTATGTGGCAAAAGAGGCCTTGCAGGTGTGATTGAGTAAGGTTTTCAAGATGGGTAGATTACCCTAATGGGCTCCAAAAGCAATAGTATTTGTCCTTATAAAAGGGAGGCAGAGGGACAACTGACATAGAAGGCAGAAGGAGATATGTGATGGCAATAGAAAGAGATTTGAGGATGCTGTGCTCTGGCTTTGAAGGTGGAGGAAGGGGCCTTGAGCCAAGGAATGCAGATCTAGAAGCTGGAAATGGCGAGAAAGCAGACTCTGTGTAAAAGCATAGCCCTCCTGACACCTTGGTTTCGGCTCAGTGAAATTGCTTTTGGGCCTCCAAAATGGTGAGGGAATACATTTTTGTTCTTTTAAGCTACCAGCTTTGTCGTAGTGTACTACTGTAGATCCAGGAAACAAATACATATTGGGTTGGCCAAAAAGTCCGTTTAATTTTTTCTGTAAAATAAAAGATACATTTTTCATTTTCACCACTAACTTTATTGATTTGGATATTTTGAGAATGTCAGCTGTCTCCCGCATGGTATAACGTTGATGGTTCTCAATTAATGTCTTGATTTGACCTCTATCAACTTCAACTAATCTACCCAACCATGGAGCATCGTCCAGCAAGAAATCTCCAGCACAAAACTTCACAAACCACTTTTGACATGTTTGATCAGTCACAGCACCTTCTCTATACACTACAGACTTTTTTTGCCTTTCTGTTGCATTTTTTACCTTGCTTAAAATAGTAAAGCATAATATGCTAAAAATGTTGTGTATTTTCTTCTATCTTCAACAAAAAATGGCTACACAAAAATTCACCAATTTTGATACGTATTTTTAAAATGCATGCTAATATGACAGCTGTCGCAATACAATCTAACAAAATTGTTTTGAATCAGCTAGCACTACTAGAGCCATCTTATGGAAAAACCAACAACAGATTTTTGGCCAACCCAATACAACTGGGGAGTGCTGCTTTGGGTTGCAGGTTGGCTGGGCTCAGCTCCAGGCTCGGACCTGGGTTCTGATGTGCTGCATGTCTGTCCTTCCTTAGGCTCAGGGAAAGGGAAGAGGCTTCCTGGGGCATGCTCTTCTTATGGCAAATCCCTGAAGTGTAAGTATCAAGCCAAACCACACAGGTACATGTAAGCCTCTGTGCATCATGTAGGCTAATGTCCTTTGACTAAAGCATGACGTATGGCCAAGCCCAACATCCATGGGGCTTGGGGGGTATACTCTGCTTACAGTAGAATGCAGGAGTGGGTGTAGAAAATATTTGCTGAACTATAATCCATCCATCATAGGCAGGGATTAAGTGAATCTGTTGGCTGAATGACAGCCAAGGTGATCCACACATGAGAGGAAGAGCCTGGTAGTAGATAATAGATATTAGATACTGCTGCTGCCCACTGGGTGCAAGGCACTGTCTTTAGCATTTAATGAACTCTAAACTGCCTCCTACTGTATTTTTATAAGTCACTTGATCTAGAGTTAATGTCCGAGGTATAAATATTTGATTGGCCAAGTCTAGCTTATGAGTTCAGGGAGAGAAATTGTCTAGCTTGCTCAGCTTCTGTATTGGGAGGGGTGTTCTGCCTACTGACAAGTTTCAGACAATGGCAGGACTCCCTCACTCTAGGGAGGGGATTTAGATACTGGGCAGAAAAAAAGTCTTTCAAGAAGCATTGTGATATAGTAGAAGGAGGAAGAAGGGTTTAGGGCAAGTTACTTTAATGTTCTGAAACTTAGTTTCCCCATCTCTCACATAGGGATAAAAATAACCATAAAGTTTTTTGAACAATAGAATTTAAGTACTTGACACATTTGATGCTGAATAAATGGTAGGCCTTTTTATAAAGTAGGCAACCCATTTTTTCTGACTTCATTTTTATTGAGGAAATTTTTATTTCATTGCTCAGAAAGGAACAGTATTCTATAGCTCTATATGTATTTCTCAGCATGTAAAGCCAGATCCTCTTACAATCTCTATTCTCTGTATATTACTTATTTCTCCAGGATTGGTGTACTTTTCACCTAGTGGGCAAGCCTGGACACTTACTGTCTACATCCTTCTGGGTGAGGTGTAGGTAGTGAGTGTTGCTCTTCTGCTGTGGTCTGCTCTTCTTCATTCTCTCAGCCTGTGCTTTGTACATTTGTGTTTTCCTTCCCTATCTGTATGTGTTAAGTTTGCCTCTGCAGTAAGACTCAGTGTTGTGAAGGGTACATGGGTTTATTCTGTAGGGAAAGTATTAGGAAAACCATATGGGGCAGGTCCAGGCACAGTCTTGAATCTGGTACTACCAGCAATTAGGCTGATATTTTGATATCTTGTTGACCACTCTGTCTATTTCTCAACTGATTCCAAATTCATAGTGTGAAGTATGTAACTGGCAACATCAAAATCTTCAACATTATTTTAAAGTGAGTCAAAGCATAAAACTTAATGTAGACATTTGTTATCCCAAACTATCACCTATAGTTTTATGGTAACTGGACTGGTTTCATGTGTCCTCTAAAATGGTTTATTTTTGCATACATAAATGCCTGAAAGTCAATGTCAAAAATAACCTAAGAAGGCAAATGATAAATAGTTGAATGGTAACCATGGTGAAAAGCAACCTAAAGTTTTTATAGTTATCTGAGTTGTCTTAGATAGGCAGTTTAAGGAAGTAACATATCATTGGGATCCAGGACAGATCTATTGCTAGCTTGCTCGCGTTTCTTTACTTTTGGTCTATATGGGTGGTGTGTTTTTTGGTGAATGCATAGGATGCTGAGCTGATCGCCTCATAGTCCTTGCCACCTGGGTGTAAGGATGCTCACAGAAAGTCCGTGGTGGCAAGTCATCGTTGTCTTTTCAAAGTGGTAACAGTTGTTTCTTGTCTTTGTTTTCCCCGTCCTGACCTGGTTCATACCACTTTTCAGGCCTTGTCATCCTGGATAAGCGCTACTTTTCTGTCTTTTTAGACAGCATGAAAAGTGTGTAAAAGCTTTTCTTTAAGACTACTTCCTTTGTAACTCAGAGAATTTACACTTAAAAATAGTCACTCAGTTATGTTTATAGTCATGTACACATTTTTAATTGGAACTTTCCCAAAGTGAATCCTACAGAGCAAAGCAAAGCTGTGACTCTAGAAAAAAGACATAAAATGAAAGAAATCTTGATACAAGTACAAACATATATAGATTTAAAGATGACATGGATGTTGAATTTTTTGCCTGCCCAGCATCCATTTTCCAGTCTTCTGATCAGCATCCTGACCTTCCTTGGGTAGAACCATCCCTCATTCTATGTGGTTTGGGTGGGGCTGACTCTACTTTCTAGATATGGAGACTTGCCACATGTTCCAAGTTGATCCAGTAAGAAACCCCCCCTCCCCAGGGATTTTGAGAATCCAGCGGGAGGTCCTGTGTGTGCGACTGAGGGGAGACACTGTTGGAGAATGGAGCCATGGGGATTCTTTTAGCCCCAGTTGAATCACTAAGCATTTCTCCTTCTTTACCTTTGAAAATAAACTTAGTTTTATAAATGTTAGTTATTTTATTGGGGACTTAAAGATCACATGCCATGCAGCTAATTCCTGCATAGTCCTGCACTGGGCAGCTGATCTATATTCTCACTCTAGGGTTCTGTCCACAAAATTTTTTCTCTGGGACTAACAGCCTTTTATGCTATTGGATTGACATTCTCCACAACCTTTGGAAATCACATGGATGAAATGGAATTGATTGTGGATCCTTAATGAATGTTTCTTCCATGGCAGAAAAAACCCCATTTAGTATTAGATATAAGAGGGAGGCACTGGAAAACGGGCCCACACCTTTTTTATACATTAAACAAAGGATTGGTGCATTAGAAATTTTTGTCACCTATTATAATTTTTAAAGACATTTTTGAAGTGATTTAAGTCAGTTATTTGTTAGATTTCTAGTCCCTTAATAGTGTGCCTGATACATAGTAAGTACTCAATAAATATTTAAGAAATGGTTGAATATTTGGGGTAATTTCTGCTTATATTACAGAGTCCTTCATTTTAATTCATTAACACTTCCAAAAGAAGCAATATTTCTAGAAGCCTATTCTTTCAGTTGTCATTAAAAAATGTTTTAAAGTGGTACTTTCTTATACAAGTTAACGATAAAAAAGTAGAAATTTATGTTTGATGACTATTGCATTATGTTTTTAAAATATAGCTTCCTTAAGGACTTTATATTTTTCTGTAAAACTGTATTTTTCCTATTATTAGTTTTCTTAAATTTGTTTGACTTACTTTTCATGTTCCTTTAAAAGATTAACTTCCTCTTTCCTAAATAAATCAACATTATTCATGTTGAAATTATATTTCCTTAAATGTTAATGCATTCTTCCCCTCTCCATCTAATTTGCCATGCTAGTTCCTTCACTGCACACAGAATCTGAAGTAGATTTAGATATAATTGGGTGACAGATTATTAAATAACCAGCTCTCAACTTAGTCCTGTCAGATCCCCAGATGCACACACGTTTCCTTTTCTGCTCACTGCTGCAGAGCATTCCTCCTCACTGAAACTGACTGAATAGAAATTTGTTCTTGATCTGCATTTGTTCAGTGGTGGAACCCTCTTATTTGTACCCCATCTTTGAAGTCCTTTTTAAGCCCCCAAACTGGATTTATAATTGGTTTCCTGTTTTCAGCTATTCATTTTTTCATTTTCTTGTCCTCCCTTATACACACTGACTTTGAATCTCTTTGACTATTTCATTGTTACTAAACTTGTTGCTTTCCATTCTTCCTTCTTTTCCTCTTCTCCTCCCTCCCTTTTTCTTGCTTTTTCTTTTAAAAAATTATTTAAATAAATGCTCCACTCATTTACTGATGGGTACTTGGGCTGTTTCCAGCACTTGACTATTGTAAATAACACTGCTATGAACATTGGGGTGCATAGGTTCTTTTGGATTGGCGTTTCAGGGCTTTTAGCGTATAATCCCAGCAGTGGATTTGCTTGATCAAAAGGCAGTTACAGTGTCTTTTGTTATATTTTGCTTGTTTGTTTGTTTTGTTGATTAGGTTCCTGTTAAATATAACCAAAGACACTGAAATAGAGAACAGTCTGGCAGTGACCAGAGGGGAGAGAGGAGGGAATTTCAGGGGAAAAGGGGAAAGGTTTGCAGGAAAAAGAATAAAGGATGCATGGACAATAACAAGGGGGGGGTTGGAAACAGGAGGGAGGTGGGGAGGGCTGGGAGGTGGTCTGGGATGGGAGTAAAAGGCAGAAAACTGTACTTGAACAACAATTAAAATAAAAAATAAATTACTTTTGTAAAACAAAAAAGGCAGTTTCATTTTTAGATTTTTGTGGAAACTCAGTAATATCTTCCACAGTGGCTGCACCGGCCTGCATTCCCACCAACAGTGCACTAGGGTTCCCCTTTCTCCACAGCCTCACCAGCACTTGTTGTTTGTCAATTTGTTTATGATGGCCATTCTGACTGGTGTGAGGTGGTATCTCATTGTGGTTTTAATTTGCATCTCTCTTATGGCTAGTGATGCTGAGCATCCTTTCATATGCCTCTGGGCCTTCTGTATGTCCTCCTTGGAGAAGTGTCTGTTCAGGTCCTTTGCCCATTTTTAATTGGATTATTTGTCTTCGTGGTGTTGAATTGTGTGAGTTCTTTATATATTTTGGAGCTCAAACTCTTGTCTGAGGTATTTACACAATGGAATATTATGCAGCAGAAAGAAAGATGGAACTCCTACCTTTCACAACAGCATAGATAGAACTGGAGAGTATTATGCTAAATGAAATAAGGCAGGTGGCAAAAGGTGAATACCATATGATCTCACCTATAAGAGGAACCTAATGAACAAAATAAACAAATGAGCAAAATAGAACCAGAGACAAGGAAACAAGGAACAGGCTGACAGTGACCAGAGAGGAGGAGGGATGGGGGTAAGAGGGAAAGAAGTGGAAGGGTTTAGTTAAGGCACATGTATAAAGGACCCATGGACATGGACAACAGGGTGGGGATTGACTGAAGAAGCGGGTGAGTGGGACAGTGGAGACTGATGGGGGAAAACTGAGACAACTGTAATAGAACAACAATAAAATAAATTAAAAATTATTTAAATAAATGCTTTGAAAGAGACTTATCAGTAGAATCCCTCATTCTGGAAATTCTTGCCCATTCACTTGGGTCCATTCATAAGGGCTCCACTCCACTTTTTGCTTCTGTAATTTTCTTTGTTCTG
Organism: Trachops cirrhosus; assembly: GCA_028533065.1. NCBI lineage: Eukaryota > Metazoa > Chordata > Mammalia > Chiroptera > Phyllostomidae > Trachops > Trachops cirrhosus. Next base: position 30,764,876 of record CM052538.1, read on the forward strand.
TTTTAGTTTATGTAGCTTCAGACCTCTGAATTGCATTTTTGTCTTTTTTTTTTCACAAGAAATAGTAGTAAAATAGCAACCTGATCTAGCCTTCAATTGGCAAAGCTAGGAGACTGTTGGTGTGTGTCCACAGCTAGCTCTGAGAAGTGAGTTTCTTGGCAGCTTATGTGGATGTCCAGCAGGAAGAGGAAGAGAGGGAATTCAGTGCAGTGTTTTATGGCAGAGGTTCTGGTTACAAACTGCCTGGGTTGAATTCTGGCTTTGCCATTTGCCCGCGTAAGTTACTTAACATTTCTCTCACAACTTACTTACTTTATTTATTTATTTTAATAAATTTCATTAAGTTTATTGGGTAAAATTGGTTAGTAAATTTTATAGGTTTTAAGTGTATAATTCTATAATGCATCGTTTGTGTATTGCATTGGGTGTTCATCCAAAGTCTAGTCTCCTTTCATCACCGTATATTTGACCCCCTTTTACCCTTTTCTATCCTCCAACCCCCTTTCTCTCTGGTAACCACCATACTGTTGTCAGCATCTGTGAGTTTTTGATTGTCTTGTTTTTTTGTTTGTTTTATACTCCACATATGGTTCTTAACTCTTTTCATCTAACTTATTTTACTTAGCATGATAATCTCAAGATCCATCTGTATTTTCACAAATGGCAGTATTTTATCTTTTCTTATGGCTGAGTAGTATTCTACTATATATGTATACCACATCTTCTTCATCCAATTATCTGTCAAAGGACACTTAAGTTGTTTCCATGTGTGGCCACCATGAATAAGGATACAATGAACAGAGGGGGACATATATCTTTATGAATAAATGTTTTTATATTTTTTAGGTACACACCAAGAAGAGGGGTTTCTGGGTCATATGGTAACTCTTTTTTTTTTTTTGAGGAGCCTACATACTTTTTTCCATAGTGGCTGTATCAGTTTACATTCCCACTAGCAGAGAATGAGAGTTCTTATTTCTCCACGTCTCCAACACTGGTTATTACTTGTATTGATAAAAATAGCAATTGCAACAGATATAAGGTGGCATCTTGTGGTTTTGACTTATGTTTCCCTAATAGCTAGTGAAGTTGAGGATCTTTTCATATATCTGTTGGCCTTTGGAAAGCCACTTGCAAAAGAATGAAACTAGACTACTGTTTGTCCCCATATACAAAACTTAACTTAAAATGGATCAAATACCTAAATATAAGTCTTAAAACAATAAATTACATAGAAGAAAACATAGGCACTAAACTTATAGACCTTGGTCTTATAGAAGATTTTATCAATTTGACACTGAAGGTAATGGGAATAAAGGCAAAAATAAATGAGTAGGACTATATCTAACTAAAAAGCTTCTGCACAGCAAAAGAAACTGTCAACAAAACAAAAAAACAACCAACTGTATGGGAGAAGATATATGCAAAAAAAGCTCCAACTAGGGGTTAATATCCAAAAAATATAAAGAACTCATATACCTTAACACCAAACAAACAATCCAATTAAATAGTCTCACCTATAAGTGGAACCTAATCATAACAAAACAAACAAACAAGCAAAATATAACTAGAGACATTGAAATTAAGGACAAACTGACAGTAACCAAAGGGGAGGTAGAAGGGGATAATGGGGGGAAAAGAAGGAAGGCATTTTCAGGAACATCTATAAAGGACATATGGACAAAACCAAAGGGGGGTAGGATCAAGGGTGGGAAGTGGGGATGGCTGGGCTAGGGGAGAGTGGTGGGGGGAAAATGGAGACAACTGTACTTGAACAACAATAAAAAAATGTGAAAAAAAAGAAATTGGCAGAAGACCTGAACAGAAGTATCTCTCGTTTGAACTTTTGATAGATAGTACCGAATTTGTAATGATCAATTTTAATGGTTGCATAATATACCCACACATGGATTTAATTTAATTTTTAAAAATTATATTTTATTGATTTTGCTATTACAGTTGTACCAGTTTTTCCCCTTTGTCCCCCTCCACTCAGCATCCCCATTTCCGTAGGCAATCCCCAGACCATTGTTCATGTCCATGGGTCAGGTGTATAAGTACTTTGTCTACTCCATTTGCTATACTGTACTTTACATCCCCATGGCTGTTCTATAACTACCTATTTGTACTACTTAACCCCATCACCTCTTCACCCATTCCCCCATATGCCCCTTCCATCTGGCAACCATCAAAACACTCTCTGTATTCTATGATTCTGTCTCTGTTCTTGTTTGCTTAGTTTTTTTAGATTCAGTTATTGATAGTTATGTATTTATTGCCATTTTATTGTTCATAGTTTTGATCTTTTTCTTAAACAAGTCCATTTAACATTTCATATAGTAATGGTTTGATGATGATGAAATCCTTTATTTTTTTCTTGTCTGGGAAGCTCTTTATCTGCCCTTCACTGGTAATGATAGTTTTGCTGGGTAGAGCAATCTTGGCTGTAGGTCCCAGCTTTTCATGACTTTGAATATTTCTTGCCAGTCCCTTCTAGCCTGCAAAGTTTATTTTGAGAAATCAGCTGATTGTCTGATGGGAACTCCCCTGTAGGTAATTCATTGGTTTTCTCTAGCTGCTTTGAAGATTCTTTCTTTATCTTAAACTTTGGCATTTTATTTATGCTGTGCTTTGGAGTGGGCCTCTTTGCATACATTTTGTATGGGACTCGCTGTGCTTCCTGGACTTGCATGTCCACTTCCTTCACACAGGGAAGTTTTCTTTCATTATTTTTTCAAATACATTTCCAATTTCTTGCTTTTTCTCTTCTCCTTCTGGTACTCCTATGATGTGAATGTTGGAATGCTTGATGTTGTCCCAGAGGCTGTTTACACTATCCACGTTTTTTTTGTATTCTTTTTTCTTCTTGTTGTTATGATTGTTTTTTTCCCTCTTCCTTATGTTTCAAATCATTGATTTGATTCTTGGCTTCATCCACTCTACTGTTGTTTCCCTGTAAATTGTTCTTTATTTCATTTACTGTACCCTTCATTTCTGACTGGATCTCTTCAACAACAACTTTGCTGTTGAAGTCCTCACTAAGTTCCTTAAGCATCCTTATGACCAGTGTTTTGAACTCTACATATGATGGATTACTTATCTCCATTTTGTTTAGTTCTTTTTCTGGAGTTTTGATCTGTTCTTTCATTTGGGCCATGTTTCTTTTTCTCCTCATTTTGGCAGCCTCCCTGTGTTTGTTTCTACATATTAGGTAGAGCTGCTATGACTCCCAGCCTTGGTAGCATGACCTAATGTGGTAGGTATCCTGTAGGGTTCAGTGGCACAACCTTTCTTATCACCCAAGCTGGGTACTTGATGTGCACTCTTTGAGTATACCCTCCTCTTGTAGTTGAGCCTTGACTGTTGTTGACAGGTAAATGGGAGGGATGTGTGTAGGTGAGTCAGCTGCAAGGACTGGCTGTGAACACTGACCAACCACCACTGTCCGTGGAAGATCAGCCGTGCAGGGGCAGAGTAGTGGTACTCTGACATGGTCTGTAGTTGTCCACTGGGTACGCAGGCTCTGGGTTTTCCTCAGGTGGTGGAATCCAAAGTCAGGCCCTAATTGTGTTTTGCCCAGGGTCACCCTGCTTGAGCTATAAAGCAATCTGAGATGGCTGATACTTGTGCTGGGCTTGTGAGAGGAGGCAAGCTGCGTTTATCTATGCTGCCATCTTTTTTAAAAAATATACTTTACTGATGATGTTATTATTAGTTGTCCCATTTCCCCCCCTTCACTCCCCTCCACCCTGCACACCCTTCCCACCCACACTCCCCTCTTTAGTTCATGTCCATGTGTCATAAGTTCGTTAGCTTCTGCATTTCCCATACTAGTCTTACCCTCCCCCTATTTTCTACCTACCATCCATGCTACTTATTCTCTGTAACTTTTCCCCTCTTTCCTCCTCCCACTCCCCTGTTGCTAACCCTCCAGGTGTTCTCCATTTCTGTGGTTCTGTTCCTGTTCTAGTCATTTGCTTAGTTTCTTCTTGTTTTTGTTTCAGGTGTGGTTGTTAATAATTGTGAGTTTGCTGTCATTTTACTATACATGTTTTTTATCTTTTTCTTAGGTAAGTCCCTTTAACATTTCATATAATAAGGGCTTGGTGATGATGAATTCCTTTACCTTGACCTTATCTGAGAAGCACTTTATCTGCCCTTCCATTCTAAATGAAAGCTTTGCTGGATAGAGCAATCTGGGATGTAGGTCCTTGTCTTTCATAACTTGAAATACTTCTCTCCAGCCCCTTCTTGCCTGTAAGGTCTCTTTTGAAAAATCAGCTGACAACCTGATGGGAATTCCTTTGTAGGTAACTGTCTCCTTATCTCTCACTTCTTCTAGGATTCTCTCCTTCATTTTGACCTTGGCTAATGTAATTCTGATGTGCCTTGGTGTGTTCTTCCTTGGGTCCAACTTCTTTGGGACTCTCTGAGCTTCCTGGACTTCCTGGAAGTCTATTTCCTTTGCCAGATTGGGGAAGTTCTCCTTTATTAATTGTTCAAATAACTTTTCCACTTGTTGCTCTTCCTCTTCTCCTTCTGGTATTCCTATAATTCGGATGTTGGAACGTTTCAAGATGTCCTGGATGTTCCTAAGCCTCTCCTCATTTTTTTGAATTCTTATTGCTTCATTCTTTTCTGATTGGATGTTTCTTTCTTCCTTGTGGTCCACTCCATTGATTTTAGTCCCAGTTTCCTTCCCATCACTGTCAGTTCCCTGTACATTTTCCTTTATTTTACTTAGTGTAGCCTTCATTTTTCATCTAGTTTGTGACCAAAATCAACCATTTCTGTGAGCATCCTGATCACTAGTGCTTTGAACTGTGCATCTGATAGGTTTGCTATCTCTTTGTTGCTTAGTTGTTTTTTTTTCTGGAGCTTTGATCTATTCTTTTGTTTGGGCCATTTTTTTTTTTTTGTCTCAGTGCACCTGTTAGTAGTGAGGGGCAGAGTCTTAGGTTTTCACCAGGGCAGGGCAGGGCAATGCAGTTGCTGGGTTGTGACGCTGTATGTGGGGGAGGGGTCTGAGAGGGAATAATGGTGCTTCCTCTGCTCTCTGCTGGCTTTTAGTAACTTCCTCTGCATCCCACAAGTAAACAGGGCCCTTCTGGTGCTGATTCCCATGTGGGTGGGTTTGTGTACATTCTAGGACCCTATGGGTCTCTCCAACAAACTCTCCTGTGGGCTGGGAGTCTCTCCCTGCGCCTCAACCCCCACAGGTGTTTTCAATCTGTGTTTTGAGGCTTTATTTCCTCATGCTGGGACCCTGGGTTGAGTGGTCTGTGTCTGTCCCCAGTTTTGCCTGGTTTATCTGTGCACGAATATGGGACTGCCTGGTCCACCAGGTGCCTTGTGTGCTGCACCCCTCCACAATCCACTGCCTCAGTGGACCTCCTGCTGCTGCCTTGCATGCCCAGGATCTGCCAGCCACTGCTTTGCCACAACCCCTCTGCCTGGCTGCCCGACTCCACCCCTCCTACTGGTCTGGATGAATATGTCTACTTTAACTCCTTAGTTTTCAGACTTCCATACAGTTCAATTTTCTGTCGGTACTGGTTGTTTTTTGTTTCTAAATTGTCGTTGTCCTTATTTTGGTTGCGTGAGGAGGCACAGTGTGTCTACCTACACCTCCATCTTGGCCAGAAGTCCTCTATGCTGCCATCTTGACCAGAAGTCTGGATATGATTTAATTTGCTTAATAATTTCCCCAGAATTTGACATTTAGGTTGTCAGAAGTTTTTCTCAATGACAAATAATGCTGCCTGAATATTTTCATGATGATATCTTTGTCAGCATTACCTTAGGATTGATTTTTATAAAGGAAATTGTCATAACATATGACCATTTTAACGATCACTCATATAGCTAAATTGATTTTTCAAAATTATATTAGTTTACACAGCTGGTCAAACTTTTGAACTTGAGATAGGGCTTGAGAAAGGTTGCTATAAAATGTTATTGTTGGTTCGTAATTTCCTTAAGGTTAATAATACATTGTAAAAAAAGGGCCAGCATTTTGCCAGAAAATGATGAATACTTTTGAATGATTCATATATTATTGAACATTCTCTAGAATTTCCATGAAGAATGTCTCCTGCTGTCATTGGGCAGTCACTTCCTATTGCTAGTACACTTAGGAAGTCTGGATATATCAGTGGGAGTCAGATCTGTTGCCCTGGTGTGAGGGTATCGTATGTGAGTATGACATAGAAAATGCTCAGCTCTGGAAATACTCTGTTTCTGTAGAAAAAAAAATATTATAAATGATTCCTAACACTATACCCATGTTCGCAACTGGATTCCCAAATGTTTGAAGCTACGTGTTATTACTTCATAATTTCCCTTGTCCTTCAGTTTAAAATAATATTCTAAGGCAAATGGACTTTGGATCGTTTGAGAGAAATGTTTTCAGTTCAGGATATAAAAAAATTAGAGGACTGGATTTTCAAACTGTTCTAAATCTTGACCTCTCCTTCCTTTTATCTTGAAGATCATTCATGTGTCATTTAGTTTTCATTGCTGTGGATGGTTAGTTTTATTTGCCTTGGACATGTATTTGTGTTTAATTTCAAAATCAGGTTTCAGCTCCTTGAATACAGGAATTATTTCTTGTATATCTTTGTATCCCTTAGTACTGTTAAAAAGTACCATGACTAGAGTGGTTTCTTCCTATATTTCATTGTTTGGTATAGCCTTGTCACATGTATTCTGTGCCATACACTGTACTATTATTCCTGGAGATTCTATGATAAGACATAATCTCAGTGCTCCTTAAATATTTATATAATTCCCTGTATCCTTCCAGCTTTTGTTGGAGTTGAATTCAGACCATGTGACAAGTTCTGACCAATGGACTGTGAACATTAACTGGGCTAATACAGTTAAGACCCTGATGTGGCAACCTTGGATGCTCAATATTGAGATAATGGCCTCAGAAGATCCCCATTCAATCCCCAAGTCACTTAATGGAGGAGAGCTGGATGTCCCCTTCTTGTACACCAATTCTGTGTGAGTGAAAAATAACCTTTTGTTGCTTTAAACCACTGTGATTTTGGGGCTTACCTGTTTCTGCAGTGAAACCAGTTCTATCGTGAGATACTGCCCTCATACAGCTCATAGTCCATGTGAAGTAAGGACATGTATGATTAACTTTTGAGTATGTGGCTGGGAAATAGAGTGACCTGTGGACTTGGAGCTTCTCTGTAGAATAAGAGGTCAATCTGATTTGTTTCTCTGGATTTTGGACTCTTCTTTTTTAAAATTTTATTTGTCTCTCTCTTTTTTAGAACTTTTAGAAGTGTATTTTAGAAATATAGTCACTGGTATTTAAAAGTTGGTGGTAAATTTTATTTTTCAACTATAGTTGACATGCATGGACTTTTCCTTAACAATCTTCTATCTTGAGGAAAACCACAACTTCTCAGAGCTGTAATTTCCTCATCTGTAAAATGAGAGTGCTGCCCATTTTTCCACTCTAACTCTATCTCTGTTTTATAAGCAGCTATGACAGAAGAAGAAACAGAGATGATAAGACATTCATATCTTTATAAGAAGAGGTACTTTTATAAGATTTACTGGCTAGGCCCTCCCAGCACCAGTCTTGAAGTAACAGATAGAGGCAGGAAGTTCCATTGTCTTCTAAATCACACACCAATCTTTTAGTCTGTCTTCAGAGTGGCCATGAAAATGTGTTATAACACATTCATTACTATCAGCAAAGACACCTATTCTTTAGAAAGAGAATACACACAACACTGTCAAACTCTTACTCAACCTTCCATGTTGGATATTGCATCTTAAGGCAGCCTTTTCTTGAATATCTTTTCATTTTCTTACACAAAGAAAGTTATCTACTATTTTCAGGGGTGTCCAAGCTTCAGCCTAGAATGGCTATGAATGTGGCTGAACACAAAATCATAAATTTACTTAAAGGATTATGAGATTTTTTTTGTGATTGCTTGTTGAAATGTATTTAATGTGTGGCCCAAGACAGCTCGTCTTCCAGTGTTGCCCAGAGACACCAAAAGGTTGGACACCCCTGATAAATTCTGGATACACATCCATTATTTTATCTATTACATGGTATTTTATTATTGTTTTTTAACAGCTATTCCTGCTCTCCTGGACTGCACACTCCACAAAGAAAGCTTTTCTTCCTTATATCCCCAAGGTCTAACCCAGTGCATAACACCCTGTAGCCACCTAATAAATAGTTCTTAAATAATTATATGATGAACAAGTGAATCCTTCACTGTTACCCAACATTCTCTGGGAAACTGGACTTGGAAATGGATGAGATAGTGCTAATATTCCAATTAATTTGTTGTTACCATAATCCCCTCCACACCATTTTTTTCTTTTAACAGATGGGCCATTTCTGGGTGACCTGCCATGTAGTTGAAGTATGGAAATCATGTTTTAGCTCTGGCTACTTAGCTTGCTTTGCAAGGAAATTAGGAGGTTTAATGCATTCGTGTTATTACAGAGCTTGAGATCTGCTCAGGAAAGTCACTTTAGATTGCCTAAGTGCTAGTACCATAATATTTATTTAGAAATGATGAATAGAATTCTTGAAATACTCTTTCTCATTGTGGTATTACTGAAAGAAGGCTATAATAAATCCCATTTGTCTTGGGTATAGGATTTCTGGAAGACGAATGGAAAGAGGAAATTAGTGGATTTTGGATTGGATTGTAAAAGAAAGAACAATATCAATAAAGGTCCCTTTTCTTAAAGTGATAAATGCAAGAAAAATGCCTTTAGCTGCACCTACACGAGCCTGGTAATTACAAGTCTAATAAATGGACAAATCCCATATGTTGCCAGATGGAGAGCATGAGGAGCCTTGAAATCTGTTCTGGGATGGCGCAGAAGTACCACTGAGGGTCACCTCTGTGTAGCATCCCTAAAGTTAGGTATATCGTTTATGATTGCATCCATTCTCTGAGGGAAGGGAGGCTTCATTCTTGTGTTGTGTGGAGTTTGACAGCCTTGGTATTTATATCAGGTGTGGATTTAAAAAGACAAACAAATATGCCTGCGCTGCTGAGGTAGGATTTGGTGGTCATTGTGATTGCTGGCAGAGGTGGAACGGTCACCTTCTTTTGGGAGAATTTGGACAGTGTGACTCAAGAAGACAGCTAGATGGGAAGGAAGTGACTTTGTCTGATGGTGCTTAAAATTCTTTGATGTTTCAAACAGATAGTCTAAAACACACCCTTCTCTCTTCCCTAAGGACAAGGAAAAAGGTGGGGCTGTACATCTCTCTTTATACCCACCTTTTCTGTACTGCCTTCAGCTTACTCAGTTTTCTCCTCAAAGGTCTCTTACTATTAATTTAAATTTTATTTTACTTCTATGAAAGTATACAGAGTTTTTTGCCCAGTGTCCCTAAAGGACCTGCCTTCTCCAAATTTTAAGGAATGAATACTCCAAAACAGAGAAGCTAGTCTAGTTTTTGCTCTAGGTGAGTACTCACCACTACCATCATCCATAAACTTCTCTAGACTACCCATTTCATAAAATAATAATAGTTACAATAACAGTAACGATTGCTGAAAGCTTAATTAGAGGTTCTGACACTGGGGAGTCAACATAATGTTTAGTACTTTTCTCAGGAAGACAGGTTTTGATGACCATCAGTTGAAAGGAAACTTTCCTACCAGAAGTGAGAGTGGGAGGTAGAGCCGGGTGTGGATGCAGACACAGTTGTCATGGTTTCATGTAAAGTGTGCATGGGAGATGAAGAAGAGAAAACAATTTCAGCTGGATGGCATTGACACTATTCTCTCTGAAGTAGAAGTTTTCTACCGAGAGTGGGCAAAAGTGGGGGCTTAAAGAGTGTGGTTATTACTCAGACTAGTCTGTAGGTTATCAGGTATCTTTAAATTACAACCAATGCAAATTTTAGAAAATTACAAAATGTAATTTTATTCTCCATCGTTATTATGATAAATTCTCTGGGTCTTTGACTTCATCAGTCAGTGTGTATGCTTTATAGAAAGGCAGAGAACTGTCTGCAATTGAGATGTCATTTTGAAAACATTTAATGTAGCATTGGGATGCATAGGCCCTAATATTACCTGCCATTGGAAGGTGTGGACAAAGACCTCCTGGGCCTCACGGATTCTCATTAACTCTGAGAAGCCAGATGGAGGACAGGAGAGGTTGACACCTCCTATTGCCACACATCACTCTTCTTTGTCCCATTGTCCCATAAGAATTGAGCAGGGCACCCATTTCTGCACACTTCATAGAATTTCAGGGATGATTGCATCAGAATGAAACAATTTTTTACTTTTTAATTTTGTTGCATTTTCTCTCTTGGGAAGATTAACATTGAAAGGCTTCTTTGTACATGGCTTATCTGTTCACAATTTTAGCAATTTGTCTGAATTCTATTCTGAATTCAACTATTACTCTTTGGAAACTTTACATGTCATGTTAAAAATAAAAACCTCTTTTTTATAGCCATAAAAAGAGCAGAAGTAGGTATTGCTATTCAGTAAGGAGTGGGTATCATTAATCAGTATATCAGAAATCCTCTGGTAGAGAAGGATTTCTTATGAAATGATATAAAAATAGAGTTTCATTGTTGTAGTAATTTCATTCTAGAAAAGAATTCAAACCTTTAATTTCTTTTAAAAATATAATGTTTATTATATATTTTTCATTATCATTTAGTCCTTTTATACCCCCCTCCCCCAGCAATCACCTCACTGTCATCCACGTCCTCGAGTCCTTTCCCCTTATTTGTTCAATGCCTCCTCCATCTAACACCCCCTCCACCAGCTGTTGTCTGCTCTCTGTCTATGAGTCTGTCTCTGTTTTGCTTGTTAGTTCAGTTTGTTTGTTAGATTCACCATATGAGTGAAATAATATGGTATTTGAACCTTTAATTTCTTCTCTTTTTCTGAAGGGCTAAGCAGGGACAGTTTACTGGCAATACATATGAAAGCACATTTTCCTTACTAAAGCAGTAGCATGGCCTTCTGGGTAATGAGGCAAATTAGAAGTGATGGGGACTAGGTTCTTTCAACCCTTCCTATTACCTGACCTTGGTAATGCGGTTAACCCTCTCTAAGCCTCAAGTTCCCCATTTATAAAGTTGGACTCATAATGATCTTGCATTTACACACTCCTTTGAGGATTATAAAGGGAAGGTACTACATAAACCAGGACCTTTTTATCCTTTATAGTTTTCAACTGAGAGTATGACTTAGCTAGGGTTGAGAACAGATCAATGAGGAGCTAGGAAGTAGGATTTTTAAAGAAAGGTTAAACTAAAAGTTTTGCTGAGAGCAAATATTTATATATTAACTTATGTCATTCCATTGGCTTTCAATATGTTTGGTAATGTTTCTGTAGGAAAAAATAAGTGGTCCCAACTGCTAAGAAGAAATCTCACTTGAGAATCCTAACATTCAAACTTTATAGAGTATTTAGCCTTTGTAAAAAATATAGTTTGATAATATTTAATTTACCTACTTACTCTGGTAAGATGTTAGATATCTATCCTGTGGGCTACACATATATTTGAAAAATACATCAAACACTAATTATTATCTCACTGCATGTCCTGACTGTCTCAACTGAAGTTATGAGCTATGAGACTGCTGTTGTTGATTAGTAGATATCCCTAGTAGGAGGAAGCATAGGAAGGTGTATTTATAGAGGGGATGTTCCTTATCTTCATTTAACATAAAGCAGACCGCTGTAATGGCCATGGATGTTGGGTCCCAGAACTGGACCAAAAGAAGATTCAAACAATGGCAGTGAAGCAATGAAATCAGCAAGAGTTCTGTTATTGTTGGAGGCAACTGTGACTTCATATCTAAAATGGATCATTTTTTACATTAATAAATTGACGTAAACTAAGTGTGATCAAGGTGAGAGAGTTGTTATTTGGAGGAGAATGGATGAGCCTACATAAAGAGAATTTAGTAAGGCCTCTTGGTTTTATGACAGTGACTTGCAAATGGCCCAACTATTTATTTACTTAACAGCATGGGTAGGTAATAGTACCAGATATTGGGATGATGGTAAGTAAAAAGCAAACCATCTGTATATAAAAAGAAGTCTTTAAAGAAAAGAGTAAACAAAACAAAAAGAACAATAGAATTTAATTTGGGAACTAAAGATCTTGGTGGTAGTAGACCACCTAAGACTTTAAATGTATAGAATGTGCCAAAATAAGTACTGGCTAGAAGGATAAACAAAGTAGGGAAAAGAGGAAGGGGAAGAAAGAGAATGGAAAACATAGTAGAGTTTGTAATTTATGAAACACTAACATCACCATATTGAAAACTTTTGGAATATTTTTTGTTACTTGGTGATGGAAAATATGACTTTAAATATGTACAATATGCAATCATATATTATAATGAAAAGTTGTGGAATTTTCTTTCTAATATTTTTAAGGAGAGGATGTAGAGCTGTCTTGGTCATCAACAACTCCAAACATAAATGATGACTTGGCTTGGGACATTAGGTAGTGGTGGAGACTGTGGTGAAGTGTCAGCTTCTGGTTATGTTTAGAGGAAAGAGGGTGGACTTTCTGACTTGTTCAGTTCTGAGTTCTTGTCTATAAGTAAATTTCTTTTTTTTAAATCTCATCTGAGGACCTTTTCATTTGCTTTTTTATTTATTTTGTTTTTTTTTAAGATTTTATTTATTTATCTTTAGAGGGAAAGGGAAGGAGAGAGGCAGAGAAATATCAATGTATGGTTGCTTCCTGTGCATTCCCTACTGGGAACTGGCCTGCAACCCAGGCATGTGCCCTGACTGGGAATCGAACCGTGATCTCTTGGTTCACAGGCCCGCGCTTAATCCACTAAGCTACACCAGCCAGGGCTTCATTTGCTTTTTTAGAGAGAGAGAGGAAGGGAGAGAAGGAAAGGAGAAAGAGAAACATTGATGTGAAAGATGCATCGATTGGTTTCCTTCCTATGCACCCAGACTGGGGGTCTGTGCTGGGACCAGGTGTCATATGCATTAAGGCCAGGGGTCACCTGTGCCCACATGTAGGCCAGGGATGAACCCACAATCTAGGTTTGTGCCTTAACCAGGAATCGAACCTGCAACCTCTCTGTTATGGGGGAACTCTTCAATCACTGAGCCACACTGACCAGGGCTACAAGTAAATTTCTTTACACGATGATCAGGGCAAAATGGAGTTTTGCTTTGCTAATCAACAGATCACCCCAAGAGAAGCTGGTCTCCCACAAACACTGGTATTTCAAAGCCTGAAAAAGTACAACTCATTTCCACAATGGCACTTTCCCTATGAGCACCGGGTGCCCTATTGCTGATTCCAAGCAGCATAAACTTTGTATGTCTGACATTTTCTGACTCAACTCCTGCTATAATTGAAATTACTTTATTAAACAAGCTTGAATCATTTCAATTACTTCGTGGCCTGGAGTGCTGGTGGCATACATGATGACTACATGCTGATTAAATTAGAGCTCGTACACCCCAGAAAGATGTGCGTACCAGAAAATGGCTTTCTCTTTCTTCAATATAAAAAAGCCCTCTCTAATTCATATTCACTGGATAGATTCCTTTGGGTTGTATATTAATATTCATAAGATAAACCACATAGCTAAAGCAGAAGATTAAAGTCAAGTCTCTTAATAAAGAAGCAAGAGTAATGACTACAGTAAAATCTCCAAAAATGCCATTATCCCCCTGAAGAGTGAACACTACTACTGTACATGTGTTGAAGCTGAGCAAGAGAACAATAAAAAATGAAGTACTGCAGTGATTTGGATTTTAAAATCCGCTAGAGAGGAATGAGCAAACACAAACACTTAAACCAGAAAAAGAGAATATCAGGATCCGACAATTGTACAAAGCAATGGCTTAAGAGTAGAGTTCACAGTTCACCTTACTGATATGAGAATAGGTTTGTGCCATAGGAGAGAGCACTAAAAATCATTTCCCTTAAATAGACTATATGGTTTTCTCTTGGATTTAGTACCGAGTTCTAAAGACTGAGGGTAAACTAAATCATTAACCATAGAGCTACCCAGTTACTCTTTTTAGCTTACCTATTATGCCTTTGCTCTCCTTTGGCCATTTGTGTCTATTTCTTCTTGATGAGATGAGGGAATTACACCTGCATGGACATTGCCTTTCATTGCTCCCCGCTTTCCTTCCTTCCATAGATATTTACTGAGTGTCCTTTTTAGCTGGGTACTTTCTTAGGAGCTGGGGATCCAGCAATTAACAGACAAAGCTTTTGCCCCCATGAAGCTTACATTCTGGAAGGAAAACAATAAACATCTAAACCAATTGTAAATAATAATTTCAGAGAGCGAGAAGTGCTGTGAGGAAGACAACACTGATAAGGGCATTGGGGGTAACTTATTTTTGGTGGCAGTTGTGCTATTTTAGATGGGGACATCAGGGACACCAGGTCTCTCTCTGGGGAGGGGGCATTAGAGAAGAAAATATTTGCATATTAATGTAATTATAATAAAATTTATTTAGCATCATGCTTTAGAGTTTACTGGGTACTTTCAAATAAAATGTATCATTTAATCATCATATCAATGTTGTGAGATTAGAATTATGATCCCAGTTTTTTTAATGAAGCTGCAAAAGCTTAAGTGACTTCCCCAAATTATTAGTGAGCGTGGCAGGACTTAGGTTCAGGGCTTATATTACAAGGATAATTTTATTATGGCAAAGAAAATGAGAGGGTTTAGATGAAACCTAAAATTCTACTACCACAAGAATATTATTTTCCCATAATTTCTTTCAGTCCTTGTGTATGTATATGTATACATGTGTGTGTGCGGTGATTCAGAAAGAATTAAACTCTTTCAAAAATTTATTGCACATTAACATTTGCTCCAAACCAATTTATAAAGGAACCATGACAGTAATATCTATACAAATATTCAAAATGTGCCCCTCATATCACAAGGCATATGTTAATCCTGTGGACCAGTTCATTCCAAGTACTTTTTAGCGTATCATCTTTATAGGGTAAAATGGCAGCCTCAATACAGTTCTTTATGTTCTCGTGGCTAAGAGGAAGAGAGCGACAAAATGAAGTTCTTGACATAACCTACATTCAAGCCACACGTTTCTATAATCTGGTTGACTGAGTAATATAGTTTTGAAAGTGTGCTGTTCTTTTTGAATTACCCCATATTTTGCATGGCGTCAGTCAACTTTACTTTTGTGTATTTTTAATTAACTTTACATGCCATGAGTTGCTAAATGGTTCAGTTGTCAAATGCAGGTTTTCTTGCTCCAAACCATTAGTACAATTTCCACTTGTAAAACAATCCCCTCACTTCTAAAAGCTCATCTTGTTCCTGCCAGGGCTTGAAGCAGTTGCTTCTTCATTTTGTTTCCTTCCATTAAGACCTATCCCAGGCAGAGGGAACAGCATTTATGGAGGCTTGGGGGCTCTCACTTAGAGAGTGAAGGTGTAGGGCAACAAAAAGTGAAGACTGAACAGTACATAGGGGGCTGATCTGGGGGGCATTGGTACCATGCCAGGGAGTGTAAGCTTTCTCCTTAGGATGAAGGGGAGCTGTGGAAAGGATTTAAGGAGGGCATGGACCAATTTACTTAGTTCCTTTGGTTATTTTTCAAGTGTCTTTGACTTTTTAAACCTGTTGTCCTATAAATTTTGTGAGAAGCTCTGTTTACTGTGTGAGAGGGCATTTTGAACTCAACCCTGAAGCATATTAGTAGACATAACAATGTAATGTTTCCTTTCCTTCTGAGCACAGTTTCTGTTGTTATTGGACAAATTTGATAAGCCCTGAAAGTTATATATTCATATTTTCAAATGTACTTTTCAACTATTTAAGAACTTGGTGCATCTACTTTTAAGTGTTTGAAAGTGTTCATTCCATCACCTTAGAAGACTCTATTTCTCCTTCTTTCCTTCTCTGTCTCCTTCTTAAAAAGCAGCAATTAAAGTCAGTGCTATACCAAAATTAGAAAGCAACAAAAATATCCCTGGTATTATCATTAGGGTTCACACTGTTTTAAACTATACTCTTAAAGAAGATTGAAAGATTGGATTTTGGATTGAACAGTGACTCAACAGTAGGTACCTTCCTGTGGAGGCTAATATTTTGTTCTGTTTGAGGAAAAGAATGATTTATAAGATAAATTTAAGTATGTGTTAGAGGACTGGAGCTCTTATAATAGCTTTACTGTGTAATAATAGCTGTAATGTATTGTGCTAGGAGATATATATATATATACACACACACATATCTCTCTATATATCTCTATACATATAGATATATATATCTCCTAGTACAATACATTATTCTTACACACACATATATATAAAATTATAATTTGCAAAACAACTCTATGAAGTAGGTATTATCCCCATTCCAAAGTGAGGATTAAGAATCTTGTCTCAAAGTCACGCACAAGAGGTAGAATCTAGCTTTGAACCAGGTTGTCTGACTTTTAAAACACTGCTTCTAACCATGTCACCCAACCCTTCCCACTCTAGCAAGCTAACTTCAGGGGAATTAACCTCTGTAGATTGCAGTTTTCTATAAAACCTAGAAATTAGACTTGCTAGAAAAGTTAAACTAACTATCTCTAAACGTTCTAGCTCAGAGATTTGGTCATTGGTCTTCTTAGACATTGCTAAATTGTGAGCAATAGTATTATTAAATAACTGTATTTTATCATTATATATTTTTTATATTTGGTTTTCAGAAACCTTGGTTTTTTCTGTAGGCAGTAATAAGGAATCAAGGCTGTTGAATGGGCCAGTAGTGAATGATAAGGATGGGGATTTTAAACAGTGTAGGCATTGGAGCTTGAGGGAGCTGGATGCAGATCCTAGCTCTGACACTGACTAAATGAACCACATAACACTTCTGAATTCCAATTTCCTTATCTGTAAAACTGAGATGATGATAAATAACTTGCAGAGTTGTATGAAAATAGGAGATAATGTTTATTTTTAGGTTATCATTGATAACAAACCATAACAAGTTCCTCTTTTTCTATCATTAATGTTGGGAGGAGGGTAAGGAGGGAAAGAGGGGAAGGGTCTACTCAGGGAACAGGTATAAATGACCCATGGACATGGACAACAGGGTGGGGATTGACTGTGGGGGGGTGGGGTGGGGGAGAACAAAGGGAGAAAATTGGGGCAACTGTAATAGAGCAACAATAAAAGTAATGTGGGTTCTCAACATTAATGATAGAAAAAGAGAAATTTGCTATGGTTTCCTTTGATATTTATTCAAAAAGGGGTCTGAATTGGAGAATTGATTTATAATAAAAATAGTGGGTTAGAACTGAGTGGGTAGACAATAAGTAGTTGAGTATGATATTTATTTACTCATTCAAATATTAATTGAACACCTAATTTATGGCTGTGTTGCTATTTTAAAGTATGGCTTTAGTAGTAAACAAAAAAAGTTTCTGTGGTCACAGAACAACATTTAAGTGGGCATGGCAGAAATAAATATCAGTATGTCAGTAGCGATGAGAGCAATGATGAAGAATAAAGCAAGGTAAGTAGAAAGACTATGAGTTTCTATGTAGGAAACTTTTTATATAGAGAGTGGTTAGGGGTGCGTGCACTCCTCAGATGACATTTGAGGAAAGACCTAAGGGGAATAAAGGAGCAAGTGATGTGAACATCTGAGGGACTTTGCAGGCAAAGAGAAGCGCATGTGCTAAGACTCTGAGGTGGAAATGTGCTTCAATGCTTAAAGAAAAGCAAGGTAGCCAACTGTATCTAAAGAGATGTTATCAGCAAGAGCACAAGAGCCAATCATATTGGGTAATTAGGCTATAACAAGTTTTTTGGCTTATCCTCTGAGTGATATAGGAATCCATTAGAGAGATTTCTAATCTGACATAATCTGACATATTTAAAAATTTTACTCTGGCAGCAGTATTGGGAATAGACTGCAGGCAGGCAATAGTGGAAGCAAGGAGACAAGTTAGGAGATTGTTAAAAGTTTTTAAATTTTGCAATAATGTAATAACTTAGATAGTTTTAATGACATAACAGCAGTGGAAGTGGTAAGAAGTTGGTGGATCCTGGAAAATTTCCAAGGCACAGCTGAGACGATTTACTGATACATTAGTAGAAGTACATGAGAGGGGATGAAGGGACAAGGATGACATCAAGGTTTTGGCCTAAGCAACTGGAAAGATGCAGTAAGGAGAATACATGGGAAGGAGTAAATTTAGTGGTGGTGGTGAAGTATTAGAAATCAATAGTTAAGTTTGTGTATGTCAAGTTTGAGAAACTTATTTAGATATCCAAATGGAGATGCCAAGGAAGAAGTTGAATAAATGGTCTAAAATTCAGGGTGGTGTAGAGATAAAAATTTGGGAGACATCAGCATATTGATGGTATTTAGAATATGGAACTGACTGAGGTTACCCAGGAAGTGAGTGTCAATAGAGAAGGTTGAGGACCGAGCCCTGGGATATGCCAATGTTAGGGTGTTGGAAAGATAAAAAGGAACAAAGTCTGATAAGGATCAACCAATGAAGTAGGAGGAGACCTGAGAAACAGCAGCTTGGAAGCTAAGCAAAGCAAGTGTTTCAGGGAGGAGATGCATTGAATAAAATGAGGATTGGGAAATGACCACTGGATTTCACATCATGGCTGTATAGTTTTGACTATGCAAGTGGAGAGCTTTCTCATGGTGGCTGCATATTAGGGTTTAAATTCTGATTGAACCAGATAGATTGGAGAGAGAATTCGAGGAAACAATGTTTAGAACTTTTTTTGAGGAGTTTTACTGTTAAGAGGAGTGGGGGTGGGGTGCAATTGGAGGGATATATGAGGTCAAGAGAAGATTTTTAAAGATTGGAGATGCTATGTGTAGTATGTTGTATGGTAATGGAATGATATGATTGAGAGTAAAAATTGATGATGATGATGATGATGATGATGATGATGATGATAGAGAGAGAGAGACAAACTAATTGCATGATGTCCCTGACTAGATGAGAGGTGATTGTCTGGATAGACTTCAGGGAGCTGATCAGATGGTGGAAATCAGGGATTAAAAAAAGTCATGTGAACAAAGATAAAGAAGCAACCACAGACACAGAATCAAGACTGCAACAACTAGGGAAGCTTTCTACCTTTGATACAGAAGCTACTACGGAATACAGCAAATTGGGAGGTCCAGGAGATAAGGCAGCATGGAATATTTCATTATAGTCAGGAATGCATGGGCGAGCAGATAGATGCTTTCTGGATTCTTGCTGCCTGGATTCTTGATAATACAACAATACCATCTTGGAAAGGTCACATTTTTCACTCTTAAAGAGTTCATTACCTATTTGTAAGTTTCCTGAGAGCAGGGAAGTATGTGTGTATATATGTATATGTATATATGTATGTGTGTGTATATATATGTATGTGTGTGTGTCTGTGTGTATATATATAATCTTCCTATTACTCCTACAGCTCTTTGTACACAATGGCTGCCACATAACTGAAAATTGAATTGAAGATACTTGTCAGAACTAAAAGTAAGTTTATATTTGGTCAAAGTAACAAGTTGAAAAGCGGGAAATTGAGATTTTCAGTCATCAACAACCCTTATGACTGATTTCTTTTCAATGAACTGTATTTGAACCAAATTCGACTACATTGACTGGCTTAGCCGTCTCAAGACGGAAATGAGGCTTACTGGACAGCTGTGCATCAGATGACCTTTTCCAGATCCCTCAACCATTTACCAAAGAGTATGGAGGCTTTCTTTCCAGCTTCTTTGTTTTCGTGAAAATAATGCACTTTTATTACTAAGTAGCAGAACATTTCTATTTCATTTTAGCAAATCAGACCAATTGTTGTATTATTTACAACATTCTAAATTGGGGACAGAGAGGGGAAGAGGAGTAAAATGTAAAATGAAGAATTTGTAGGTGGAGCTGAGCCCCAGGTATGAGCTCCCTCTGCTCATAACCAGCTCTGAGATTTGGGGTAAGATCCTTAGGTTTCTGAGCTTCAGAGTCCTCTGCTATAAATTATAATAATACTTGTTCTGTTCATTTTGCAGATTATTGCAAAGAGCAGATAAAAATGCTTAGAAAAAGATAAAGTAGATGCTCCTTTGATGGGGTACATGGACACGCTTCAGCGTGTTCAGCAACCTCCTGAAACTGAATGTGAAATTTGCCTTTATGCATTTTTGCATTTTCTCCCTCGATTCTTAAAGGTTTGTCATTAGATTCTCAAAGGGTTTTATGACAACATTGCTGAAAGCAGCATCAGAGATAGTAGAGTTGAAATGATTTGCTGTGACCAGGTGTGCTATCCCTAAATCACAATAATGTTTTCTGTCCTCAAATGAGGATTAAAAATAGCATTACATGAAGTACTGGTTCTCAAACTTTAGCGCCTATCAGACTCACCCGGAGGATTCATTAGACGGTGGAGTCCCATGCCCAGTGTTTCTGATGCAGCAGTAGGTGTGAGGTGGGAACTGTCAACCTGCATTTCTAATAAGTTCCCAGGTGCTGCTGCTGGCCCACATTTTGAGAGTCACTGGCATACAGTACAGACAAGCTCTGTAGGTATTTAGTAGTCAGGTTATTGGGGAAGCTTTGTTTTTTCAGGGAGTGGGCAATGTCCCTGAATAGATTGTGGTAATGGTCTCTACTTTGGATTTCTTTGTTGGAAAGAAAAATAAGGTTTTTTTTTGCATTTTGGGCTGTAGCTGTGAATTCATTACTAAAGCTGACTGTCTTCTTTCTTGAGCAGCATGCCACGACTCTACAGCTCTTAACATCTCTTTTGGGGGCCAAAATAGAGCAGTATTCCATCTGACAATATGCCTGCCACTTCCTTGCTAATCTCACAAAGTGGCAGAGTAAGAGCCTTGCTGTCTCCAGCCCAGGAACCGGCGATGGCTGCCATATGGGCTGAATGGGCCCTTTAATTGGGAAGTCACAGGGCTCTCTGTAAAGCCTTTTCAAGAATTTGAAAATACATTTTCTTCTGAAAGAGGAAAGAGGCTTTTGGAAATAAGTACTTTTTTGAAGATGTTTACATCAGTGGTGAACAGGGAGTGAGGAATTGACATGTAAGTACCATTTGTATTTGGATTTTGTATTTTTTTTACTGAGGAACAGGGTCCAAAGCCACCTGCCCTGTTTCTTCTTTAGGAGAAACATACACACATTTTATCCTGCACAGCAACAAATAACATGGTGAATAGCATAGAAATGGTAAGTGCTAACCACAATTGTGCTAGGCAGAATGAGAAAAAATTAGGCAAAACTTGCCACTACACAGCAGGAGGAGATCATGCTTTAAATACTGCTGAAAATTGCTCCACGGCAGATAGAGTTAAATTTGGCTAATTTCATTTGTCCTCACAAATGTCATTTTTCAAAATCTCACTTCATTGCTATTTTAATTTTCCCAGTCCTGCCCTCATCTTCATTTTCTGTTTGCCCTTAATCCCTTAATACATTCTTCTTATCTTTACCTGACTGTTCCAAATACTTAATGTTTGGAGAAACTCTTTTTCAGTTAGATCTGGTACCTGTCAAGGAATAGTAAATAAGCATAGTATTATAGATTCGATTTTAAAAAGGCTGTTTAAGTCACATCAGTGTGAGCCATATTAATATCTGAGGTGCCAAGGGGCTTTCACAGTTACAGAACAGGGAGGAGATGGAAATATCTTAATCCTTCCAATGTGAAAGAGGCAGAAGGAGAGAATATCTTCACTTTTACACTAGCAGAACTAGCCTGTTCAAGGGCACGCGGAGTCGTGGAAACACGGAGCAGAAAGACTGGCAGACAGCTGCTGGTTGAGGGCAGTCTCGTCTGTTTGCCTGTACCGCTTTCTTCAGTGCCTCCAACACTCACCCCGCAAAGTCAGCTGAGAATTATAAGCCCTTGCAAACTGTTTTTAAACAAGTCGGAGCTAGAGAATTGAACATAGTGAATAGATGTAAATTCCAGAGAAGCAGTGCCTGGGTAAAACTGCAGATATTTATGCAGTAGTTTTAGTTCCAAACATTGCTGCTTCTCAAGGCAGTTGAATATTTTTGGTTTAAAAAACACTTCTGCTTGTTTCTTTAATGATAGAAGAATCTGCATTTTTATAACCCCTACTAAGGTATCTCATGTTCATACTGTCTCCATAACAGCTAGTGACTCGGTGGCAGTGGCACACTTTATGAGCTGTCGTGGGATATGCTACGGTATTATGTTAAGGCTAGGAGGGAGACGATGACAAACAAATCATTGAGTTGTCCATTTCCTAGACAATTTTGCATCTGTTTTTCTTGTTTTTTTTTTTTTTTTTTTTTTTTTAACGTTTTAAGTGATCTATGTGTTTGGCAAAGTAAAATGTTTGTGTTGCTTTTTCATGCTTGGCCCAAATAAGGACTATGTTCTTATCAAAACATACATTTTATATTTTTTTTTAAAAACCAAATAGTGAAGAGGAGACTTGGGTGCTCATTTTGTTATGCCATTAATTGAGTCCTTTCTGAGTTTCTTTCTCTGTTATAAAGGAATAATACTACTAAGTTCTGCAGGTCTGGATATAATGTTGACTCCAAGATGGAGGAAAATGGGGCTAAGTGATTTGTACTCAGAAAATTA
This sequence comes from Trachops cirrhosus, assembly GCA_028533065.1. Lineage (NCBI taxonomy): Eukaryota > Metazoa > Chordata > Mammalia > Chiroptera > Phyllostomidae > Trachops > Trachops cirrhosus. Next base: position 30,787,479 of record CM052538.1, read on the forward strand.
CCTATGTGGTGTGTGAGTTGCTGCTGAAATATAGTCCTCATTGTAAATTAATATGCTTGTATTTTATCAACCTATTTATGGAAGTTTGGATAATGTGACATAATCCTACCTGACCACTCCTGAGGAAATTTCGTGCAAAGGAAAGAAACATATATGCAAAGGTAAATCTAAAGATTTAGATTTAATTATATAAGTATTTGAAACTTTTATATATAAATGATCATCATAATCAAAATTAAAAGGAATGATCATCATAATGAAAATTTAAAGTAAGATGATAAATTGGGCTCAAATGTTTATGACATCATGAATATGATGGTGAAATGATTAATGGCCTCAGTGTATGATGAAGTCTTAAAAATGGGTAAGAAAAAATTTCAAATCACAATGGAAAAAAGAACAAAAGACATGAAAAGGCTGTTCATGAAAGAAGAAAATTAATGACTAATGATAATGAAAAAAGTCGAGTTTCATTAGTAATCAAAGAAATATGAGCTAAAATCAAACAGCATTCCTTTTGATCAAATTGGAAACGATTAAAAAAGATAATATTTTATTCTTAATCATTTATTCAATACAAATGGCTGTCCTAGCACCTTCAGGATGGCCCTGAGATTTTTAGAGCACTGTAACATGCTACTATTTCCTTCCTGGGCAAGGGGGCAGTTGGGAATGAGACCAAGGTTTGGGCTTACGCACTCCAGGTTAGAGTCCCCCAAAGTTCCTAGGGACAGTTTGACCTTAAAGAGGCTGCCAGTTTTTTAAACCCACTGAACTTCTTCTATCTCTTCTGTAAAATGGGGCTTATGCCTAATTTGCAGACTTAGTGTGAAACCAACCCGAAACACTTAAGGCAAAATGTAGCTGTCTAATAAATGGTGGCTGTTCTGGCATTTTAGACTAGTTTCTATGGTTTCAAACACAAAATTTCAATATTCATATTTTGTAATGTAAAAGACGTGATAATTCAGAAGATATGTCAGGTACAAATGCTGGGCAGGAGCTGCCTCATCAATAAAATCCCAGGTTGCTTTGTGCTATGAGACACCTGACAGTGTGATGCTGGCAGTCGCTTCTGTATAACAGGGAACATTCTTTTTCAGGTAATAGGCAACTTGGACTTTTTTTCTTTCCACCAAAAATCCATACAGGATTTTGCAGCATGAAGCATAAAATTCCTGCAGAACAGAGGGAGACAGACTAAGCAGGAGACAAAGAAGCGAGAGGTGTCATGCAGAACAAGAAAATCTATTCCTTGGGTAACAGGTGCATTCCCCTAGAGGAGCACACACAGGGGGAGAACCCAATGTGTTGTACAGATACTTGCTGTAGCAAGTCAGAGTTAGAGAACTGCGACTGATGAAGCTGCTGCACATAAAATGTGAATATTAAACAACTGAGGACGGAGAGACCGAGAGACATGTTCCGATACTAACAAGCAGCCTATGCATGTGGCCCAGGAAGAGCTTGGAGCACAGAGCAAGAAGACTCAGATAAGACCAAGTCAGAAGTGCAGTGGGCAACACCTGCCAGGAAGAGGTTTCTCTAATTTTGTGCAGTGATGAGCAATGGGAATGAACAGTGCAGCAAAATGTTTATAATTTATTCTATATATCCACAGCCTTCATATCTATTATCTCATTATTATCCCTGCCCAAGAAGTAACAAGACTTCAGGCTTCTCTCATGCATAGTGCATCTTCTCACTTATTTCTGGGAGTTTTTACAGAATGGCAGTCGGTTGACCTAAATCATTAGCATTAACTTCTATTGTTCAACATCCTTCTCTCCAGTGCCGGTTCCCACCTGTCCACACCTGCTGCCTGAAACCCTCTGGCAGAGCCACTTTTGTTGCACTAACATCATGAGAATCCAGTGACCACAGGGAGGGCAATGTCTCCGTGGCCCCAGAACTAAGCTGGGTCCCAGCAGAGGGTGGGCAAAGGGCCTCCTTCTCATCTTAGCCATACCCTTCCAGGTCCCTGAAGTAGATGTGCTGGAGCCCAGTGACTGTCCCAAAACCTGTCCAAGGACCACAATGGACAATAATAGCCCAGCTCTGGTCAATGTATCTTCTGTGTCTTCCTTTATAGTTCCTTCTCCCTATCAGAATATTCTTTTTCCTTCCTCAAATATAACCATTTCCCTTCCCCCTTCTCATCCCAAAGTGGCCCTTCAGGAGACCAATGATACCACGTGTGCCTGGAGTGTGGTCTACAGACCAAATCTTATTAGATGGGTGTGAGCCTGCTTCACTTAACTCTTAAGAAGGGTCTTGTTCACGCCACAGCATAAGGACCAGCCATTCTCAATGTCAGTTTCATTGTTATTATTAAGTTCTCAAGAAAAGAATCTACATTGTAATGAAACAAGCTGAATAAACCCCAACTGGAAATTAAAAGGAACATTCTGCTTTCTTGAGCTGGCTGATCAGTTTGGCAGGTTCCCACTCCTTCCAGAAGGGGCTGAGCAAAGCCAGTTCTGGGCTGGGTGCGCCACACATTCTCTGTGCTTCTGAGCAGTTTAAGCTTCTTGATGCTCCATTTATTCATTTTCCTCGGATAGCAGCATGCAATTTCTCATTTCCTTCTTCCTTTGATGTATGATCTTTCAAATATTCATAGATGTTTTTCCTGCCTTTTTTTTTTTTTGGTGTGAACCTAGGGTATTTATCTTCAGCCCTTCAATCACATCAGTTTTGCTATTCTGAGTTCTCTTCCAAATGTATGACAGCTGGAGGTTTCTCAAGTCTGGCTCCCAGAGTGGAGAAAGAAAGTAAAAGCCTTTGGGCAAATGGCCTTGGGGTTGCAGCCACAAGCAGTGATGGTGTCCTGCTGGCTGAACTCTACCCTGGGCCACTTCAGCAGGTCCGAACCTCAGTTAAGATTTTCCTGTTCTTTCTATACCAGAAAGAACAAAACTGTGGCCCCTAAGGGAAGGGAACTAATCTCTTCATTTTTTCTCTTGGGCAGAATGAAAATGTGAAATTTTAGAAAGCTATCTGTTCTGTTCTGGAGTAGAGTCGGATTCAGGCATGGGTATCATAGGAGCGAGGGCATGGAGCTTGCATAGAGCTGACTTGGTGACCTTAGGAAGGTGACTTTTGAAGTCTCTGAAGTAAATTTCTCCTATCTGTGTAATAGTTTTTGAGGCTGAACTGAGATGTTTGAACATGGTTCTGTCCATTTGGAGCATAGAGTAGGCTCAAAATAATGAGGAGATATTGCCATTATTATTAGGCACTTTGGGACCAGAGAAAACTAGATTTATATCCCACCTCTGCCACTCACAAGCCATGTGATCTTCTGCCGGGGGATTAGTCAGCTTTCTGTAAAGGGCCAGCTAGGAAATATTTCAGGCTACGCAGGCTGCGCAGTCTCTCTTGCAACTATTTGTGGTGGGGGGTGTAAAAGCAGCTGTAATCAACATGGAAACAAACGGGCATGACTGTGTTCTTCTGAACAACCTTTATTTACAGACTTGAAATTTAAATTGTGTATAATTTTTACATGTCACAAAATATTATTATTCTCTGGATGTTTTTCAACCACTTAGAGATGTAAAAGCAGTTCTTTGGTCCCAGGCCACGCAAACACAGGTGGTGAGCTGGCTTTGGCTTGTGGGCTGTCGTTTACCAGAGCTCATCTTAGGTCAGGAGTTTGTCTCTAACCCTCAGTTCTTTGCCTGTGAATTGGGCTGGTGTGTATTTCAGGTAGGTGAAGTCTTGCTATCTATTAGCTGCTCAGTAAATTGTAGTTATTATTATAATAATAATTATTAACAGTAAGCGGAGGCCCACGTGCTGTAATGGCATATATTTTAGTGTAATATGATTATAGTCAAGAGAAAAGGTTTCAGTTTATTCCCTTTTTTTGAGTTTGCCTTATCAAAGTAGGTAGTTGATTGAAATCCAGTTTTATAAACTTTCCATCCATTGTACAATAAAGAGTCCTTTTGATCTTCTTTGTCCTGAGTTCTTGGGAAGGATTTTCTCACTCCTGGAATTTCCCAAGTGGTAGCAGTGTCTTTGTTATTCATGGTGAGTCCCTGGGATCTCACCTGAGTTTATGCTAATGAGGTGACACTGGTGAGTCTCCAGGCAGTGTCAGCAGAGGGGCCGCTAGGCCAGAAAGACCAACCATGTGATTAGAAGATTGAGGCTTTGAGCCATTTAATATCAGTCCAGCTTCCTGACCTCTAGGGAGGGGAGAGGGGCTTGAGATTGACCTAGTCATGTGGTTGAAGATTTTTACACCAAGGCCTGGGTGAGCCCTGGTTGTTAACCATATATGATGTGCTGGTTGAGCACTGTGTCCTGAAGACACAGAAGCTTCGTGTTTGGGATCCTCCTAGACCTTGCACTGTGTATCTCTTCATTTGGCTGGTCCTCGTTTGTATCCTTTGTAATAAACTTTAATCATATGTAAAGCACTTTCCTAAATCTGTTGGGTTATTCTACGGAGTTATCTGGATGGAGCCGCAAGCCACTTAGAGAATAGCACTTGGTTATCCGTCTGACTTGGTTCCTTGTACGTACTTCCCTTGGCCAGACTGTAGAGGGGAAGAGCGTTAGCCTCAGTCCCTTGAAACAGATCTCTACAAGTATGATTTTAAATCTTTATGATAATATTGCAGAGTAAGGATTATTTTACTATCCCACTTTATAGATGAGGAATATGAGGCTCAGATATTTTGAGGGGAAGAGTTATCAGACCTAAAATTCAGGGCTCTTTCTGCATGTAAGTGAGATGTCCTAAGACATCTGGTGTGATGTCTGGTGTGCTATTTTTGTCTGTTCAATGGTGTGAACTGATGCTTTACTACATACTGCTTATGTGTTATCCTCCTAACCCATAGTAGTAATCATCATCATTATCATCATCATCATTGTATCAACAATAATGAAATGGTCAGCATAGTATTTACTATTTGCCAAGAATTGTTCTAAGTTAGTGAGCAAGTGTGTATGTGTGTGTGTGTGTGTGTGTGTGTGAGAGAGCCTGTTTGGGCTGCTATAACAAAATACTGCAGACTCTGTGGCTTATAGAAACAGAATTTTTTTCTTACCATTCTGGAGGCTGAGAAGTGCAAGATCAAGGCACAGGCAGATTCAGTGTCCGGTAAGAGCCTGCTTCCTCGTTCATAGACAGCCGTCTTTGCCCTGTGTCTTTACATGGCAGAAGGGACAAAGGAGCTCTCTGGGGTCTCTTTTATAAGGACACTAATCCCATTCAAGAGGGTTTCACCCCTATGACCTAATCACCTTCCAAAGTCCCCACCTTCAAATACCATCACATGGGAAATAGTTTTAACATGTGAATTTGGGGGGTCATGAGTATTTATATATATAAATTTTCACCATACCCATTTATGATAGATGCTATTACTATTCCTTTTCTATAGGTTAAATAACATAGAGGCACAGGGAAGTTAATAACTTGTTCTAAATCACACAGCTGAGAAGTGGGAGAGCCAGAGTTTGAACCCAAGCATGGGGGCTGTGGAGTGCATGTTCTTAGTCGCTAAGCTGTACCGCTTCTTAGAAAAATCATGAGAGCAGCTAACACACTGGTGGCAAGTACTGTGTGCTAGGCACAAGCACATGCTATTTTATATATTTTACCTTCACAGCAGTCCTATACTGGAGACCATTATTAACCTGCTTCATAGCTGGTGTGATCAAAATACGAGGAGTGGCAAAGTACTTGTCAGTGGCAGAACCTGAGCTCACTGCTTTGTAAAAGAATCTCCCCAGTTCTCCAGCTTGCTTCAGGAAGAATGTTTTGGTAACAAGTCTGGCAGTGGGAGGGCAGACTCCAATCTGTGGTTCCTGGAGACATTGGTAACCCATATGGAAAGTAAAGGAGAGAAGCAGACAAGGCTACTGCAAAGAATCTCTCACATACACTCCTAATAAGAGGCACCCAAAATAATTGGAGAATGGGGGGAAGGTCCCTGAGTTACCTGTGGCCAGCATTAGCATAGTAAATCCCCCCCCCATAGGAAATGCAGCCGGGACCTTTTTTCCAGTTTAGGGCTCAGAGAGGATTGTCAGGTGCCCTGGTGCTCCTCTTGTTTCTGCCTCTGCAGGCAGACAGAAGGCAAATCAGGTAGCACTTTTGCTAAAGCTGGCCATTCTGAAGGTTGCCCCGACCTGTGATGGTGTACTTGGTCCTCAAGTCATGCTATAGACAGGAATTACTGACTTGCACCCTCTCTGTTAACATCCTCTCCACTTTCACAGCCTCTGTTTATGTACCCTAAGGGATCAAACCTTACTTTTAAAAAAACTACAACTTTTCTCAACAAGCTTTTACTGTGCAGGGCAGAGACAAGCATATTTTAAAAAATATTTCCTTTAATTGTTTCATTTGGGGAGAGAGAATAAACTATAAATAATTTTTATGGAGGTGTATGCACTGTTAATTATTAACTTAAAAAGAGTAATAGAGACAACAAATTCCACCCGTGGGGTGTGCAGCAGTGTGCCGGCTGCGTGGATCTCGGGACTGGAGGCTTGTTATCGGATAAGAAATGAGCAGGAAGACCCACACAGCTCGCTCATGCTCCGCAGGGGTACAGGCATCTGTGCTCTGGGTTCCGCGCTGGCTTCCCATCTGCTTGGGGATGCAATTCAAGGAGTCAAGGTGGAGATTGTGATCTGTGGGCTCATGGTGATTGGATTCTCACCCCTGAACTGTGCCCTCTCCTTCTTGGCAGGGGCCAGTGACAGCTGAAATGCTGAAGTCCTCTTGGGAAAAAAAATTCTGTATCGGGACTCCTCCGACAGGGAGGCCTCAGGAGAGGGCCATCAGAGGTAGAATAAGCGTCCTCTTATTCTGTGGCAGCCAAAAATCTGTTGACTTTCACTGGCAACGGGCAGGGTTGTTGGGCACTGACATTGGTTTAATTTAGTGGTGTCAGCTCTGGGGTCAGGGGAGGAAGGTGAAGGTCAAATTGACTGGGGAGTGGGCTCAGCATCCTCTCTTCTTTTCTTTTGTTTCCCACACTTCTTTCTCCTCTTGTGTTCCTTTTTCTGTTAAATTTGTTAATTTTGTCTCAGCACATCTATGCTGTTGTCCCAGCTGGGAACCCTGGAGTCATTTTCCAGTTATTTATTTATGTTTCTCATGTCCTTTTATACACCTTAGTATGAAATTTGATTCTTGCAACGTTCTTTTAGAAGAGACCATCCCTTCCATTATCGAGGTCTGTCTTAGATCATATTCTTAGCATGGGTTGCTTGCATTAAGAGAGCTTCCTAACCAGTTTCTGTGCCATGAATGTGGCCCTCTCCAATTTACCAAAAACAAATCCCAGAATAATTTTTCTAAAGTGGTGGTTCTCAAACTTTTTTGTGTATCTCAATCATCAGGGAGCTTTTAAAACTGATGTCCAGACCACACCCTACACCAATTAATCGAGACTCTCTTGGGGTTGGACTCTGGCATCGGCATTTTTTTGTAACTCTCTGAATGAATCCAATGTATAGTCATGTCTGAAATCATCGATCATTTCTGTTTCTCTTGCTCGAAAATCTTTCAGTGCCTATAGAATTGCCTATAGAATTGAAAGCTTTTGTTCCTTAGAATTCCTAGCCCTTTGTGATCTGTCCCTAAACTATTTTCAGTCTTATGTCTGCATCATTTCAGTTCTAGTTCTAACTTACTGTCTTGACTTACTCACCATTCCTTATATATGCAATGCTCTTTCTTGCCTCAGTGCTCTTGGTCATGTGTTTTATTTTTCTTCCTAGGTTTGCTATACTGTCATTCATTGACCCAGACAGTATTTTTACTGTTTGCTATGTTCAGACACACTGTCAGGCAATGGAGACAATGGTGAGCAAAGCAGATGCTATTCTTGGCCTCTTGGATCTTCTAGACATACCACAAACGTACAATTGCTACCATGACAGGCACTATAAAGCAGAGCCATAAACTGTTATGGGGGCTTAGAATAGGGGGATCTGATTTGCTTAGAGAGGTCAGAAGTCTCTCCTGAGGAAGAGATGCTAGAGATTTCTTAGGGGATCTAATAGATGAAGAAATAAAATTAGGTTCCTCACGTTAGAAAGGAAAGAAAGAGCATAATTATAGCAAATTCCTCTAGGATGAGTTGTCCAGAAGAGGGAATGGCATGAGCAAAGGCCCTGTGGCAGGAGGGGGCATGGCAAGGACACAGGCTGGGTATCCTGACAAGATAGAGCAAAGGAGAGCATGGTGGTGTGAGATGGGCCAGAGGAAATAGGGCAGGTTGTACAGGGCCCATCATCCTAGTCTAAGTACTTTTGTCCTAAGAGCAATAAGAAGCAATTGAAGGGTTTTTCTGCAAAGGAATCAATGCATTTTTCTTTTTTTTTCTTTTTCTTTTTTTTTTTTGAGAAGATGCCTCCAGATTCTGGTTGGAGATTAGACCACAACTGTTGATGTGGATGGGCCAGGTGGTAGTTAGTTGGTAGTCCAGGCCAGAGAGATGTGCCCTGTTCTCATGTTTTCTCTGTGAGGTGGAACTCAGCCAGAGTTAGAGAAGAGCAAGGCTGGAAGTTGGATTAGACAGTCTGTTGATTTCATTCCTGCATTACAAATTCCTCATATGGTGAGGTCTTCCTGATTTCTGGGACAGGATGAGTGGTGCATTCTGTAAGTATCACAGCCCTTGTTTATAACACTGCTACACTGGGCCACTGTTTCATTTCAGGAAAGCAGAAACCTGTCCTGCCCATTTTACACAAGGAACATTTAATGAATTCTCACTGACACGAGAAATAGCATGTGGACTTCTAGGGCCAGACACCTTCGATGGGACTTCCTGACTTCCCAGCTTTGTGACCTGGGCAGATTAACTAGTGTGTCTGTACCTCGGTTTTCTCATCCACCTCAGAGGGTTGTTGTGAGGATCGAAGGAGTTTGTAAAGTGTGCTTCAACAGTGCCCAGCACATGCTATATTGTGTTTGCTGTTACTACCCTCATCTTCAATATCATCTTCATCATTTCCATCATCATCCTCATGATCTTTCATCTTATTTTGCCAAGATCTGGTTGCTTTAGGAATGGGCTTGAAAGGAATTAGTAAAACTCTTAAATTTTCACAAATTCCTCTCTTTTGATCTTTAGGGTACTTGTATAGGGAAACTTTCTAACTATGTCCACCTTGCTCAAAGTGTAAGAAATTGTGATGGTTAATTTTTTTGTGTCAACTTGACTTGGCCATGATATATCCAGATATTTGGTCAAACATCGTTCTGGATGTGTCAGTGAAGGTATTTTTACATGAGATTATCATTTGAATTAGTAGACTGAGTAAAGCAGATTGCTCTCCCTAATGTGGGTGGCCCTCATCCAATCAGTTGAAGGACTAAATAGAACAAAAATGCTGAGGGAATACTGATGTCTTGACTTTAGACTTCAAAGTCAATCTTTTCCTGCCTCTGAACTTGAACTAAAACACGGTTTCTTCTTGGGTCTCAAGCCTGTCAGCTTTCAATAGGAACTACAACTTCTGTTCTGGATCTGCAAGTGAGTAACTTCCTTATAATGTCTATGTGTCTGTCTGTTATTAATTTGATTTCTCTGGAGAATTCTGACTAATATAGAGATGATGAAGAAAGAGTTCCTAAATAAGCTTTTATTATCCCAGTGGAGTCTGTTGGAATAAGCAGTCATGATCCAAACTGATGGCTGAAGACACCCAGGTAGCGCTTCCTCTGCATTTACCTTACTTTTAAAAAAATGTCAATGTCAGGACCATAGTAGGAAAGGTCTTCAGCAATTTGATGCCACTTTTAATTAGAAATACCTCTTTCATCATGCCCACAGGCTACTTTCTGACAGGATCCTTCCAAGGAGCTATTTTTCTCCTTGGTCTGGATGAAGTGAATAATATGTTAGATGTATCCCCCTCTCCTCCTCCACTTCTAGTTCCCTCCCTCCTTTCCCTGCTTCGCATCCATCTTCACGCTGCAGAGTCAAAACAGAATGCTTTATTTCCTTCTTAAGTTATCACAGCTTTTAAGGAAGCAAATGAATCTTTTTTCTTTAAAGTCACAAAATTACTACAGCTTGTGCCTGTGGACGCAGGATGGTCTATCTTCCCTGCTGCATTGCCTTCCAGCAAAGTGCGGTGGCTGTCCTTTTCGAAAGTCAAACTGTAAACCATTTACTTTATAACAATATTCAATGAAATGAAAATCTCTGAAGTTTCTCTTCTCTGACCCAACATTTGTTTGAGAAAAATGAAGTTGCCATTGTTTGAGCTGATGAAGATTAAATGGACTGCCTCGGAATTTAATTGAGTCTCTGTTTGAATAATAACCATGGTGGGTCCTACTGCAATGTTTGGTGATTAATGGTGAGAACGAACAACAGCAACATCTGGACCCAAAGCTGTTCTTGGCTTAGAAGGTGTTCATTCCTTTGAGAAAAAGGATTCTCTGCATCATTGTCCAAATAATCATTAGCAGGTAGATCAGCTGAGACATTTTAATTAAAGTTTCAAGACGTAAGGAGAAGAAAAGTTTTTTTTAACACTCTTGTTATAGGTACCCATTAAAATAAAAATTCTGTATTAAATAGGGAGATAGATTTTTGCTTCCTCTGAGGAAGAAAAGGAAGGGTCGGCAGTGAAGTAGCATTTGTTTGCTCATGAATAGATGTACAAAGAGGAGAATTTGGACGTAGTATATGTTGCAGTCAGTTGTTTTAATTATCATTGTAGGCAATATTTAAGTGAACTTTGAGGATTCATACATATTTGAAAAATGGTTTTGCATGGTTTTTATTATATAAATTTTTATGAGCTACATATAATAAAATTGTAGTTATGGAAAGTAACAATGATGAATAATTAAGAGGCTATAAAAATAAATGCACAAAAATGTTTTGGAAGAGTTTGTTTATAAATATTGACTAACTGTACTAGAATTATTATCCATGTTTGGGGAAATAAAATGACTCCTGCATCTGTGTTTGCTGTAGGAATTCTGTGGGAGGAGGGGAGACAGCTAATCAAACACATCAACAAATTACTTGGAAAGGGTATTTTAACCAAAGATATTTCAGTCTAATGCTCAATTAAGAATACAAGGAGTACGTTTTACAGATCCAACTCTTTAGAAGAGATTTAACCCTGAGGAGTTACTGAATCTATTAACATTATGAAACAGTAAACACAGGCAGACTAGGGAATAAAGATGTGAGTCTTTGAAAGCAACATTCAAGTTTAGAGGTTTCATTCACAACATAAAGAGACAATGTTGGTCAAAACAAAAACAGCCATTAATGAAAATGAACCAATAGCTGTTGGAAATAATTGTTTTAATCCAGGTCATCATTTGATATTATTATCATTTTGGCCAGCTAGCTTACCCTGTGTCAGAATAAATATATATTACCATTATCACAAGTAGCAGGCTTGACTTTAGGCCTTTTACTAATATTGGACAATAATTTGCATCATAGGAAGTTAGTGTGTCTTCCCTAATATGGGAAATATCATCTGTATGATATTTATCTTTTTAGTTTTGCCTTTTTTATAGTGGAAAAATTTGCATACTTTCTGTCCATGATGAAAATACTTGGTTTGCACAGAATGACAAGTTTAGTGATTATCTTACATAGAGATAATAGTTTAATAAGAGCAGACTGTGTATTTTGCAGAATATAAAAATATATTTCATTACTTTGTAGGATGAATCAGTTGTAAATACATTTAGCAAATAGTATCGAGTTTCTGCTGTATGTGTGGGTGCTATACTTAACAAAGAGTGTAAAAGTGAATTAGTCGTGGCTCTTATCCTCAGAGAGCTTACAGCCTGGTAGGGGAGATCAAAAAGTTAGAGCCCAGAGAGAATATGCTAAACATCACCATGAGTTGGCAGAGAGCCTCTGCTCACTGGAGTCCCAGAGTCGTGCGGAGACCAGGGTGACGATCTTTCTCCATCTCAGATGCTGCTGCTTTCTTTTGGAGAGAAAAGGGTACCCAAACATTTCTAATCACACTGGCAATTAAATGTTCATCCTAGAAAGGTCAGTATAACTTCCACTATAACTTAACCTCCAGAGAATCACAGGGCCTCACCCGATTAGGAAGTGCAAATGTACCAGGTGCAGTGCTACCCAGAACTGGAAATAAGTGACAAACAGCATTAATGACTATTCCAAGTGCTCATCCTCTTGTGTTGGAACATACAGATGGCCTTGCTTCTCTTGGATGAGATTCAGTGAGAAGATATCCAGCAAGGGCGATAATTTGGCTTTAGACCTACTATTGCAACATATATTCAAATAACTGTGTTGGTGGTGTGATTTGTGATATTTCATATCAAACAATAAAGATAGCTTTTTGCAGACCAATTATAGGAAGAGATGTTTATACCCATTCTCTTGATTGTTTCCCCCCGTGATTGCAAGGGACAGCAGTAACATTTATTCTAAAGCTAAGCACCTTCCTGAGCAAAGTGACTTGCTTGCCTGTGACTCTTAACATTGGATCTATTGGGCTCTCATCTTTTCTGAGAACAGGAAAGGATTAAGTGAATTCACGGGAAGATTTTAAAATTTCTGTGCTTACTAGCTTTTTTATGTCTGACAGTTAATCTTCCTGATTTTTCTTTTTCATTTTTTTGGCTATTTTTGTCTGTTCTTTCAACACATGAATGTTAACATCATGTTTGTCCCTTTTGATGGTAACGCTGCATAGACAAGGCAAGTAAACGGTAACAAGCACAACAAAACATACAAATAAATGAGTTAAGTGTGGGAAAAGGTTTTAAGTTAAAAGATTTTAACTTCTCATGTTTAAAACAATTCTGAAGATTAAATGAAAGTAGGAGAATATGTTAATATCTGTCATTACTACTCTTCTAGAAAGTTCTACATTTATAGCATTCATTTCACAAAGGGATGACTCTGTTGGAAATCATAAATGAATTGAAATATGTTCAAATTTATGATTCCTAAATTTATGGGGGTTTCTGAGATAAACTAAAATATAGTTCATCTTTAAAGGTGACCTATGGGGGGAGGTAAGTAAGACCTTGTTGGATCACTTGGTTAAGGGAGGGGAAAAGGTGGAATAGTGGAGAAATAGAATCAAGATTTTAGTAAGTGCTAGTATCTTAATATACTTTCCTGTCATTTTCCAAGGACCTTCAAAGCTTTCTCTTTTGACCTTGCTGCTCTAAGTCTATAGACATATAGTGCTTTTGATCTGAAGAAAAACATTGTTGGACCTCTGGGGCTACTCTGTTTCCGATGAGCCTGTGGGCAGCTTCAGGTTTGCTTTGCCTTCTGTAAAATCCGTTTTGGGTGGTGTACTCCTTTACAATACCATCTGTAATATCTCAAATTTCAAGTCAAGTTCTATTTCTTACTATCCATGATTTGCATTGGTTATATATTTTTGAACCATGTGAAGTTTAGAGGAACAGTTTTTCTTCTCCCCAGGTTTATTTAGCTTAGTCCACTCACTTACTGGAGGTTTATTTACTTTCCTGGGATAGGTGGGCCCTGTCAAGCCATTTTGACAATACGAAGGTGTTAAGGTCTGGTTTGGAGAGTCAGACTAAAAATTTCTGTGGATTTCAGAGATTAAAATTGCTAGAGGTCTCTAGCCAAGAACTGAGTAAATAGCTGACACCATCACTACCCTAAGGTGCCTTAGAGTATAACAGAAGCAACATGAAAAAAGTAGCTGAAGCTCCTTTTTCTTAGGAAGTGACAGCAATGAATCCTGTATCTGTATAGAAAAATGTTCCCACCAAATAAGTGCATTTCCATATAACACAATAATAGCACATTTGCTTAAAACTCTTTAGTTTGTGAAACATTGTCTTGTAGAGTCTGCCCTTGAGCTTGACAGCAGTCCATTTAGGTAGGTATGGCAGGTATTAGCATAAGCCCCATTACCTGGTGAGAAAATACAGATGTAGAAAGTACGGCTTGTCCAAGGTTACCTATTCGGACACAGAACTCAGGTCCTATGATTCCAAAATCAGATCTTCTGAACACTAAAGTACTGTAGCTGTATACCTGTGACCACCTATAAGATAAGATTTCAGGGGCAGGGTCACTGATAGACCCACTTGCCCCCAAATAGAACTTTATCCCTCTCCTATTCACCCCTTTGGTAATGGTGCTTTTTTTCCTACCATTAACTCTTAGATGATGCTTTTAAAGCATATTCTCTTTGTTATTGTAAACCTTTGTAGCTTTTAAAAAGATAGTGATGGTTTAGAAGTTCTTGCTTGTCCCTCCTATCCACCACTGATGTTAAAATAAGTCCCACAGATACTCACAGATAGCATTTCCCCAAATTATGCATATTGTGCTTCCTGGCTGTGTAATTTCATACCAGGTACTTGACCCTCTGGGCTCCCGTTCCATCTGTAAATGGGGATAATAACAGTCCCTACTGTGCTGGGCCGTTGTGAGCAATGAATGAGTCGATCTATTCAAAACATTTAGAATAGTGCCTGGCCCATAGGAGCACTCAAAATATGTTGGGTATTATTAATACCTGCAAAGTGCTTGACACCTAGCAAGTGCTCGATAAGTGTGAGTTTAAAAAATTGAGGAACAAGAAGGAAAGGAAGACATACTATATGGAATTCACTGGTTTTAGGGCAGGACTTCATGAATAGAGGGAGCATCAGGACTAACTCCCACCCCCACAAACTTATAGAACAGTGACCCTGAACATCAAACCCCTGCTACTCCCAGACTTTCTGCTAAAGTTTATCACCATCCATCAAGAAAATGCCAGCAAGCCACTGGGCTGCGATTCATGGTGTCCATCAAAACCAGAGTCTGTAATGACTTGTGTTGCTGCTCCCTGAGTGGGGTTGGAACCAGGAACCCAGCCTTTCACCTGAACACATTTTAGTATGCTGGGCCTCTGCTATAATGAAGGGACTTGCAGGCACTTTTCTCAGCAAAAGTGACAGCAGTGCTTTTAGGAAGAATGTTCAAAAGCACATTCACAAGAATGTTAAGCCAGGCATGTAAGTAAATGTGAATTAAGTCATCACATTCTGCCTAATCTCCAAAGAAAATGTGACTGCCTTTTGAGCAGCTAGGAAAAATAAAAGAAAGGATTAAGTTATTTGCATGCAGTTGAACTAAATGCTAAGTTTGTCTTTGGGGCAAAATGTTTATATATTTTTTCTACCAGGTCTGTAAATAAGCTATTGTGCTTCCAGCTAAGAAGATTAAGTGTCCAGCTGCTGGGGTCCTTAAATCATGGGGTTCTAACTAGTCTTTAAAGAGGAAAAGGCTCTTATACAGCAAGGCTATAGGAAACCCTAAGCGACAGCAGCTCTAAGGCTTACATTGGTCCTTTGGGTTCTGCAGTGAGAATTCAATGGCTAAGGATGACTTGCTTTTTTCTGAAAGAATGGGTTGTAGAAACCAGGGAGTAATTACTTCCATGGTAATCTATCTACTCCAGAGAGGTGAAAAAAAAAAAAATCAGAAGCAGGTAACTATGAACACAAAAGCCATGCTAGGTCTACCTCCTCAAAGACACCAAGTACCCCCTTCCCTGTTTGCGGTTTGGTATAATATTTTCATTTAAAACAACATGAATTAGTTTGACTTGTATTAGTGCATAAGGGGAGATTAAACTTCAAAAGGAAATTATGAAGACAACTCTGTATGGAAAGTGTTCCTTCCCTTATGAAACTGATGGTTGTGGGTTTGATTCAGATTGGAGGGAGAGTATTTTATTAGTCCTGCTCCTCAACCCCAGACTTACCTGGCCTTGCTTTCCCTTTCCCCCAACTTCCTCTCGCAGGATGTAGAGATACGTGATAATGCCAATAACAACAATAATAAAGATAATACATTAAACTGGCTCAGACTTGTGGAGTGCTTGTTTTGTGCCAGCACCTGCCTTTTTATAAATTTCATTTATTTCTTGCAACATTCTTAAGAGGTGGATGTTTTTGATTAACCCATTCTAATGATGTAGGGAATTTAAATAACTTGTCCAATCTTATTAGCTAGTAAATGGTAGAGTTCAGATCCAACTCAGCTCTTAACTGCAACCTCTACCACTACTACTATGAGTATGTTAACAACCACTACTACTTATTTCTATTACTGTAACTACTATGGCAGCTACTACTACTGGAACGTAGTTACAACAGCAAGAGCTAATACTATTGTATTACTACTCCTGCTCCTATTAGAAATAAACACATATCCATCAACTCACTTAAAGTTTAGTGATAAAAGTAATCCTGAACCATATCTGAAGCTCTTTTTGTTAACGATACATCAGAAACTTCTCATACTTTTCTAAGAGGAGCCCTCATGACAGGTGAAAGTGAATAGAGGAGTTGGGTGTGGCCCAAGATAATCCTACAAGAGATTAGAATTCTCTAGATTTTTTTTGGTAAAAAAAATACCATCAAATATTGGTTTTTCTACCATAGTAA
This sequence comes from Trachops cirrhosus, assembly GCA_028533065.1. Classification (NCBI taxonomy): domain Eukaryota; kingdom Metazoa; phylum Chordata; class Mammalia; order Chiroptera; family Phyllostomidae; genus Trachops; species Trachops cirrhosus. The sequence continues at coordinate 30,803,917 of CM052538.1, forward strand.
AACTGTGTTGGTTTTAATACAATAAACATTTTCTCTAATAGCTTTTGAGTGGAATGGACAGAATGGAGCAGTATGAAGTAATCTAGCACGTCTGCATTTTCCCAGTGTCCTTGGGTGTGTGAGTTTATGTGTACTAGTTGAGAAATATTGATACACGATGGCAAACAACTGACTGGCTGCCACAAACAATGGGCTAGAAGTTAATGCCAGCTCAACCTTGAGTTCTTAGTTCGAATGTCATCTCTGTAGAAGAAAGGCTTCCCTGCTGTCCCTCATCCCCACAAAAAGATCAATCCCCCATTCCCTGCTCCCCCCCACATAATCCACTGTTTCTTCTTTTATTTTTTTAGTGTTTAAATGATATAAATGTTTAAAAGGATATACAAATGGCTCAAGCAGATACACAACCTTATTCTTAAGTGAAAATACAAAATTCCACTGTGATTTAATCTCCGTGGAGATTAAAATACCATTATTTTACCCACAGATCAGCAAAGATAAAAATATTTATTCTCACATATTGCTGGTGGGACTGTAAATTGGCACAGTCTTTGTAGACAGCAATGTACCAATAAAAAATAATAACACACAAATCTTTTGACCTAGTAATTCTAAGTTAAAATTTTAACTTACAGTAATTTACTAGTGTGCAATATGACCTATTGCAAGGTTATTAGATGCAGCATTACTTATATTAGCAAAAAAGAATGAAAATGTCAGTTTAATAGAGATTATTCCAGTATATTATTTTTCTTAAATATTACTAATCCTCAATAGCTCCTAAGACTGTTGGAATTTTACAAACAGTAAATTACATAGAGGCAAAGATTATGTCTCGTGTTTTTCTCTCACCACTGAATTTCTGGATTCAACAGATTACCCAACACATAACAGGGGCAGGCCTGAAACTATTTGGTAAATGAACGAATAAAGGAAAGTATGAGCTTCCTGAGGAGTCAGCCCTCCTGTACCTCAGCTGGGCACTGATGTGAGCAGCTTTTTTCACCTTGGCAGTCTTCCCCTGGGGTGTATCCACATGAAGGGAAAGCTGTATTTAAGTTTTAAGACACCAAAACAGCAGTCACTTGGACAGGGGTTCATCTGGACACCCTCTGCTGGCTACTGATAGCTTCCTGGTAGAAGGCCCTACGAGAAGTGCTGCCCTACGAGACGGCACAGGCCTGGCTCTCAGCAGAGCATGTCTGTGCCTTCCTTGCTTGGAGTGGTTCGAGCTATGGGGGGATGTGATTACAGAGAGCGGTGGTGCCTGTCTGGCCTTTAGGAGCTGACTGCCACACTTCGCCATACTACCTTCTTAATGGGGTGCTCTTTGGGAATGACAAATTCACCCCCATTGGTCAGTCCTTTCTATAGAAACTGCAGGGAGAGAAGAATCCTCTGCAGGTTTTCTCTGCTTCTCTGGCCTTGTACTATTTTGGTCAGCCCACGTGGGGCTGTTTAAATAACACTGTGAAATCCTCACTTACTGGGTGCTATGGGGATAGTGGTGTTCCGCATAAGCAGATTTTCCAGATAACTGAAACCAGTCCTGCTAAATAGCAAACTTAACAAAGTTACCATTTATATAAAGCCTTCTAAAATACATGAGTACCCTTTCCTGCCTGCCTTTAAAATCAGAGTACAGTGAATATATTTTACTTTTGTTTTGGTGGTTCAAGGTCAGAACTTTGAACACAGATAATGGGGTTTCAGAGCTTGGTGGGCCTTGATGAAGGCTGTCTGGTGCAACTCCCTCACGACAGGCAGAAGGGAATGCGGCCCAGAGAGCTGCTAGGACTTTTGGAAGACTGCACAGCGAGGCAAAGAGCAACCTAGATGGAAATTCAGACTTCACCACTTAGCTGCTTACCTTTCCCACTGTCGTGGATCAGAAATTCTTTAGGGCTTTTCATCTCTTTAATGAGTAGTTCTAAACTTCTGTATTTATTAAGTTGTTATTCCTGATTTTCATATTTTTTTCTTGTATTCTCTCTCATAGAAAAAGTCAGTTTTCATTTCTTGCTTTCGTGATGTATTTGCCTTGATCCTGTCTTCTTATTTGGGGAACCTCTTTAAAGTGGGTGGTGGTGGTGGCAGGAGTGGGGGCCTATTTTTTAAAAAAATCAATAAACTATTTTAGAGCAGTTTTAGGTTCACAGCAAAATGGAGTGGAAAGTATAGAGAGTTCCCATGTACCCCTTGGAGCGGGGACTTTTTATACATTATATCTTCCACAATTTAGCAGAGTGTCTTTTGTTTGTGGACCCTTAATAAAACAGTATTTGGTTGACTTTATCATCTTGTGGGCTGAGGAACCAAAGAGTGAAGGTTGTTTGAAATGTGTTTTAATCAGAATATATTGTACAATAACTAGGTTCCTAGGGAGGCCCTAGGGGGCCAGGTTATAAATAAATAAAGTATATCATATTTGTGACATCAATTTAGGTACTCAGAGACCTTCTTTGCTTATTTCTGAGTTTCAGGTCATTCTGGATAATTAAAATCATTGGATAAAAGAAGCATAACAATAGTGGGGGTAATAATAAAATAACAATATTAATAACAATATTTTACATGAACAATACGTTAAGTTAGATTTGGGAGTTAGATTTTAGAACTAGTTGTGCTACCAGTATTGGTAGGTCATGTTATTGGTTATGACGTAGCATCTAGCCTAGGGCCTAGTTGTAACCTAGTGTCTATCATGGTCCCTATTTGTAACCTAGAGACTAGTACAGTGCGCTGTACATAGGAGGGGCTCTGACCCCAACAGGAGTCATTGTTTGACCTGAATCCTGAAGAACAAATTGGAGTTCACCAGGCAAAGAAAGCACCTGCCTGAGAGGTACTTTACCCAGAGAGAAAATCAGTGACAAACTCTATGAGGGGAGGAAAACCCCTTGAGAATGAGAGGATTGTAGTTTAAGATGATACCAGAGAAATAAATACAGTTAATGGAAGGTCTGAGAGATTTGCTAAGGAGCAGGAATTTTACCTGGAAATACAATAAGGAGTCATTAGAGTGTTTTAAGCTGGGAAATTACATGGTCAGATTTGTTTTAGAAAGATCACTTGGGCTTCATGATGGAAAATTTATTCATTCCACAAACATACACTGAGGATCTGCATTGTGCTAGACATTCTTCCCGGAGCTGGAGCTAAAGGTCTGGGTAGTCCAAGTCCCTCTTCTCAAGGAGTTCACATTCCAGTGCACGTTTATGTGTATGGTGTCAGCAGCAGGTCGGGACAAGCCTACATACTTGTAGCATCAGATAGTGATGAGGACTCTGGAAAAAACATAGAACAGGGCAGTAGAAGGAGGCTGGGGTCAGGGGAATATCTGACTTGAAAGATCAGAAAATGCCTCCCTGGGATGTGATGCCTATTAGAAGACTGGGAGTGTGGAGACCAGTCAGGAGCCTACAGACTTGCAAATGGGAGGTGATGAGAAGCTAAAGTAAGGTAGTGATGGCAGCAGTGGAGAAAAGGGGTCCAATTACAGCAATATTTAAGGAGGTAGAACCTATAAGATGTGAAGAATGATTAGATATGAAAGATGAAGGGCAAGGGTTAGGATCTGATATGTTTTTGGCTTGAATACCTGGGTGGATATCAGTACCATTTGTTGTGACAGAGGCAGAAGAACCAGGGAGAGTAGAAAAGGAGGATAGCTTGATAGGTTGATGAGATCAGCCTTGGACTTTTTTTTTTAGGGGGGAAGTTCATGTTTTATTGTAAAACAAAAAATGGTATATTTACATTCCCACATATTCTGTGAATGCCTGAATTCTGCACCCCATTTTCTCTGTACCAGGTCAGACAGGTATAGGCAGGTGCTCCAGGTTCTTACCGTTGAGCCAGCCCAGCCCAGTGGGACCCTGAGATCATCCATGCTAGACAATGACTGCACCTTGAACTGGTTTTCTGGAGAGGTGATGACCATCTCAACCGTGTGCTCCAGAATCTCAGTGTTTACACCATTGTCATGGTGGCCTGTTTGGTGCCATCTGTGCCTCAGCCAGCTATGAGTATGGTTCACTCACTGAAGGCCAAGGCCAAGGTCATGGCCACTTGCCCCATCAGAGTATTGGGGGTTGCAATGGTGACAGTGTTGGCCTCCATGCCGAGCCCTGTCTTCTGCTTCATGATCATGTTCTGCACAGTGATTTGGTGCTCGGCAGGGGCCTGTCAGTCTTGAACATTTTGGAAAGCATAGTGGTGCTCATGGGTGGATGTCCTTTCCTTCAAGGCACTTGGAAGACTGCATTTCCTAGCCCTCTTGTAGGTTCATGGAGTCATGTAAGTCGTTTTGGCTAATAAGTTGTGAGTAGAAGTGACACATGTTTGACACATGTTTATGGTGAAGGCACTTAATTACTTCCTTTAAGATTTTATTTTTATTTATTTTTAGAGTGAGGAGAAGGGAGGAAGAAAGAGAGGGAGAGAAAGAAACATTGATGTGTGAGAGAAACAAGAATCTGTTGCCTCCTGCATGCCCCTACCTGGGGACCTGGTCCACAACCCAGACATGTGACTGGGAATCGAACTGGCGAACTTTTGCTTTGTGGGACAATGCCCAACCCACTGAGCAATACCGGTCAGGGCTAAGGCACTTCATTATTAATGTGAGATCTTTTGCTCAGTCTCTTATCTTGTTATATGGACCACGGGGGAAGCTTTGTGTTGAGATGGTGGACCTAAAAAGATCCAAGCACCTGGGTTTATGGAGATATGGAAGAAGTTACTCTGTAGAGATACCTGGGTTTGAGATGGACTTTGAGTGAGCTAGAGATAAACTTCTGTGTGTTAAACCTTGGAGATTTTGGAGTTGCAAATTACTACAACATAAACTAGTCTACTCTGGCAAATACATACATGTTAGGTTTTATGTACCCGGGATCACCAGGTGGAGTTGCTCAGTAGATAGCCAGATAGACAGGGCTGGAGAATAGGACAGGTCTGGAATGAGGACGTAGATCAGTGAGCCACTCACAAATGTATGGTGGTTGATGTGAATGAGTGAGATCAACCAAGGTGGATGAGCAGTGAAGGCAGGAAACAAAATCCAAGAAGAAATAACATTTAAGGTAAGGAGAAGAGAAAGAGAAACCCACAAAAAAAGGTAAAAAAGGAGTGACCAGAGTGATAACAGAAGTGTTGGAGAGGGTTATGAGTTTGGAGAGGTGGAAAGGGTGGGACAGTACAGCAGTGGGCGCTCTGAAGTTTCTTTAGCAGGCAGGGCTTCAGGGCTGCAATACAGTTGTAAAGGAGCCAGGAGCTTTTACCTCAATTGCAGCCACAGAGTAAACACAGTGCTTTTATTGACCTGCATGTCAATCAGAGTTGAGGAACTGATGAAAATCATGGAGATGGGCTTATCCCTCACTCCCACTTGTCTTGGTGCTGCTACTAGGTGCAGAAATTTGGCAGGCATTTTTTATTCATTTAATGCATATTTATTTGGTACCTATGCTGTGCACCAGGCATCTTTATAGACACAGCATATAGCAGGGAACAAAAACAAAATCCAGTTCTCAAGGCACTCATTGTCATTTCAAACAAACAAATAAATATGTAATATTTCAGGTGATGGTAAGTACTAAAATGGGAAGTGAAGCACAGTAAAGTGACAGTGTGTGACAAGGCACAAGATAACTTGTAAAGTATTTGGGGAAATCTGACTCAGTGACATTCAAGCAGAGACCTGAATTAAGGGAGGGAGTCCACCTTCTAGATATCTAGGGCAAGAGTGTTCCAGGCCAAGGAAACAGCAGGGGCAAAGGTCCCAAAGCAGGCCTGTGCTTGGCACGTTTGGGGTAGAGCAAGGGAGACTGTTGCTGGAGCAGAGGGAGCCAGGGGTGAGTGGTGGGAGGTGATCTCGGAGAGGCTGCGAGGTCTGATTCATGTGGGTCTGTAGAAAACTGTGGCTTTTATTTTGAATGAAATATGGGTCTCCTGGAATATTTTGAGTAGATGATGACACAAAACAATTAACATTAAAAAAACCTACTCTAGTGGCTCTGTGAGGGGAGTCTCATTAGAAGGCAATTGCAAAAATCCAGATGAAGTTTGACAGTGGCTTGGACTAGGGTAACAGTGGAGGTGGTAGGGAGTGGCGGGATTCAGCTATATTTTGAAGGCAGCACCAATAAGATGTACTGTTGGGTTGGATGCAGGAAGTAAGAGGACTAAGATGATTTCAAACTTTATACATAAGAATTGGACAGACAGCACTGACAGCTTTTTGGAGAGGAGCTTGACTATAAGAGAAACAGATTAGAAGGGACAATTTCAGTGTAATTTCTGTATGCGTGAAGTTGGAGATGCCTGTTAGGTGTACAAGGGGCCGTGTCGAGTCAGCAGATGGAGTCACAGAGCAAGAACTTGGGGAGACATCATGGCTGGCAATATCAACTTTGAAGTTGTCAGTTTGTAGATCCTTGTCTTGGAGGCCAAGTAAAGAAAGTATATTAGAGAGAAAGGAATAATAAACCCTGTCTTATCCTGCCAGTATGAGAGCTTAGATGAGAGCTGAGGAATGACCATTGCCATGATGGAGATTAAGAGCAATTGCAGTGGGAAGGTGGGGACAAAATCCTGGGTCAGGAGAGGATTGACAGAGAGGAATTTGACTCTGCAGGTATAAACAACAAAAAATGGGCCTGCTAGAAAAGAGAGCAACAAAATGGTAATGGGGGACAGAATGTGAGATCTGGGAGGGATATTTTAAAAAATAGGTGATCTTATCATATGTTTGCAGACTGATGGGAATGATCCAGAGGGAAAATTCAGTGATGTGGGAGTGAGGGATGTACAAAATCTGTGGGGAGGCAAGCGCAGAAGACATCCAATGTACATGTTAAGGGGTGGGCTCTGATAAGAGCATAAACAGTTCATCCATTTTAATAGGAGGGAAGCAACAGTGTACAGGTATAGATGCAGGCAAATTTATGGCTGTGGGAAGATGTGGAATCTCTTCTGCCTGCCTCTGTTTTCTGAGCACATAACTTACAGAAAGGATAGCAGGGGAGGTGTTGGAACTTTGGGAGAGAGAAGAAGATATGGAACATTTGTTTGGGGAGTGGGAGGCTGTGAGTGGGTCAGGGAAATGTAACATGTGTGCGAGGAAGCAGCAGGGTCCCACTTGGAGTTTGTAGTCATAAATTTGAAGTGTGACTAATCAGGATAGTTATGTGTTCCCCTACCCAGTGGCTTGGGTGCCTGTGATTCAGGTGCGGAGTGTGGTTTGTAATTAATCAGGGTTTGGTGTAAGGGAGGTTAGAACATGTGCAATGCAGTGAGTAATAAGGATGGGTTGTGGAATTTAGACTAAGGGACAGTGTAAACATGGATGGATTCAATGAATTGTTGGAGTCAGGGTACCAGAGGGATTGAGCCAGGACAGCAGATGGAGCTCAGAGAAGGGGAGGCTTGAAATTGAGCCAATGGCAGCAGTGCAGTCATCTGTAATGACAGCGTGTATAGCAAAGAGGGAAGCTGAGGTGGGTGGAAGATTGGGTCACCATAGCTGAGAGGGCAATGAAACTAAAAAGTCAAGATTTGGGAAGGGATTCCAAGTAGACACTGAAATCACCAAGGGCGGTGGTAGAGAGTGACAGTGAGTCAGGTGCTTCATCTTCAAGGAGTGAAGAGGAGTGGCCTGTGAATCTGAAGGTGAGTCTAACAGGGAGGAGGAACCAGATGACAGAAGGCTGATGGCATGACCTCAAAGGGATTCATGGGCTGAGAGAGAAACATTTGACCCTCACAGGGCACCTTGTATATAGCTCCACGATACTCTCTTATTCTGCGTTTTGTTTTAGTCTGTCGTTTATTCTGTCTCTTTTACAAGCTCCATCTCCTCACTACACTGTGAGTTCATTAGGTGCAAGAACTGTGTTCTCGTTTTTAACCAGCACAGTGCCTAACACAGTGCCCCATCTGTAGCAGGCAATCACCATTTGTTGAATTAGATTGCACCACATGTGGGCATTTAAAGATCAAATGGCTAGCAACCTTGGAGGCTACAATATTGAGATGTAATTTACACCTGGATTTATTGTGTGTACTAAAAACATAGCACTGTCAGCTAATTATGTAGTTCCAATTGTTTCTAGAGTTCCAAAGACATTAAAAATATAATATGATCATAAATATTGCAAAGAAAAGCTGGAGTCCATTGTGTTTGTATAGAAAGATGCTGTTTTCTTGTTTCTGTACTGCAGGAATAAAAATATCTGGGTAGGAGCACCAATTTTGATAGCTTGGACCATTTCTGAACCCCCCAAATAATTGTCCACCCAAAATTGCTCTTTGAAAGTCAAAGAATAGTTAATTTTTATTTTCTAGAAGGAGCTGTACCCCTGTCGTAATCATACCTCAGGGCAAACTGGGCAATGTAAAAACACTGTCCTTGAAAATTCCCTCACTGTGTAATGACATTGTACAGGATGAAAAATAAACATCAGAAAAAAGAGAAATTTTGATTGAAACTGGAAACTCAACTTAGATTTGCTTCCGTAACTTATTCCAGCAGCATCTAAATGTAAATTGCAAGGGTGAAGAACGGTGTTATATGACATCCAAAATCGCCTTTGGAAAACCGTGATGCACTGTCAGCACTTGGGTTCCGCCACTGACACAGGTGAAGGAGAAAGAGCATCTACCACACACGATTGCTCTCTGCCGGTAATTCACATTCTCCTTGTGTCTTTCAATTACCGCTGGCAAAAACGCATAACTAATCAACTTAGATCAAAGATACTTGATTTGTACTCTTTCTTCCTCATCGCTGTCACCTCTTGCTCTCCTTCTTTCTTCCCTCTCCCTCCTCTTTTCCTAGACACTCATAAACCAGAGTCACTTAAAGATAATACCTCCTTCAAAAATGTAACTGTACAGGATTTAATTAAAGCTTAAGTCCCAGACTGGCCCAGGGAGACTGAAGTAGTATAAGATGTATCATTGTTCAGAATGAGCCTGGGATTCTTGTGTCAGAGACTACGTGTGTTAGAAGAGGGATTTGCCTTGTTGCTGGCTGCATGAATTCAGCGAGGTCAACGGTGGGCTGGGAAGTTTACAGTCCTCCCTTTTGTGTGACCTTGGCAGTGGTATTGTCTTTTCTGCCATTTTCTCTTATCTGTAGAGTACATTTTGAATATCAACCTTAAATTCTGTCTTTGCTTAGAAAACAACCGTTTAAACCTTGACCACTGCGCCCCGCCCCATATTTTTTCTTTGGTTATAAAGGTTAAATAACTATGCTGGGGATATTTCAGTTGTTGCAACTATTTAGGTAAAGATGTCAGCGATTATTTGGTTAATGGGTAACCCATATCCCATCCTATTTTCTAGGGTCCTGGTGTAAGGTAAATTAAAGTACATTAAGACAGAAGTTGCTATGCCCCTTCCATAATTGTACCTAGGGCAAATTGTTCAATACAAAAACACTAGTTAAAAAAAAATCCCCTGGCTGTAAGAATGATTATAATAGCTGATTGTGCCAGAATGCTTACTATGTGCCAGTGACTACTTAAACAACTGATACAGTAATTATTTATGACTCACAACAATTCCCTATGGTGGACGCTAGGAATTTTATTATTCCTATTTTATAGACAGGGATAGAAAAGTTAAGTAATTTGACAAGGATACCAACAGCATGTGTGTTAGTAGTCAGGGCTCTCCAGAGGAAAAGAACCAATAAAGACATGTATGTGTTTGATGGAAGGACTTGACTTACGTGATTATGAAGGCTGACAAGTCTCAAGATGTACAGGCCTGGGGAGCCGACAGTGGAGCTCCAGTCTGAAGGCTGGCAGGCTCATGAACCAGAAGGAGCTTCTGTTTAAGTTCTCCTCCAAAGGCTGGAAAAAACTGATGTCCCAGCTTGAAGGGATATGGCAGGAGGATTCCTTCCTACTGATGGGAGGAGTGGCCTTTTTCTGTTTAGGTCTTCAACTGATTGGATGAGGCCCACCACATTAGGAAGAGCAATCTGCTTTACTTGGTCTGATTTCAATGGTCATTTGATCCAACACACCTTTATAGGCACACCTAGAATAACGTGTGACCAAATGGCTGAGACCTGGTGGCTCAGTCAAGTTGACACATAGAATGAACCATCACAGCATGTAAGTGACTGAGCCAAGATTTGGGTCCAGAGCACATACTTTTGGTCTCTGCCTGTCACCTCTTATCAGGGCCTTAGTGATGTTTACTGTCACCTGCTAAACATGACATTCCAGCAATGCCCCTGCTCTGGCTTTCACAAGACTTTTATAATTTAAAAGTTACAAATACCCAGCCTCTTCCCGCAAACAACATGCCACGCTAAGGGGCCCTTACTAAGAAAAGGTTTGCTATTAGAAGGTAAGATCTTCTTCCCAGGAGATCTTATTTTTGTCCTTTAATATTTCAAACTGGCCCAAAACTAGATGCTTGGTTGTCTCGTACCAAACCTCAAACATTCCAAATTGGATATTCTGCAAACCATGAAAAGGAAGACAGACATTCTTTACTTTTTCTGTCTAGCTCCCTATACACAGAGAGCTGTAACTGTGTCGCAGGCCTGAGGCTGGGGCCCCTGCCTGACTGTGCCTCTGGGAGCACAACACTGAATGAGAGACAAAGATCCTGCTCACCTATTTTACACCAAGGGCTATGGTCAGTACAGACATAAGTGAATATACAAGTATATAATGGAATGTCATTTAGAGATCAAAATTCTGTGACATTTGAGTTGGGAAAAGGAAGGAGACAGAAAAGATGTCATTGAGGTGACTATTAACATCAATAATCAGAGAAAGCTTCTGTTGAGCAGAGGACATGTAAGCACAGATTTGTGTACAATAAGGGAGTGAGCCCCAAGATGATCTATGGAGAGAACCTTCTAGGTTGGAAATGTATGAGTCAAAACCTGGAGTTGGGAGTGTGCTCCGTGTGGTTAAGGAACAGCATGGTGGAATGAAGTGAGCAGGGTATAGAGTGGAATGCATGAAGGATGCAGAAAGGAGGGTCATGAAATCAGAGTCACAGCCAGGGACAGGTGACCTAGGGTCTTTGGTTAATGACTTTGGATTTTGTGATGGGAAGTCCTTGGAGCGTTTTGAGTGGGAGAATAACATGGGTTGCCTCACGAGTTATAGGACCCCCTTGGCTGCTGTAAGAGAACTGTTACTTGGGAGCAAGTGTGGTAGCAGGGAGAGTAATTCTGAAGCTATTACAGACATCCAGGTGAGAAGTGATGTTGGCTTGGGCAGGCTGGGTAGCAGCAGAGCTGGTGAGAAGTTTTGGATCTGGTTTATATTTTGAAGTTAGCAGTAGGGAGCCTTGCTGATGGATTCACTGTGTGGTGTGAGCCAAGTCTGTTTCAATATTAGCCTGCTGTACAAAGATCTTATTACTTAGCAGACTTGTGTACAAAAGAGTGGGTTGGCTTAATGGTACCCATGTTCTATTTCTTTAACATAGTGATTTTAATCACATTTACTGCATGCTCTCTGAGATATAACAACACTCACCTATTTTATCAGCAGCAGTTAAACTCTATTCTTTCTGTATCTAAAGCTCAGCATCTCTTGTTTAGATTCAGGTGTATTTTTAATAACAACTTCATTTGTCTAACAAAACAGAAGCCGGTGAAAGAAAATGAATGAATTTTCAGTGTATTCATGAAAATGGCAGGGCAGTACACAAAAAAAATTACAAGGAACATTTCAAGGATGTGTATCTGTTAAATAAATAGGGGAGAAATAAACCCAGGGTGAAAAAAGAACACATAACATAAAATAATATGTAAATGGCTGTCAGGGAAGGACCAAAGAAAGGATTATTTCATTTCGCTGCATCAGTGAAAAATCACCTGGCTTTATATCAGAAAAAAAATCCTTATAATCCACTTTTAAAAGTGCTTGCTCCATATATTATGCATGACATTTCCAGGCTGCCAAGTTTCTGATTGAGCTGGTGATTAGAAGACAACGCAGCCCCTCCTTTTCTCTTCCTTTCTTGGAAACAGCGTTGCCTCCACTCTCCCGCCTCTGCCTGCCTCACGAGAGTCAGAAACAGAGAGAGCAATGAGAGATATGCATCAAAGAACCGATTTGGTTAAAGAGAAATACCTAGAGGGAATGCGAGACAGCTAACACAGGAAGAGACGCCAGAGGGAGAAGGGTCAGGAAAGAGTGGTTTTACCTGCCGGGTTGAAGGTTAGGAAGGTGTCAGGTATCAACAGTACCTGTGTTAACTGCCCTCACACCACATGAAATAAAGTTGTGTTCTATTCTATTTGCGCTGGCTCTAAGAAGAAGGCTCATTTTCAACCTGAGTTGTTTATATCGTGTAACTTAATCAGACTATTGAAGTGTGAGGACTGCTGTAAGACAATAGTGGGAAAGGGGAAGGTGTGTGTGTGTGTTGGGGGGAGGTGGGGAGGGGGAAGAGAGGGAGGGAGAGAAGTGGTAATTTATTATGATTGCTTTCCATACTTACCATAATAGACCACTTCTGAGCAACAAGGCCGTGCTCCTGCAGGACTCGGGGTAGCCCAGGGAGGCATTATTTAATTCATCTGTGAGAAAGTGAGCAACAGAGGAGATAAAGTGGGTATTAATCAGAACTGTATGAGCTTTGGGATGGCTGCATCTAAATCAATCCAAAGAATCGTCTGGGAAATCAACTCCGTGTTTTTACTTGGCTTACATGTTTTATTCTTGTGGGGGGAATATTAGAGGTTTTTTCCCAATCACTTCTTCTCATTTTGGTTCATCCTAATCAGCTCCAGAAAGTCCATAAATCAGGAAGAATTTTCTCTGACTGGAATTTCATCCCATATTCCCTGAATACTGATCACCAGTAAGGGTTGCTGGGACATACCCAATAGCCCGGGACTCCTGCGAGTTTTTTTCTGGGCACTAGCAACGATTTCTGAGTACCTCTCAAGTCACAGCATGTGGCTCTGCCATTCTGGAAGCTCTGGTCTGTTAATACAGGTGACAGAGCCCACCTGAAATGAGGGGTAGAAGAACCAGGGAACAAATGTGAAGGGATGTTGCTCTGGGTTTCAAATGCAGTATAGAGGCAAATTAATTCGTGAACATAGACCTCGAGTGAAATTCTCATTGGCCTTGAAATAATGTTTAGAAGAGGAAACATAGTAGTTTGCAACATACCAAGATTGGGGAGTAAGAAGAAAAAGGCTGTCCTTCGATCCTTAGCTTTTGACCAGAGCAGTAACCCCACACCTGAGCTCAGATTCTTCCACACACACGTGGACCTTGGGTTTCAGAAGCACCACGTAAAAAGTTACCTGCTGCCACATCAGGTTATCTTGACAGTACTCAAACGTAAGGGTCATCCAGACAGCAGAGTGTGCTTATATTGCTTGGGAAAGATCATCGAAATGAAAGTGTGCACTGCATGATTACAGCGCCCACAAACACATGCACAGGTTCCCAGGAGCCCGTGAGGACAGGCGCTGGGCTGTAGGCTTCCTCTAAAATAAATCCTGGGGCATGTGAGCTGCACCTTGGGAGTCATCAGGCAGGATCTCCGGTAGGCAACTGTATTCTTTTGGGTCTCCTGGGTGCCATGAGTCGATGCTCCAGCACTCTTAATGCATGCCCTTCCATTGTCCCCAGCATTTTCCACCCCCTTTTGTTCCAAGGGACTCAGCAACCAACAGGTCATCTTAAATGGCCTAATATATATAAAAAACAGTTTGCTCAGGGGTGGTTAATGAAAGGGCTGAACACTTCTAAGATAAATGGACAGAATTCAAAGCTTTTGTAACATAGTTTCAAATTAATTAAAAAGAGATTTGGATGAGACAAAGCATTTGTTATTCTAAACATGAAAAAAGTCTAATCAAGGGAATGCTCATAAAGTCTACTTTATGATGTTCGGTGACCAAGTGCCGTATCCATTCCAGGACTGCAAAGCACCTCTTTCACTTGGGTGTTCTTTTCCACTTTCCTCTCTCTTTTGGCGTGTGTGTGTTTCCAGACATCAGTAAAGATGGTGAAGATGTATTTGCCAGTACGTATTTTTGTAAATTTTTTTATTTTCTAAACACAGTGTTTTCTCAATGTGACATCTCTGGGCATGCATAAATCAAAATTGCTCTGTGTGTTATTGACTCAATGGGCTGCTGGAGATCTTAATGGACCTCTAAGCCCTGTGGGTTCCTCTTTCTCAGTTTAAAAAGGAAAATCGAGAGTGATGGAGATGGGGTTGGGGAGAGGGGGAGGAGGAGGAGAGATACAGGGAGGGAGGGAGGGAGAGAGAGAGAAAAAGAAACATTTTTGATCTCCATCTTACCTAGGCAGAGGAGAGTGGAAGGGAACTAGAGGCGGAGGGCTAAATTTACCTTTTGAGAAACACAAGCAACAGAACACATTAGACATGGCTCCAAGGGTTGCAGGATAAGCGGCTTCCACAGTGGAGAGGCTCAGGAAAGAGACGGAAGTGGTTTTCTCAGAGGAGCTTTCCCAGGTCCACCCTCCTTCGTCGTCTTTCTCTGGGGATTCTGAAGCTTTGTCCCATTTGGAGCTGTCAGCGTCATCTTCGGTGCATGTTGGGGCAGAATTAGTCACATTCCCTGTCCAGTGGCCCTGCTCGCTACTAGGCAGGCCAGATTCAGAACCTGGGGAAGGGTGTAGAACACTCGGGATAAAGATGGGAGGCAGCAGGCAGGAGAGGCCTGTCAGTGTCCAGTCGCACCAACCTGGAAACCCGCAGTGATTTTCTTCCTTCAGGCGTTATTGCTGTCTAAGAAGTCCTGAGCTATCAGCATCTTTTCCGAGTGCATCTCCATCGCCTTCTGTACAGCAAGTCCATCTCCTAGAGATGCCTTTGAATTACTCTTTATGTTTTCTTGGTTAATGAGTAATATTAAAGACACCCTTAGGAAAATAATCATAATGCTTTTATATACACCATGAGAACAGTACACTAACAATAGGTAGGCATCATTTAAATGAGCTGCTATTTTTATAATATCTGTGAATAACTGAGCTCAGAGTGAAACTCTCTTTCATTCACCACTGACGTGGAAATGTAAAGTGCCTTCCAAGTGTTCCTGTCACACATTAAACTGAAAAAAAAATTTTCACTGGTTCTTTGCAAAGAAATCTGGGCCCATTCTTTTGTTTCTTATTCTGTCTTATGATGATAGAACATAGTCCTCATGGTCCACCACATATGTTCAGCTCCATTGTAGTCACCTGTGAAATATTCCCTTTGTGGATTAACTGGGGCAAAGAAAAGCCAGATTGCCCTTCATTTTCCATGGGGGTACCATCAATCTGCATTCTCTCCACCATTATGCTATATATTCAAGGAAAATGCAAACTGACCTTATTTATTAGTTGCAGAAAAGTTATAAGCAGACAGATAAATTCTATGCAAAAACTGAAAATGATTCCTAAAGTGTTATGACTGTGTGTGTGTGTATATATATGTATGTATGTGTGTGTGTGTGTTTATATCTATATATATATAAGCTTTTCCAAGGTTGGGGTTACCTGAACTTGGATTGCTCTTCAATGATGTTAAAAAGCATCTGAGGACCTAGAAATTTATACAGGGGTGGGTAAAAGTAGGCTGGTAGTTATCTGTGTGGAAAAAGGCCTGCAGATTATGGTTATGATTAATTCAAAAGAATGTCACAGTGGCCCAGCATACCTAGGCGCAATCTCGTAAGTGTTCCAATTGCTGGCCTTCATTACTGACCCATTCTTGTAGTCTGCTTGCTCTACTCAGGTACACTGTGGTTCATGTGCTCGCAACTGTAAACCTACCTTTGCTAACCCCCGTGTATTTTCAAACTGGGTATTTCATGTTTTTTCTTCAGTGATCTCAACTAATTTGGTAAAGATGAACCAGAAGCACACTTTTTAATGATAGTTAACAGTCTGTTGCACCTAGAGACACTTGGTGTTCAAGACTATTGACCCCATTTACTCCCAATGTGTTATTCCGATTCAATTAATTATCTTAGGGAAATGACTCAAAGTGAAGAGTTAAGAAATACCTTCACGTGCTGAATTAGTGAGACAGTGAGATAGGACAAACTATGTTTTTATGAGATGAAAGATTATTTAGATAAGACTCCTCATGATTTCATAGGATCAGAATTCTAGTTGGTGTTTCATTTTGTGGCTTTGTAAAATGTCATTTGTCCTTATATGTCATTTCTCTGCTCAGAAACCTGTAATGGCTCCCCATTGCCTGGAATAGGTCAAACCTCCCGTTGTTCATCTGACCCTCTCTCTAGTTACCTATCATTATACTGCTTTTTGCACTTGGCTTCTTAACCTCAAGGGACACAGCATTTTCTAAGCTTCCTATTCACGTTCCTCTCTTAGAGTGTGCATTTAAAAAATTCATGTTTTTCCTTCATCCTTAGAAACTCCTTTTGCTCCATTTCTTCTGCTAAAATCCTCCTTTAAAACCCAACTCAAGTCTATCACAAAAAATATGATCCAGTTCTCTACTTGGAATGAATTGTTTCCTCTCCTGCACTTTTTTAGCACGCTGGCTCTCTGTTCTGGCTACACATTAGAATCACTAGAGAGTTTAAAAAAATAGTGATATCTGGCCCTGGCTCAGCTGGTTAGAGCATCATGCTGATACGTCAAGGTTGCAGGTTTGATCTCTAGTCAGGGCACATACAATAAGCACCCAATGAATGCATAAATAAGTGGAACAACAAATTGATGTTTCTCTCCCTTTTTTTGTCTCTCTGTCAAATCAATAACATAATTAAAAAATATACTGATGCCTGGGTCTCCCTCCACACCTCCATTCTGTGCACCAAATTCTGACTTTACATCTGAATAGTGACCTGCAATAATCTTTTGCTCCTTCCTCACCCTTTGGACTTTTGTGGCTAGTATCTCCTTTTGAGGGAAACATGAAGACACCTGCGGATGTGCAAAGCAAGTTCAGATGTGTGTGAATGGGAGCCACTCAGTCCCTTTGATCTGGTGGTGAGAGGAGTCTTCATGCAGCTGTCCCTACCTGCCTCTGCTGTAACGGCCAGGTGAGCATGTGTCATGATCTGTCTGTGTGGTGCACGACACCTCCGGCCACCAGTCAGTGGGACGAGCAGGAAACGGGAATCTACAGGTAAATGTGCGTGATGTGCAGAAATTGAGCAGTCCTGCCGTAGAGCCTGTGGACATTAGTCTGAAAGTTCTTGCTACAGTGTTTTGTAGTTCACTATCTGTAATTTAATAAGCCTACAGTTACTTTATTGTTTGTTAACACTTTTTTATGTTGTAATAAATCCTTTTGTGTTTTTTTGTTCATATACAACAAACAGTGAACAGTGAACTCCACAGTTCTATCACATTTCCTGATTGATTCACTCTCCACAGTTCCTGATGACTGTTTCTCCACATTTTCTTTCTCCTTGGACTTTCATTTCCCACTCCCAACTCCTCACTCTTGGCCGATGACCTTGCTTCCGACTCCCCTGAGAAAGTACAGGGATCAGGAAAGGACTTCCTCACTCTCTCACCAGGCAGTTTACCAGTCCACGGAATTCCTACTGCAGACTCTGGTTTCCTTCCTGTGGCACCATCCCAGCTAAGGCCACACCCTCCACCCTCTGTCATTTCAGGGACTTGCTGCTGCCTCTCTCTTTAGCTTCATTGGATTCTCTCTACTCGGTCATCTACTATCCTAAAAAAAATTCTCCCTTGACCCTTCATTTTCTCTATTAACCTTTTCTGGCAGCCTTGAGAATGCGTCTGCAGATGTCCAACTGAAGTAAGTGTTCTTGACTGAATGGCCCAGCTGCTGAGATTTGGAATCTATCCTGTCTTTGTACTGAGGCACTGCTTCCTATAGACTGCTCCCCACCATTGACTGAGTTTGGCAGGAATACCAATCCCGTTTCCTTCTTGGTCTACACAGAACTCCTTTGTTGTCCAACTCTGGCTCAAGAACTGATAGCTTGGTCGAACTTTCCTTGAACGGTCTAGAATACTTCCACTCAACCCTTTCATCCTTTCTTCTTCACTCAGTGTCAGATTTGCCTTGTCTGTCAGCTGTATCCGCCTCCTCCAGGTCCCTTCTGCCCCCTTTCACAGAGGCATTCCCCCTAAGAAAATATTTACATGTTTAATACAGGTTTGGAGTGTGCTTCGTGAAGCACCCAGGCAAGCACACCTTCCCAATCCCTCTCCTTTCTGCCGTTATGAAATTGCTCAGAGGAGTTGTCTGTCCATTCTCTCCTGCTCCTCTCTTGGACCCTTTCCATCAGGCTTGAACCCTTAGCACTCCAACAACTGCTCTTGTCCAGTCACCAATGACCTCCATGTTGCTAAACTCTATGGTCAGTTTTGAGTCTTTGTTTTTATGTACCAGCAACTACTGACAATCCTTTCTGAAGCATTTTTTTCCTGTTGGTTTTCAGAATTCCACCTTTTCCTCCTTATCTTTCTACCTGAATCCAAGACTCCTTTTTGGACTTCTCATTTCTACTCCTAAGTGTTGGAGTGCCCCTCAGTAAAACCTCAGTTCTCTTCACTATTGACTGTCCTTTGGTGAGCTTATTCAGTGTTGTGGCTCTAAATATTATCTATACCTAGCTCCAAAATGTGTATCTCTAGTCTTAATCATTTTCTTGAAACACTGATTTGTATACCCAACTTTTACTTGGTTATCTAATAAGAACATCTTCAACCTCACATGCATATCTTAAGGCAGACCCTCTAGAGCACAGAGCTCGAGGCCACCATTTAATACTATCAATTTATTTTAAAGGTGCAAGTTCTGGTTCTGGAGGTGAGGGGTAAGGGGAAGTGAAGCAAGGGGAGATGCTGTGCTATGCGTGAGGTGCATTACTGCCCTGGCCCTGGCCGTAGCTGTACACTGAGCTATGAAGGAACACAGAAGGTTACCCACAGGCTTGCTTCCTTGGTACTTAGGTCTCTTGAAGGGTTGTAAGAAAGCACTGTAACTTGGAGTGGTCTACAAGAGAGAGAAAAGAGAAAATTTGATTTGCCTCTTTTCCTCCCATCTTGTGTCTTTCATTGGTCAAGTTTGATCAAGGATGACCCCATGGGGAGCTTACTCTGCCCTTCTGGGTTATTGTGTGGCTCCATTTGTGCTGCCTGGGAAGACAGGTTCCATGACTTTTGATGTGGAATTTTACCTAAGTTCTAGAGTGGAGGGCCACCTGACACAGGTGGGGTCCAACCTAGAGAAAGAGAGAAATCGGCAGTGACAGGAATCTGAGAAGATGCATGAGGTGAGTGATGCAATGCACTGTCCAAAACAGAACTCTGATTTGTTTCCCCTCCCCCAATTACTTTCCTTAGCTTTGCCTAGCCAGACTACTCTCAAACAGCAGCCAGAATGATCTTAGAAAAGAAATCAGATCGTCTATTCAGCTGCTCAAACCTTCTAGAAGTTTTCAATTACATGTAGAACAAAATCCAAAGTCCTCTTGTGGTCTACAAGTCAACGTGAAAAGACCACTCTAACTTCCAGTCCTGTGACTCTCTACCTCATTTTCTCAATCCTCACACCTTGCTGTCCTTCAAATGTACTGACCTTGCTCCCTACTTAACGTCTTCACACACACTCTTCCTGCTGCCTGGAATTCTCACTTTTGATTTCCCCATGGCTCATTCCCTCGCTTCATTTATTTCTTTGTCTCTTTCCGATCACTTCTTTAGTGAGGCTTTTCCTGACTATCCTGTTGAAAATTGGAGGCATTTTCATTTTCCTTCCCTTTACCCTGCTTTATTTTCTTCTAAGCATGTATATACCCAACATTATATTATATATCTGTTTTCACAATTGTCTGTGTCCCGCTAGAGTGTTAGCTCCATGGGAACTGGAACTTTGTCTTTTTCACTGCTGTTTCCTCAGTAACCAGAGTAATGCCCACAGTAAGCATTCAGTATTTACTGAGTGAATTGATTCTGGAACATGAAGTATACATTCCAGAGGGATAGGGAAAGAAGGAAGGGAAATGGTATGCATCATTTATCAGAATGTATCTCGATAACTTTCTTCTTTCTGTCTTTTGTATTATACAAAGACCTACTCACCACAAACAGAAGAGATTTCCACTGTACAAACACCAATCAGACAGTGCTAACAGCGTGTTTAAAAAGTCAGTTTCCCCAAGTTTTCATTAAATGGCCTTGTGTGTCACTGGCCTCCTCCTTGCAAAGAGAGGTCAGGGAATTTACTCTGAGTAACGTGTAGGAGGGGTGGTTTTGGGCGTCTCGTTCTTGTGTCCTGGTGGGCTGCTTCTGTCTGGCTTTTCGTGTTGTGTGGGTGATGCAAACCAGAGCTCCTTGGGTGCCCACAGGTGCAGTGGAAAGGGACGCAGGCAGCAGGCTCAGCCATGGCTTTCTTAGACACCCCTCCATAGGTGGCTGGGGTGTGAGGAACACAGCTTTCTGCTGGGTAATGAGAAGAAAACATTCTAATAAGGTCTCATATTTGCAACATCTGTTTCATTTGGCTAATTTTACATGGCTAAAATCCACATTTCAGAATGATGAGGGCTCCTATCATTTTACAAATGATTGCTGAAATGTCTCTAAGCACCCGCCACAGTAATTAATAGACTGGAAGGGCTAAGAAGAAATAGGGCCCTCATTAAGCTCAGGAAACAGCATCCCTTTAGGGCAAACTGACACAGAAGAAAACAGTGTAATGGTTTCTCTCTCCTAGAAATGCCTAAAAAAGAGTCTTCTCTCTCCTTTTTTTTTCTTTGTCTTCAAGCTCTATGAGTGAGTTAAGGGTTCTAATATTTCTATTAACCTTTTCTTATCCAGATACTTGTGTTTAATTAATCCCTACCATTTCCTAGAAGAAAAACAACTTTATTTAAACACATTCACATGCATAAAAATTGAATCTTAAAGAGACCAACCATTGTTACTGAGACCTTTTCCCACACATAGCACTTAATAGAAATGATAGCACTTTTACTGAGAGTATTTCTGGGTGGAAACATAAGGTAGGTTAGAAGCTTTTAATTGTATTGTGCAGATGATGACATTGGAGACCCATTAAGAACACTGTCTCTACTTTTCCACTTCTCACAGCACACCTACCATGCTTCGAGCAAGTGCTTCATTCACATAGCTTGATAAAAAAAGACATCACTATACATGAGGACGATAGTGGCAAAATAGAAAATGTAACTGATTTCATAACATGTGGATCCTCTTTTATCCAATAAATTTTACTCTGTTTTAAATATTAAATTAAAAATCCCTACAGGGCTCCTGGCTGGTGTGACCCAGTGGATTGAGCGCCCGACTGTGAACCAAAGGGTCGCTAGTTCGATTCCTGGTCAGAGCACATGTCTGGGTTGTGGGCCAAGTCCCCAGTAGGGGGCTGTGCAAGAGGCAACCACACATCGATGTTTCTCTTCCTCTCTTTCTCCCTCCCTTTCCCTCTCTCTAAAAGTAAATAAATAAAATACTAAAAATAAATCCCTACAAGGCAAAGCAAGATGATGGAGTGCTTACTTTAGAATCTGTGTGAATTTAAGTATTCCCTAAATGGGCTCTTTGTCAAGCCTGATTCCTGTTTCTATAGCTCTGTGCAGTAAACAGAACACTTTGGCATACATCATCTCATTTGATCTTCAAAATTATCTCTTCTGAATTAGATCCTCAAAGCCTTCCCAGGCCCAGAAAAGTTTTCAAAGTATTTTTTGCCACCCAGAGACTAATAACTATTTCAGAACATAAACATGAAGATGAAATGTTCTTTAAGAGGGAGCTCTTTGGTCATTGTAACTTTTCTGCTAGGTATCAGTCTAGAATGTTCTATTTGCTAAGGCTAATATGTGGATATATTATACCACATGGTGTTATGTTAATCAGGATAGGATAAGTTAGGATGTGGTAACAAAGAGCTCCCATACCTCAGTGCTTACGAGGATGCCTGCATATCCAGGTCACTCTCTGGGATGACCCAGTGATCCAGGAAGATGACAGCGGTCACCATCCCGTGATTGCACCATTGGAATTACGCACCTTCATGGTCATTGTGGCAGGGACAGACTCTGCTAGCAGGCTTATACTGGCAAACAAATGTTTTGCCCGAAAAGTGATACATATCACTTCTGTTTCCCTGTAATCTTCACCTCTGCCCAGAAAGAGAGGAAAACCAGATGTGGTTAGGAATTTCTACTACATAAGATTTCTCTTTTACCAATCAACAAGGAAGTACCAAAGTAAAAGAAGTAGAGTTTCCAGCTCTAACCTGGAGAAGATTTAGCCAAACCTGTCAAGGCCTGTGGCCTTCTTCCACTAAATGTATTACACCTGCGACTCTAGTGACAGCAACAGCTCTTTCTTAGAATAGTTAAATTGGGCCCCAGAGTGTCCCTGCCATCAGAATGGGACAGGCTCAACATGATGCCAAACCACCCAATGAGTTCAACGAATTCAGTGGGGGAAGACAATGGACCCGGTAGCTTTGATAGTATGTAGAATTAATAACTGGTTGATTGTCTGCAATATTCAATTTCTAATATGTCAGTGAGCACTGTGAGAAGTGCTTTTTGGTCCCGGCCTTTTCTTTATGCCATTTTGGACCACTTAGAAAACAGTAGAAGCAGGAAAGACTGAGGGTCGCATTGTACTCTCACGGGTCACCACTTTGTGCTTAGGACCAGATTGTGGTCTCCTGCACGTATGATTTTCTTCTCCTCCTGTGTTGATCTTATACCAGCTAGTTAACTTGGTTTAACAAATTATTGGCCACTAAACAACAGTGCACATGGCCCTACCTAAATCTGAACTCTTTGAGTGCCTTAGTCCAAAACACAGGGATAGGGTTTTATGTCTGGTGCTTATCATTGCAAGGTGTGTGTGAGAACTACCTGCAGAACTTGTAAAATTCGAATTCCAGGTCTTCACTCTCAAAATTTTTGAGTCAGTGTTGTAGAGCCTAAGAAAGTATATTTTTAACAGAAATATCAGTTGATTCTGATGCTTGCTAACATACAGGCCATGTTTTGAGAAACACTGAACTAAGTAAAAGAATGTGGATTGGCTGGGAATGGTCAGAATCTTGTGAATTCTGAGCAGCCCTCAAAAATATCTGTATTGTCATGTAATTTGTTCAATATTCTATACAAAGGCTTGGAAAACAGTCTGCACAGTAAAAGCACAATAGGCTTTCCACAGATTTGACTGCTAGAGACTGCTGTAAATTTTCTGAATAATCTGCACAATGGTTTTTGGCATTTCTTATAGTTAATACTGAGGGCTTTCCACCCACTTCATTTACTGGCATCCTTTAGGGTCGCAGAAAAGAACGCTTGGCCCTCCATGAGGACAATGGAGAGCAAGTTGAATGAATCCCAAAATGGCATATTTTACTTGAAAACCATGCATTGTGCTCTTTTCCAAGTAAACTGCACAGAAAAAATGTAAATGAAGCTTAAAGCTCTTATGAATTAGACCCCAAGCGTTTTTCTTTTTAGCATATAAACTGCCACTAAGGATGTGATAGGAATGCATTTTCTACTATTTTTCAAACTGTAATTACGTTTCCCTAGTAAAATTCAAATACTTGATATGGTCCTGTTGCAACTGTACCAGACAGGTAATAATTGGAAAATTTAACACAGAGCTTTATCTCTTAAATGCTAAAAGGCAGGGCTACTCACGGCATGCAGAAGAGTTGGCATTAAATATAAAAGTTGTGAGCCTGTTGTTTCTCTGTGATGTTAATTTTGCATCTGGAAATGTGTTCAAAAGTGGTAGCACCCTTTTACATACATAAGAATAAAAGACAATTCCTCCCCAATGCTCATCTAAAAGAGCCTATAATCTCCATCTAGCATTCAATAACTCCGTTTTTTTTCTCCCCATTTACTATATTTCAGGTTGGAATGTGATGCATTTAAGTCCCAGAGCAGTGAATTAACTTATTTTAGTAGCAATGGAATAAAATGAAGCAAAAAGGAGGAAAATTCTCTGGAGACTTCTGTTCAATTGTGTATCTAGGCCATCAGAAAAGGCTACGTAATAAAATTCATATAGAGAATTAAAAGGGTTTGAGCAATGCTCTTCCCATTTATCACCACAGTAGGCTTTGTAGCCAACTTTTTTTATTACTGTCTTTTTTTTATTCAGCAATTCTAAGACTTACGCTACATTAAAGATGCGTGAACCTATATAGATAATGAAAGTTTTCTTAAACCTTCTACGTGAATTGATAATACATTTTTTTGTGCAGATGATGCAAGTTAAATAGTTTCTACATGGGCACATCGTATGCGATTTCTATGGGAGAACCATGGATTCACAGATTTAGGACAAAGGCCATCACTGTGTGGAATGCGATCTTACCTGGAAAGGCAATTAGAAGAGCATAAGCTCTGAAATAATTCTGATAACATTTCTCATGAAAATTTCGTCCTGACTTTGCATTGTCAGCTGGGAAAACTTTGATGTTTCCTAGTGCATGTGCCACCAAATTCCACAGCCCTTTGAGAATGGTTCATCTGTACTTGAATCTTGTATGGGTTTTATCCTGATTTGATGCATCTTGTTTTTGGTGTCTATCAAAAGAAATATTAATTTATTTCTGCATGCTGCCTTTCATATCGCATTACTGCCCACATTTGATTACAAGGGACTTGCTGTAGAGCAGCTTTGTGACCCTGAATTAAAGCTAAGATTTCTGAAAGCAATTTTTCAGCTTTTTTGAAATCATTATCAACTTTTCTGAAGGCATTTATCACCACTGTAACTTTACCCCCAAACTAGAGGTTGCATTCAACAGTAAGTCAGACTGGCAATCATCAAATACAGTGGAAACAAGTAGCTTTTGACAGTTAGGGTAGCAACAGAGCATGAGGATCAATAGTTCAGGCTTTGGATTCAGACAAGTTTCATACCTCTGCTCTAACATTTACCAGTAGTCTTGACCTTGGACTTGTATTCCTTTGAGCTCAGTTTCCCCCATGTGCAAAGTGGGCAAAGTGGTAGTACAGTATTAGGATGGGCTAATGGCTGTATCAGTTAGACTTGCAAATGTTCAATGGTTCAAACAAAATTAAAATATGATTTTTGTTCATCAACGGTACCCGTTAGTGACCAGGGCACCTCTCCTCCAGGGAGTCATGCAGGGACCTAGTCTGAGAAGTTCTGCTGTCTTCAGTATGCAGCTTCCAAGGTTGCTTCAGAGCGCTGTTTCCTCAAGTGTTTTTCCATTTCCCCCCTCAGGAGAAAAATGAAATTAATTAAACCCAATTAACTAAAACTAATTTAATTAAATGTAACTTCTCCCTAACAAGAGGAATTAAATACTGAGAAATAAGATTTTTATTGGGTAGGGTTGTTCTTTGAAGAACCACCAATTATATCTAAGCGTGTTTTGCTCCCCCAAGCAATGCTTTTCACCTCCTGGGAGCGATATTGTATGCGGGAAGGGGAAAGGAGAACGCAGGGGCGGCCCTGGGAGGTTTTTCTGGGCCGGGCCTGGAAATGCCACCATCACCTGCATTTCTAGTCCGTGGGCTAGAACTCAGTTATGTATGTGGTCACTCGTAATCCTAAGGGAGAGGAGGAGGAAATGTAATCTAGTTAGAAAATACTATCGCGTTGACTATTTAAGTGTTTTTGATTCTGTTAAAAGAAGAAAAATTAAGAGATAAGTAATCACTTCATTATTGAATCCATCAGAGAATAAAAATAGTCTTAGAGTTGGATGAAAAAAAATCATCAATTGGGAGGCTGGGCACTTTAGGTAAAGTGTTTGATGACTAAGTGAAAAGGAGGCACTGCATTTCCTTATTATATCTCAAGTTACCTGAAAATTTTTATTCCAGGTAAAAATCCATATGCTCAGATTTCCAACTGTCCCATTCTACCCATTAGTATTTGCTCTGCCTTCTGAAGTTTTTACTAATTAATTCACTCAGCAGATGTTTATTGAGTGTCTAATGTACATCCGAATAGTGTGCTGGGCTCTGGAGATTCAAGATCAAATGCATTCTCTGTGCCTTTAAACACTCAAAGCGTTCTGCCCTTCAGAAATCAGGAACTTGTCTTAGCCTTTATTGCATCCCCAGCAGCTAGTGTAGGGCAGGCACTTAGCAAGTGCTTGGTCGGTGGTTGCTGAATGAGTGGGTATGATGGTGGAGACAGAAGATGAAAACAGGCATTGCCGGCACAGTGAATTGGATAGCATATCAAGGAGGCGGTGACTGGGCTCTGAGGGGGCAGCCAGGCGGGCACCTAACCCAGCCCAGGAAGAGTTGAGAGGAGGTGGCATCTGAGCTGAGTATTGAAGGATGTGTGAATGTACTGTGTTAAAGAATGGGGGAGGGGGATTTTTAGAGGAAGGACATGCTTCAGACCTAACAGTGATGGGAATTGTCAGAGTATGGTGTACCAGGTTGAACAGTGTCCACCAAAAATTTGTGTCTACCGGGAACCTAAGAATGTGAAATTTTTTGGAAATAGGGTCTTTGCAGAAGTAATTTGTTAGGTTAAAATGAAGTCATATGGCATTAAGGTGGTCCCTAAACCCACTGATTAGTGTCTGTATAAGAAGGCCGTGGGAAGACACACACACACAAACACAGAGGGAAGATGATCACGTGAAGACAGAAGCAGAGCTTGGAGTCGTGGTGCCATGAGCTAAGGACTCAAGGACTGCCAGGAACCCAGAAGTTGAAAGAGGCAAGGAAGGATTCTGTCCTTGAGTTTTCAGAGGGAGCATGGTCCTATTGACATCTTGATTTTGGACTTCTAATCTCTAGAACAGTGAGAGGATAAATCTATGTTGGTTTAAGCAGCCCACTTTGTGATAACTGGTTATGACTTTCCTAGGACACTGATATAAAGGGGTCTTATCAAAGTACAGTCAGGAGAGTTGGGGAGAAGGGTCAGCAATCATGAGACTCACGAAGGCTTCACTGTTACACATACAGAAGGAACTTTTGAAAACTGTTTTGCCAGATGAGCTGGCACTCTCCACACCCTTTGCACAGGATGCTTGGCTGGGCACTTCAGGTTGGAAGGTTCCTCTGTAGTTTACCCAGTTCCTTCTGTTCTCAGCAGTTGAGCAGTATGCTTACCAAGACTCAGTTCATTTGTTTCCAAGTCCATTTCTGTCCATTGTGTTTGTCATTATGCAACATTATTGTTATGTATATGTAATGGGTAAATTATGAATATGGGAGGAGAGTTATTGTTTCTTTGAAAAACAATGATATGTTTTGGAAAGATTGAAAACGTTGTAAAAATCAAGAGGGCTTATGCAGTCAGATTGCTTTTCAGGTATCTTAATGTTGTACATGTTAAAAAACCAAAGCTACCAGTTGTACAGGTGGCATTTTGGGAGTGGTTTATAGAAAAAGAACTTTGACTCAAATTCAGGTGGTGTTTGTATATCAGAGATGGACATGGGATACACTTGTGTGTTTGAAGCTTCAGTTAAAATATTTAAGATATGTGTTCTCTTAGTTTTCTGCTTGAACCAATTTTTATACCTAATTTTCCTGATCATATTGGCTAAGAAAGTTCCTACTGCACATTGGCAAATGTGACTTGGAAATGCCAGCAGGTGCTGGCTTCAGGGTTACCGAGAGCTTTCTTTCAATCACAATGAACACAGAGATAATTTCCTTCTCACCTGGCAAACGGCTGGTTTAGGAACGGGAATTTGAGTTCCCGATGCCCTGCATTTTGAAGTGGGACTGATGGTCCCTCTATAAATAGTCTCATAAATGATGTCTTATTTCTCAGGCCTGGGAATCTGTTTAACTCAAGGTCATAGATGCCATTACAAGTAGAGGCAGAAATAGAAGTAGGTGCTGCTTTTACTCTATATCGTGTTCTTCATAATGTGCCTCACTGACACATAGGGAATATAATGCCAGTTACTTTTTAGTGGAAACAAGATTTTTTCTTTTTTAGATTTATTCTTTCTTTCTTTCTTTCTTTCTTTCTTTCTTTCTTTCTTTCTTTCTTTCTTTCTTTCTTTCTTTCAATTGTTGTTCAAGTACAGTTTTTTGCCTTTTACCCCCATCTCAGCCCACCCCTCCTAGATTTTATTTTTTCTCTTTTCTTCTCCTTTTCTGCTTCCTTTTATTTTTTCTTGAGGTTATGTTTCGGGTTCTAATCCCTAGTTTACATACCCGTTTTCAAAAAGCTACCCATTTTCAAGTTGCAATAGTCTTGTACATATATATTTTTTTGCATGTTTGAGTTTCAAATTATATTTTGTTTGGATGAACATTAGTCTTTAAGTTCCCTGAATATAAATCAATTGATTATTGGGCATGTGATCCAGAAATAGGAAAAAGGTCCAATGGTGGGAGAATTTAGTCTGGGTTTGAACTTTTGCCATGAATTCATCAATGAATAATTATAGAGTTGTTAATTATTCAGCTACTATTGTTTAAATGTCTAACATTTGCCAGGCACTGTGCTACGTGCTGCAGAATGATCAGCACAAAGAAGAAAGACTCTACCAGGTCCTAGAAATTCTGTTGACATGATCTAATGGCCAAGGACAGTATATAAGCCTTAAAACACTGCTGGAATTGTTAGTACCACATAAATGCTATCAGGAGGAGAGAGAGTGCTGAATTTAGGTACCAAGATTTAAGAAAGCACTTTCCATGTTCAAAATCACCAGCTAACTATTCGGGAGGATACAAAGTGCTTCGTATGCTATTCCCTTTCAGTTAGTGTAGTATGTTGTAAAGGATATGATGTAGAGAAAAAGAAGACACATCTCTAGTCTTAGCTCTGCCAATAACAGACTGTGACCTTGGGCAATTCACTTTGACTCTTGAGTCCCTCCTTGGTCCTGATTGAATGAGGTGATGTCTATGATCTCTTCCTGTTGTGAAATTCTCATTTACTGTAGGATTTCAAGGCTGTGTGAAGGATCCAGAGCATCCTTTGTAGAATTTTTGAACTACTTCATTACCCTCACCACACAGCATGAGATTTTAAAGTATAGTTTTTGTCACAGAGACATTATATGATCTAATCGGCTTTCTTTCACCCCATTAGTACTTCAGTTGGAGGGAGAAGGCGAGAAGAGGCCAATATCTACCTGCCGATTTGAGGAATACTTGAAGGAATTGAAAATGCTTAGTGAGGAGTAGCCCGACCATGGGAGAAATAAAAGCCAGTGTGGAGTGTTGAGTGGGTGCCATCAAATGTAGGCAGTCACTATGCAAGAAGAACGAGACATGCTTTTTGTCTTCAAGAAACTCGCCTGGCGGAGGAGCCAGGCACACTGAAAACACGTGAAGAGTCCTAATGCTGAGGCAGGAAGTGTCATGTACTAGAGAAGCCTGGTAGAGACACAATGGAAGTACAAAGGGAAGAACGTGTTTCCTGCTTCCCCAGAGAGGAGAACAATAATATGCTGGTAAATGGCACAGAGGGTTGATTTGGCTCAATATACGAGAAAAGGCTTTCTTATAATTAGAGCACTCCACCATTGAATGGTGCACCTCAGGAAGGAGAGGGAGGTTCTGTGTGCTGTGTACTAATCCAGACGATTCTGGACACATCTGTTGGATACCGGCACCAGCTGGGGAGTTGGGTTATGGAATCTCTAACTTGCCTTTAGCCACCCAGACTTTGTGATACATCTCTCAATTGACCAAACAGCTTTCTCCCATTGGAGTCATCTTACAGGAATACACAGGGAAGATTTCATGTTATAAAATGAAAACACCCGCAGAAAAATGAGATGGTTCTAATGAAAAAGACAGCCATTATTTGCATCACCATTGCTATCTCATTAAATGGCTCTTATTATCTGTAGCTAGAATGCATGACCCCATCCAGGATAATGGATACAGAGAAAACATCCAGGAAAGCCTTATCCTTAGCAAGTAGTGGACTCCATGACTTTCGAAACGAGTGATGCTGGATTGTGGCTTGCATAGAAGGTGGTTGTGATAAGATTTATTCCAAAGTGCTAAGCTAAGATTTCCTTTGAGTCTGTTGCCTTTAAGCTGTATGACTCACCTGCAAATCACAAAACAAAAATGTGATCACCGTGGATTATGTTGCCTTTGCTAGCAACATGCTGGCAATGATTGTAACAAGACTTGCCAAGCACACATTGACCCTCTGAGTCACATTGGTTCCTGTGGAGATTAACACCGTCAGTGTTGAGAACAGCAGCCCAGAAGTGCGATTGGTGTTAGACAGGGAGGAGAATAATGGCCATATGATTCTCTAGAAATGCAGCAATTGGAATGAAAAAGGAGCATGGGGTGGTGAAACTCAGGAGAGAAAATGACCTGTAATGGCCCAGCGACCTCCTTCTCCAGCTCTTCCTGAAAATGGCTGGGGAAATATTATGGTTCCTGGCAGAGAGACTACTACAATCTACTTTTATTTATCTGGCATTTCCTGCAAGTTCTCTTATCATCCCAGAGAGCTCATCTCTTCGAAGTGGTCTGTCCAAGGTGACCTCATTGTGGACCAAGTGGTTCTGCTGCTGGGACCACAAGTCCGGTGAACAAGTTGGGGTTTAGGGGTGGGTACAACATAGATCACTTAGCTATAGCTTGTAGGTTTCTGGATAAAAAGTTTACTCCTGTTCAAAGAAAACCATCACTTGAATTTCACAAGCGAATCTGCTTCATGTGTTTTAATACAGCAGTTGGATTTCTGAGTGTTGGCTTTTGCTTGGGAAGTTGTGGGGAGCTAGGAGCTGTGCTGGCCTCTCACCTTCTATGTCCCTGGCAGCCAGTTCCGCCTACGCACCACCTCAGCCACCTTGTGACCGAGCTTATCGTCCTGATGCCTGAGTCTCCAGGTCCCTCCCAGAAGGACAGGGGGAATGTCTGGAGACCTACACATGTTCCAAATTCACGGTACATGAATCATGCCTAGCTCACTCGAATTAGGGTATGTGAGGTGAGCTGTACTTCTTCTTATCTTTCCCATATCAGTGGTTGTGGAAAGTGCCTATTAGCTGCTGAATGATTAAACAGATGTAAGAAGAATAACTGGTTTTCTGGCAAAATCAGATTAAATTGCATCAAAAGTAACCAAGCTGAAATGACAACATGTCATCCAGAAAAGAACGAAGATAATGGTTTTCAAAGGAACGACAGAGCATTTTTGGAGAAAATTAGTGTTAATAAGATAGTTGCAAACGGAAAAAAAATATGACATTATTCCTCCAAATGTTGCTTGCTGGTGGCTGTTTCCTCTAGGGGCGGGGAGCGCACTGGGCTGTGCACGGCCACGCCATCTGCTGTGCCCGAGACCGTTGGCGGAGTCGTAGGCAAGTCTCCAAAGTGCGCCGCGCCTCAGTTCACTCACCTGCAAAGTAACAGTTTGTACCCACATAACCTCAAAACAGTGAACACAGTACCTGACACAGAGTAAACGGTACATGCTAGTCTTGCTGATGACGATGGTTTCGACAGTGGCAGCGGTGATGATGGTGACGATGGAGATGGTGGTACAATGATTATGATTATCAAGGGAGCCTGCCCTTTGGCTCCTAGTTCTGTGACTCTGACAAGGGGACTTCATTTGTTATAAAAGTGATTTTCAGAAAGTTATTTCTTGTAATGTCTCATAGGAAGGAACCTCGGGGAGTTATATTTCTCTGCTTGGGAAACAATTTGGAATCCAAGTCTTACGCTCTAGGAACACGTTTTTCAAAGTCCTGTGTTCCCTGACCTTACTTAATGACATCAGTCTCATTGTGCTGCACAAGCGTATCAGGAAGCAGCCTAACGTTGTGCTTAAGAGCTCGAGATCGCGGTTGCGCTCCTGCTCTGCCGCCTCCCTCGCCGCTGTGTTACTGTGGGCGAATCCCTGGTCGGCTGTGTTCCCTCCCTCACCTGTGTAAGAGGATGGTAAAGGCGCGTGTCCCGGGGTGGTTGTGAGGACGGCATGTCCACATAAAGCTCCCGGATCGCTGCCTGCCGGGCATGAGGTGCACATTCAAGAACCATCAGCCATTAGTATTATATTTCTTTATGAAAAATTAAGGCATTAGACATCACCTTTTAGTCCTTTTAACTTATAAATCATTTTGTGTGAAATGTTCTGGAGAATATTTTGACTGACGGTACTTTTTTTGCTGTCAATTCAGCATCGGATTTTATTCTTTAGTCTTCCTTAGAAGAAGCGGGGGTGGGGGGGTAGGGGGGGTGGTTGGTGGTGGTGGTGGTGGTGGTGTGTGTGTGTGTGTGTGAAACCTGTGCAAATGAATGCTGCTGTACCTCATTTTCCCACAAGATGGCGCAGCATTCCTGTGGTTCCCATGTCCTGCTACCCCCCCAGGGAGGTTGGGAACTTGGATCACCCTGGAGGGCTGACCTCATCTCTCCTTGCAGAGAGCACAGAGCAGACTTCATGTTCTGTCCAGTACATGTATGTCCCTAGTTCTTGCTTGTGACTTCATAGAAGCTACAGAAAAACTAGTCACATTAGCTTTTAATTTCCCCCCACATTTTATTCCAGTCTAAATTTGACCTTTCAAGGACACTTTTTGCCTGTGGCTCCTTACATCTGAAGGAGGGCGTTAGAGTGAGAAGTGAGATAGTCTGTGTGTTGCCTGTCTAGGCTGGCTCTCTGACTGGAAACAGACAAAGAAACAGACACCACAGAAAACAAGAGAATGGGTGGGACTGCCTCTGAACAAAATGTTACAGGGGTGAGTTTCATCTTCAGTGTCCCCTGCCCCTTCCCTCTTGGTGGCGGTCTCTTTCTGTGACCTTCTGGCACCAGCTGGGCCTGTGCTGCTCAGACATCAATGCTCAGACCTCAGTGTCACCTGCCCTCGCCTGCTCCTTGTTGTCCCCTCATCAAAGCTGAACTCTTCTGAGATGCATCCCTTTAGGGCCCTTCTAATTCACTGAAACTAGTCTGTTGAAAGAATCCAGTCTTTTAACATTATTGTGCAGAAATATCCTGACAAAGGAACACATTTAATTTGCATTCAAAGTACTGATAATCCCAGAAATTAGAGATGAGGCTCTCTGTACAAAGACTCTCATCTGTTAACTTCGTCATGGGATATGATATTATTTTTGCAAGAAATTTGTAGCATAGAAAAATCATTTATAGAACTAATGAACTTAAAAACTGCTGAGAGCAGATATTAAAAGAAATAATCACAAGAAAGAAATGTGCAACTAGGTGAGGTGACGGATATTACCTACAGTTACTGTAGTGATCATTTAGCAATATATGATATATCAAATCATTATGTTGTACACCTGAAACTTACACTATGTCCTATGTCAGTTACATCCCAATAAGACTAGAGGGGGGGAATAAAACTAATGAACCAAAGTAATTTGATTATGTCTATGTATCGTATATGTAACAATATATGTGTGTATACACGTCCCCAGGTCTAACATAGTTTTTCTCTCTGCCACATCTCTCCCACAAAAGCCCAACTCACAGACAGCAGGAACCTCCTCAGACTGTGTCAAATCACCTCTGAGGTGGAGAGACTGACATTGTGCTCCGCACATGGAAATCCAGTGGCCAAGCTTAGCTTTCTGGTTAGAGCTTGTCCTGGCTCCTTCCTTACAGAGAGACCTAGCTGGCATCGTTCGCTATCTTTCCCTGCTGTGCCATCTGAAATCTGTGCCCTGCGCCTGCTGGCAGCTTCCTAAAGCTCTTTATTCCAAATTCGGCACTGCCTGTCTTCATCTGTAACTTTGGAGTCTTCTGTTGCATTACTTGGTGGTGCAGGCTGGAGATGAGAACAGTTTCAATAACTTACCAGTTCCATCATACAGAACTGGTTTTATTCCCAACGCATCCAAAAGACACACCCCTTACACACAGTAGTTGTTAATTTATCATTTTGAAGACTATCTTGAAGTCGGTGAAGGCTACTGTTGTCCTCTTGTAGCAGAGCAAAGTGACTTTTGCTTGTCTACGTTCACATTTGCAACCATCTAATCCAGTTCCTCCAAACAGTTGCAGTGATCTACCAGTTAGGTAACGACTCCTGTGCTTAAAACACTTCCGGGACTGCCCATTCTCCATTCCTAAAGTCTTCTATGCATTGATTATTTCAGAGTACTAGAAACAATTTGTAATACTACCACCTCATTAGTTTTCTTGTTTATCTTGTATCTTCCCACCTGGAATGGAGGCTCTGCGAACGGGAACCTCGTGGACTTTGTTCTGTTCTGCATCCTCGTGAGTGAGCACTGGACTCCATACAGGAGGCCGTCAATACCTTTGGAGCAAGTATTGTCCTTTAGCTGCTAGTCACTCTTCATGGCCCAGCGCTCCCAAAGTGGTGCATAACCAAGAAAACTGCGAAGTGGGGATAATGGGGGAACAGATGATTTATGGAGCACCTGCGATAGGGCAGGCATTCTGTGCACAGCAACTCCGTGTCTTGGATTTTCAGGCTGGGTATTACTTCAGTTTTATAGCAGTGGATGCAGAGGCACTCAGAGCTGGAGTAAAGCCTACTTATATTTGGTTTCCAAACCAAATATAAGAACTTATAGAATAAGTTGATACTTATTCTATTACCCCAGGTTTTGTCTTTATTGCACAATCTTTACATTTCCCCTGACCCTGACGGTATTATTTTTTTTACAACATAGGGTACAGTGGTGCTCAGATAAATATAGTATTTACTTGCACATCCTCTATCCTGATTATAGAGACAGACATGTGGGGAGAAAGTCTTTCTTTACATGAATACAGCAATCGTGATGCCTTCAAAAATTTTTCAATGTAAAATATCTCATAAGCTAGATCAGTGGTAAACCCCAGAACCCAGGAAGAAGGGAAATTCTCTGAGCCCCAGGCAATGTTCAATGTAAATAAGCCCTGACTATTTCAGAAGGAAGAATATTTTTCTGCTCTTTTCCAGGGAAATGTTGCTGTTCCGTGGCTGACTGATTGATTGTATGACAGTCCAGCTGAAAGCCCATCATCCTGACACATTTAATGTTACATTCGGTCCACTGAGGGCTGGGTTGATTTTGATGAACACTTAGCTGAAAGGGAAAGTCTGTCCCTTGATAGGGCAGTTGTGGAAGTTTTTAGAAACAAGAAAGCAGGTGGTCTTAATGGAATAAAGATCAGGTGAACTGCACATGCTTCCCACAGGTCTAGTCTGTGCTGTGAGGTACCACATTGAACATCTGCCAGGTGGGACTTGATATCTATTTCCACTAGAGAGGAAAGGGAAAAAAAGAAGAAAATGTTTCAGGAGATTCCATCTGGTTTAGTCTTTATAACAACCCTAAAAGATAATCATTTCTCATATGTTTATTTGTCATATGGAGATAGATAGTAAAGCTTCAGAGAGGTTGAGGAATTTGCCCAAAGTCACACAGCTGTACTGTAGAAAAGCTGGGGTTAGGAATGGGTGGGTTTAACCCTAAACATGATCACCAAGCTCCTATCAGTGTTCAGTATGGTGCTTGCTTTTCTACTAGCAGGACACGATTGTTAAGAGTCTCACAATACCATGGCGTATTGAAGTTGCTAATAAGGAGGAAAATTGCCATACTTCCAGGTGGGAGAAGGTGGGAGGGGTCCCCCTGAAGTCCTGTCTGGTGGTTCAGCTTGTGTGTAGAAAGGCAACAAATCTCTTTGAATCTCGAACTGCTTGCCAGCCTCCGATGGGTTTTTGATCCAATGGAGTTGCATGGGCGGTGTTTTGTGATCAAAGGCAAGGCACCGACAGAGCACAGCTGCTGTAGGTGCTGCAGAGGACAGCCTATCAGACCAAGAAAATCATTATTCATTGCTTGTGGCAGGGGAAACTGCCTTCGCTCTGTGCTGCCACCTTCTGGTTGGGTTAGGAACCCATCCATCCAGAGACATAAGTAGGATGTGTCTGATTTGGTATTAATATTTCAGGGCTTCTGGGCATCCTATGTTTCAAAAACCCAAAGTGTGAAAAAAGTATATAGTTTTATTTTTTAAAGATGTAGCATATCTACTGCTAGCCCTCTGAGAAAACACAGGGCTTAACTACTATCATTGACCATGGCCTCTCAGAATCCTGTGGCCACTGTGGGGAAGAGAGCCAGCATCATCCATTCTGCATCAGAAGCATCTCTGTAAGCCTTAGAGGGCACCTTGGTGTTTCTGTGGCCTCAGCTCACCGCATGCACGGTGCGAGGAGAGCCTCTGTATGTCACAGGGACAGGGGCTGAATAAACAATGCGAGCAGTGTGTTTGCAGATATGCAAATGAGCATACGAATTAGATTCCTGTCGGCTTCACTTAGAATGTAATTTAAAATTAATTAAAAATTAAGAGGTAAATTAGAAGCTAACATTCAACACCATATGGGAAAACATACATATTTATCAGACTGGCATACATGTACACAGCATGGATGAGAGCTCATCTGCGGTGGGTGCGAAGTTCCTCCGCTTTGATGTTCCATGAAATCAGTGCGGGGAATCCCAGTATGTGGCAAGGATCATTTTATAGTGCTCTATGAATTAAAATTCACTTCAATTTATGGATGAAATTAATACATTCAAATCCATTAATTTCTCCGCAAACTTATACTAAAGGACACAGAGTTTTACAATTGGAAAGTGAAATGGTAAGTCAGTTTACCTCCATATGCTATAAAATATTTGGGAAACTCATTTTTCTCACATGGGGTCATTGAGCACATTTACCCTGGCAGGCCTTTTGCATATTGTTAATATTCGATCTATACTTGGAAAATAATGATTTCCTTCTCTCAGCTGCTCAGGAGTTGTGGGTGATTAATGAGTTAATGGCTGCAGCCACACAAGGCCAAAACAACTCATTGAAAAGTGAAAAACTCAATCACTTCACTGACTGTTTTGTCTACAAAACAACCAAACAACCTCTGGGATTGATTTTCTTTTCACTGAATTGATTGCTATTTTTTTGCATCTTTATTGAATTAACCAGTTGTTTGGTACAACCAGAGTGTGTACTGACTCCTTATGTGATGTTGCAAAGCATTTCCATATCAACCCTTCTGCCATCCCTATAGATACATATAAGCAAGGATTCAACTGCAGTATCTGCGTAAGAAAGTTAGAATTATTCCATACTTTGGCTGGCTTGGACAAAACCTTTGTTTCGAAATGTAGGTAGTATTTTTAATATCATGACAAGTAATGCAAAGGGCCTCTTTTAATTAATTTTTTGGAAAAATTCACAGAGACAGAGGAATCTGAAGTTCACCAGAATACGATGACTACAGAGTATATATAGTATAAAGAAAAAGAGAAGAACATTGGCAATAATAGTGACAACAAAGAAGTAACGTAGTTCCCACACAGATGGAAGTTTCAGAGGCCAGTGCAAGTAGTGAGCAAATGAGGAATTTGGAAGCATGTTCAGAGAGCTGGAAGGGTCAGTGTTGACTTTGGAAAACAGGTGTGGAAGTAAAAGAAAAAAAAGGAGATTCAAGAAAAAAGTATCTGCTCTCAGCTGG
The DNA here is from genome assembly GCA_028533065.1 of Trachops cirrhosus. Classification (NCBI taxonomy): domain Eukaryota; kingdom Metazoa; phylum Chordata; class Mammalia; order Chiroptera; family Phyllostomidae; genus Trachops; species Trachops cirrhosus. The sequence goes on from CM052538.1 coordinate 30,841,354, forward strand.
TATAGAGATGTATACACTGGCCTAATACAATTGAACATTGAATAAAAATAGTTTCTGTATTCATTTATTTCTGTTAACTTTGATTGCTTTCTTTTCATAATGCTGGCAGGCTCTGGCTAATGTGATGGAAAGTATTGTTCTTTAAAATTTTGGAGTGGGGAATTGGGTGAAACATACCTGTTAAAGAGTCCATTAACATTTGGAAAGGAAAGAAATTAAGTTATATTTTAGGGAGCTTTGCTTCTTATTTGTCCTAATTTAAAGGTGCAGCAGGTGTGTGAAGAGAACAGGAAAGTTCTCATTGTTATTTGCCTCAGTGGAATGCAAAGAATCATGTTTAAGGAAGATACACATTTATTGAAACTAATGGCACCACGGGCAGAAATGAGCCCTGGGGATCAGTTACTCCAACAACCTTCTTAATTTACAGATGAATCCACTGAGGCTGCTAGAGGCGAGAACACCCATTCAAGGTCAGGTGGCTAGTTTGTGCTGGAGGCACAAAAAGTTTCCAGATATCCTGACTCTCAGGTGAAGCAATGCTTTGTTTGTGTCACAGATAAACTAGCAGGGTGAATTTTTTAAAAGAAGAAAAGGGATGAGTTCTTTGAAGAACTGCATTTGAATAGTAGAGTGAAGGGCTCAAAATGAAACCTATGAAGGTTGAGGACAGCTCAGAGTGCCTTTTTCAGGCTGCAGGAGTTAATGTCATAGCCATCTGTAAAGCACCATCTGAATGGGCCTCCCAGTGTCCAGGAGAGTGATTGTTCCTGGAGGCGCCTCGGACTGACCTGAGAGGAAGAGACACCCAGGAACAGAGAGGGGAACGTTGAAACGAACTTCTGGGCTTGGAATTTGCATTGACAGTGGAGCCAGTCTCAAAGTAGGATACGAGAATTGTTTTTTGAGATAAAAGAATTGTAAAAAAAGGAATTTTTTTAAAGCTCCACCTATTAAAAATATAAAATATTAAATATAAAAACTCACACTAAATATTTGTCTTATTGAACAATAAAACAATTGCGTTGCTGAATTTAACTGCTTTGAAAAAACTATATTCTAGAGAATATTATGTTAAGTGAAATAAGTCCAAGAAAGACAAATGCCATATGATTTCATGTATATGTGGAACCTAAAAAGAAAAAAAAACAAATGAACAAACAAAACAGAAATAGACTCATAGGTACAGAGAATAAACTGATGGTTGCCATAGGAAAGGGGTGTGGGGAGATGGGTGAAAAAGGTGAAGGGCCATAAGAGGTACAAACTTCAAGTGCTTTAAGTGCCATAGTGCAGAGGGTAAAGGTGAAGGTCAAGAAGGATCGTGCTCAGATGAAGCCAGCCAGTGGTTGGAAAGAGCAGATTGGGAGACAGTTCTTGAAGAATTTGTGATAGACAGAAGATGAAATGTTAGGTGTGCATTTGACTCAAATGCATTTTAACAAAGTGTCCGTATAACTGAAGCTTCTCTTGGGAAAATTGACAGCTTGTCACTAGACGTCCTGGTTCTGTTGAGGCGCATTCATATTCAGTAGACATGGCCAAGGTGTTTGCCTATCAGCCTGAACCAACAGCAAATTATAACTAGGAAGAGCTGCTTCTAATTGGAGATCTGAAACGATGGCCACAGCCTCCCGGGGCTCACGAAGTCCCAAATTTTCACAGGATCACTACATGGCTTCTATATTGATAGGAGGATGAGTAAAAGTTAATAAAGGCATGCTAGGTTAGGGAGGGGGTTAAAGAGGGGGCTGGTATAGCAGTTCACTTAAGTCTTGCCATTCCCAGAGAGAGGAAGAAGTAGGACGGAAGAGAGAAAGAAGTGAGGGAGTCAATCATGCATTTCTTCTCTCTCTCCCCCTCTCCCTCCCTCTCTCTTTCTTTCCCCCTCTCCCTCCCTCTCTCTCTCTCTGCCTCTCTGCTTGGGAACAGGAAGGCATATATGACTCCCCATAAAAATAATGCTTTCTGTTTTGAGACTCTGAGAGGGGCCAACACCAATGTGGGAGGTTGTAGTTAAGAGAGATCTGTTGGCACTCGTGAGGGTCTCTCATTTTCTGTTCATAAGGATGTTGCTTCTCTGTAGCCAATAGGCCTGATGTGGTGCCGCTGCTCACACTCTGCCCCCACCCCAGCTGCCCACCCCCACTCATCACCCTCATCGCCACTACAGGGAGAGAAGTAGTGGGAGAGTAAGGCTGTTGGAAAGACAGAGAAATTTTATTCAGGAGAGACTGGGTATTCCCCAAAGCGACTGTTTAAATTATTGGATCAGACTAAATTTAAACCAGGTTAGACGTTTAGTTAATTTATTTTTCTCTAACCAGCAGGTGGAAGTTTGGAGGAAGACAAGATT
>CM052538.1:30844209-30860755 GCA_028533065.1 Trachops cirrhosus
GTGGAGCGGAGGAACTCTAAATGCTTGTAATTTAAAAGACTGTGGTCTGGGGAGATTTAAAACAAAGCCAGCACAGCCTACCCACACTGTCTAGGATGGTGGTGGGCCATGACTGGGGCAGAACTGAAAGTTTGAAAACTCGTGATTCTCTGGGAGCCTCCGTGTGGCCTGGGGTCTTCAGGTCTGTGCTGCTTGTGGGCTCCACTGGGGTAACCTGACAGGCTCTCCTGGACATTGTCACCAGTGCTGAGGACCAGAGCCACCACTCAGGGACCATGGGCCTGAGGATCAAAAAAAGGGGGGAAAAACCCCACAGGAAGACTTAGACACAAGGAAATGCAGCTGAAAACAAGGGTTCGGTTCCCATACTGGATAATGAATAGAGGTGGTAAAATCTCAGAATAACCTCAAACCCTGCTTGTCTATGAGATTCAAGCAAAGCAACAAACTCTTGTGGGTATATTATAAAATCTCTCTGCAGACTGGTGTTTTTAATTTGTTATTTGAGTGTAACACCTGTGTTGGTTCATTCTTACACAAATTCCGGAGGTAATTAATTTCATAGAATATTGCTGGGTTGGCGTATTTCCCTTGCTCCCATCACTCCTGGGACTGTTGAAAGTAGAAGACAGATACTCTTATCACAAAGTTATATTAATAAATTTAATTAACATAAAGCAACATTAATCCAATGGCTGGCACCTGAGGCTCGAGAGCCTTCGCCTCTCACGCCACCAAACTGCCAATCTTGTATCTGCCAACTGGTGTTTTTTTTTAAAAGTCAGGTTTATCCAGGCATAATTTACATATGGTAAAATCTCCCCCTTTTTCTATGAGTTTCTATGAGTCTATAACATGTATAAAGTTATGTAATTACCAGTCAAGATGGAGAGTATTTCTGTTGCCCCCGAATCTCCGTGTGTCCCCTTCTAGTCCACTGTGCCCCTCACGCCAGCCCCTGGCAGCCACTGTTCCTGTTTCTGTAGTTTTGACCTTCTTCCCTTTCACCGTTTCCTCCGTGCCTGGTGCGTGTGGCTTCTTCCACTGGGCACGATCTGCTTCCCGGGTTCGTCCATGTTATTGAATGTACCCCTTTGTTTCTTTATTGCTGAGTGGTTTTCATTCTGTGGATGAGCTTGGATTTATTTATCCAGTTAATCAACATTTGGGCTGTTTCTCGTATCTGATTATGACAGTTGCTCTAAAAATGTACCTGCAGATTTTTTTTGTCAGGACATATGCATCTGTTTTTCCTGATGATCTAGAAGTAGGATTGGCAAGTTGTATGGACCACTGCACATTTAACTTCCTAAGAAACTTCCAACTTCTTCTCGTAACTGGTGGCACTGCAAGCAGCAGTGTGCGAGGTTTCCATGTGCTCCCCGTTCTAACCAGCACTCTGTGTTTTCAGTGTTTTTATTGCAGTCATTACAATATGTGTGTAGTAATATCACATTGTTTCCCTAATGAGTAATGATGTTGGGCATATTTTCTTGTGGTTATTTTCATCCACACTTTTTTTTTTTTTTGGCGAAGCGACCCTGGCATTGGTGAGAGAATAGGCATAAAGATCAACGGACTAGAAGAGAGAGTCCAGAAATAGCACACACTTACATGGTCAATTGATTTTCTACAAAGGTGCCAAGGTAATTCAGTGGAGAAAGTGCACCATTTCAACAAATGGTGCTGAGGGAATTGAACACCGGCATGTACATACCCTTCGACTCATACCTAACACCACATACAAAAATCAGTTCAAAATGGTTCACAGACCTAAAGCATGAAACCCAAACTAGGCAAATACAAGAAGAGAACACAGGAGACCATCTCTGTGATTGTGGGTCAAACAAAGTACTGTTAGGACTAAAAAGCACCAACCATAATATGAAAAAAAAATCCTAAATTGGATTCCACAAACTTAGAAGCTTCTGCTCTTCCAAGACACTATTAAGACAATGAAAAGACAAACCAGGGACTCAGAGAAAAATATTTACAAAGAATGTATCTAAAGACATTAAAAATATGTAAAAAACCCTCACAATTCAATAAGGACAAAATAACCCAGTGAAAATGGGCTAAAGGTTTGAGATGAGGCTGCACCAGCCGGCGCTGGAAGGATGACCGACTCCGTGACACGTGTCCTTTCGGGCTGCCCAGTGCGGCTGCCCGTGACAAAGGCGCACAGCTACCTCTGCCCGCTGGTGCTGCGCGCTGGTCTGCCCTCCTCAGGCAGCCCGCTGCCACGCCTCCACACGCACCTTCCTGCACTGCAGAATTCATTGTTCAGCTAAGGGTTTTTCTTTTTTTGCAACGGAAACTTCCCTTCAGTCATGACCTGCTAACAATTCCCTTTCTGGTCTCTGTTAACTAAGAAAATACTAAGTCAGGGTACTAAGACTTCTCTATGTTGGTAAATAGTTTCAAAAAATCATAGCAGCAGTTAAAAATGGCGCAGAGATGCCTGAGGCAGGATTGCAGACTCTTTTGTCCTAGGTCTGAGGACCCTCAGGTGGGGCGAAGCTGTGAGCTGTAGAAAATGCATGGGCTGGCACGACATCCTTATTTTTTCCTTTGCTCCATTTACTTCTTTGGGAGCACTTCTGCTGTTGGCTTGCTGAACTGACTAGCTAGCTGAATTGACTAGCATGAACAAGGATGCTCTTTCCTGATTGGGTGCTTATTTCCTAGTGTGCTGGGGCTGGGAGAATATTGGTCAAGGCTAAGCTCTCAGGTGATCTCTATCTCAAAGCAGATGTGACTTTCCAACTCTGATTCTTCCTCCTGAGTGGGCCTTTAGCAGTTGTCATTCCCACAGTGCCCTGCAGAGGGCAGCCTTTACTTTCCGGTGTTTTACTCTTGCAGGAAAAATCCCTGGCCTTTACCTGGAATGGAATGGGCTTGTTTGTCACCTAAGTGCAAATGTCATTTTAGCACTTCGCTGGTCACTACACCCTTTCTGGCCTTTATAGACGATGACATATTCCTGTGTTCTTTGTCTCCAACACATGCTGCAGGAAGGCAAGGGCAGTTATTATACTTTAAAAGATTAAAGAGAAAATGCAGAGACCTGTAGGCTAAATACCAGGCAGCACAGAGAACACAAATCAGGTTTCAGTGTCACCTGGGTCTTGTGGAAATTAGAGAAAAAGAAAGAATTGGCTTTGTGTCCTGTTGCTATTAACGAGCTTTTCCCACTGTCATTTCTCTTAAGATTGGTGCTCCTCCGGGCAGGCTGATGTTTCTTCCTCCATTTCTCCTTTGGCCCCTGCCTGCCACTGTGCCTTCCACTGCCTTCCTTTTGGCCCCTTTGCTGTGCCCCTGGCACTTAGGTCTCTTTTTCAGTCCCCTGAGCTGTTCTTGGCTCGGATGCAGCGGCCGAGAGGTGTGGCTGACAGCGCTCCCAAATGACCAACTCTGCCAGGGAGGCATTGATCTGGCGGCACAGGACAACTTAGGGAAGGGAGGTTAGAGCAATTTTATGGCCTATTACAGTGCTGCTTTTTCTAAAGGCACAAACTGACAGGTGGTTCCATTTACCAGGGTCTCTGAGACATGGAAACTTACTTTTTTAAAAAAAATATTTTATTTATTGATTTTTACAGAGAAGGGGAGGGAGAAAGAAAGTGAGAGAGAAACATTGCTGTGAGAGAAATATCAATCAGTTTGCTCTTGTATGCGCCCAACCAGGGCTGAACCTGTGACTCAGGCTTGTACCCTGACCAGGGAGTTGAACTGGTGACCTTTTGCTTTTTGAGATGATGCCCAACCAACTGAGCCACACCCTTCAGGGCTACAAACTTGCTGTTAATTATGGTCATTACTGTTCTCGCCCAGGCCTCTCTCACAATGACCAGAGATACAGGGAAATTTCTTCATCAGTAAGGGTGGTATTCATAGCTGTTTTTCTTCCCATCCAGCATCATGCCCAGATAATACTGTTATCAAACACTCAGCTAGTGAATCCCAAGTGCCAATCCTGCCCTATGTGCTGTACAGGTATTAGCTCCTTTACTGCTCATCTCCCTGCACTCCTTTGAGGGATCAGGATATGGAGACACCGAGAAGTTAAATATCTTGTTCAAGGTCATGTACCTAGCAACTGGCAGAGCTGGGCTGTGCTGCCAACCCAGGCTGTCTGGCTTCCCTCCCTGTTTTTCCAGAGAGAGAGCAGTGAGCTCACTTTTTATGAGCAGAGAGGAAAGTTTACCTTTGAGAAAGTATGAGAATGTTGTGCTGCCTCAGTTTCTTCAACATGGTCTGCATTGGGAGGCAAAGTGGATTAACTGCTGCAGGTCGCCATAAGCACCGGAGTTGTCGGCTGCCTCTTCCAGCAGGACCCCTCGACCTGCCGGGTGAGTCTCAGTGCATGCGAACGATCGCCACGCACATTGTGTCATCGGTTCATCATCGGAACAAAAATGCCCATACTCAGCTCTCCCTGGGGGCTGCCAAAGTGCTCCAAAGAGCCAAGTCCTTACCTTTAAGTTAATTAAATACCCAAGACTGATTGTGTGTCTACTACATGCCAGCACTAGGTTCAGTTCTGGGGATAGGAAGATTCATAAGACATAGTCTTGTCATCTCGTATCTCACTGTCTGGAGGGGAACAGATACGTCAGCAATGCCAGAAAGCCCGTCTCCCCGCCCCACAGCCACACTGAAGAAGGTGGATGCAAAGGCCCTCTGCAGGTTTCTCGTAGATGGGGTGTGACCCAGAATCTTAGTAAGCAGGACCCTAACTCCTAGACTAGAGGAATTACCCCTCTCTGTCAGGAAGCCACCTGGGACATAGCAAACTCCACCTCATTGTAGACCCCTGGCTGAGTGAGGAGAGGGACCTATGACCCATACATAGATGGACAGGTGGAGCTTCAATTCAGAAGCATCACCCACTGCTCGTTCATTAACACTGCCCAGAAAGTGTCTCCACAAAACATTTCTGCTACATTGAAGTGCCATTAGCCCCATCTTGTAAGTAGAAATCTGTTTCCCAGTTCGGAATCATGACATTTTGAGGAACGTGCACTTCATTGTCCTATCACAGCTCAAATATGCCAAAAAGAAGGAAGAGAAGGAAAGAAAAGACAACACCACTGGATTTGAACATGGAGGTCAAAGTGAGGACAAGGGGAGAGAAGGAGGAGCCCCACGAGGAGCTGTGATGATGGAAACTGATGTGGTACGACCCTGCCCCCAGCTGCTCTGAAGCCTTGTGCTCTATTTACAGCAAGCCCGGAAGGGGGAAACTGTGATTATCCTCACCTCAGAGATGAACAAACTGAGGCACAGAGTGGCTAAGTGATTTTTCCAGGGTCACATATAGCAAGTAGCAGAACTAGGACTGGACCCCAGCAGCCCTGGCTGTAGCGTGCGCTCCTAGCCTCACACCACCTGCCTCTGGAAGTAAAACATTACTCTGTGCAGTGACATGGAATGTTCTGGTTGGGAGAACGTTTTTGTGCAAGCAGTGGGTAATGATTTGGTCTACTGCTTGGATGTCCAGCTTCAAATTCGACCAAATGCTGGGATGGCCAGCTGGTTGGGAAGCAGGCAGGTATTCTTGGATCCTAGGTGAGTGGAACTTGGCTGTGACCAGGTCTAATGGCATTAAGCACATCAGACGGGGACAACCCCTGTTTCAGGCCAGGGGAGTCTATGACATAAAGGGCTCACACACAGATCCTGCCAGGAGTCTCTGTGCAGATAGGAAATGGGATTCAGAATAGGAGCTCAGAGCTCACAGAGCCACACAGTGCTGGACTGAAGAGCTGGGCTCTAAGGCTGATCAGCGCAGGAGAGGAGGGAAGGGACTTCCCCCACACAGTGAGCCAATGAAGCTCATCCTGACTTCCGTATGCCCCCTGCTCCCCAAGGATCTGTTCTCTGTGGTACACTAAGGCACCGCAGTTACTGTGTCTGTCTCCTTAGCTAGCCTGTGAATTCTAAAGCAGGTGACTGGATTTTATTCACCTTAACATTTCTAGAGCCTGGGATGGTGTCTCTCTTGTACTAGGGTCTTCAAAATACAAGTATTTATTACGTGAATTGATTAAGGAATAGGGGTGTTGGTTAGTCCAAGAAGTGATTACGTAGAGCAAAGCACCATTTGGATTACAAAGACCATCTTCATGTTTTTCAGTCAATATCCTGCCCTTCTTAGAGGAGAGACGGAGGGGCATGAGTGGGGGTAGTAAGTACATTATGATATGTAATGTGCATCCAACACACACTGATGTACTCAAGTTCATTCCTGTGCTGTTTTGGAAACTGGAAGGGAGGGCTGTAAGAGAATGTCACATCAGGCAATTGTGCTTTGAGAGTTCTCCATTCAAGAAGCCTGCCAAGTTTACAAACAGTTTGCATAATACCTTGTTCATTAAGACCCATAAATTAGCGCTGTTTTAATGGATTCCCTAGAGGCAGTCAATAAAGTGACACAAAATGCCATCAAAGAGGGGGAAATGACACTAGCTAGGTGTTTTTCTTCTTCCCCTCCCTGGATTCCCTGAGATCTGACAACACTTCCCTCTCACATACCCCCGGGGCCTTTGTGCGGGCCATTCATGAAAGACCGATACCCTGACCAGGTTCCAGGGCTCCACGGGAGCCTGTCCTCCTCGGTTGGGTGCCATGATTGCCAGGGCAGCCTGTGAGCGCAAAAGGAGTAGGTACAGTCAGACCTCAAAGGAGGGGCAGTGATTTTGCTAATTATAGTAACAGCCCGAAGTGTGAAATCAAAGCCTTGATCCCTTATTGAAGCTATTTCAGCCGTTCTGTGCTATGCCAGACTCTGTGATGCCATTAGCGTCACTCCAGCTCACTGGTCTCGGGCTACACACTGGGCCACTTTGGGAATGGCAAGGGAGCTAATGTTTATAGGGTTTATGCTATGCCAGACCTTGCTCTGGGTGTTGCTCATGTGACATCGCACCACGATCATGGTACACTGAGACGGATTCCTCTACTTCTACGGATGAAAGAACATAGATTCAGAGAGGTTAATTATCCAACTGATGAACACGCAGCTTGAAAATAACGGAGCCATAATGAAATCTGTCTCTATGTAACTGCAAAGGGTGTCTTCTTTCTACAAAATTATGTTGTCATAAAAGCTTTTGTGGTTTGATCATAGGAGAAACAGAAAGAGGCCCCTACTCCTTAAATAGTTCCCTCCTCTCTGCCTACTGATGCATGGCTTTGACAGGGAAATTTGATGACATGCATGAATAATTCAGTGTTTTTGTAAATCTATGTGTTACTGCTCAGCAATGTTTGCATTTAAAGGGAGTACTAATTGTAGAATACCAATATTTGCTACATATTTTTATGTTTCATTCATTACTCTATCCCCAGTGCCTAGACCTGTGCCTTTCACGTAGTTCATAATCAGTATGTCTTTATTGAATCAATTAAAGCCATTTCAGTCATCAGAAGTAGTTTGGGAGAAATTTTCAGAGATAGAGGAATGCGTAACTGGGTGTATTGTTTCCTCAAACCCCTGAAATCACACCCTTTAGACAGTGGCTCACTCAGCTTATAGATACAGCTATAAGCTGACTTTGCGTCTTTAAATAGTATCCAGGGGTAGGCTCAACACACAGGTAGGAGTATGTAAAAAGTAAAGCAATTAAAGACAAAAGAAGCGGTCAAAGGGAGGAAAATATGCAGGAAAAGGATGGAAGAAGGATGCAGACCTGAGAAGAGCAGGAGCATGTCAGAGTGTTTCCTGGCCTGCCCATATTCTGCAACGTAGATCACGTCCCTCTCCAACCTTCTTCTGGGGCAGGGCAGGCCCCTGTGGGGTGAATGTCATGCAACACGAGGCTGCAGGGCTTCCCGGATGGCACGCTCTCCAGGCCAGTGCTGGAAATGCCTACCAGGGGGCAACAGAGATCCAGCCTCACAGTGCCTTCTTCCTCCACTTCTGGGGCAGTGATGCAGGAGAGAAGCCAGGAATCAGGGTGGGGTAAGGGAGGGTGCTGGCAATACTGGGAGGGGTGTGCCAGGGGTGAAGGAGGACAGAGGAGATCTGTGGGAGAAGAGGAATACCCTTGGTGATTTTTGGAGGGCAATAGAACTTAATGGGAATTTGCAGTTAGCTACTTGTAGTTCTTAAACAGATTAAGTGATGTGGATCAGTGTAGACAAAGTAATTCATTGTCTCGATACAGTAGACGGTGAGCTCCATGAGGGCAAGGAGTGCTGGCCTAGTTCATTGTTTAACCCTGGTGCATAGTAACAAGCCAGCTACCTATGGTAAGTGATTAGTAAAGACATTTCAATCACTTTCAACCAAAGGTACTGTCGTTTATGGAAAGTGTCCAAGAATTTATTCAGTTGTGGTATGTGTTATGTGGGTGTTTATGTTTGGGCTCATATTAATTTTTTAGGGAGGAGGGACTTTAGCTTTCATCAGATTTTTCTAAAGAGGATTAGTGGCCCCTACACAATTGAGCCACTGTTCTGGCTACAGCTTTTCAATTGCTATGATCCGAACTCCATACAAGTTTCCAGGTCCCCCATCAAACAACTTTCTCCTCTATTAGTTAGCACAGCACCAGTTACTGTAATGAATTGAACTCAGAAAGGTACTTTGGATCAAATAGCTGTCATATGCAATAGAAGATTATCCCTTGCTCAAATAATAATCCAAGTCAGTGTTCCTGTTCTGTGGCAGTCATTGAGGGACGAGGACTTCTGTGTCTCTGCCACCTTCAATGTATGGCTTTCAGTGTTATCTTGGAGGTCAGCATCACAGCCAGAAAGGGAAGAGTGCCAGTGCATGAAGATGCTTTTAAGAATGGGACCTGAAAATGGTACATACTACCTACTCCCACATTTAAATGAGCTCAGTTACTCAAAAGTAAAGATTGCAACAGAAGCTGGGCGGTACAGTCCAGTTGCATCCAGGTAGCAGAGACAAAGGATTTTGGTGAGCAGCTAGAGTCCTCACCACATCTCCTCTGTTGATAATGAAGCACATTTGCAGGAATACTCTTCAAGTGGTAGTGCTGGTGCACAGTTCTGATGATTGATGATCTGACTCTCTCTTGAGACTCAAGCCAATTTTTAAAACCTTGATAATTATAGATAGTGGTGTCTCCTGCTTTTAGTGGTATAGATTATTTTTACAGAGTTTCTGTCTGCCTTAACAAAGTGGATTTTTCTGGGGACAAGACAAAGTCTCACATATTTCCTCATCTAAAGTGGTCCCAGGAGTCAGGATATTGGGGCATATTTTAGGAGAGTATTCCAGATGCACAGGCTCTGACATTCCTAGTTCTCTTATCGAGAGCCAGTAAGAACATACCTGAGTCAGACTGGTCATACAGGAAACGTTTGATCTGGGTGAGACAGCATTCTTAGTATCTTTCATTGATCCTAGAAAATAATGGCCTTTTGTTCCTCTTGCTGGTGGCAAATATATGATTAGGTTGAGAAGAGGCAGAATAGAACCAATGGATTTTTATTTGGAAGGGGAAGGGCTTTGAGAAAGAAAAGAACGTGTAGGTGAAAAGTCAGAGAGGGAGAAAACTCAGAAAATGGAAGGAGAGAAAAGACAAAGGATGATGAAAGAGGAGGAAAAAGAAAGATTTACTCTATATTTCAGTGCTATGGAATGGTTGTAAGAATGCAGAATTCTACAGCCTGTGTTTCTGTGCACGCATTCTGCTCGCCTTTATGGGCACTTGTTTGTGCTTAGTCCTGATTTATTTATCTCTTGAGCAGTCTTGAAGTATTATTCTTATTTTTGTAATATACCTGAAGTCTGAAGGATTGGTATTGATAGATAAATAAAATAGAGTTGCCCTAAGAACCTGGTTTCTTACTATTTGCCATTTTTCAGTATTAGATACTCTTACAAAGTAATAATACTAATATGTACAGATCACTTATTTGAATATCACTCATTAATCCCCATTCTTTTCTTCTGTCAGGTAGATAAAATGTGCATTGTTATTCTAGCAGAGAATGGATGTCCAAGGAATAACACTGTACTGCTGAAACTCATCATTCGTTGAGAGGTGTATCTGTTTACTAATGCATGCTTGCATTAATTAATTATTTATTGATTTTAATAAATGTTTTCTGAGGCCCTATTATATGGGAGATACTAGAATGGATGCAGAGAATAGGACAATTGAGTGTCTACTAATGTGCCAAGGGCTGTGCTAAATAAGTCCTATGCATTTAATTCTCATACCCACTCTGCAAAGCAGGAGTCTCATAACTGCTCAGATAACGACTTTCAGAGAATTTATATAATGTGTTTAAGATCACATAGGAAGTTAAATGGAGGAACTGGAATTTGAACTCAGGTATCATGGAGTCCAAGTCCATCTTTCCTGTGCACGAGGTTGCTGTTTTGTTGCAATGGGTTAATCTCATACACGTAGCAGCAGAATTAACAAACCATGTCCACTACTCGCCCTCGCAGACCTACGTGTTAGTCAGACTGGCCTCTCATCCCCTGGACGTTCCATGCTCCCTTGCCTTCCCAGTCATTTCACTTACTATGGCACTGCCCATTTATTAAGGGATAGTTTAATTGCTGTCTCTTTTGTGATGATGAAACCCCTGGTTTTTCTAACAAGAGTGATTTCTCCTTCCTCAAAACTTGTACTTCTCAATTGACATAAATTGTCCATTCTTGTGTTTGTCTTTGTGACTTTGTGTCAGGCAGCCTCTAAGGTAGCCCCCAAGTATCTTTCCTTCCTAGTATTCATTCCTTTGTGTAGTCATCTCTCCTTGAACATGGGCAGGATTTATTGATTCTCTTCTAATAAACAGAATATGGTAGAAGTGATGGGGTGTCACTGTTGATACTGCTAATGAAAAGATTTTGGCTTCTATTTTAAGCACTCTCTTTTACTCTCTTCTGACTCTCTTGCTCCAGAGGAAGCAAGCTCCCAGGTAGAGAGGTCCATGTGGGAAGGGTTCAAGGCCCACGTGAGTCACATGTGAGTGGATTCCCTTCAGTTGACATTTCAGGTGAGACTGTAGCCCCAGCTGATAGCTTGACTACAGCCTCATGAAAGACTTTGAGGCAGAGGTGCCCAGCTAAGCTGTACCCAGATCCTGACCTCCAAAATGTCAGTGCAATAAATATTTGTTGTTTTAAGCCACTACATGTTCGGGCTATATTATATTTATTATATTATATTATACTGTATTATATTATATTATAAAATATATATTATAATGTATTATCAATATTACCAGTATGGTCCTACTAGACTATAAATTGCTTGGATAACAGGCCTCTTCTTTGTCTTTCATCTCTATCATCAAGCAGGACACTTTACATCAGTGGCAGGAGGAAGTGTCCTCTCTCAGGTTTTTGGTATTGGTGAGGAGAATTTGGAATAAATAAAAGGTCTTATTGGAATTGATACCATTCTTCCTGGATTGCAAAGAAAGAGCTTGTTGCAATTATTGGGTTGGCCAAAAAGTTCGTTTGGTTTGTAAGAGGGCTCGAGTAGCTCTTAAATTGTCTTTAACTTCATTTGAAATGGTTTTGTTAGATGGCATTGTGACAGCTGTCATATCAGCATGCCTTAAAAAATTATCAAAATTGGTGAATTTTTGTATAGTCATTTTAATACTGAAGATGGAAGAAAATGCACATCATTTTTAGCATATTATACTTCAGTATTTAAAGAAAGGTAAAAATGCAATCGAAACACAAAAAAGGATTTGTGCAGTATATGGAGAAGGTGCTGTGACTGATTGAATGTGTCAAAAGTGGAGTCTGAACTTTTGTGCTGGAGATTTCTTGCTGGACGATTCTCCACATTTGGGGAGACCAGTTGAAGTTGATAGCAATCAAATTGAGACATTAATTGAGGACAATTGATGTTATATCATGTGGAAGATAGCTGACATACTCCAAATATCTAAATCAATAAAGTTATTGGTAAAAATGAAAAATGTTTCTTTTATTTCACAGAGAAAACTGAACGGGCTCTTTGGCCAGCCCAGCACAACGATGGCTTCTATAAGGGTAGCTTGGCTCAGGAAAGAGCCAAACTGTCTCGCCGTGAAATGGCAGGATTCTTGATTCAGAAGGGCAGCATCCCAAGTCACGTTAATAGGAGGAATGTCTTTTCTTGATAAATGATCGATTTGATTATCCTCAGAGAAACATTAGTGCTTACCTTGATATTGCTTGTTTCTTAGATAAAATCGTGAGAAAAAGCAGTTACAGACCTCCCTGATGTAACGAAGGAAACATAATTGGAGCAATAATCTTGGCTTTTACTTGTGGCACTAAATCTCACCTTCCCTCTCCTTTCCTGAGTTTGCAACTGAGCACCTCATTAAGCACCTAGTGAAGGGCTGAGGAACCTAGTGTTTAAGCCAGACAAGAAACTACCAAAAAGTCCCCTTTTTCCAGAGAGGCAGAGGAGTTTCCTGAGGAAAGTCAAGAGATTACAGGCTGGCTTGATGAAGGGAGGGGTTACTTGAGAGAGAAAAGGGTTTGAAAGATGGTGAACTTTCATGTACTGTATAGTCTGTTTTTAGAAGTCCAAGACCATAAGTCTTCTTTCTAGGGGCACAGGAAAGATGAAACTAAGATGAAGGGATGATCCTCTCAAATTATCTTGCTCTTTGGAGAGAGAGCAAGTATGGATTCTGTGCATCTCTGTTGAGTCAGGTGAACCTGAGTAGATGAAGTGGAAGGTTCTCAGGAAGGTGACACCACTGGAATGCTTCCCAGTCATTTTGTAGGAAGTCAGGAGGGGCAGGGCTGAAGGGCTGACTTCATCTAGTCTCCCTTTCCCTTCTCTTCTTCCCTTCCTCTCACCCTCCAACTCTGGGGATTCCTAGGAGAAGTTACCAAGAACAGCTTCTGAGGCAAGCCCTTGCTGTTAGCATAGGAGGGACTATGAGTGGTCATGAATAATCCAAAGCACAAGGAAGAACGTGGTGACACCCCCTAATATCTCTCTTTAGGTCAGTGTTCTCAAAGGGGAAACATTGCCACTTTTGGAATGTGCATCTCTCGAATGAGTATGTGGCATGAATGGCACTAATGGTAAATGCTTTACAGGTTCTGAGTCTGTCTTGATATATGCTCAAAAGTTAACCCTAAAAGTGTGCTGTTGGAAAATCACTATTTTGCTTTGTGTATTTGTTATCACAGTTGTAGCTAGTGATCATGTAGGAGAAAGAGATGCTCTATTTTTTTCAATATGTTCTCATTTGTTTCCTGCCAATTTTTTTGCAATATTGTGAACACATTTGTTGTGTGTGTTTTAATTACATCTGCCTTTGTCAGGCCAGCAAGTGTCTCATTATTGGCAAATAAGGAAATACCACAGTAATGTGTTTTTCATTGACCATGAAAAGTTAAGAGATAAGATATTTTTTTGTGGGGGACAAGACTCGATTTATAATCTTTTACCCTTTATGAAGGAACTTGTTGAATATTAATCTTAGAACTGATCATAGAAAGGAGAGGTTTTCCAGAAAAACTAAAAAAGAAAACAGCTACACAACAAACTTCTTTAACTTTCATAAACACAGATTGAAGGAACAACCTCCAAGAATCGTCTTCATTATTCCACAGCCAACAGCAAAGGCTTTATCCCATTATAGTAATGAGCAAACCTTTGAACTTTGCATTGTACACTGCCAGGCAGAAGCACTTAAGACTTAAGCAAACAATGTTTACAATTGCTTTAGGGAGTTGCTGGGATAATACCTCAGCTTGTATTTCTGAGTAGGCTTGATCCTTCCTTTCCAGTCTGTATTTCCCCAAAGCAGAGGCTGGAAAGGCATGAAATTGGTTGAAAGACTAAACTGTCAGAAGTTAACACATCAAGTCAGATTCCCGCCTGTGCCTTAGTCCTTCCCCTTGTTGCTAAGTAGTCCATGGGCAGAGAGGGAAATCTGGTCGTGACTGCGCTCTTTACACTTAAGTCTGTCAGACCCTTTTGAGCTCATTTTGGAATCTCTCAATACTCTGGCTCAGTCTCCATGCATTTCCTCTAAACATCTGAAAGAATAGACTGGGAAGCAGGTCATCACAGTGGAAATCCCGGAGCTTTGGAGACAGGTGGACCTGGGTTTGCTCTGAACCCTGTAACTTACCTTTTACAGGGTTAGTTACCCTGTAAACAAATTATTAACCTTTTAGCCTCTGTTTTTTCATCTGCAAAATGGGAGACATAATCGGGAAGGAAGTACATGTCTCATAGGGTCTATATCTGAGTAAAAGTATGGATACTTGGTAAATGGAAAATTTTAAGGAAGTGGTCAATTCAATCAAATAGGGTGGTTTCAATGACTAATTGAATATCGTTGTGAGCAAGGTAGCATCCCCAAAAGGAGTCACTCACACACATTTGTGTATTTTTATAATGCCAGGTTTATTGGGGGAGACTACCCCCAATAAACCAATAGAATACACACAGAGACAGTGGGCAGTGGGGCCGTGGTCTTTCACGACAGAGGCGAGCAGAACAAGCATCTGGTGGAAAGTCCCAGTCATTGGCAGCATTGGTAGGTAGAGAGGTGGGCGTTGGTCTTCAGCCAGGTGGCTGTGGTGGCAGCAGGTGGCAGGTGGAGTGGAAGTCTGGCAGCGCTCCAGCGTGACCCATGATACAGCCAAGTTCCAGCGTTGTGTGTTCGGATTTCTGAGTTCTTGTAGCCCATATCATGTTGAGGTCCCACTTTCATCAATGTTCAGATTGAGTCTTTATCCAAATGTCCAGACTTGTGGTTTGGGGTGTTCCAGATCCTTCCTAAAGGCATTCCTCCAAGTCATCACCTCACCTGACATAGCACTCGGCTGACAGCGCCTCCATATCGGATTGTGAAAAGTATTCAAAAAGTCCACTCTACTCTTGCTCTATGCAAGTATGTTTAATTTTAAAGCTGAACAAATTGGAAAGTTTGATTAAAAGCCTGATTGGATATGTCTAGATATGCAACTTTAGAGGGAAATGTCAGTCGAAGCAATGATTTGCTACCATGAGCTATAACATTCACCACAAATACTTGGTTATGGGCTGTATTTCTCATTTATTAACTTGTGTCATTAGCTACCTCATTAATCTCAGAAGTTCTTAGTTGGCTTGAAACACCAATGTGGTTCTCTGATTTTCCAGCCTTATAACCATGAAAGAATTTGAGCAAAAATAAGATTAAGTCAAAGCTATCAATCTGCTCTCTGAAGAACTATTTGACAGGGGTGTCAAACTCATTTTCACTGGGGGCCACATCAGCCTTGCTGTTGCCTTCAAAGGGTTGATTGTAATTCTAGGACTGTGTAAATGTAACTACTCCTTAACAGTTAAGCGACAGCTTGGCACTACTACCAGGTAGAAACAAGGTGCCAGGCCAGATAAAACAAAGTGGAGGGCTGGATTTGGCCTGCAGGCCTTGTGTTTGCCACCTGTGATTTAGAAGAAGGCCAGTTCACTAACTTATCCACTGCCTGATACTATTAAAAGAACAAGAAATAAACTTTTGTTATATTAGAGCCAGTATGCAATTTTGGGCCCTTTTGTAACAGCTAGCCTACCCTAATTATTACACCTATTCTATTACCGTGAACTAGAACTTCCATGGAAATGACTTGAAGTTTTATCTATCCAAATATTATTCCTCTGCCAATAAGAAGATGCCTAGTGGATTTCAGGAAGAAATCAAGATTGAGGAAAGGCGGAAAGAAACATAAAAGGATACTTAAGATACTTCATGACCATGTTTTCTCAGCTGACACTATTCATAATGTTAGGACTTATTTTCAGTTTCACTGAGATCGTTTCCCTTTGTGCCTGGTATAGAACTGACAAAATTATTCCTATGAATGAAAATTACCGTTGTGGTAGCTTTTGCCTATTTTTCAGGATATAAAGAACAGTTACCAATAACAAAGTAGAATTTCTGGCTGAGGGGAAAAGTAATGCAGAGAAAGGGAGAGAGAGAGAGCATGTGCAAGTTCACTGTTGTCTTTCTGCTGAGGTAATGACAGCGGAATAGAGGTCAAAGTGTTAAAAAACTTCTTCCGTGATAGCCAGTGTGGGGTGTGTTGTCAAGGGGGGAGAGTAAAGCCTCGTCACAGGTCAGATACGTGACCTTGACAAGTCAGTAAGATTCTCTGGGTCCCAGTTTTTTAATCATGAGAAAGGATCTGATCAGATGATTTTTAAGTTACTTTAACTCTAAACATTTGATTCCAAGTCATAAAAGTGAGGTTTTAATGTGCCTTACAGTAACCCCACCTCCCTTTATCTGTGTGTGGGGGGAGAGAGGCGAACATTCTGAGATGCCCGAAACCGAGGATGGCACCAAACCTGCATATATGCTTTCTTTTATACATACATACCTATGATAAAGTTTAATTTACAAATTAAGCACAGTAAGCAATTCATATTAACTAATAATAAAGTAGAACGGTTTTAACAATATACTGTAATAAAAGTTATATGAATGTGGCATTGTTAAGTAAAACAATGCTTACTTGAACACAAGCAGTACAGTATCACCACACTGCATCTGATAACCCAGACAGCTTCTCAGCGACTAACAGGCA
>CM052538.1:30861255-30899697 GCA_028533065.1 Trachops cirrhosus
GGGAATGTGAATAATTAAGTGGATACAAATATCTGAAAGACACCCAGCTCAGCTTAGCCCAGGATGGTTTAATTATCTTTGTCTTCCTGTTTCTCTTCTCCCCATAATCTCCCCCTTTCTTTCTTTTTTTTACGCCCATTTTTCCTAAAATAAAAGATACATCTGACTCATAAATGTCAAAAGGGGATGTATTTGCTGTGTCAAATGACATAATATTTTAAGAGAACGATAATGTCGCCCCAGTAGACTAGCAATACTAAGCAGTTGGTTTTGTCTGACACTCACGTTCTCTTATTTTCTGTGATAGGCAGAGAGAAATAGCATTTGTGGAGTACTTATGATGTCCCAGGTACAGCATTCATCTACCGTATTTTTCAGACCATAAGACACACCTAGGTTTTAGAGGAGGAAAATAGGAAAAAAAATTTGAAGCAAACAATGTGGTAAAATATTTAATAACATAAATAACATAATATTTCACTGATGTAAATGTAAATAGAACTCAACAGCAGCATTAACAACCATTATTCCTCCCAAATTTGGGGGGTGCCTCTTATAGTCTGAAAATACGGTAATTTACTCAATCTCATGATTATCCTGTAAGATATTAATGTTCCATTTTACAGTCCATGAGGGACTGAGGTAACAAAAGGATATTGATTTGTCTGACATCACACAGATAATGAATGAGTGGCATCAGTTGCTAGTCAGGTCACTTTGGCCATTACTATTAAACCACACTGTCTAACTCTGTGGTTCTTAACTGGGGAAAGGAATATACCTGGATCATTCTAGGGGTTCATATGAGTGGTTTGAAAAATTTCCCCCAATAACTCTGAGAAGTCCTTCTCTAGGTGAGAATCTTGATCTGTGATCCCTGAGTGTGCCGGAGGCAGAGATGCTGGGATTCTGCTGCGTCCACTTCCCAGTCTGGAGAGGGATCGGCATGAACTAACTGTACCCTGATCATCACGACAACTTGCAAACCTAGCACAACATTGTGTCCTTCTTAGTGGGTTTTGAGTCTTTTATGGATGTTTTCTACATAATGTTTATCAAAGCATATACGATAATAATCAAAACTTAAATATGGCCTGTTTACATCTCCTTTAGAACATTAAAAACAGGGGATAATGTTTAAGTCATTTTTAAGGTCAAAGAATCCTCTTCCTTACAGCTTGGCAGGAGAGCTGTGGAAGTATTCATGGGCACTGGTGCTGCTGTTTACTAGCTGAGGTGCCAAAGACATCCATCTGTCAAGAAAATGTGTAGGATGTGGATCAAGCCTGGAGCCTCTGACACTGAACACCCCACTGGGGACCAAAGGTGCCACTGCAATGAGAGTGTGACTGCCTGATGGCACATCACCTCTGTGTGGAGGATTTCTATCCATCTTTTCACTGGAGAAAGGGCTTTCATTACAGCTGAAACAAGGGCATGAAAAAGTTGCCTTGATTTTTCACAACAGGAGATGCAGCTTGGGCGTTACATGTATCAGAAACTTTGAAAGATCCTTTCATTTTTGACTTTGACAAACAAAAGTAACCATTCATATTTTAATACATTAAAAAAACCCACCCTTCATCTCAACTACTGTTGAGGGTAGGTCTGAAAGGGAACATATTTGAATGCAGCAGAGATATGGATTCAGCCTTCCCCGGCCTGTATTTCCTAATTATTTTTCTTCCTGGTCAGTGCTTTAAGTTCGAATATCCTCTACTTATAAATAAAAAGAGCTACCTGGTGATAAATGTATAATAATTAGATAATTTACATTCTTTTTTTTGTTGGTGGATATGGGACACTGGGAAAACACTTGAAATCTAAGGACACCAGCTTCTCAGGTGCTCCGGAATGCACCCATCCACCTGAGATGAGACTTTGGTGGTGCTCCTGTGGAGGTACCACATGACAAGCATGCCCAGAGCATATATGACTAGGGATAGGAGCATCACTTCTGGAGATAAGAGTTCCCCATTTGGGGTGAAGGTAACATTCTTTTAGCCCATTCTTACCTTTTTTCATATGTGAAAAATAAAGATAGTGATACTTTCCCTATTTGTTTTGGATATGTGCTATCATGGGGACAGAGGTAAAAGTGCTGAATGGGCATGGAATTGGGAAAGGATGGGGAAGGGTTTCATCTGTACAGCTTTGCCAGAATTTACTCTTGGTGCTGAGCTTAAGACATTGCATTACCCGCACCCATGTTGCCAGCAGGCATCTTGGGGTCAGTAAGATATGCTAATCATTGGCAAGCCATATGGCTAGTCTGCGATTCCAGGATTCCAGAGTGGCTAAAGCTACCAAAGCCAGGGACTGGAGCAATCTCTTAAGAATAAGAATACAGATAAGGCAGTTACTTGTTATCTTTTGCTTAGAACAACTAATAATAAAATAAACTCTTTTCAGCAAATTTCTTTGATATCATGGAATTGTATCATTGTTCCTTCCACTCCCCACCCCTCCCACACTTTCTCCATTGCTTTTTCCTGTCCTTTTTTTTTTTTTTTTTTTTTTTGAGGCAGTGTGATGATCATTTGAAAGATGAGTACGAAGAGGCTTCTGGAGTACAAAGAGGCTTTTATTTAAACTTTCTTCTAGCAGCTCACCCATCTCCCTCTTCACCTAGTTAACAATACTCATGTTTGGATCTCATTTCAAATGCCATTTCTTTAGGGAAGGCTTCTTTGACACCGCCGCCACCCAACCCTGTATTTTTCTTTAGGAGTACTTATAATTAGAATTTACTAAGAAACACACAGTCTGCCCCACAAGAATACAGATTCCATGAGGTCAGAAACTGCCCTGTTCTGTGGCCACTGACAACCCAGCATTTACAGCAGTGCCTTCCACATTGTAGGCTTCAGAAACTTTAATGGAAGGAGTCAATGAAATGCTGCATTGCGCTTCTTAACCAGTATTCACGGAAAGCCCTCTACTGAGTTCTGGGCCATCTAGGGAGTTTAAAAGGAGCAGAAACACAGATCATTTTCCCCAGAAGTTTACAATGGGTTTTGGGAAAACTAGGTCATCAGAGACCTGTCTTGTGATTTTTAAATTTAAGTGCATTGATTTTTTTAACTATACTTTTTAAAAAATCATAAGAATTAATAGAGTAATGCTAGTGCTTACTAATATAAATGCAATAATAAAGAGCAGAACATTTATCAAGTCTGTAGACAAATTTCTACAACCTATTATTTTACGTTCATTTTGTCGTATTCTGTTCTCTTCTTGGGACCTATAATGAATCCAACTATATTATCTTCTTCCTTTCTTATTCTTCTCATCACCACAACTTCTTTGCTTTTATTCTGGTCTTTTTTATACAGTGTTGTGACAAGTGATTTGAAAAGTAGCTAACAGTTTGGGGGAAAATATCCATGTGATGATTAACATTACAGACTAAGATGAAATATAGAGAGTTCACAAAGACATATATATAAAGGTAGAGAGAAGTAGAATTGGGTATTTGTTAAAATTCTGAAAAAGTGATTGACTTTTTCTGCTTTTAAGTGAGAGAAGAAATAAGGAACAGACCTATAGATTTTTTCTGATGAAATCTTAGTTTCCTTGTCAGCAAAATGTTAACATGGCTGACATACAGTAAATATCCCCAAATGTTAGTTATTATTATTTTATTACTACAAAAGGATATAGCCAAAATAAGAAAACAATAATCTATAGGAACTTTTCTTAAACAGAATATATGACAAGGTATGAAGTTAATAGCTTTTTTGAAGAATTCATATTATTAATAAATGGGCAAAAGACCCCATAGACATAATGTACAAAAGCAAATGTTCTAGAAAAGACATATAGAAAAAAAAATCAATGTCCATAGATCCACCTATTAAGTTTAATGAATAGGAAAAATTAAAATATAATTGTGAATACTACAGTAAAATTGGAAAAGAGTTCAGAAGTATGCACAACCACACTAAGAAATAGTCATTTAAAACGTTGAAAACCCATATTCCCAGAGAATTTTAACACAGCATGTTTTCCTTTTTGGTGGAAAACTGAAGCCATATAAAATTTAACAACAAAGTATATTTTATGTGGCCAATGTTATGCCACTATGAAAAAGGCAGGAGATATAATTTCAAGTTAACATAAGATTTAATAAAAGAGTTTATCTTTGAAAGGTAATGTGGCCATATCTATAATTTAAAAGATCCCCTAACCCCCTGCTTTCATTTCCAGATACGCATTCTATGGGGCCCGTGCACAGTGATGTATGTACAATATGCACAGTGCTTCTAGTGGTATCGATTTTAAAGCAAAAAGTGGAAATAACTTAAATATCTAGCAATGAGGGCGTGGTTAAATTAATTTTTATTTTAATGTGATGGAATGTTATATAGCTAATCAAAAGAATGATGTGGCAGCATGGAAAAATTCTAAAATATAGTAAGTTAAAAAAATTAAGTTGCCAAATAATGTATGTAAATATGATAAAGTTTTATTGAAATAAGCAATATATGTGTAGTTCAAACACATGGCTATATATATATCCATAGAAGACATCTGAGAATAGCACATACTGAGACATTAACGGTTCTGACCTTGGGGAAGGGTGTGGCAGTGGGACTGAGGGAAGGGAATGATGGGGACTTTCATTTATTACTCTTGAGACACTTCTGCATTGAAAAATTTAAAAATAATTTGCTTATAATAATGTATTGCTTGTATAATGTTTAAAACAATATAAGAACAAAAACTAAAACATTACAAAGTAAAATAGCAAAATACTCAAGAAAAGTACTTGTTATTGTAGGTTGTAAGAATTCCTACAACTACTATAATATGGTTAGACTGTTCATATTTAAAATTCAGAAAGAACGTTTTCATTAGACATGACTTTTCTCCTGAGAAAATGGCTTGTCCCCTGGATTTTATAACATGTGGTAGGAAGAAGGTGGAGCAAAATCTTTGGTTATCCCAGCTGGAACTGTAAAATTCCTCTAAATCAGAATAGTTTTAATTTAAGTAAAATGAAAGTTCACATAATTTCAAACTCCCCAATCCTTTCTATTTTTGAATTTTTTTTTTGTGGGAGGAAAGGTTGGGGTAAGGCAGTTGTCATATAACAAACAACTGGGATATTCTCTAAGGGTCCCTGATCTGGGGGGACCCTTGCTTTAAGAACTAACCATCTAAGATAGATGACATGTGACACAGATGGTTATAAAAAAAGGACATGCAGACAACTGTGCAAGTATTGAAAAAATGAAGGGTTTATATTATGCATGAATAATAAATCTTTGTGCATGTCTCATGAGTGAACTTGTCAAGTTCCCTTTCTCCTGTCTGCTTTGGTGTTTATTTTCAAACCATTTCTACCCTGGAAAATCTTTCTGTATCGCTTTGGACCCTCTGGAAATGGCTATGACATATGCTTTTCTCATATCCATTATATATAGCACTTCTTTTCCTCATAATTTTTACTTTCTGATTTGTTAGTTTAATTTAAGCTAGCCGCTGACTGGATAAAGATGATTCCAGCTACCTTAATGTTCTTTGTGTTGTCTCCACTAAATTCTGGCATCTAATAATGGTTAAATAATTTACCACCTTTGCAGGAAATACTTTTGGAGATTTCACACATAAACTGGTTGGAAAACCTTCCTCAGTAAAACCTAAATGTTTGAATTTACTCCTAACCATATTATTTTCAAAATAACAACAGCTAAAACATTAAGAAGTAAAAGAACAAAATACTCAGAAACAGTAATGGTTATTTAGGTCATGGGACTAAGGGTTATTCTCTCCTCTCTTTTTTCCCCCCGAAGCTAGTATAATATGATTAGACTCCTTTTATGTTTAACATTCAGAAGGAAAGATCCAGAAATAAAACAATCAGCAGCTGTTTGCTTTAAAAATAACAGTTGCAGACTAGATCAACCCCCGGAGCCTTCCCCCGCGCCCCTGTTTGATGTAGAAACTGCCTCAGATTCGTATTCTGCATTCCTTTTTCCACCTTCATATTTCTCAAATCGCACGGAAATTCCAGCAAGGATTTTAATAATTCAACACAAAGGAAGAATAATACTATAGTTGAAAATTAGCCTGAGAAAAGAGAATACAACCTTTTTATATTAGAAAAATAAGAAGGGTGAGAAAAAGCCAAATTAGCTGAACAAAGATTCATAATGATCTGATACACAAATAGGAATGTCATATAAATTGGCTCCTAGGGCACTCACTGACGAGGAATGTGGAGACAATTGCTTCAAAGTGTAAAATCAGAAGAGTTAGGGCAAGAGACAAGATGCTACCAGCAAAATATTAAAAAAGAACAATGTTTCAGAGGCATGTTCTCTCCATATCTTTTTATTTTTTTAAAAGCAAGTTTGTCATTTTTTAAAAAGATTTTATTTATTTATCTTTAGAGGGGAAGGGAAGGAGAGAGGGAGAGAAATATCAATGTATGGTTACCCCTCGTGGGTCCCCTACTGGACTGCAACCCAGGCATGTGCCCTGACTGGGAATCGAACCTTGGTTCGCAGACTTGCGCTCAATCCACCAAGCTACGCCAGCCAGGGCTCTCCATATCTTTTTAAAGCTCACATACATGGGGGGGCCACCAGAATGGGCATAATGAGAGCGTTTGAGACTATTTTCTTCACTGTCACCACAGGTGCCCATGGAAGTGGATGGGTCACTTTTGAGGACCCAGGTACTGGAGACCCAGCCTTTGTTCTAATTTTGAGCTGCTGTTGCTGCTAACTTTGAATATTCACAGCAGAGCCACAGCCAATGTCAGATCCCTGGCACCCCTCCTTGGAACCAAAACGTGATCCTCGGCAATGCAGCTCCTTCCATCCCCCCATGATTGGCTCATAAGTGTGTAAAAGAAAGGAAAATAGTGAGTGAAAATCCCATCTATTCTTAAAAGCTGACTTTAACATAGAGTCTATCTCCTCCCTTTCTCTCTGCTGTGGAGTAGGGCCAGAGTGGGACATTTCAGGTGAGTTGCATGTTTGGAATTTCAAGTTCTTCTCCAGTTTTTGCACTTGCCCTGATGGTAAGCATTTCCTGTCTTACCCCCAGGAGTCCTGGCCCCATCCTCTGTCTTCTTTCTTAAAACAAACAAATATATATATATTCACAAATAAAGATCTGGTTAAACTCACTAACTCTAAGGTAAATTGTCAGTAATGTTTAAATTATGACCACCCCCTTTCTCAGTGCTTGCAATTGTCTCCAAGCAAGACAGGCAGAGGGTGTCTAACATCACAATTTTTGCAGTGATTCTGAAACTATTCACTCCAAATCACTGTTTTTATTAAGACTGCCCCACTTACAGAGCATACACTTTTAAAAAGATTTCTTATTAAAATGAACTTATTATTGTCCCACTAATGATCTTATGGGTTGATATGATTTGAATGAAAACCAGAAACATATGGAGTTTCATGTTGACCTGGCTTGTTTGTATTGGACTTACCATCTTGTAAGTCCAATATGGTTGGATGAGAGGAAATGCCACCAAGAAGAAGGGAAATGCCTCCATGGAAGGTGTTTCCCTTGTTATCTACATCTTATCAGTCACTGGATCTTTAAGTGCTACTTCCAAAATAGATCCTGTATTTTACCACTCCTCACCAAGTGCATAGTTCAAACATTAGCTGAAGAAAGTCTAATTTCCTACCTGGAATACTACTTCAGTCTCCTAATTATTCTCTCTGCTTCCACATTTGTTCCCACCTACACTCTACTCCATTCTTTATTCAGCAACCAGAGTAATGGGCTCAAAGCATAATTCAGGTCACATCACTCCTTGTTTGAAACCCTCAATGGCTCCCAAATCCAATTAAGGTGAAATACAAAGTCCTTTCCAAGATCCAAAAGGCCCTAAGTGATTTGTCCCAGATTTTCTTGCTGATCTCACCTTCTGTTATCCCCTCCCCTCATCCCCTGGGTTTGGGCCACAGTAGCTTCTTCCCCCCCGCTTGTATCTAAACAAGAAAAGTTTATTTCTAGCTCAAGGCCTTTGTCCCAGTTGTCTGCCCTACCCGGGCTACCCTTCCCTCAGCTTTTCATGTGACTCCCTCTTTCGTAGGACTTGTGTTTCAGTTCAATGTTCCCTTCTCAGAGAGGTTTTCTCTGACCCAGCCTTTCCACCATCTCCCACTTAGTCTACCTTATCATTCATTTTGTTTTCAGAGCATTATCCCTGTCTGAAATCACCTCATTCACCTGTTTATTTATTTTGTTTATTGCTTGTCTTTTTCCACCCTACCATGTGCTTTATGAGAGCAGGGACCTTGGCTTTTGCGGTTATTGCTGCAATTCCAGAGTCTAGAACAATGCCTGCCATTTAGTGTTCAATAAATATTTGTTGAATTTGAAGAACCAGCAGTCATATCAGCTTCATTTGTACAGCCACAAAGTATTGGAAGGAGTCATCAAATGTCATTTAGAAATAATGAAGAAAACATAGTTTAGTCTGTGAAAGCAAGATGTTTTCATGAAATGATTGGTTCTAATGAAACAAGGAGGATTTATTTTGCATAGTCAAAGAGTGAGTGGGCTTAAATCATGGCCGGTTGGATCGGGTTAGTCATCAAGTAGTAAAGTAAACATCAGTTGGATTGGAGGTTTTAGTATGTTGTGTTCTCTTTTATTAAAGCAGCAGTACTTTCAAATGACTTGAAGCTTATAGTTCTGTTAAAATGACTCGTTAACCTTAAAGTTGTGTTTCTTCAGGGTGGGAGGAGAGTTTTAAATTCATAATTCATTGCTTGCAATGCTCATTTATAAAAACACAGCCATATTCTCTTATACTCTTTCTTTTTGTGACATTAGACCTTTTTCCTCACTTCTTGCATACTCTATATACATGCATGTGTATACATATAAGAAATTATGAAATGCACTTTATGTTAGTAGAAAAAGCAGTTTGAATATTTTTATGTGTAGAGTAGAGCTTGTAATTTTATGTGTGGTGAGAATATGAACACAAAAAGGGTATGCTTTTTCCCCCTCCAATTTATGGCTCCATACAAGAATTTCATCGAGTTTCTGTTTGGAACTATGACTGAGTCAAATCAGTGAATAAAGCTTACAGAGATCTCTGAATTAATTAAATGATTCAGTTTAATACAGCCCAAGGAAACAACAGAACCCCTGTGGGGTGGAGGGTATAATCTATGCATTCATTTCTTTATACTACTTTATAGTATACCAAAGTTCTATTAAATCACCGCAACCATCAAGCTAGTGTGCAAACCACCAAATTAAACAAAGAGGCTATTTTTACAGAAGGGAGTGGGAGGCACGGCAAAACATTTTTTTAAAGTAAAAAATGACTTTTCCTTAAAGCCAAGAACAGTAGCAGAAGGCTTTAAGAACATAAACATAACCAATCTGTCTATTCTGGGGGATAAAGGCTATGTTTCTTAAACACAAAAGAACAAATTTCTAAGTAGCAAGCAAGTTGGAAGCATTTGCATAATGGATTCTATTTACATAAATTACATTGCTTATAGCACTCATCTGATAAGACTTGGCAAAGGTGAAAGGCAGAAGTTGGAATGGAATGAAAAGAGGGGTGAATGTATAGTTCTAGGACTCCTATCAGCGCTTTTTGACCTTTCCCCATTCTTTGAAGCCTATACTTTCTTTAGGGGTTAATAGGTACATTGCCCCCAACGTATAACCATGGATATCGAGAAGGGTTAGATTTGGTCATTCCTGAACTCTCAGTACCCACTACCCTGTTTTGTTTTCTTTAATGAAGGTAAAAATGACTATATCTGTCAACTACTAGATTATGTTAACTCCTGCAGGTTGGGATTTGACAGCCACTGGCTGTGAATTTTCTTGCCACAACAACCAAGTAAAAATGTCAGCAAGACTCGTGTTAAGTGCCAGATTGTCTCTTTCTCATATGCACCATTTCCCTTGGACCAGATAGGAAATTTCAGTTGTTTTACATAGCTGCAGAACAAGGAGCTTATTTTTAGTGGTACAACATGATAGCTCACAATGTACACTCCTTCTAAGAAACAGTAAGTGTTGGGGGCGTTTGGTGGAAACTTAGGTACATTTTTTATTAGAATTTTCAGTTTGCGGGACATTCTGGCCTCATAGATACATAGATGTGGAGAATTTATCAGTCTAAGAGGGCTATT
This sequence comes from Trachops cirrhosus, assembly GCA_028533065.1. Classification (NCBI taxonomy): domain Eukaryota; kingdom Metazoa; phylum Chordata; class Mammalia; order Chiroptera; family Phyllostomidae; genus Trachops; species Trachops cirrhosus. The sequence continues at coordinate 30,871,401 of CM052538.1, forward strand.
TTCTAAGAATTGTCTTAGTTTTTGGTCCCAGATCTACATAACCGATGATGATTTTGCTGAGGGAAGGATGTGAATGATGGAGGGAGCTAGCTGTTCACATTCTGCCCCAGTTTCTCAACTCAAGGTCTTTGATCTGATAAGAACTGGGCAGAACAGAATTTGTTCTTCAAGTTCCAGATTCCAGAATTAAATATTGATATATACTAATTTATCTACAGTGAGATTGGTCTTTGTAAATGTCTAAATTTTTGTTCAAGCTTATGGAATCAATTAGGAATGTATTTGGCTGCAGCTAACAGTATATCCAACAAAGGGTGGCTAAAGCCAATGAATATTTATTACTTTACTCTGACAGAAATTCTAGAATCATACAGTTTCTGTCATTGATTCAGCTACTCAATGATACGGTGAGGAATGCAGGTCTTCCTTTTCTGTCTTTCCACTCTAACATCCTTGGCATGCTGGCTTTAAGCTCCATGCTTATTGCCTCATGGTTGCAAGATTGTTGCCACAATTCATAGGTGTAAACTTCAGTTGATACAGGAGGAAGGGGATACAAAGAAAATGGACTAGGCCAGTAGCATCTGCCATCTTTTATTAGAAAAGGAACAATTTCTCCTTAAAAGATACCTCTTGCCTGGAAGTTGCCCACAACTTTCTCTCAAGGTTTTGTTTCTTTGTTTTATTTTTGCTTTGGCACATGTTTCATTGACTATAAAGTATCAAATGATCACTTTTATCTGTCCATGAGGCTGGAGAAGTAACTATTTAGGTTTTATAGATATCTGATGAAGAGGCAGGCAAGGGAAAGTATATTGAGTGAGCCCAACCTACAAGGTTGACCATAATAACCAAGGAATTATAATAGTCCGGAAAGATTATTCTACATTCAAAGTGAGAAGCTGATGTTCTTTTGAGTATTCCAGGGCTATTTCTAACTCTTTCCTGTCTGCTAATTTCTGTTTGTGGTTTAGAAAGACACATGCAATTCAGTTCTTCCTCTTGTTTTCTCAGAAGGATGGCTGAAGTTCTTGATGAGTTACTTTCTCCAGAAAGCTGAAATGTGATTCTAAATACACTTTAACTGAAGGGATATTGGACACAATCTTGAATATAAAAAAAGAGAGATTGTTTTCAGTACTTAAACAAGTTTTGTTTTCACGATTTTGGAGTCATTGGAAATCTGGGAGGATGAATGTCTGCCAATCTGTAAACTGCTTCTTTAGGGTATTGACTTATCAGCAAAATTCCCTATTGTTTCTCCTAGCTTTCGCAGAACACATATTCAAAACATCAGGGTAGAAAATCTTGAAAATATGTATTCTCTTATCATCAACAACGCACAAGGGGAAGTCCCTCATTTGAACGAAGTTTCACTGAAGTCTGTGGCAAATCCCAGGGGATATTGCCGCATTCCCAACGAAGTCTTCCCAACCAGCACTGCAAAGACAAAACAGTGCATCCTGTAAAGAAAAGACAAATATTTCTCCCTCCTTCTTGGCAGGGAGCAGGCAGCTGCCAAGCAAAAGTAGCTGGCAGGGTTCCCAGACAGGCTTGAACCGTGGGGTGGACAGAGGAGCCGTTGCCATCTCGTTATTTCATTGTTGTATGGTGACTGGGCACCCTAGCTGACGTGCAGAATCAAAATAAAAATTACTACTGTCAGGGAACTGATACTAATGGCAGTGACTCTGTTCAGTCCTTCGGTGTTTTCCAGGGACAATCTTCTCAATTTGTAGACCTAGGACGGTGGCTGGGATATGTTTTCTGAACTGGTGATGCTGGGTGATTTGTTTTAATAATGGCTTGAGAGCCAAATGAATTAGTCACTGTCACTCAAGGGAAGAGGAGAAAAGTGTATTCCAATGCATGACCATAATATGCCAGCAAAGAGAAAACAAAAGTAACGCTTAAAGCCAAAACCCCAGAGTTCTCTGCAGCCCTTTTAAACAAAAATGCATGGAAAATGTACCCCGAAGGAGGATGGACCCTTATACAGAAACACTGGAGAAGTGAAAAATTCACTCGTCATTATGTTAGTCAATAGGAAGTCAATATTTGGGCAATTAGTGTTATACTTGTTAGTCTCAGTGCCCCTTCCCCATTTAGCTCTCCTTTTTAATCCTTTTTATTAGGCATATTGATTACTTGGGGACATCTGAAATCTCTCAGGGTTGTAGTGACTGATTGAACAGAGATAATCCAACAGCAGGCAGTGAGATTCCTTGCGGGTAGGATCCCGTGAGGTGGAGAGGAGTGTTGCACCCTCCTGTGTCATCTCGTGTAATAACGCTGCCTGCAGCCACGCGTACGTGGTCTTGTTTTGATTTGTGAGTCTGCCCTTACTTGAGTGCCCGTGTTTTATAAAGGGGCCATTACAAAAGAATGTCAATATACTCTGAGCAGTTTTCCCCCATCTGTATATGCATGTATATATGTTTATAATTCTATGTGCATAACTCATATCATTACAAAAACCTAAACCTAAAATGCATGAGTATCTAGGGCTCCAAGATTTTGTCCACAAGGAGGAATAAAAGTCAGAATGAAGGAAAAATAATGGTAGAGGAATAAGGTAGAACCTCGGGAAAGGAGTATACATAATAAATGGTCTGAAATCTAAGTCATTCACTTGAGGTGGGCTGCAAATTTGGCTCTGAGTTTCCGAGCAGCCAAAGAAAAGACAGAAACTTGATATTCTCAGTTTTGTGTAATGGAAACAAAGCAGTTGCTGGAAAGGAAAAAGAAGTTCTGTCCTACTACGAAATGTGAAATAATTTTTTTCTATTTCAATAGGTTTCATTTCATTATTGTAGACATTCTGTGTTAAGAAATGTATTACATATAAAGAACTGAGGGCTGTGGTAGATAGCGCGGCAAACAAAACTAGTTTTATTATTGTTTTTTGAAATGGTGAATTGTCATCATCTGGGTACTTGGCATCCTGAACATGGAAGTAAACACCATTAAAAAGAGAGATTCCACTAATGTCTTAAAACAATTAGATGGCATGAAAAGTGCTTATTTTTATTTTCAGAGAATCAAGGTGACTTCTGGAGCTAAACCCAGTCAGTGAAAAACACTAAAAGAGAGAATACACTTTTGAGAACCAAAGATAACAAAGCCACGCAAGTGCTCCCTGCTCTCTAAAAGATGTTCTGAAGACCTCCAGAGAGCTGCCACTGGATGTGCTGTGGCCATTGAGTCACCAGCCAGAGCCCAGGCCCGGGGGCGTGTGTTTCAGGGTGGATGGTCGTGGTCTGTGGACAGGAGGTGGGCTGATAACTGTCGGCACAATAGGCTTCTCTGCATGAAGAGTCCGGCCACATCTACAGCATTCTCCCACAAAGGGCAGCACATAATTCCATCGCTGGGAATGCATCCCAGACACAAGTGCACTGCCAATGAATGTCACCGTTTGGCGATTATACCTGTTCTTTTTGCTGGAGGAATACAGTGATCCTTTAATGTTTTCAAATGTATAACATTGAAACTGAGTGTTTGGATTTTCTCCCACGTTTAGCACCACCACATCCTAACAGATAAGACTAACTAACCTATGGCTGAGTAACCAAGACTTGAGTGTACTAAGGCCTTTAAAAAAAAATCTTGACTTTAATTATTTGAAATACTATGACATGGAGAGAACCATAATGTGGACAAGGTTTAGGAGACAGGAGAGGTGAAATAGGTGAAATCAGGTGTATACTCACGACTATACCTGGAACAGAGTTGAACAAATCATAGAAATCACAGAAAGCAACCTCAATTAATACATACATGCATACATACACATATGTGTATGTATGTATAAGTGTTTATGATAATCATTAAAAGTTACTAGAATGTTACCTCAAAGCAGGCCAAGATATATAGATGTTTAGGTTTATCAAAGTTAAAAAAAGATAGTAAGAGAAGCACTTTTAGGCCAGGACTACTAGACACTAATCAATCAATCAGCAAGTAAAATAATTAAATAAAAAAGCTATTTGTAGAAGACACATTTTTTAATTCTGTACCCACACAGTGGTAAAGGGAAATACTTTAGTCACAGACTAAGAAAAAAAGACATATTAGGAGAGCAACAGCTCACTTGTATTATCTGTGACTAATAAACACAAAAAAACCCATAAGAGTGTTCGGAGACAATGTGGCCACCCTTACAGGTAGAATATTTTCCTTCTCAATGTGCAGGTAGCCATGCGTGCCTTGTAAAAATTGTAGGAGAATATGCAAAGGCTGGTATTGCAGAAAAGAGATAGAATGGCAATATAATGACATGGACCCAGCTTTTACAAAATGTCCACTTCTGGTTCAGATGTATTTTTCCTCCCCATTTTTGAATTTGTCCCCCTCCTTACCTCACTTTCTTTTGATTTCATACAGCAGAGTCAGAGATCAATAGTTATTGCTTTACAGAACATTCCTTTGTTGTGTGAGTATAAAGCAAGGGGAATAAGGGAATTGGGCCAACTGGGGGGCCATGCTAGGCCAGTGTTGGATAGGGCAGGACGATCTGAATCTTTAAAATGTGTTGTTCAAGGGGAGTTTGCGAGGCTAATTACTGGGACATTATATCAAGCGGATAATTTGCGGGGGAGGATTTTATTATATTTTGCACATGTGATAACACTTTAAAATGGATTAACAGTAGACTGATTACTTGGTGAACTGTTGAAGTTTAGGAATAAAATATTTTCGGCAGACAGTGTTTATCCAAAAATGTTCAATTTTATAAAGTAAGGCAGAACACTAATGATTGATGTAAAACACCATCTTATTATTTTTTTAGCATATCTGCATTTAAAATATAAAGTTTTCTCTATGTATGTTGGTTTCAAGGAACTTGGGGTTTCAAGGAAGAGTCACCCAGGTCACTTTCAAGGGTGGGAGGGAAGTTGTGGTTATTCTGGGACCAGTGGGGATGGGTCTGGCAGGAGTCTCAGCCATGACGTGAGGGCCTGCAGGGCCCCCGGAAATGCTCAGGACCAGTCCTCCCAGCAAAAACAAGAACACAGGGAGCAGGAAAGCTGGCAGGTCAAGAGCTCCTTTGGAAGTTGAACTACTGCCTAAGAATATTAAAAAGAAATGGGGTGGGGGAGAAAAACCAAACAAATAACGAACCCTGAAACCAGCCTATTAACCTCTGATAGGTTATATCCACATTTGAGTTCTTTTCTGCCATGGTTAATAATCAAGGTAAGGCCAGCAGCCTTTCGTATTGTAAGGGCTGCATTTTGCACATTATCTAAGCTAGCAGATGACAAGTGCAAGTTTAGTTACATGAGAGCAGGCACAGTCATTCAACAACAAATCTTTATATGCTTGTCTGCTACGAGTCACTGTCCTGCATTGGAGGGAGGCAATCTGTGCACCTTGGGTGGAGGACCTTGGGCAGAGTCGAACAAACCACAGAAAGTAACTTCAATGAATGCATGACTTTTGTTATCTTCTGCTGTGGCCATTTACTTGCTTATTTGGAAAGTGAAGTTACTCAAAGGCAAGTTTCTTCAGTTTACACACTTTTTCTATTCTCAGTCCAGCAAGTGCCGCCGTTGAGTGCCCTTACGCAGGCTCCGCGGATGGCTCCTCAGCTTCCAGGCATTGTATTGTGCCTTTTTATTCTTCACTGGTATTGCTTTAAATGGTGGGGATTCTTGTAATGGGCTTTCTTCTTTTTCTGACCCTAAAAGAAAACCCTGATATAATTTGCTGAACTCTCTGATCCCATTAACTTAACATTTTAGTTTTGAAAGGTCAAGGTGTTACAGTCATCACTTTTCTTAATCTTAGAAATAGATGAGGCCAGTTTCACTCTGTGCCCCTAAAGGTACCTGTTAGTCAAAGCAGCATAAAGTTCAATTTTTAAAGCACTTACAATGGACAACTGGTTTAACTTGAGTATCCATTAAATCAATGGTCACACACTTGATCATAAGCATTTCTGAATAGTTCAAAGTTCAGTGTTGAATGAGATGGAGGCCAAGATAATTATACTTTTTATATATCTCAGACACCATGCTAGGCACTGGAGAAGTAAAAGTGAATTTGACTCAACTATAACAAAGTAAGTTCTCAAAGAACTTCGAATATATTTTGATATCAAATAGTTTAAAGGACTAATAAGTGGCCATGGGTTTGCTTTTTTAAGTTTCATATATTGCAAAAAATCTCTTCCCAGTGAGATATGAGAATTTGTGGAATACAGACTGTGGAGTAAATATAAGGGCTTGATGAAGAAGAGAGAGTTAAAGGTAAGTCAACAAAAAAGCTATATATATATACCTCTTGTGAGAATCATTTTTTCCTACACGACTGTGCTATTTTAAAAAAACCCAAACAAAACTACGGAAATGAACATTTGGAGCTTCTGTAATTTGTAGAAACCCCACATTTACATAATGCTCAATTGGAAGCTAACAAGAAGAAAAAAACATTAGGCAACTGAATTATCTTTACAGGTTAATAAGACTGCCAGCAAGCAACTGAGAAAGTACTTTTAAGAAGGGAATTATTTAACATAATGACATTTCTTTTCATGCAAACCAAATTAATTTCTGAAAGTACATTAGGATATACTCATCCCTCCCCATTTTACAAGTTTTCAAGCTAAATTGGGTTTGATCTAGAAAACCACTAAATAGCCCCCTGCCTATCTTCCGGAGGTTTTAAAATGGTAATGTGGGTGAATGAGAGTAGAAAGAGTGATGACGCAAACCAAGGCAGCTAGAAAGTCAATCTATATCAGGGAGCAAGCATAAGGTCTGCACTGTCAGTAATTAGCATTCATACTGGGAAAGAAATTACATATTAATATACAGTGTGTTATTTTATTAGGTGGCTCATTTTTTAACAGTGACGTGCTTGTGGACAGAAATGTATTCTTCAGAGATTTAAATGGTTGGGACTACATGCAATTCACTACATTAATCATTTGATCATTTGTTAGATCAAAAACGCACCCATTGTGGGTTTTTTGTATTCATTAAGAGTTCAGAAGCAGTCACACATTCTTTTCCAAAACTGTGAAGAAATAAAATCTGAACTAAAAAATAAGGGGAGAAATGAAAGACCTGGGGAGTCAAGGAATGTTTCTTATTTATTTCCCAAATCCATCTTCTAGTTCTATAATTGAAGTAAAACTTCAGAGTAATCTTAGAGTCATCCATCTGGCAGATATGAGTAGTTTGTTGTTATTAATTACTGTAGGAGATAGGATAAACCAAAATGTGTAACAATATTGGGAAATAATTTTAAAGATTGGTTGCTATTTAATCAGTGTTTGAAAGATATTTTAATCCCAGTTCAGCTCTTGCTCCTGTGTGTTGTATAATGCCTGGCAGTAACAGAGAGGAAGAGAGCCTTTGTTTCTGATTATATAACACATTCTAGTAGAAGCTTATGGTGCAGTAAAAGTGTCTAAGGCTAATCAGCTTTAAATGCTGCAATGCATTTTCACAGAAGTAGAACATATAAGGGCATAGGACTCCTTATAGTTTGTCCTTTAAAAGATACCAACATTGGAAATAGATTTTAAAGTACTGTTCATGAATTCACATTGTGGTATTGTTTAAAATAACATGATGTGAAGCATGAATTCCATTCATACATGAAAATGAAATCTGAATGTATTCTGCTAATGGAAGGCAGAAGTCAATTGTCATTTAGGTCACTGTGTGACAGTAGGAAATCATTTTAATGAAGCTAGTCCTGTGCAAAACAGTTTGGGTCTCAGCATATAAAAGAATATGAGTTCCCAAACAGGATTTCACTGGAGGCAAATACTATCAAGCGAGCAACTCAAGTGTACAGTAAAAGCTCCCACTAGCAAAAGGTTGAATAAGCTTAAATCAACAAAATAGATGGTTTTAAGTATTTTATTCCCCACATTTTTTATGACTTTCAAAATAGTACCCAGCTGTCTGCTCTGTGTGAACTTTGGGGGCAGAATTACGCTCATGGCAACCCTTACAATAGTTAAAGACTATGCTCTATTTAATTAAAATTTTGCCCAAAGATAAACAATGGAGAACATAGAATCTTCACTGGAGAAAATAAAGGCTGAAGTGTATTAATTATGTCATTACTCATCAAGGTTTTCCTCCTCTTCTACTTTCCCCACTCACAATCTTATCATCAATTCCCAATTCTATTTTTCCACTCACCTCCTTCAACACTGGCAACCAGATTATTAAGAAATGACATCCTCAGCAAGCCGTGCAGTTAAAGGTACCCTTTGTGGAAGATTTATTGGTAATTGGAACTGCAAGTTCCTACATTTACAATCTTTTTCAAAAGAGAGCAAATTTTGGCAAGGAGCTAAGAAAGTACAGTCCTTAGTTCAATCTGCATTTATTCAAGGCCACGCTGTATGCCCTTGGGCAATCAAAGAGTTTTGGAATGTGTACCAAGTGTCATGTCATTGAGCCTGCTGCTGCAGTCTATTCTCTCACCCAGGAAGGCTGTGGGGGAAGATGAGGGCCCCAGGGAAATCAGGTCAAGTTTGTTTAGCATTTAGTCTCGGGCTGTTGGTTAAGGAGACAATGGGAGTTCTGGCTACAAAGACCTGTCTCTCCCTTTTCTCCACATAGTAGAGAGAGGCAATGGAGTCAGTGTGGTCAGATTTATTAGTATGTGAAAATAAAGAGGAAGAAAATATGTCCATGGTAAGCCTGTGTGTCAAAACTTTCCAATTCTTCCCTATTATAAAAATTTTGTGGATATGTGTATTTTTGTTTAGGAATAGAGAAGAAAAGATTATTCAAACTATTGATTGTAATAAGCAAGGAGTTGGGGGCATTGGTGGAAATCCTGTCCCTTTATTGCTTCTATAGCATTTTGCATTCTGGAGTTAAAAATATCTATGTTGGTAAACAAGTAAAAGAGCTACTTGAATAAAAGACAGTCGATAGGTAGTATAATGGAGCAATTTAGTTACCATATAGTGATTTGTTGTCAGGAAGGGTTGTCTGACGTTGGCCAATTACTTTAATTCCTCTAAATCTCAGTTTTCTCATCTGTAAAATAGAGGTAGTAAAATTAATAGCATGTAATTGGATGGAGTGAAATGATGTCTTAAAGAACTTAGAATATATCTGGAACAAATTAAATGTTGGTTAATAATAGTGCTAAAATAATGTAATAAAAATTCAAGCAATTACAGTTTTAACTTTCTTCCAAGTATTCTGTTGGAGTTTGCTACTGTTTTGCAATAAAACCTTTATAGTTCTTTCTTTTGTCTGCCAGTTGTCTGTTTTTCTCTGTAGGAAGGTATTTCCTGTTGCCCAGGAATTTGCAATAGGGCCCTCAGGTGAAAATAATAGGTATTAAGTATTTCACATTGAAACAAACCCCTACCACATTTGGGGCCAGACTTATGTCTACAGGGCTTACTAATGGGTATAGAATTACCATGAGCCACCATTATAATCACCGCTTTCTCAGTCCACATAAAAAGATTGGAGAGGAGGATAAAGAGTCTTCAGGGTCAGCCTTGGAACAGGGTTTGCAATATGGGAATAGGATTGAGTGCTTGTATCTGTCCCAAGTCAAGTGAAGGGAGTCCAAGAGAATCACTTGCAGAATTTGAGGACATCTGCATTAAGCACCTTGGCAGAGTTCCCATAGGTACTTTGAGGAGGACTGCATTCCCCAAATTTGATGGTGCAATGATACTCTAGTTTCCCATGTACCATGTAAACCACACAGGCAATTCCTGAGTTTGAACCACTTGAGGCATATTTAAGGGAGCTTAGCAGCAAGTGAGGTGGACTGGACCACACATGGAGGACGCTGAGGTTGACTGAAAGAGATTAAGCCAGACCCTGGTCTCAAACACTAGGGAACTGTGAGCTGAGGCAACCCTGTGGGACTCACTGAAGAATGTATATGTGTCCCACAAGTGAACCAGTATCTGGATGCCCGGATGCACATGGAAGTCTTGACTAAGGGGAGCTGTGGCACCAAGGAAAGACCTCTCACTACAGGAGATTAAGTGTGGGAGCATTTGCTTTTTATATTCATCCTTTTCCCTGACCCAGCCATGTGAGAGATTAAACCTGGGAGAGGAAGGAGGACTTTTAGAAGTTGTTGCATTTCCATCTGCCCTCCAAGGCATGCTAGAATGACAAAAGTGAAAGATCAGACAACATTTTCCTCCCCACTTTAGGTGCCTTACACTAGGTGTCTGGTCTGCGTGAGAGGATGGCAAGAGTTGGAAGTTTTTACCTGGACTGTTTTCTCTATATCAATTCACAATTAGTACCTAAAAAAGTTTGCTTTTACCTAGTAACTATATGACCTCATTACCTTTACTTTAGAGTTATGTCATCTCTCCACCATTTAGTTTGCAGGGACTTTCATTATCCCCACTATCCATAGGCAATCACCTTGGTACACTATATTGATGGCATGATGCTGGTAGGACCTGTTGAGCAGATGCCTTAAGAAGATACATAATTGTCAGAGGGTGGGAGGTAAATCTCTCAAATACAGGGGACCACAATTTGAGTGACATTTTTGAAGCTTCAGTGGTCTGAGAAATATCTGGAAATACTTTCTTATTAGAAAGACATGTTGCTAGACTTTTCCCTCTCTATCACAAAGGCAGAGGTACTAGGGCTTCTTTGCATTTTGGAGTCAATATAGTATATGCCACATATGTCCCATTTACAAAGCTGCTAGTTTTTTTTGTGTGGTGTATAGAGCAAAAGATGCTTCCCCAGGTGGCCGTAACTGCAGTAAAAGCAACTCTTTCAACTCTTACTAGTTGGTGGGTCCAGTCAGTAGTGGCCAAAGTGTCTGAAACAAATTGAAATGTGTATTGGAGCCTCAGGCCGATAGGTGAATTAGAATGGAAATATCAAGGGTTTTGGAGCAAAGCCATGCTCTTTTCAGTAAGTAAGTATTCTCTTGTTGAAAAACTGATCTTGCCTTGTTAATGGACCCTGATAAGACTATATTCTAACCAAAACCACAAGATGACCAAGCCACACAAGCTGCCCAGTTTGAACTACGTGTTACCTGACTCACAAACCATTAATTTGGGTTGCTTAGAGAACTGGGCCTCAGCAAGTAGTGAAAGCAATCTAAGATGCATGATCAGGTGGATTACAGTGTGTTCATTTGCTCCCTCGGCCCCCTTTTTCTCAATCTACAGGGTCTAGCACAAATGACTACACTTACTATTACAAAATCACAAGCATGTAATTCTGTAACATAACAATATCACACTCAGCACACCATATGACATTTTAGGTGAAATGTTCAAATTGCTGTCCATCTTGTGTGAGACATTCACGTACCCTACCAACCGCACTCAGTGGTGTTACTTCTGCTGGACCTTGTATATTTATACCATCATTGTAGGTTTCTATGATCAAGAGAAAGGAAATATTTGAGCCTATTTTTTAGATGACTTTAATCAATATGCTGGCACTAGTTATGTGTACTGCGGTGATATTCTTGTGTAGTAGTAGCTTTGAAAGACAACAAAAAGGGGAAATTTCTTAGGGAATAGAGTTTAATTATGCACATCATTATCTAATTTATCTGAAAGGGAAGATGCCCCGAGGTTTTATATATAAAATCTATGAATATATATATTCATAGACAGTAGCAATGACAGCAGATGATCAGAGATTTGGAAAGAAGAAATTGGAGGACTGGTGACAAGGAGTTTTGAAGAGGTATATAGATGAACCTCTTCGAATTGGTTTGTAATATCTATTCATATCTATCTAGCAAATCTCTCATGTGAATACTTATAAAAAGAACCTCATTGAAAAGAAGGCTCTTAATAATCAGGACAAGATGATTTACCTTGTGCCTGTCAGCAGCCTTCTTCCCTTAGCCACTTTGATATACATTTTTAATGGGCTCTTGAAAAAAACGTTGCCATGAGTAGAGGATAGTGGCTGTGTATGAAATCAACAAGATTGATTGCCCTTCATCAAATCTGACTTGGCCACTCTAACTGCTAGTGTCAGAGTTCAATTCCTTGGTAAGATATGTCCCAGTGGCCCTGTTATATCATTAGGGGGAAGTTATATGTCTCTTTGGAATAGACATACACTGTAGATTTTAATTTTTCTTCCTTCTATAATATGTTCTTCCAACCAACACTCACAGACTTCCTTAAAACTTTATACAGCATTATTACAATAATAATGCTTATCACCAGGGAACTCCATCACAGTGAAGGAACAAAGGCATACTTTTTTCAGTAATTATTCATAGTGAAGGAAGTAAGATGATAGGCTAATGCCCATGATATTCATTAGTCTTGGTGTGTTTCCCCATCATCTAGAACAATGAAATAGCCTATTGGAGACTCAGCTACAGCATCATCTAGGAGATAGCATAAGTTTAACACACTCTTCCTCAGATTATGTTTTGTCCATTGAATCTACCATGGAGTTGTTTCTTCAGTAGCCAGAATACCCAGATCTAGACATAAGGAATAAAAGGGAGGGGGTGTGCCTCCAATTATGGTTATTGATCCATTTATAAGCAATGTCCTAATTGTTCCAAGACTTTGGATTTTGCTGGTTTAGAGATTTTCTACCCATGCAGGGAATCTTTCCATTTGGGGTTATTACCATGGTTTAAATAATTTGGAAGCTAAGACATTAGCACTGGTGCCACTAGTAAATAGATGGAAAAGAGATCATTGGCTATAATGGCTGATTCTGATTGTCAAGTTGAAATCTACCCTGTGGAAATAAGGGAACAATGGAGGAACCAATACATTCTACTATAGTTCTTGTCATTACCATTACATAAAGTCTACCATTTAAAGAATCCCAACAATCTGAGGTATTGGTTGTGGGCAAAACAGTGGGATGGGGAGTGGGAAAAGAAGTGTAAATACAAACTATGGTCTTAGGATCATATGTAGAAACATCTATTTCATCTTCCTTGCTGTGACCAGGATTTTAAACTGTAAGTATGGCAGATTGTATTATTGTTCCCAAATCCTTGCTTCTTTTCCTTAACTATTAACATCTTTGACCAGTGAAAAATTAGCAGAAGTGATGTGAATTAATACTAGCAGGAATTTAGTCAGTAATGGTGAATAGTTCTCTGTATTTTCTGTTCATTTAGCCATGAGATCAGAGAGAGGTTGCTCCATTAACATGAGTTTCAAAGTATAGACTATGGGCGAGTTGTAGTTAACCCATAGTTGAAAGGTGGTGTGATGAGATCTTTGTTGGAACCACTGAGTTTTGGGGTTTGTTAATGTAGTGAAACCTAGGCTCTCCTGGTGTATATAGTATATTTTTACTAATATTAACAAAATTTCCTGTTATTTCTTGTCTTTTCTCCTAATCAGCTATTAAGAGTGTATCAGTACTGGTTAACTATGCAGTAAAGCTCATAGAATAATGAAACTGGGCCAAATATGCCCAGATGAGGAATGGGTGTCACCTAGTGATTCTGGACTTGACACTGGATATGGTGACTGATATTGCTGGTATAGATAGCTGATGAGTATATCTTTTGGTTATATAATAGTTGTGGTATGCTGGAGCAGAAGTTTTTAGGAGGTTGGTATGTAAATACAGAAAGAGGGTTATATGAGTATCTTGATGTTGGGCAACCAAACCAATAGATTGTGGTAGACATTTACCATTTTTTCAGTTGTCCATATCTGAATGCACTTTGTATATTTATAATTTCTATGGACATAATTGAGAGGCAGAGCTAGTCTCTCACCAAGAGAGCTGAAAATACTGGATAATAGCTTTTCCAAGTATCTCTCAAACCAATGTCATGACCACATGACCTAGGCACCAGTTAGGTGCACAGTACCAGGTCCCTTTCTTTCCCCTGAGAGTGGGGATTTGAAGAGACAGGATATGAACTCCAATTTTTGTGATTCCAAACCTGTGATGACTCTGACTAAGGCATGTCACTAACAAATGGGAGTTAAGTTGCTCCACCACCTACTGGCTTTGTGACCCTAGGCAAGTCACTTAACCTGTCTGAACCCCAGCTCCTTGTTTGGAAATTGAGGATGCTAAGAGTGCACCTTCATAGAGCCCCTGTGAGGGGTAAATTGGTCATGCATACAAAATACATTTAATGAGACAATGTGTAAATCCAGGACTAAGTAATTGGGAGCTTAGCTATATAGACAAACAGGGATTGTAGGGACACTCTTTGGGAATAATGGTGACCCTGCCAGCCTGAGTTTTAGCACGTGTGTAGCCGTGGTGTCAGCCCAGTGACTTGTGGCCATGCCAGCTCCGGGGGCAGTGGTTTTCCTTCTGGATGAGTTCTGTGGTGTGATGAGGGGCTGCCTCTGTGTGGGAAGCTCTGGTGGGGTTCTCCAGCCTCCCCAGTGATTCTGTGAACTGCCGAATAGCCTTGTATAGTCCTGGTCTGCTGTGTCTGCCAAGTCTGATTTTTGTTGCTCGGAAGTAGGAACTTTTGCTACTTTAATGGGCCTGGCTTTATTCTGGGTGGTCAAAAATACATGAATTTTAGAATCAGACAAATCTGGTTTGAATCCTACTGTGTCACTTACCAGCCCAAGTAACTTGTTCAGATTTCTTAAACTCTTTGAGCTTCCAGTTTTCTGTCTGTAAATGGAGATAATATTTACTCTATAGGGTAATCACAAAGGTAAACTGAGTGAATCTGTATAAAAATGCCTATCACTGAATCTCAGCTCTAAGACACATTCAGGACAGGTTAATTTCCTCTCTCCAAACCAGTATGGTTATCCTTGTCTTCTTGGTGATAGGGATTGGGCTATATAAATGTTAAGCAAAGTTATTTGCCTTGCCATTGGGAGGAGCCAAAGAACCTGGGGGAGAGAGATGGCTTTGAGAGGATGTGGAAAGTGGTAAAGGGGATTGCTCTATCTCTAAGCTTATCCTCACTGAGTAGAGGGGATTGGGATAGCATAGAATGAAACATGTTACATCTTCTACTGCCTTTTGCCTGCACACAATGGTAATTGAGTCTGTATTATTGTAATTTTCTGCATTATTTGTGTCGAGCCCATTAGGTAACTGCATCATTAGTATCATATTCACAAGTCTTACCATGCAGTTCCAGCCCAAGTCACTTAATGGGAATATTCACTTTGAATCAGGTGGGTGTTTTCTTTCTTGCCTCCCTATTTTCTTCTTTCATATTGTTGAACACACACGCAGACACACACACCCATAGAGCATACAGTGTATGCTGAACTCTCCTATTTATGACAAAGGATCTAGCTACTAAGTGGACCCAGGATAATGATTCAGTAAAGGCACATTAACTCACCTATTTCAGGTATTAGACATATTTTATTTGCTGTTTTATTGCTATTCTTAAAAGCATTACTCCAGAGCAGTGGTTTTTAAACTTTAGTGTGCATAAAAATCATGAAGAAGATCACTAATCTTGCAGATTCCGTGGCTCACTCAAATGAGGTAGGTATTATTACACTTTGCTTCCACAATATGGAAACAGGCACAGAAAGGTTAAAGGACCCGCTGCAGTCATTCCCGGAGTCAGAATGCCATCCCAGGTATTTCTTATCCTGACTCCTTAATCCAGAGGGAAAAACAGGAGAGTATATGCCCTCTGACAGACAGCTAAGAACAAGATGAGTTTTAGTATCTTTTTTTTTTTTTTTTAGTCCAGTGACCCAGGTAGAATTTGTTGTTGTCTTTTTGCTTGCAATTAGATTTTTACTAGTTTTCAATAGGGGATGACAATGCACGTTTTCTCATTTCTGTTTCTTCTATTACTATACCTTTTCCTAATTGAATGAAAATAGATATTAAATAAGTGTACATCCAAGCAAACACTTGAAAGAGTAATCACTTAAAAGTACTTGCTCATTTTTCAAGGACTGTCAAAACTTTCCATGCACTTAGGATTTTGGATTGAGAAATAGATGCTTTGGGACTGTTAGGGGATTATGATCTTGGGTAATTAATCCACAGGAAAAAATGTGTTTACAGTGCTTGGACTTTCTTAAACCTTCCTCTAGAGAGAAAGTCATGTCTTCCCCCCCAGTGCCTCATTTCAAGTTTTTTCATTACCATTTGTTAAGTGCTTTCTGTATACAATTACTTGCTATATGCTAGCCTATTTAATCCTTTCAGCAACCTACAAGGTAGATGTCATTCTTCCCCTTTTATAGACAAACAAAAAGAAGCTCAGAGTGACTAACTTCTCCAATAATTAGCAGAGCTCACTATTATTGTGGACTCCAGGTCCATCTCACTCTCAAATCTCTGCCCTTAACAACCAACACTGCCTTATTCAAGAGAATCATAGGTTTTTATGTTCTCAGGGTAAGCAGGTAATAAACTCAACAATAGCAACCACAACAAAAAACTAAACTAACAGATTTTATATTCTCCGCATGTTATGAAATTGCTCTAAAGAATAGAGAGCTAAACTTCAGTGGAACAAGAAGCTTGGGACCTTTTTATGACACAGTAACTGTTCTCATTCAATGACAAAGTGGCAGGGGATCACAGGCGGGTGGCAGGAGCCTCGGCGCAGCACTCTGTTTGTGCAACCTTTATTAAATGGAGCCGTTGGCTACCGCCTGTAGTTTTGTCGTTGTGCCTCCCACCGAGCACACATTTGATCTTCCGATTAATTAGGTGCACCTTGGCACCACGATCAAGCCTACATATTTCAAAGCTTAAACTGGGTTCCTCCGAAGATGAAGCAGAATGTTTCAAAGTGCAGCATAAATCCTCATGTCATCTTCTTGGAAAATGAACGACATTAACAATAGCAATTTATTGATGAAATGAAGAAACATTATAAGGGAACGATGCTCTTCAACTTTTTACACAGTTTGTATTTTTATGACAAACATAAAAATTTGGGGTAATGTGGCGGCGATCTTTTTGAGAAGATCTTTAATTTGAACAGACTAATTCCATCCCTTCGGCATTAAGAAGACAAAAAATTGGACTCCCAAAGACATTATCTTCTAAATACTTAAAAGTCTGCCCACATTCTTTCTGAGATGGGTACATTGTATTACTTTCAGTGTTTCTTGAAATGATTCAACATTCTATGGGACAACGAACATTTCTCTATTTAATTGCTATTCTATCTAAGAACAGTGTCACCAAACCCTTTCTTTTTAAAAGAGGTTCCACCTCTCTGAGTTGCCTACTTTTCCTGCCTTTCTTTGACTCTCTTCCAAACATGTGTCTTTCATCTCTGCAGTGAGCAAACAATTACCAGCCAAGACCGTCTGCCTGACCTTATCCCCTTTCTGTGTGTGAAGGCCGTCTCAGTGTGCTGTGTTTCCTCTCTCCACGGCGGCTAGAGTGCCACCAGCCTGTGAGACACCAACAACTCATTTCTGATCTTCAGCCCTGTAATTAAGGGTAAAGATGAATAGACAGAACAAGGATTCATTTGCACAGCCTTGGTGGCTCTCTTTGTATATTATCTAGAATGGATGATCTATATCTTTATTTTCTTGCACATTTGCTTACCTTAATAGGGTGCCCTGATAAATGTGTAGTTGCAACCAGACATTTGCTAATCATCTCTGTGGCACAGATCATTGCTGGCACTAGTGTGTGAGATGCTGCTAGATCAAACAGAGGCTCGCAGGAAGGCCATGAAGAATATAATTTAAACTGTCCTTTGTATATCATCCTTTACTACTTGTCTTCAATAAATCTCCTAGACTTTTTACCTTTATAGATTTTCTTATTATATTGGAAAACACTAATATAAATGCACTCTTGTTATAATAAGTAAAAAAAAAAAACAAAAGACTTTGTAAAGGGAAAGTTAATAATTCTGTGCTTCCCATCTCCTCAAATAGAATGACAGTGCTAACAGCTAAGGATGTATGTTTATATTCCATGATACATACATACATATATAAAAGCATATATACGTATATCTGTTCAAAAGCAGTCATTATGTATCTCTATGTGCCTGGCAATGTTCTAGACTCTGGGAATATGACGGTCAGCAAGATGAATAACTTCCTGCCCCCACAAAGCTTATGTGTTAGTGAATCATGGCTATTTCTCAGGCCAATAGACACAGAATCAGATGATTTAATAAATGGCTTCATAATCCTTTAATTTTTTTTCTACTGATAGACATTTATGTATTTTCCACTTATCGTTATTTACAACAATGCTATAGTAAGCATATTTGTACATATTTTCAAATTTACCAATGTTTTTTTTAATAGGGTAGATTTCTCAAAACTGGAATATGTGGGAAAAATAAATACATGCCTTTAATTTTAATGAACATTGTCAATACCTTTCCAAAAGGTCATAGCATACTTAGGTGCAAGGTGTCTATGATCCATCCACCCATTCACCAAAAATATAGGACTGCTTATTTTCTTTCATCCTGGATAATAGCCCTCTTATGATTCACAACTTATCACTTGTGAATAAAGAAGTGCTGTTTTGAATATAGTTTACATTTTCCTAGTTGCTAATGAGACGGAACATTTTTTATTAGCCATTTGCATTCCTCTAGACTCTTATTGGATTTTTTGTTTCTTTTATATATAATATATATAATATGCAATATGTTATATAAATATATGAATAAGAGATATTAGCCCTGTGTGCCTTCTCTGTGTTGCCAATATTTCCCTAAGTTCATTTGTGTTTTCATTTTTTTCTTGACCTATGTTTTTTCATGTAAAACTCTAAATTCTTTATGTAGTCAACTGTTTTAATTTTCCCTCTATGACTCCTACGTTTATTCTCTCACTTAAGAAATTCTTCCCTACCTCAAGATTATTCAGGTATTATCCTAAAATTTCTCCCAAAGTTTTTGTTTCATTTTTAGATTTACATGCTTATGGTATTAAGATTTTGTGTGTGTACATGGTGCACAGTTGGGTCTCAGCTTCATTTTCTTCCAAGTTGGTAAGTGACTGTGCCAGTTTCATTTGTTCTATAATCTCCTACTCCTCCGGAACAGAATCACTGCCTCGCCATATAGATTCCCAGGCACAATGGCTAGCACCTCTTGTTAGGTTTTATGGACCTTCTGGATTTCTCTAAGTTCTATAATACAAGTACAACCAAAGAAGGATAGTGAGCAATTGAGAGTCAAGAAGTGTAGTGGAGAATTCATTGTCATCAGTTCCTCATTAATAAATGAGGACCCAATTGCTATTGCCTCAGGACTAATAAATGATGCTATGAGTGCTGTTTCTTTCTTCTGATGAAATTTTGGTATTAACATAGTTTATGTAAAAATATAAATTTCCTGTAGTTTATTCCAAACATAATAAAATAGGCCTATATTTTCTCATATTATAATGCTGTATTGCTTTATAATCAAGTTAACATTATCCAGGGGGCATTAAAAAGGTTGCAATTTGTTTCTAACATGCCTTGCAATTGATTACATTGACATTCACTTTTTCTAGCCCATCAAACCATAAAAATCATGAAGCTAGACACTGGAAAGAGCAAAAACCAGATGAATTCTCCCTTGCAAACCTTGGCAAGCTCTATATCTATCTCAAAACCCTTTAGTTCAGTATTTCTCAAACTCTGTGCTATGGAATACTAGATTCATAGGATGTAAGTTTTATATACAAAAGAGATCTTTGTAAAAATACTCAGTGTGTTAGATTGAACATATTTTAATAGGGTTTTTAAAAAAGTTATTCATTTATTTTTAGAGAGAGAGGAAGGGAGTGAGAAAGGGAGAGAAACCCTATTTATTCCAGGTGTGATTGCCTCTCACATGTCCCCTACTGGGGACTTGGCTCACAACCCAGGCATGTGCCCTGACTGGGAATCAAACCTGTGATCAAAAGGGAATCAAACCCTTTGGTTCACAGGCCGGTACTCAATCCACTGAGCCACACCAGCCAGGGCTAAATAGGGTTTTTACTGGAGGACTTCTCAGAATTTTTAGTATGCTCTTGTGGACTATAGGTCTCTAATAGGGGCGTGCTGTATACAGTGTTTCCTAAATTTGACTTTAATTACCCCCACCCCACTCCACCACTATGGCGTATTTACAGAACTGATGTCTCAGAGTACACGCTTCAAGAAAGCTGGTCCGGGTTATCATTGTTGGTCATCACATGCTTCTATCTTCCCACAAAAGGAGAAATATAAATATGAAAATATAAAAATGACATGATTATGTAAATTGCATTAGTTTGGTCTTTTATATGAGAATAACTACAGATAAAAATTCCTGATCTGTTACTGGTTTTTGCATGGTGTCTCAATTAAAATTTCATGCTTTCCTGGGCCTTACCATCATACCCAATCTACTTCCAGAGCTGTCATGAAATAGTCATCTTAATGATGGGACTTACCTTGTTGCTAACCTTCCCAAATCCCAAAGAAATAAATCTCTTCCCTTCTAATGCTGTACTCCCCTCAGGTTTTTTTTTTTCCCTCCCAAGGGATCTTTCCAACTACATTATGAGCCTCAAGTGGTTGTGGGAGCAATTGCTTATGAAGGTTTATATTCTGCTATTTGAAACCTATTTGTGCTGTAGTAGGGAAAACTACTGTAGGAATCTATACATAAAGGGTTGGTTTTGCTTCTTTATTCTCTTAAATCAATATGAAAGTCAATTCTGTTATCTTTTGAACTTCCTCTAACTCAATTTTATTCTACTGGCAGTCAGTTAGTTAGAAGTCAGTGATTTTCTGGTGGGGGTAATCACTGGTTTGGCAATTCAGCATTTTTTATTTTTTCTCTAGAGAGATGGTGACCGAAATGATCAAATAATTAACTTGCCTCTCCTGTTTGTCTTATAGGATGGCAGCAACAAGCTCACAAGGAAAAGGTGGGCTGGCTCTTGATTCTCCTATCAAAAAATATTAAAATTATTTTAATATTTCTATGAAAATAAGTATTGAGGTCTAGAAGACCGGTAAACATTATTTTCCTTTTGACTCCCCTCCCCCTCTCTCTTCCTCCTTTCTTCCATTCTTCTTCTTCTCCTCCCTCCAATCTTCCTTGCCTCCGTGAACTGTGCTCCTGATTGATGTGACTTGTACTGCACTTCAGTAAGGAAGCTGTGAGAGAGGGAGTGCAATGTTGGGGAGATAGTAGGTGATGCATATAAAATTTAAGACACAGGTGCTGGTCTCTCATTTCATTTTACAAGAAAAGAATTAACAATGGTAAAAAGCATTATTTCATATCTATTCTTAATAGAGTTATGTAGGATGGAAAGGTTCCACATTGTTTTCTCTTTATGTGCTACTCAAGAAAATTTGCTTGCTTTATTGGCAACATCTTATTGTTATTGAAAAAAGCCCTCTAACTGTTTCTAAGTCTCTTAGTTTTTCTTGTCCATAGATATTGCCTGTTGACTACTTTCTTCGCATACTTCAGTTATTTTTTTAATTTTCTCCTGTGAGGAATTTTTTTAACGAAGGAAACATTTATATTTTAAACACAATTTGCTTTATGATTTGTTTTCTTTCCCAACTTTGGGGAATGGTATGATAGCATCTATGAACAATAAGGATACTTTGTATTATCTTGTTAATTCATAGTGATAGCCCAGGAGTCAGGAAATTTGGGATTTTATTTCTGGCTCTGTCTGGTACTTAGTTGGTTTTTTCTTTTAAAAAAGTCATTGGCAACAATAATTGTTGGTCTATACATCTCACAGGTCTATTCATTTCTTATGTAAAACATGGGATGTTGAATAGAAATTATAGGGCTTAAAATAGAGAAGTTGTAAAGAGGTATTAATAAAAATTTTACACTGTTGCTTTCTGGAATCATATTATTTATTCATCAATTATTCATTCATGTGAATTGAGCACCTGGAATGTTCCAGGCATAGGCATTGTGCTACATGATGTGGATGGATTGATAAATAATATAAATTCTTATCTCATGACAAGCTGTACACCATCAGGATTTGCTGAGCCATCATCTTGTAATTGTTATAAGAATTTTCCTGATCTAATTTTATGAGTTCACCTGAATTTTAATAAGTTTCTAGTTGTTCAAGTTCATTTCCTTTTCTTTTTTGGTGTGGTGGGGAATAGTAGAGGTTGCATAATTTAAATGAGGGGCTCAATATCCTAGTAATATCTAGGTTTCTGTGACTTCTCCATACTCTACCTCATTCTAAACAATCCCAACTTTATTTTGTTTAGCACTATTCTTTTTCCTCTTGGCTTGTCTCTTTTGTGTTTTGGACATACTCTTTAAATTTTCTTAGACATTCTCTGATACCTTTGGGTCAAACTGTCTTGTTATTGATGTTATTTTCTCCCTATCAAAAATTATGGATTTCATCTGTCCTTAGTTTTTGTTTTCAGTAGAGAATTTTCATTTCTACTCAATATTGAATATTTCCCTTAGGAAACAATTATGCATTGTTTTTATTTTTGTCAAGGTATATGATAAAACATTAGTTAAATGTTTATGGAGCTCCATAAGGGTCCATAAAATCTGCCTTCATTTCTCTGTGTATATGTGTTTGTGTAGCTTGCAACCTCCATTTACCAATATAATCTTGTGATAGATGTTTTCTAAAGGTCATGGAGCACATATAAATTAAATGCATCCATCATGGCCTTATTTTATTTGAGGAAACTCCTTGAAAATACTTAGAAGAATGTTCATGAATAGTTTGAAAATTGTTGCTTTAGGAAATGTACTCATTTAACAGTCTTATAGAATTATGTACTTCTCTGTTCTTAATAGATCATTGGCTTAGACAGTGTCTTCCATTGGAATTGGGAAATTATTCTTAGTTTGTTAAATTACTTGTTATTAAATTGCCATAATCACTCATATAATAAAAGCTGAAACTTGTGAGCCTGAAAATGGAGGAAACTATCTCTTTATGGGAAGAACAACTGGATGCTAATATTATATCTCATATCATGCAGGAATCTTTTGGTTGCAAATGACAGAAACTCAAGTAGAAATAAACTAAGCTAATTGATGATTTATTTTTAAAAAATCCTGATATAATTCTTAGATCTGTTGTAATTGAAGAACAGGCAAGCTTTGGAAGGCGAGAATTTGGGAAACTCCTTCAGGGATTTTATTAGTTATGTTATCAATCAGCTCTTTTCATAGTGTGGAAACAAGATGAAGGCTTATTTATCTCTTACACAAAGGCATGAGAGAGTAGATAGGCTAGGGGGAAGAGGTCACCTGATTCATATCATCCAAAATCCAAGGGTTCTTCTATCTGGTTGTTCCACCACACCTAAATTCGCTACACTTCCTACATAATTTATTCTGGATTAATTCCTGTCAGGTCTAAACTCTAGCCCCCGGGATTGGGAAAACATGAGGCAGAGCAAGCTGTTTCCTTCTAAGAATGTGACACAGAAGTTGCTCACATCACTTCTGCTGACATGTCTGTCTGAATTAGTCATGTTGCTGCAAGAGAGACTAAGAAATATGAAGGCAGACCCTCAAAAAAATCAGAATTATCTTCTGGAGGGCAGGCCCCTTGTAGTACAGGCTTCCCATGCTAGGTGAGTATTCTAGGATCCATCTGTATCAGAGTACTAACTGGCATTGTTGTGAGAGGCTGTGTTCAGCTTAAGTGAATTTTTCCGAAGACTTTTCAGTACATTTGCCCATTTCATGATGGGTGATTTACGAGCACACATGCCCACACCTCGCGGAGTGTTCAGTTTTTGACCAAAAATGGGTTTTTGACTCCCATGTCCCACACTCCCTATTCACTCTATCTTGTCTCGACTTTTTTTTGTGTTCCTGGATGGAAAAAGTCCTCAAAGGGAAACATTTTGCTGATGTGAAAGAGATGAAACAAAGAAACAAACATGGCAGAAGCACTAAAAAGCACCAAAATAGACAAGCTAAAAAACTGTTTTGAGCAGTGGAGAAAAACATCTCAGGTATATTGCATCAAAAGGAGAGTACTTTGAAGATGACTGAAGTTTAAACATGTAAGAATAAATACATAATTTTTTATAATTAAATTCTGTTTCTTCGAGTCCCCCCTCGTACAATGTTTAGCTGGTGAGTGTGCACCCCACTACAACTAGAGGGTTCTGTTATCCAAAGGAAGAATGGGAGAAAAGACAGTAAGGACAGACAAATTGCATCTTCACCACATGAGCAGCAACCCTGGATCACAGTCAAGGTTCTGTTTTTGTACCTTGCTCTGCTCTGTACCAAAGGGCTTCACTCTGTTCTGTTGTATGGCTGTGTGTCTACATTTCCTAAGCATCAAGATTAATATGATCTTCAAGAAGTCAGCACAACTCTTTGTGTCCCTGGTACATTGCCCAGGGAGGCCACAGCTAGAGCGGAGGGCCAGGTTCTAGGAAAGGATAGCATTCATACATTTAACACATGCACTATTAAGCACCCAGGTGTCAGGCAATGTTCCAGACCAGAGCTAAATCTGACCAGCCACTTGTTTTTGTAAATAAAGTTTTATCACAACACAGTGACACATATTAATTTGCATATTGTCTGTGGATGCTTTTGTATCAAAACAGCAGAGTTAAGTAGTGTGACAGAAATGGTATGTTCTCGAGGCCTAAGATATTTATTATGTGGCCAACCACTGTTTTAGATGTTGGAGATATGGTAGAGATCAAGACATGCAAGGTCTCCATCCTCTTGGAGCAAGTATACAGTTTTGGCGTGATTCCTACCTCTTTTTAGGGTGCCTGATAGGGCAAATGATCTGTTTGTTATCTGCATTGGCTTTCAGTTCTCTCTGGGATAGCTCCACATAACATAGTGTGCTCATACAAGGAGGCGCTCATTGCATTCCTAGTTCAGCGTCCTTAGGAACTTACAGAAGAGATTTCACAGTCATTAAAATGACCTTTGTACCTTTTGTTATGTCCTGTATTTACCTCATGGTCCTTTCTGGGCCATGGGTAATTCAAGCTATCATTTTGTTGTGTTATCTGTTCGAATTGCTATTTTCTTGCTTCTGACCATTTTCCACTTGACTTGTTCCATTTTTATTGAGCTGTATTCTCATGGTGTTTAGATTATTTTCAAAATGGGTGTGTCACCTGTGACTGAAACAGTGATATCCTTTTGCTTTTTCTCATTTGAATATCTCCATCCTCTCCATTTTGTTCTTTACATTTTCCTTAAAACTTTAGAGGTGATTCCGATGTAGAAATTCTTTGTCAGATTGAGGTTACTCATTGCAGGTCTCACTCAATCTGCAAAGTAATGCAGTACATTAGTTTGTCACGCATGCAGCCTCTGCTGACATCCGGCAGTGTCTGGTCATGGGTATCAAGATGAGAGCCTCCTTGTAACACAGCCACTGAGAGTTCAGAACTTGTCCGCTGAGAAATATGCTGTCAGCAGTAGGTGGGTAATTAATATAAAGGGAAGTAATGAAGTAGTGGGTCAAGGTACAAGAGCCTCATGGCAGGAGAAATTTATGATGGGGAGAACTTTATAATGAGAACAAAGTGTACATTAGTAAATTTATCAAAAGGTTGAAATTGAAAATCTATTGAGTATGGAATGTGCTCATTGACTTCATCTTCAGTCCAATCAGGACTGAGAGGCTCACTGTAGCTTCATTTAGTTTATTAGCTACTAGCTTACTCTTCTTGACTTTGTACCACTTCCCTCCCTCCATCCCTCCCTCCATCCCTCCCTCCATCCCTCCCTCCTTCCCTCCCTCCTTCCCTCCCTTATTTCCTGCCAGCCTCCCTTCCTTCTTCCCTCTGTCCCTTCTTCACTCTTCCCTCTCTTCTTTTTTTCCCCACAAATAATTATGTGACAGGTTCTGAGCAAGATACTGGGAATGTAACTCTGATCAGTAGATCATGGAGCTTATGGTGTCACAAGGGAGACAGACAATAAAGAAAGAAAATTATTGTAGGGGACTGTGAAAGCACACTCCAGGAATTAGTAGATATTTTTCCTAGTTCATTAGTAATTATATAGTCACTTTTTTATTGGGACTTTCATTAGTTCAATTTTTATTTCTATAAATGCCAATATACTTTCTAAATGACTAGGTGAGTACTTAATAGCATCCAAGAATGGTAAAATGATAACTAAACAGTATAATCATGGCTTGATGCTTTGATGCTATTAACTATCAATTAAAACAGTATTTTTTTAAAGGTAACACTGGTTAGTTTTACATTGTTGTATATAGTGAACTTGCATTTCTTAAAAAAAAATTCTGTAACTCAAAGTTTTTGTTAGGATTCCCTTAGATATATTTTTCCAGTTACATTTGAGGAA
This sequence comes from Trachops cirrhosus, assembly GCA_028533065.1. Classification (NCBI taxonomy): domain Eukaryota; kingdom Metazoa; phylum Chordata; class Mammalia; order Chiroptera; family Phyllostomidae; genus Trachops; species Trachops cirrhosus. The sequence goes on from CM052538.1 coordinate 30,897,591, forward strand.
CATTTCTTACACTCTCCCCAGGATGATCACTAGACTAGAGAGGTGAGAGGCTAGTGAAGTATCATAGTATGTGGACATGTTTCTAGAAATTGTTGTTACTCTGATTACTTATACCTAAGCATGGGTGATAATATTTAATATAATAACAGCAGTAGTGATAGTGATAAATAGCTAAGTTCTTTCAGTGCTAAGTTATAACTGTTTTAAACATACTAGCTCATTAACCTTCGGAGCAACTCTATCATTAGCTCCATCTCATGGATGAGGTTACTGAGGCCACAGCTTGTAAATGACTGAATGGGGGATTCAAACCGAGGCTCTGAGATCCATGCTGGTAAATACTATGCTCTATCCCTTTCATAGCTGCCTAACTCAGGACAGTTTTCTGGTGTTGAGAAGATAGTTTCTGGCATTGACTGACCTGAGCTCTTATACCAATTCTCCATCAACATGCCATTTGTCTTGGTTTATAACTAAATTGAGGGATTAGATTTTATTGATATTTCATGAAGTATGTTCCTAGACATGATCCATAAAAATAAATAAGCTTAAGAAATCCTGCAAAATATATTCTTCTCTTAGAAAGTCACAGTGTTCCGAAAAGTACTGCAGTAGACACCCAACTCCCACTGAGTTCTTTCTAAACTTTTGACCAAGGGATGACCTTTTGGAGGATGGTGGGGGTAACACATTTTAACATACTAGTGAACTAGTGGTTTATGAAACAGTTTTCAGAAACTCTTAACCATATAATGTTTAATGTTTCTTTCAGCTTCAAAATTCCTATGATTATAAATACCAGTCTTATATCTACATGCTTTGCCAGGCTGTTTGTATTGATATCCAACTTGATGAGCCCATGTATATGTAGCACTGTGGCTGGAAAGTACACTTTATGTTCTTTACAAACAAACAGGGCTCAGCAGTATCAAATCTACAGTTTGAGGTCCTTCCAACTGGTTTTCTGGCATGTATAACTTATGTTCCCCTTCAAGCTAAAGTAGAACATGCCTTAACATAGCTTGTGGGAAGCCTTAATAACAATAATTTTCTACTTCTGGCCAAGAAGGAGGCATAGGTAGACACACTGTGCCTCCTCGCACAACCAAGATAGAGACAATAACAATTTAGAAACAGAATAACATCCAGAACTGACAGAAAATTGAACTATATGGAAGTCGGAAAACCAAGGAGCTAAAATAGACACATTCATCCAAACTGGTAGGAGGGGAGGAGTCGGGCAGCTGGGTGGAGAGGGAATGAGTAAGGCATCCTGGGCGGCAAGACCGCAGCCAGTGGACCCTGGGTGCACAAGCAGTGGCTGGCAGACCCCGGCTGAGGGGTGGCAACCAGCAGACCCAGCGAGGCAGCAATTGTGAAGCAAGGCACTGCACACATCCCAGGGTCCCAGCCTGGGAAATAGAACCTCAGGGCACTGATTGAAAACACCTGTGGGGGTTGAGGCACAGGGAGAGACTCCCGTCCTCACAGGAGAGGTCATTGGAAAGACCCATGGGGTGTACAAGCCCATCCACACGGGAATCAGCACCAGAAAGGCCCAGTTTGCTCGGGGGAGGCGGTGGAAGGGACTGAAGTCCGACGGAGAGAGGATCAAGCACCATTGTTCCTTCTCAGAACCCACCCCCACATACAGTGTCACAACCCAGCAACTGGGGTGCCCTGCCCTGGTAAATACCTAAGGCTCCACCCCTCATAAGTAACAGGTGTGACCAGACCCCCCCAAAAAAGATGACTGAAACAGAAGAAGAAATGAAAGCTCCAGAGCCAATACTTTTAAGCGACCAAGAGATAGCCAACCTATCAGGTGCACAGTTCAAAACACTGGTGATGAGGATACTCACAGAATTGGTTGAATTTGGTTGCAAATTAGATGAAAAAATGAAGGCAACAATAAGTGAAATGAAGAAAAATGCATGGGGAACCAATAGTGATGGAATGAAAGCTGGGCCTCACATCAATGGAGTGGACCAGAAGGAAGAAAAAAGCATACAACCAGAAAAGAATGAAGAAATAAGAATTCAGAAAAATGAGGAGAGGCTTAGGAACCTCCAGGACATCTTGAAATGTTCCAATATCTGAATTATAG
>CM052538.1:30900197-30923822 GCA_028533065.1 Trachops cirrhosus
TGAAGGAATTTTGTATGAAAATTGAAAACTTCATGTAATTTGTTTAGTGAAAAGGCATAAAGAAAACAGCTAAATGTCAACAAAAACTTCCATGTCAGCTCAATGTCAGTCTAGTGAGAACAATTATCAATTAAGAAACAATGTGAGGTAGAGAAATCCTGGATTCAGAATTCCTAGGTTTTAGCCGTAATTGTACTACTGACTTTATGAGGTTGGGAAAGACATGTAGCTTTTCTGGGATTTAACTTCTTTGTTTGTAAAATAAGGTGTTGAACTATATAATTTCAGAGGATCTTTTTCAATTTAAAATCTGTGTTTTTCACTGAGACATAGATTATGACTTCTACTAATTAAGCAGTTTATACTTCAATAATTAAATCTGCAAAAATAAACATTACAATAACTTAGTTTCAAAAGGCAAAATTAGATAAATTATATGCAGCATAAATAGACTTTAATAACTTGGAAACCAATCTTGTATCACCCAGCTAGAGACTCTGCCACCCATATGTTGATAAAAACACTGTGGTTGTTTTATTGTTCTCTATGGCAGTGCCAATCATAGTTAGCACTAATTAATGAAATTCCAGGGTGGTGTTTGCCAGGAGGTTCATGCAATGGGTGAAGCAAACTACAGTGGCAAAATTTCCATCATTTATATTGCTGTGACAATGTTGGCTCAAGTTTCAGGAACAGTAATTCCAGCTCCTAGTTCCTGTGAGAACAAATGTAGATTGATTTATGTTCTGAGGCTCTCCAGCATATTGTCAACAGTGAGATGGCTGCCAGAGCTCATCACACAAGGTGCTGACATTTTCTGGGAATCCACGTGCCTTTACACATAGTCTCTCTAGTGCCTTGTATTTGCACACATTTCTGGGTTTTTAATTTTTTTAAGGTCTAGGCATGGATTATTGATATTAAAACCAGACTAACATTATTAATCTAGTTTATGCCAATGCAAAATCCTTTAGGGTCAAATCATGCTCTGAAAGGCCATACACTAGCTAAAGCATGCTGGTATTACCATCAACAGCATTTGGACGTAGTGGCTTTCATTAGGATCCTGCTTCCTTTTTTCATAAACAACTCTCCGCTGACCCATGCCATCTTATTTTTCTGGCTTTATTTTTCACCTATGTTTATCAAGTGCCAAACCTTTTTATTCAGGTCCATTTTTACTAACCTAACCCAGCAATTGTCATTGCTGCACAGTCTGGGGCTTTTGGGCTTTCTGGTTGCCCTTCTGGGTTTTGTTATGGCATAGATAGTCACACACATTGACATTGAAAAACAGTTTTTTTTTGTTTCTAAAGAAAAAGAAAAGCCAAATATGGCCATTGATTGTAATAGTGAGAGATAACACATCAGCTCCATAATGAGGTGTCTCTGTATGGGTTTGATCAAATAAATTGAGTAGTTCCCTCAATGGTGTTGTAGGAAATCAAAGGTTATGATGTTGCAGATTTCTAGGACATTTGACCCCCTAGAAATGTAAGACATTTGAGGTCTTCTTCAAACAAATCTTTGAGATTAATTATGGATTCAACATGATTATTTTTATGTCCCATATTTCTGAATGGGAAGATCATTTTTTTTCATTTTTGAAAAAATTGAGATGTAACTTAGGTAATGCCTAATTTTAGCTGTGCAACTTGATGAAATTTTATGACCCTGATCAAAATATAGAATATTTCTCACTCCCTTAAAGGATCCCTCATCTCTCTCCCATCTTCAGGTCCATCCCTACCTCTGCAGAGGAGTAACAGACATGATTACTTTTTAAATAAAAATGATTGAGTGTTTAAAATGTTTATTGTCTATTTTCCCTTTTATTTTTTTGGTCATTGCAGAATTGCTTTATCTTTAAAACTTCTCTTTCAGATTATTCTCCCAAAGAATAGGGTAGAAAATGGCCATTGAACATTGTGAGTTTTGTTACTTACTAGTTCTTGCTGAAAGCATCTCTAGGGCTGAATATTTCTCCTTGTCCCTTATTAAGTTATTAATAGAGAGGTAGATTTTTTAAAAAGAATTTCTGAAATATTGCCTATATGTATGAAAGGATAATGTACTTTTCTATTTACTCATTGGCAGAAATTTTTCTCATTCACACAGTTTATGTTATTGTTTAGTCTCTGGAGAGGGACTCAATTCCACCAGCTTTTTCTTTGGATTTATTTTGTTTGCAGTCAGCAACATTAAACTTTTAAAGTCTACTCGGGAACACAGGAGAGAATGAAGTGAAAGAGCAGTATTGCATTAGTGGGCCTTTGTAGAGGTGATTCAAGCATCTCTCTGGGGTTCTACCAAAGAATGAGATACACTGATAGCTGCTATCAGTGTAAGGAGTGGTGGGGTTACGGCGGCCAGGGTTGAGGCTTATTTGCCTCCAAGTTCTGACTTTCCTTAGTCCTCATTGCAGAACTTCTGGCTCTCATATTAAATCCCAGGCAGACTCAAATCCTGGTTGCCCCACGTATCATCAAGAACCTTGACAATATTACTATTGAACATTTGTTATTATACTTTTATAGTTTGTAAAATCCATATTCCTATTTTATCTCATTATTTATTAGGGTAACTTTATAAAGTAAGTGTTATAAGTTTATTTTTTTTTAATGTTATGAAATCAAGATTTAAAGAGATTAAAGGTCTTTCCCAAAGAATATGTCTTCCATAAGTAGTTTGGTTCCTCACAATTTGGCTCTACAGTTAGAACCTTCAGGGATTTCTGATTTTATTAATGACTCTGAAGCACGTTAGTTACATCTATATATTCAGAAAATAAGGGAAGGCATGCAAGACTTGTGCATGCGTGTGATCCTTCTATGGCTCGAGTTCTATTATAGTACTCATAAATGGCACTTAGTAGCACAGTACGATCCTGGACAGGTTCCTGTCTACCCATTTTTAAAATATGATTACTTTTGAATTATTTCAGTTAGTGGTTTCAGGAACAACTTTTCCATGCAGATATTACTTGAGCTTAGCTCTTATGGCATCCTAGGCTAACAGAATCTTTAAAACCATGGGCTTGTCAAATTGGATGCTATTAGGATTTAAGATGAGCTGAAGCCTGGATTAAGATAGTATTGGCTATGGTGAGTAACTGATAAATATTTATTGAACATTTGACTCACTCTAAGTATAGCTCATTATTATTTATCATTACGCTATAGCAAGAATAAAAGCCTTGGTAATTTTATAATGTCATTAACATAATAGTGGGATTTACAGAGTTACAGCTTTACTCCTGTATGCTGGATATGATCAGTGACTAAAGCCCTTCTAAATTGTCCTGAAATTTTAGAATAAACAAGGGCTTGTGTTTATAGGAAAAACTGCTAGTGTGGTGTTTCCTTTGTTGTTAGATTAGTGTATCATTAATTATTAAAAATATTAGCAAAGAAAATAAAAATTGCTACTAAAATCCTTTTTGCTGTATCCATTTTACGGAAATGTCATAGTTGATCTTCTTTTCTCTTAGCCACTGGGTGTTAGGAACTGTAGATGGCAATCCAACCACAAAAATGATCGCGTTTGCTAAATTTAGTCATGGAGTTTGCTTTTCTAGCAGCACAAAATTATGTTGCTCTAGGAGGGCCGCATATCAAGAAAAAGAATCATAAAAACAAAAGCAAATCTCAAAGAAAGAGGCAACAAGATAATATTTTGCAGCCTTTTCTTTATAAGTTTCACTACATGTAACTTTACAAAATGTAATTTTGGTCTCATGAGTTAATCAAGAAATACTGTGAAGGCATTTCAAACTATGGATAGTAGAAAATCTTGGTTGCCATGGAAACAGGATATCATACATGAGAACAAGCCACATCATATAGAAGATTTAATTACAATGAAATGATAAATGAATAAAGGCATTTTTAGCCTATTTGTGGCTAACATCCATTAGAAGTCCAGTTTCCAAGGAAACCCATATCTAAAAACAGTAATAAGAAAAATTATAGAATAAGATAAACTACATTTAAAAAAATTTGCAATGATTACAGCAGCCCCATCAATTAAATAAGAGGCACATTTCTAATTTTAAAAGAATCACATTAGGGTGAACTTACATTTCTTGTGAGAATTGTGAGCTATCTATAATGACAGTAACACACGCACTTTCTACACAGAATAATAAAATACTTGTTTGCTTGAAAAGTGTTTATGAATCAAATGTTTAGAATATGATTGGAATGGCATAGTTGGGCTTGTTTTATTTTGAAGTGAGTTTCACTGTGATTTAAGAGATCAAAGCATGGCCGGGAAACAGCATGGCCATGTCAGCGGATCATTTTTATTCCAAATGTTGAGTCCTATTACCAAATTTGCTGCTGATTTATGCATGTGTGTTTGGGCTGAGCCAACAAGAAATAGACCATATGGAGGGCACTTTTGATGTAAAAATGTGAGCACAAAATATTCACAACCCAATGCAGTCACACTGAGAAGTGGATTTAAGTCTAGGTGGCCCAGATAGTCCTTAAAAAGCATAGTGTGTTTCAAATTTTAGGCCACCAGCGGTTAACGTACTAGCAGGGGGCATCGGAGTAGTAGTGAGCATTCATTATAGGCACTGATATTTTAAAGAAGCACAAAACTACCTCCACATCTGTGCCATTGTGGGATATGAATACACACAAAACTGGAGCAGGAGGAGGCATAAGAGAAACAAGTGGTGGGCTAATCTGCAGGGCTACCATGTCGGAGAGCAGTTGTTATTTCCTGTGCATTCTGTGCTATAACATCTACTTAACACATTTACAATAGCAGTCTCTGTTGATTTGGACTCTTGTGAAAAAAATACAATTTGAAGGCCATGAGTTTTAGAGACCAACATGGATTTGAATTCCAGCTCTACTCTTTACTAGATGCATGGCTTGGGTAAGTTACTCAAACTCTTTTATCTCAGTTTCTTCATCAGGAAAAATATCTACTGTTGGATTATAGTAATGTTGGTACATGTAAGACGGGGTTTCTGGGCCTCAGCACTATTGACTTTGTGCGCCAAGTACTTCTTCCTCTGGAAGGCTGTACGATGCATGGTAGGATGTTTAGTAGCATCCGTGGCTTCTACCCACGGATGCCAGTAGCACTCCCTTCTCTTGGCCACACTCACCCCCGCTTGTGACATGCAAAAAATGGTCTCCAGACATTGCCCGATGTCTCCTGGGTGTCAAAGTTGTCATCAGTTGAGAGGCACTGATGTAAAGTGACCTGCTAATAATAGATGATACTAAATAGTAATTATACCTTATAAGTTTTTGTGAGGATTCAGTACATAACATGGTGGTTTTTCTCAGTTCTGAAAGTTCTCAGCCAGTATCTTTTCAAATATTTACTCTCCTAAGTTCTCTCATTTTTCTCCTTCTAGCATGCCTACTAAATGTATGTCAAAATTTCTTTTTCTAATTTCCACATTTCTTAACCTCTCATATTTTTCTCTCTGTACCCCCTCTACTGTGTTCTGGATGACTACTGCAGAATTATCTTCCACTCACGGTTTCTCTTCTCGGGGAATTCTTCTGTTTATCTTAGCTGAGTTTTCTTTTCCTTTTAAATTTTACTAACTATACTATTCACTTTAAAAATTTCTGTTTTACACATCTACCTTTAATCATACTCCTTTTCTTTATAGTTCTGTTTCTTTTTTCTCACTGGATATTATAAAATAGCAATTGCATTATGTTAGTCTCTTTGTTTACTGAGATTCTTCAACCTCTGCTGACTACTCATGACAATGTATGTTCTTATGTACTTTATGATTTTTGTCAGCTCACTTTTGATGCAACTGTATATTGTTGGGGTTTCATCTTTTCTTTGATTTGTGAAAGTGATCCTGTTGATAATTTCATGGTTGCCTGCGATGTAGTCCTATATTTTTACTCATTCTAGGCATGTTTTGGGTGTATTATTTAGCTCAGGTCTCCATGTAATTAATGAAAGAACTTGGATCATGCATTTGCTAGATGCAGGCTGGGGCACCATATTTCTTGAGGTAGATTTTTTTCCATTCCAACTTCAGGGTAGATGGCTCATATCCATGTCATGTCCTCAGTAGGTGGAGCTTTGCCAAAGGGATTTTTCTGACTTTAATCAGAAACTCTAATTTCAGTTTCCTGTTGGAGTATTAATACCGCAGACCCCAATGATTTCATCACAAACATCTGATTTCAATATCGTGTTACAGCTATGTATTTATTTCCTTTTCCTTTCTGGCACTTGCAGAATTACATGTCTTGCTTTGAATTTTTATTATTAAGTTAAAAACTGATTTTTCCTAAATCTAGCATTCCTATGTTTTGTATGACTAGATGGTGTTGGTTGCCTATGTCAGTTCACCTACCATTTTGATTAGAAGTTCCAATTTAACTATTCTAAACCTCAGTTTTCTGATCTGCAACACTGGAATGAAGATAGCATCTATATTGCAGGGTTGTTGTAAGAATTAAATGAGATAATGAATGTAGAACACTTATTTACTGGACATGTTAATTTTTCAGTGTATACCACTACAGTGTAAATCAGCTGCTGCTCTTCCTGTCAAATTTAGGATACTTGATAATTACTGCTTTAACATATAATCATTTGTGATTTACATGTGTGCTCATCTCAGATCCATTCACTATTGGGAACCTTATCAAGAGTTGAAAAGTCCTAGCAAATAATGCCAGAACTATTTGAATATCTCTATAATCTGCAAGTCACAGTTGTTTTGAGAGTTACTGACCCACATATCTGTGTCAATACCTGCAGACACTTTTGATTGACACAACACAAATGGCAAAATGATACTGGCATTCAATGGGTAGAAGCCAGAGATGCTGCTAAGTATCCCACACGGGAAAACCCCTACAACAGTTACCTGGCCCAAAATTTCAATGGTGCTGAGCTTGGGAAATCGTGAACTTGGTCATTAAAGCTCTTATATGTTTCAAGTTCAGCTGATTTTTAAACTATTTCTCTCAAACAGTTATTGTGAATGGTACTGTTCACTAAGTAACAGGATGTTGATTGTAAGTTGGTGACTAAGGTCTGGTTCATGGGGAATTTTCACACACCCCAGGATTTCTTTGACAGTACAGGGTGAAAGGTGTTACCAAACTCATGAATCAATGTAGCAAAGAAAAAAGGAAAATATTAATAAGAACACAGAATCACCAGTAATGTAACAACAACTAATAGGCAGACATTTCTGCATCATACAAACAGTCACACACAAAAGCCAAAGAGGTATGGGTGAGGCTTTTAGGGAGGGTGTGAAATTAGCTAAATATGCCCTTAGATCCTGGAGTGGATAGCATCTAACATCTATACTGCTAAAATTTTTGTATTTGTTATGAATATAAAATTAAGCTCCTCCAGATATGTTCTTGCTCCTTATCTCCTCAAAGCCTCTTTGCTTTAAAACCTTTTCCACTGTATTTTAGTTTCTTGCTTCTGTGACTTTCTTTTTCTAGACATATTTGAGGGAAATGAACTTGCCTTATTTATTTTTGTACATAAAGCATCAAGCATAGAGCTCCAAAAAAAAGAAGGAAGTGTTTGAATTAAAGAACGCATGGGTGAATGACTAAAACCAATGCCTAGGTTTACCAACACTGCTAGTGATATTTATGAGTACACCCTAACTAAGGGAGACATCAGAGTAGCTACAAAGTGGAAGAGAAAGCATGAGGACAAAATAGAAACCCACTCTCAAGTGACACTCTAGAGTTGTGCAGGGCCAGAAAACAATGTCAGCAAACCAAAAAACTTGATTTATGTACAGCAATCCAAGCTGAAATTTGAACAAAGACTGAAGTCATTTCTGTTGTCTTGGAATCAAGCAAACATCACTAGTCTCTGCAAATAGCTATGGCAGCTCCAAACCCAAGAACACACTTTGCTTGTGTGTGTGCTGGTGGCATTGTGGGTTTATGGCTTAGCTTACCAGCTATGCTTTTCTTAGACAGAGATTAACACAGCATCCTATACTTTTCATAAATTAGATGTAGTCGAATAACAGCATCAAATCTCTAATGAACAAATGCTCTACTGCCACTTCTCATGTACTCAGTTTAGGAAAAGTGGTAATGTCAACCCAGATCTAGAGAAATGTCATAGGTGAAATTTTTATGTTTGCATAATATTCAACCTTTTTCAACCAAGTATTTCTAAAGTCCTTATATTTTGTGCTCTCTTTAATGACAATCATTTAATCTATTCTCACTTAAGATGCTGTCATATTTTCACCTGGAGCTCTTTCCTTCACTTTATAGATGAAGAAACAGAGTCTTTGAAAGACGGAGCAACTTGCCCAGCCAGTAGGTGCTGGCACAGAATTTCCGGGCTGGGGCTCTTTGGCTCAGTGTCTTGGCCTCGTCTCCTCTGGACCAGAGCATAGCAGATTTCTAATCGTCTGAAAAACTTCTACAATTGGGACTTGTTATTTCCTAATTTTAGTTATTTACCTTAAACATATTTGAATAAAAAGTTTCTGTTTTAAACTAAAATTATTTAGAAGTTTCTTCTTGCTCTGTAACACTGTGCTGGGCACTGCATGATGTGAAAGAACATGATATCTTTCTTAAGAAACAATTTTATTCCTTTCATAAATGTATGTGACTAATATATTATAAATTTACTTCATTTGATAAACTAAAGCTTCCCTTACGTTTTTTAAGTTATAAAACTTCAAGTAAGGTGCAGGTATATTCTTGTAAAATAATCAAATGGTAAAAAAGCAAATTCCCCATTTTTGGTCTCATCTCCAGATGTAGCCACCTGAGCTAGTTATTATCTAGATTCTTAGTGGCTAATTTGCCTTCCTTTACTCTGGATGCCGCAGCTGGGCCCCTGATTCCGCCAGTATCTCCCAGACTGCTTTTCCAGATGGTTTCCTGGAAGGTTTTATCACTAGAGGGTGGGAGGAGGGAGAAGGGACTTCTCAGTTTTTTCCCATTCCTTTCAGTATTAGACCCACCAGTGGCAATTTGCCCCATTCTCCATGTTCTTTTGGCAGCTCTGGGACTGGCCTCAGGGACTCGTGAGAAGTGCAGCGAGACTGGTGGGGCTCTCCACAATGTCTGCACATATTTCTCCAGGCCCCTCCTTCCTGTGTCTGGGGTCTTATAATCCTGTGTCTTTTCCGTTTTCCTAGACTGCAGATGGTAGTGCTGTCGTGCAGTTATTATCTCTGGTTTCCTTCAGTGTTTCCTCTGTATTTTCTTAGACTTCTGACTCTTGTGTTAAATAACTCCTCTGTTTACAGTGTAATAAATTGTTTTTTTATTTTGCTGACTGGACTCTGAAAGATATACCACGATGATCAGATTGATCTATATTCCTACAGGTATTTTCCTTTGCTCTTTTATTCTTAACTTAATATTTTATTTTTAATTAATGATATTTCCATATAAGAAGAACATGAAAGGTGATAATATAAAAAAAGTAACAAGTCAAACCTCGCTGTGGAGGAAAGGATGATACTGACACTGATAGATGTGGGCTTTTAGAAAGGGAAGAGCTGAATCGAGTTTCCAGCTCATATTCTGGCTTCTACTTTTCTAAGAATTTGTAGGTATTCCTGGGGGAGGTAAGTGGGTAAACCATCAATTAGTCTTAGGAGACATAAGGCTCACCACAGCAGGCTGTTAGCAGGCTTGTATTGAGCCAAACACTGGTCGTTCAGTAGGAATATGGTTGTGGTGGTAGTCTGGTATGTGTTTTCTGATTCCATGTTCACCTTATCTACCTTTCAGTTTGCAGAACTTGTGAGTATCCTCAGAACATGGTTCATTGAAGTCCTCTTGGTAACGACAGCACAACACTCAGCCAGGCTGTATTTGGAGTACACTCCTCAAGCCTAGCTGGGTTGCCTCTACAGAGCTGGTGTGCTGCCATCTTCCCGGGGTCTTTCTTCACCAGTATCCTAAGATTCCCTTTGCCTCTCATTGGTGTTAAGTTTTCTGTTTCCAGTGTTCTGTAACTTCCTTTTTTCTTGGATTACTCCCTCAGTTTTTGGTGGAGTATCCTTTAGTAGCTTTCTGAGAAGTGGTGCATGGGAAGTAAATGTTTTCAGACCTTGAATATCTAAAAATAATCTTATTCTATTCTCACATTTGATTGATAGTTTGCCATGGTATAGGATAAAGATTGGAACTAATTTTCTTGCATAATCTTGAAGACATTTCCCCTAGGAATATATAGTTTCCAGTGTTGTTGTGAGAGGTCTGAGGCACCTGATTTCTATCCATTTCATGTATGTTGCTTGTTCTCTCAGAAAGCTTATAGACTTGTCTCTTTCTTCATGTTTTGAAATTGCATGATGATATGCCTCAGTATGAGTCTGTGTATACGGTGAGCCCTTTAAATAAAAAAACTCATGTCCTTGACTTCTGAGAAATGTTCTTGAATTATTTATTTGATGATTTCCTCCTCTTCATTTTTCCCAGTTTCCCTTTTTTTGAAACTTTTATTACACTGTACTTGTTTTCTAATTTCCTAATATTTTCTCCCTCTTGTTTTTAAATTTTGTTGTTTTCCCTTTTTACCTATGTAAGATTTTCTCTGCCTTCTGAGCCAGTCTTCCTTTTTCATCTCTATCCTTGGCTATTTCTGAAGAGAGCATTACAATTTGCCATTTTGGTGTCTGCACAGCCTTCTCAGCCTGCCTCCTGCCTCTACAAGGTTTGGGCCCCCAAGTTGTCTTTACATCTTGACTAGTCTCATTCCTTTTTCAGTCTAGGGTGTGGGTATCTTGCCCATTCAGCTTTCACAAACACTCAATTGGATTTTTGTGCATTTTATTTTATTTTAGTGCACATGACAAACACTACACCCATAGTTATTTCTTAGACCTGCATCTCCCTCTAGATTTTATTACAGGTAGTGGCAGGTAAGGCTTGTGTGGGACCACAGCCTTAAGGTTCATTGTCTTCAGAATTTCAGTGTTGTTTGTGAGAGATCTAAAGCCATTAAGATTCCTAATTATTTACATAAGAGCATTCTTCTTATGTAAGAGTTCCATAGGCAGGTTAAACATTACATGTCAAAGACATGTCTTCTCGCCCCCTCTTTGATCCCCATCCTATCTCCTTTTCCTGTATTCCTGATACCCTTTATTTTCACAGCCATCTACCCCTTGCTCTAGGTGTAGTACTTAGGTTTCATGCTAGACTCTTCTGGAGCCCCTTCATTGCACAAACAGTAGTCGCCACAATCTGATAATTTTTTATCTCTTTCTACAAATTTGTTTAATTTTTGTCTCTGCTGGTGTTTACCACTACAAGCTATAAACACCCTTCTCCTTGATTAACGGCTTCCCCTCACATGTGACTCCGCTGTATGACTTGTGCTCACTTCCAGCAAAGTTACCAGAGTTATTATTTAAATATAACTTTGACCTTGGTCTCTGCTTACAACCCTTCGGTGACTCACAAAGTAAAATGGAAGCTCCTCAATAAGGCATTTGGGGCCTTCCATGAACTTATTTCTGCCTTTCTTCTCAGTCTGGTTGGGCTACTATAACAAAATACCATAGTCTGGGTGGTTTAAACAACAGGCATTTATTTCTCACAGTTCTGGAGGTGGGAGATTCCAAGATCAGGGTGCCACCATGTTTGGTTCCTGGTGAGAGCCCTATTCTGGCTTGCAGATGGCCACCTTTTTGCTGTGTTCTCACATGGTGAAGAGAGGAAACTCTGGTGTCTCTTCCTTTTCTTATAAGGGCACTAATCTGACCCAAGGCCTCTCTGCTGATGACCTCAACTAAACTTAACTTTGGAAGTCTCCACATCCTAATACCATCACATTGGGAGTTAGGGCTTCAACATATGAATATTGAGGTGACACAACATTCAGTCCTACCTCTTCAGCTTTATCTCCCACAGCTTCATACCTTATCATGCCTTGTAATTTACCACAGAAAGTTCAGAACTGTGTATTTGTCTCAACATACCTCATGCTGTTCCATTTGTTTATGTTTTACCTTCTGCCTTGGATGTCCATCCTCACCTTCCTTTATATAGATATTTTTACCTCTCCTTCAGAACTCAACTCTGACATTATAATTTCTAGGAAGCCTATGCTTAACCTCCAAACTAGATCGATTTCTTTTTCTCTCTCCCTTAGTACCCCGATTGTCATTTGGTACCCTGAGTGCTCCTCTAGCTCAGTAAGTACCCTATTATATTGCCACTATGTATGTTGTTCTTCTCCTCTAAATATTAAGTGACTCAAGTACAGAGATGATATAATTTATATTTTTATGTTCAGGAACAAGCACAGAGACTGTTTTATGGCAGGTGCTCAAAAATATGTTATTAAACTAATTAAACATGTTATTTTACTCACGATGTTAATCTCTATTAACCACCCAAAACATCCTGAACACTTTGCTGATATCTTTGCCTATGGTTTATTTTAATTTTCTGCTTGAGATAGTTCATGTAAACATTATAAATATAAAACAATTTTGATATCACTTTCTTAAAAATAACCTTGACCTTACATTTACAACATGTATGAGTTTATATGCTGAGACTAATGGGTCCCATTTCAGACATTTAAAAAATTGTACTTAAACCTTATCACTAGGGTATTGCCCTGATGGCTTCTCAAACATTTGCCAATGTCTGAGAGAGTAGCTTCCAATGTGAGAGGTCCACAGTGTTGTGCTGAAGGGCAGTTGCTGAGATCAAGGCTAAATTGTGTAGCTCCTGAGGTGTTTATATTATATTACCCATGTCCTACATAACTGACTTTGGAGAAGTAAAACATTCTAATCAATATTTCTTAGAGTAGATCTTTGAATTGAAAGGCTACCTTCTGGCAAGTGAAAGGAAAAAGATTCATTTTATAAAGGAAGTAATATGTGGAATATGCTTTTTCAAGTGCAAAGTAGTGCATAGTTGTTTACTCTTGAATCACTATGATTGTTATTAGGGCCAATTTGAAACCCAATTGCCTGTCTCAGCTCAGTCAGGCTACTAGGTCTGCCATATTGTCTCATGACTCAAGACAAATGAATTCCATATGTCATTTGTAATGGACTCTAGTAGCTCTAGGAGCTGCTGTTTCTAGCTAATAGGGTCACTTTTACTCTTACCTCTCTTCTTCCCTTCTCTTCTTTTTTAAACAGATCATATCTCTGGCTATAAGTGTAACTGAGGCCTGGCCAAACTTGATTTTCTGTTTTTCTGATCAGAATAACTTGTTTGAGGTGATCCAAGCAGAGCCAATCATAATCCTTTCCTGAGACAGATAGATGGATATTGGAGAGAAACATTCTCTTTTCTATGGGTTTTTCAAATGGGGCACTATAGATATTTGATGGGTTTTTTTTTTAGTGGTCTCTGGCCATTTTCCTTGCCTGCATTAGAAAATCCATAGATAATTTTGTAATGAGAATTATAATAGTACACAGAGAAAATCAAAGCTGAAAGATGGGGCAGGAGAGAGAGAGAGAGAGAGAGAGAGAGGGAGAGAGAGGAGGAAGGGAAGGGGAGGTAATGTGAGGGAAAGAGAGAGGGAGAGAAGAGGAGGGGAGGGGAGAGGTAGAGCTAATGACATGATTTGCATTACCTGATCTGATGGAGTCTGAATTTAGCAACTTTGGAACTTATTAGTTATGTGAATTAACTCATACTTCTTTTTGTTAAACTATTTTTAGTTGGTTTCCTTTCCTTGCACCTGAAAGTGTTCTGACAAATATATCGGTCTTATGTGAAGTACTTGGGCCACCAGTCCCCCTAACCTCATTCTTTTTACTGGGCTCTATTCCACTTCCTAATTGCATGATGGTTTGGTGATTGAGCATGAAGACACTGGACCAGACTACCTAAGCTTGATTCTTGGCTCTTCTACCCATTAGCTACTTAATCTTGGACAAGTTACTTAAGCTTTTGGGCTTAGTGAGATAGATAATTGTACCCACTTTTTGTAAAGATTAAATGTTACTGCATGTAAAGTATTTAAGAAAGGGCCTGACACCTGAAACTGTTTCAGTAGGTATTAGACAGGTAAAATATAAAAATATTTGTGTTTGTCTTTATTGTATAAGTTAAAATTGTTAGATTTTGAAGGATAAAGCCCTTACCTTCTTGGCTTGAAGAGATAATGGCACCTAGCACAATCTCACACTTACGATAAGCATTGCTCTGTGTTACCTATTCCCACAGCACTTAGCCAATATAAAGACCCATCATTCACAGCCTCCTTCATGACTTGCTTACCTTGATCCATTTCTTGGTGCACTTAACTTCTCTTTTGACCTCATTAATTTGTACTTGACTGAAGGCTCTCATTTGACTGTCCTTTTTTCCTTCTCAACTATGATTTTTTTTTCTAGTTCTTGTGATGCTATTTCAACCTATCAACCCTCTTGCTGAAATGCTTAATGAGAAGGGTTCTCACTGGGTTTACCCAAGCCCTGAACAGGGTCAGGGTGGCATTAAATAAATATTTATAATTAAGAAATTACAAGGCCCTGGCTGGGTAGGTCCATTGGTTAGATTGTCATCCCAATACATCAAGGTTGGTAGCTGGGTTCCCAGTCAGGGCACATACAAGAATCAGCCAATGAATGGCTAAATAAGTAGAACAACAAATCAGTGTTCTCTCTCTCTCCCCCTCTCCCTCATCCTTCCTCGCTCTGTAAAATCAGTCAATAAATAAAAATAAAAAAAATTATGGGTTGAACCCCAAGCAGTCATATTCTAAGCTCATAGTGAATGAGAGTTAATAACACACTGATCGTGTGGCCTAACACCGGCTTGTCAAACTTGTGCTTCTCACACTTGGTTATTTGCTGTCTGGTGTCTTCCTCAACCATTATTTTTTCTTAGTGGTAAGTAATTTGAAAATACTTTTATGTTAAAATACACGGGGGTATATTATTGAATGTAAACAAAATGTACATGGTTTTAGGTGATGGAAATTCACTCTAAAGGATTAATGTCTTTATTTCTCTGCATGTTAAGCCTATGAACTCACATTCCTTGGGCATGTGAGGTATGAGACATAGGTTTCTACTCCTTGTTGTTAAAGATATTCTGTGGAAACACTTGGGAAGACTATTGTATATTTTCTTTGCCAAGGTTAGATGGGTTCATGTTCACAATCATGTTCACAATATTCAGAACTTAGTCATAGCTACCAGTTTTGAACACTTCTTATATGCCCTAACCTCTGCTACACACTTGACAAACACATGTAATTTGATATTCACAGCAAGACTATTTCATAGAAGAGGAAACTATCTTAAAAGTTAAATAACTTGAATGAGGTCTCACAACTATGCTGTGTTGTGACTGGAGTCAAATCCATGTCTGTAAAACTCGGAAGTGCCCTTAACTGCTACAGTGCACAGCCTACAGAAAAAAAATCATTCAGAATAACCTCATCAAGATGAGAAATTTATGAACAATTGAAAAGAGCAGGTTTCATCAATGATAGCCAGTTTGAGATCTTCTAGGCTCGTCAGGGTAAAAGGAGGGAAAGAAGAGTGTGTGCGTGTACTATGTGTATATGAACACATATTTTATATTTATATAACAACATACTTGAGGAATTGTAAACTGTCCCCATATCTTGAAATTGAAATTATTATCATAATTTATGACATTTGGTTTTAAAACCAGCCAGCTTTTGTTCCAGGAGAGGATGTGGGAGGAGCTGCTTTGCATGGGTCATGATCTGTTCGGCCCCAAGCATACCTGGGTGAATACAATGAATGCCAGCATCTTGATGTACAGTTTGCCCTGAACGCTGTCCCCTAGGATTACAGTTCTTCAATTAAAATCACTGGAGAAGGTCAAATAGCCTGCTTTATTGTACTTTGTTTACACTAGAAAATTCATTTAATTTCTTTCTTAAAAGCTCATTGATGGAGCTATTTACCATCATCACGTTTCCCTTTCCTTTTCTTCCTTTGCAAAGATTGGCAAGAACTCTATTTTACTTTACTACATTATAAACCTCTGATGCATATTCATATATATATGTATACCCATATACATATATATGTATACACACACACACACACACATATATATATATCTATATATATGGAGACAGAGAGAGGGAGAGAGAGAGAGAGGGAATCTTTTTTCTGTTTCAGTATTTGGAGATTGTGATGGTTGAGTCTTTTTAAATTTATTTTTTCAATTACAGTTTACATTCAGTGTTATTTTGTATTTATCTTGATGTACAGCATAGAGGTTAGACAATCCTATACTTTACAAGTGTCCCCCCTGCAACATTTCTAGTTCCCATCTGGCACCATACAGTTATTGCTGTGTTATTGACTATGGTCCCTAGGTTATACTTTACATCCTCATGACCATGTTGTAACCACAAATTTGTAATTATTAATTCCTTCACATTTTCCACCTAGACTCCCAAGCTCCATCCCCTCTGGGAACCATCAATCTGTTCTCTGTATCTATGAATCTTTTTCAGTGATATTTGTTTATCAATTTTGTTCTTTAGATTTCATATGTAAATGAGATCATATGGTATTTGTCTTTATCTATTTGACTTATTTCACTTAGCACAATACCTCCTAGATCCATCCATGCAACTGTAATGGCAAGATTTTATTCTTATTTATGGCTGAGTAATATTCCATAATATACGTGTACCACAGCTTTTTTATCCACTCATTAAATAGTCTTTATTTGGATTGTTATTGAACAAGAGCAGCAAGATCAAAAACTATAAAAAGCAAAAGAAACTTGTGATAGAGGTGAAAATATTTGATAATATTACAGAATAACTTTTAACATTTTAAATGTAGTATTTATTTGGTTTATATATTTTAAGAGTTCTTAAAGAGATTCATATGAAATATATATGAAATAGTGGCTGTGATTTGCATCAGAATAATTTGTGTGTGAAGGGGCAGTAGGAGAGTAAAGAAAGAAACAAAGTAGCTCTTAGTTGATAATTGTTGAAACAGGATAATAGGGTTCATTTTTACACTTTATGTGTTTATGTTTGAAAATTAACACATTTAAAAATGTTTTTTTTTCAAAATCATTTGACTTTTTATGGAATCTTATAACTTAAAAGTTAGTGGCTATTTTCTACTATGGCAGAGAGATAAAATATGTCATTTCTGAGTGTGCTAGAACCATACTAACCCTGTTTTTGTTAGAGGAAATAAACTGTCTAAGAGAATTAATAAGGTTTCTGTTATAAAGCACTTAGTCTGCAGTCCATGTATATGTATTAGTTATTTTGTTTAATTAAAAAACATCAAGGAAAGGAAACCCTCATCTTCAAAATTGAGTGCTTGAGAAGAATTTTCTCATTAAAGTGACAAACAGATCCCTCTTCTTTCACTTCAAAGTGTCCCTGAATCTTAGGCCTGCCTAATATTAGCAGAGCTCACATAACAGTGTTTAACAAGATTTTATCACAGTGTCCAGACGGGCTTTTTCACTCTTTTTTTACTCTGCGTGACTTGACACAGGGAATACAAAATGTATATTTTTAATAAATCAAAATGTTTCAAATCAAATAGCTTTTAAGGTATCCTTGGGTCACCAAAATCGTCTTTCTATGTTGGTCCTCAGGACACAGTTTTGACAACAAGGCAGCAAAAAGCAACATTAACATCAGGAGTTTCCCTTTCATTGAGCCCCAGAGGCTCTTTCAAACATTAGATACCATTTTTTTTTTTTAAATTTCTTTCAGGATACTTGTGGGCTTCGCATAGTTCCTTACACTTAGTAGGCATGCATTTGGTGTTGGTTGAATTGAATTAGGTTCCTAAGAGGCAGCAAGGTGTCATGAAAATCACTGGCTTCTAGTCTGTGACTCACCATTAAGTCGTTATGGGACCTGGCATGAGCTGTCACCTTTCTGAGTCTCACTGTCTTCATCCACAAAATTATGACAATGAAGTAGTAAAGTACTATGAACCTTTCTGACTCTGACATTTGATGGATAAAAAAGGTCAAACATCACCTCTGCTTCATGCGGTGCTCTTTGAGGTATTGAATTATGTTTTCTTCCATATTTCTTTTTCTCTTTTCCTCTTTGAGCCTAGGTCCAAAAGGGGTTTGTATCAGGGCTGAGAACCTGAGAGGATGAGGAACTTTGTAGAAGTCTGACCTAGAATCAGATGCCCCACCAGACTCCCTGAGGCCTTGGTCCTGCCTAAATTTGGCAGAATGTTCATGCTGCTCCATGGAAATGGAGGGGAAGGAAAAATCCCTGAACCCATTGTATTTGCCCTTGTGCTATGAGACAGAAATGGAAACAAATATTAATACGGGAACATGAAATCACAGCTAAAATATTGCATTCACTGCGCACATTATTTAAAACATCCAGTTTAACTTCTTCTTTGTATGTCAGCTGGTTGTTTTAGTGACTTATAAAGACAGTCTTAAATGACTTAAAAGAAATTTGACATTGTTGTCATATAAAGTGCTATGGACTAAATTGTGTGCCTCCGAAATCCATGTGTTGAAGCCAGACCTGCAATGTGACTACATTTGAGGCTAGGGATCGTGAGGAGGAAACACTGAATGAGAGGGGCCCTAATCCCATAGGGCTGGTGCCCTTGCAAGAGGAGGAAGAGACACCACAGCTCTCTTTCTCTGTCATGTGAGGACACAGCAAGAAGGTGGCCTTCTCCAAACAGGAAGAGAGAACTCACCAGAAACTGATTATGCTGGCACCCCCATCTCTAGACCAGCCCCCAGAATTGTGAGAGGAGAAATGTTGGTTGTTTAGGCCACCTACTCATGGTATTTTGTTATGGCAGCCTGAGCAGACTAATACACAATGTCTCAGGGAAATCAATGTAGATGGATCTGTAGTAAACTTTGCTCACATCAGAGTGTCCTCAGGGGTAAGCTACCAGTCATCTGAAATCATTAAGGATAAAACTCAAGCTATGATCAATATTCCCAAAATGAATGGAATCAGAGTAGCAAGCTGCTGGAGAATTAATAATTACATCTAATGGACTGTAAGTAAAATTGTAAGTGTTTGGTGCCTTTGATTTTGTTATTAACTTCCTCTTATTTCAAACCTGTGAATTTTAGATGAGGATAAAGTATGTCACATCAGATGTGCTGTCAAGGGGGCAAAACTGAAGAACAGTGGGTGTAAGTGGTGCTCGGAGGGCAATGCTGTGGGGAGTTCTGCCTCCCCAGCCACAAACCCGAGGATGCCGCTTGGCATTCCTTCTAGGCCACGTCACTTTCTTCATTTAAATTTCTCCATTTAATTCTTGCCAGCAGCACACAAACTATCTTATCACAAGCAGAAATCAAGAAAAATCTACAGGATTTTAAAGTAAGAGACTCTCCTCTATTTATGATCACCTTCATTACTTTCCAAATGAAACAGAATGATTATGGCTAAACCAACCACGGAATTTTGAAAAATGACTTATATTTCGTTTGACTTAGGAATGATTGTTAACTACATTTTTGGTGGCATACATATCTGTTTCATCCAACTTGTTTAAATTGTATTAAAATTTTCTGTCTTCTTGTGAGTATACTTAGGACCGGGGAAGAAAATTAGTTTCAGAACCTGCTGGCCAATAACGGAAGTCGATCTGTTGTTATTCAAATTCAGCCTAGGAGAATCCACAATGAGTTTAATTTGCATGTAGGAAATTGCTTATATGTAAAGCCTATAGCTACTTGGCATCTTATTTTTTCCCATCTCCCGTTTTATATCCAATAGCAATAATTAAGCCTCATCTTGGTTTTGTGTTCCTTGTGGCTCACCCTATAAAATGACCATCACGTCCCCTCTGATTCCGGTCGTGAGGAAACCGCAGAGAGTGGCAGGGCTTCTCAGGTGTTGCTCATTGGACCTTTGTTCCGGACCCTTAGGTGTAACACCACACACAGCTCAGTGGGTGTCAGGATGTAAACTGAAGCCTCTGGATAGCACTGCATTCCCTTACGCTCACTCTCAGGGATGATTTTCCCGGCCCTGCCTCTTTATGTTCCCTCTGTGCCCTGGTATTTTAAAGAGAGATCCGATGGTATGGTGTTGGCTGTAATGATAAAGGTTACTAAAAATGACAAATAACTGACCCTCTAATAAGATTTAAAACAGGTTTATTGAGCTGTGAGGTTATCAGTGGTAATGAGATTTTATTCTAATTTTCTCACATCTCTTTTAATTTACAGTAGATTGGAAAAAATTGTTTTTCAGGGCTACCAAAATATGATTCATGGCTTCTGCTCATGGATATCTTAAGCTCATTAGGAAATTATGAAGATGCATAATGCCCAGGGTAAACTTAAGACTCATAAAACATTTTGCTTAGGGTAAAATTGATTTTAAATGTGCTGGGGGAGTGAATATTAGTTAGCCTTAGATTAATTCCCTTTAGCTTGGAGACTGCATTGTACGGGGCAAGGTAGTTTTTAAATTAAAGATGGCGTAATTAAAAGTGCAATAAATTGAAAGAATTACTTTATTTGATATAATTTCTATGCAGTCTGGTCTCACTGTCTGATTCTGTTATGGCACTGCCAATGAATGGTGACGAATAGGTACTGATTTTCAACTATATTATTCTTCACTATAATCACCTTTTATTATAACACTTATCTGCAAGGGTATATTGATCAGAAAATGCTCATTAATTACACTGCTAATGGTCAGCAAGTGGGAGGATTATGCTAGAATGAATAGGGAACAAGCTGTAAGTACCATTGGGATACCCACTGTAACTACAGCAGAGGCACCTTGGGAAATGCTCCATTGGCAGGCAAAGCTGCCAGCCTGGAGCCAGCAGGTAGCGTCATTACTGACCTTTCATCTCCCTGGAAAACGGCAGGAGCCTGAAACCTACTATTAAACAGTGTTACTCTGAACTTGTCTGGCAGGCCACGGCAAGGGGAATGTAGTCTTCTGACAACACACAGAGATGAAGATGTGTCCAAAGGACATAGTTTGATTCTGCTTCAGGTTTTTGAATGTTTTCTTTCTGTTCTCAAAAAGGATAAAATTTGAAACATAAGCCACAGGCTCTTTATATCTGAATGTAAAATATAACAAGGAATAATAACTTATAGATAAGTTGTTTCCAGATACCTAGTAGGTTAATGTGTGCATTTATTTAATATACTGACATACTGATTTTTCTTCTAATAATTTCCATATACTTTAGAATTATTGTAATGTTTACTTATTTGGTGCTCTCTCATAGTTGTAATGTTTACTAATATCGAGATCTGTCATAGCCTTAATCCAGGAGCATCTAACTTTAACTATATTGGGGTTGAAATTACATTTGTTTTTTTAAAGCTGTATTTGGTGTTTTGAAAAATCACATATTTTTAAAATTTTATCTTATTTTTGTAACACAGGGTATATTATTGGTATAGTTTTTAAATAACACTGAGCTCAAAAGTTAGAGAAAAGGAAAATTAGGTGATTTTGGACTGATTTTAATAGAGAAATGAGAAATATCAAGTCACATAATTAGAGAAAGAAGAAAATGGGATGATTATGTACCATTCACTGGAGAAATTAGGGTGTAAATTGATTTTTGTGTTTGAAATAAAGTGGATAAAAGGAGCAGGCGGGATAGTGTAAACACTCTTGGGCAGAAATGGAATGACTCTTCGTTGTTGTGGTACTAAGTAGGTTTATGATTAGTAGCTAAATAAGAAATAGGCCATTAGGGAATGTAAGCAGGTGTGTCAAGAAATGCACAGGTATTGATTAGAGGGTTATTAAATGAACCTTAGGCATTGATGGATGTTTGCTGTAAATATGTATATATACATATATGTAAATAAACCAGTATCTATACTTGAAGTTATTCATTTATATCAAGATAGACAAAAAAGGGAGAGAGATTAAGATATACAGATTGCCAGCTATAAATATAGTCATGGGGGTGTAAAGTACAGCATGGGGAACATAATAATAAATATTGTCATAACTATGTATGGTGTCACATGGTTGCTACACTTACTGGGGTGATCACTTTGTAAGTTTTGGAAATGCCTAACCACTGTGCTGCACACCTGAAATGTAATGTCTGTCAACTGTAATTGGAAAAAATGTTTAAAAATGATATTTGTTATTGAGGTGCAATCGACATGTGTTAGTTTCAGGGGTACAGCATTGTGATTCAATATTTGTATACATTGTGAAATGAGCACTACAGGAAGACTAGTTCCCACTGGTCATGTACAAAGTTACATATTATTTTCTCTTTTTTCCTTGTGATGAGGATGTTTCAGATTTACTCTCTGCAACTTTGAAATATGCAATACAGTACTAACTACAGTCACCATGCTGTGTATTACATTCCCATGACTTATTTATTTTATAATCGGAAGTTTGTACCTTTTGACCACTTCATCCATTTTTCCCATCACTTCCCACCCCACCTCCCCATCTCGCAACTACTGTTCTATTTATGAGCATGTTTGTTTTTTTTGTTTTATTTTTAGATTCCACATATAAACAAGATCATGTGGTATTTGTCTTTCTCTGTCTAACTTATTTCACTTAGCATGATGCCTCCAGGGTCCATCCATGTTGTTGCAAATGGCAAGATTCCATTCTTTTTATGGCGAAATAGTATTTCATTATGTACACACACACAATGTATATATTTACATAGTTTGTTTCTATATCTTGGTTATTGCAAATAATGCTGTAGTGAACATGGGGGTGCATATAGCTTTTTAAATTAGTGTTTTATTTTTCTTCAGACAAATACTCAGAATTTGAATTGCTATATTGTATGATAGTTCTATATTTAATTTTTTGAGGAATCACCCTATTGTTTTCCATATAACTGTGCCAATTTACATTCCCACCAACAGTGCACAAGTGTTCCCTTTTCTCCACATTCTCACCAAAACTTGATAATAGCTGTTCTAACGGGTGTGAGGTGGTATCTCATTGTGCTTTTGATTTGCATTTCCCTGATGATTAGTGATGCTGAGCATCTTTTCACATGACTGTAGGCTATCCCTTTTTGGATGTGTGATTTGAAAGTATTTTCTCTCATTCAGTAGGTTGCCTCTTTATTTTGTCGATGATCTCCTTTGCTGTGTAGAACATTTTAGTTTTATGTAGCTTCCCTTGTTTATTTTTGCTTTTGGTGCCTGCGCTTTTGGAATCAGATCTGGAAAAATCATTGCCAAGATCTATGTCAACAAGCTTGCCACCAAGGTCTCCTTCTAGGAGTTTTGTGGTTTCAAATCTTACATTTGGGTCTTTAATCCATTTTGAGTTAATTTTTGTGTATGGCATAAGTTTCATTCTTTTGCATGTGACTGTCCTGTTTTCAACTTTTTTTCATTGTTCAACTTTACTACTAACATCAAAGAATGAGAACATTTTGGGGCTATTCTTGAGGTCAGTGAGAAGCAGTGCCCATCAGAAAGAAGTAGTATCAATAAATAAATAAATGAAGAAACAAGTAATTAAATGCTGAACTTTTTAATGTCACTGTTCTTTATAGGCCTCTTGACAGAAATGCAAGAAAAATAAAAAATAACCATGCTATAACAATTAGGGTTTTTTTAAAATGAAACACACAGTTTTTCAACTCATCCCTTTGTATTATTTGCCAAACAACTTTGATTTAGTTTATTTTTCAGGTTGTGTGCATGTTCTGCTTGT
>CM052538.1:30924322-31019123 GCA_028533065.1 Trachops cirrhosus
TTAAATGCTGAACTTTTTAATGTCACTGTTCTTTATAGGCCTCTTGACAGAAATGCAAGAAAAATAAAAAATAACCATGCTATAACAATTAGGGTTTTTTTAAAATGAAACACACAGTTTTTCAACTCATCCCTTTGTATTATTTGCCAAACAACTTTGATTTAGTTTATTTTTCAGGTTGTGTGCATGTTCTGCTTGTTTTGGCATTGAGGAGTCAGTGCTTTTGTCTTCTGTGGCTGCTCAATATAGGAAAAATTAATATTCAGTATACTTATTACTTGGAAATTAAAATACTATTACATTGCTCCAGAATGATTTCTTTTATTACAAAGATATATTTAATTAGGCATTTAAAAATGAAGTGTTCCTTGAAATTTGGAAGTAATTTTATTATTTCCATAATTCTCTTGCCAAATTAATTAAACATTGTGGACCAAATGTGTAGTTTAAAATCATCAGATTAATGGAAATGACATTTTATAATATAAAATTAAGTAGGAGACTTTTAGAGATTACTTAATTTAATCTGACAGGCAATTGTGAAAATAGTTCTCTATATAAAAATTAAAGATGTTATTTAAAATTAATTCTAAAGCTAAAGTATAAACATTACTTCAGATTAAATGCAAAAGGATAAAGATTAATGGTGAAAATTCTTTAATTAGTAGAAAGGAATTGAGTGGAAAATTATTGAGTTGTCCTTTCATAAATCTTTACTATTAATTAATTAATTAATGCTTTGTATTATAGATATAATCACCAGAGTATACAAAAGCAGTGTAATCTTTCTTAATAGTGGATTAAAATATTCCATCAGACATTCGAAAGGCACTTCCTTCTGAAATAGTTGGAATATTCTATTCCAAGAATATTGGAGTAGTTTTAGTAGAAAAACCAAGTTGTTGTGAACTTTAGAATCATGTCTTAAACTTTGAATCATTCTCTCTGTGCCAGAAACATCATACTAGCTACTTCAGAAATACTAAATCTGCCTTAATTATTAAAAAATGTGATTTCTCAGATTCTCATTAGGTAGTCATTTAAAAACATTCTTAAGAATCAATTTTAATCTCTTAAGAATCATAATTGCTTTATAAAACTGTCAATAGTGGCCCTGGCTGGTGTGGCCCAATGGATTGAGTGCTGATCTGTGAACTAAAGGATCACTGGTTTGATTCCTAGTCAGGGCACATACCTGGGTTGTGGGCCAGGTCCCCAGTAAGGAGTGTGCAAGAGGCAACCACACATTGATGCTTCTCACTCTTTCTTTCTGCCTCCTTTCCCCTCTGTCTAAAAATAAATAAATAAAATCTTAAAAAAATTACTGTCAGTGCCTGTCCTTGATCATGCTGGTCAAGATGTAGGCATTTTTGAGACTACCTGCCTTGTCAATAAACATAACTGGCAGTAGTTTTCTTATGTTTAATAGTAATGGAGAAGTCCAAATATTAAGGATAACACGAAAACTCAAATATACTTTTAGTATCACATAAGGATTTGAAGAAAATTTATTTATTAGAATTTCTCTTGAGATAAGCATTATCTGAAAGAACTATTTTGATAAAACAATTCTGGTATTTAGTGACACCTCAAGAGAATATACAAATAATAAAAAATGGTCCCTAATCTTCTGGGAATGAGATAAGAATAATTCATATTGCTTCCAGAAAAAGAAGTAGTTAGGGAGGAGAATAATCAGAGGAGAGCACAGAAACTCCTAGAATGTGGTGTGTTGCATGATATGACCAATTCTTGTGATCCCCCACAAATGCTTAGTGTATTTCTTAAAGAGTCTTGAGAAGGTGCTAAATTTTGAAACACCTATTGATATAAGGTAACAGAGAGATAATATGTACAGAAATAGAAGCCAAGGACATGTTCTAGACCTACAGCTGAAATCTGAGATAGGTGAAATTAAACAAAGGCATTACATGCACAAAGTAATGAAAACTATCCAACTTATAGTCTTCAGGAACCATGAATAAGGTTGAAGAGGAAAGCTGTTTTAGTTGGCTGGGCTGCGGTAACAAATACCAGACACTGAATGACTTAAAAAGCAGACATTGATTTCTTGTGGTTCTAGAGGCTGGAAAGTCCAAGATCAAAGTGCCAGTTGATTCGGCTCCTGCTGAGGGTTCTATTGCAGAGGGCCGTCTTCAAGTTGTATCCTTACATGAAGAGAGATCATCTCTCTGAGTTTCTTCTTATAAGGGCATTAATCTCATTTATGAGGATGGGATTGATCTCACCATCATGACATCACCACCTCCTTCAAATATCATCACACTGAAAGGGCTTTCAACATATCAATTTTGAGGGGACACTAATGTTCACTCCACAGCAGAAGTATTGTTATAGGAAATGGAAAAACATTAATTCCATTGTAATTTATGGAGGAACTAAATTTGACTGTGCAATGTGTTTGACAATCTCTTTTTAGAAAAAATGCTTTTTAAGAGATCATTTCCAATAAGAATGTAGTCACCTCTTCAATTCAAATATTATTGTCATTTCTTTATGCTTTCAGGACTGTTAAGCAAAATGGTAATCGTATTAGCGGTACTTCCTGGTAAGGAGTTCAACTATGATTGAAAGTGTCAAATTTACTCAAACACTCAATAACATTGAGTACAGTGGGTTCAGGCTGAGGATTCAATACCTGGGAGAAAAGGCAAACAGTACAGGTTCCTTTGTTGGCTGGTGGACAATTTAAAGAATTTCCATTTGGTAAAGCATAACTTCAGTTCTTTAGTGGACATTGTCTTCTTTTCCTGTACATACTGTCTCTCTGTTACCTTATATCAATAGGTGTTTCAAAATTTAGCACCTTCTCAAGACTCTTCAAGAAATACACTAAGCATTTGTGGGGGATCACAAGAATTGGTCATATCATGCAACACACCACATTCTAGGAGTTTCTGTGCTCTCCTCTGATTATTCTCCTCCCTAACTACTTCTTTTTCTGGAAGCAATATGAATTATTCTTATCTCATTCCCAGAAGATTAGGGACCATTTTTTATTATTTGTAAATATTCTTGAGGTGTCAAAAGACCATTTAGAGATGCTACATTGGTCACGTAATATTCTAGCGCAGTGATTTCCAAAGTGGGCTGTGGTTCCTCTAGTGGATACCCCAGATGAAGAGATGGAAGAAAAAATAACAGAAGTTCCATTTACAAGAATATGGCAGCCATTGGTTAGCTATTTATCAAAACCATTATTTTATTTTCTGGCACTAGACTAGTGGTTTCCAACCTTTTTAGCACCAGGCACCAGTTTTGTAGAAGACAGTTTTTCCATGGCTGGAGTGGGGGATGGCTTTATAGCCTGTTACCAGATGCAGTTTAATTGTGACTTGCTACTCACAGATTGGTTTTAACATGAGCCTGCAAGCAATTGATTTATTATGGTCTCTGGGCAGTCAAACCTCTCTGCTAATGACAATCTGTATTTGCAGACAGTCCCCAGCACTGGCATGACTGCCTCAGCTCCACCTCAGGTCATCAGGCATTGGATTCTCATAAGGAGCGTGCAACCTAGATCCCTCAAATACACAGTTCACAGTAGGGTTCATACTTCTGTGAGAATCTAATGCCACCACTGATCTGACATCAGGTGGATCAGGTGGTAATGCGAGTGATGAGGAGGGGCTATAAATACATATGAAGCTTTGCTCACTCACCCACCGCTCACCTCCTGCTGTGCAGCTGGGTTCCTAACAGGTTCGTGCCCCAACAGTTAGAGACCCCTGCACTAGACTACATTTCCCAAATTCCCTTGCAGTTAGCATCCGTGTGACTGAATTCCAGCTACTGGTATGTGAGCTGAGTGATGTATTGTATTTCCAGGCCTGACCTATTAAAACTCACATGTGCAACCAACCATAAATGCCCTTTCCCTGTCTGCTGTTTGATTATTATAAGCAAGGTGATAGTGGAGCCACTTGTGAGAGAGTTGTTACAGATCAGCAATCAGTAATACCTCTTTTGGATTTCATATGAGGAATAACTTAACTTCTGTTCCTTTTTCTTCTCCTTTCTCATTCTCTCTTGTATTAACAGCTAGTGTTATTTTAACTAATGATATTTTGGCAGATGTTTTATACCACATATATTAGTGCTATAGTATATGTATTACTTGTAAAGAAACATGTGCATATACTGGGGAGTAGTATACTCAATTGTATTCCCTGTACACTTAATACCCATGTACACCCATACACTCAATTTTTTCCTACCCTTTAAGTATGTATAATATCACTTCTCGGTCTTTTGGCTAAGGTCGAGTGTAAGTATGTATAATAAAAAAGTTGTAGATCAATGCTTAGTCAACTCATATTTTTGTGACTAGATTGGCATATCTGCGTTGGATTCTCTTCATTGTCCTTTAAGAAATATTCACTGAGTAGCAGCTGCTATGTGCCAGACAGGAGCAGCACTAGTGAGGGAAGATAAAGTGATTACCATGGACACTTGTCTTCCTAGAACCTACATTTGATAGGAAAAAGAGATAAGAATAAGTAAAGAGGTAAATAAGTATAATGATTATTAGTGGATAAATTTATGGGAAATCAAGTAAAAAGAACTGAGAATAAAAAATGATGGTGACGTGGTATACTTATTATACATATTTATACCAGAAAAATCAGAAAAATCCTCCTTGAAGAATGACATCTAAGATGAACTTAATAGTTAAGTGAAGGACAAGGTTCAGAAGAGAACTCCAGGTGTAAGAGTAGTATATGCATAGGCATGTTCTTGGACCTGAAGACCAGTGTGGCCAGTACAACATGACTGAAGAATGGTACAAATGTGGTTATGAGCACAAGGGGGTAAGATCACCCGGGACCACATAGACAGAGGTTTTTAAATGACTGCCAGTGGGTAAACTAGGGCAAATTCTGCTAGCTTCATGTAAATAAAGTTTTACTAAAACACATCCATGATAATTCCTTTATTTGTTTTTATGGCTGCTTGCATGCTACAATGAGACCATATAGCTGGCAAAGCCTGTAATATTTAATCACTGTTTTTTTTTTTTTTTTTTTTTTACAGAAAAAGTCAGTCTATTTCTGAGTCTAGAACTCAGAGGAGAGGTCTGGGCATGTCACATATATTTGGGAATCACAGACATAGTAACTCTATTTAAACCCATGGCATTTCACAAGATCACTTAGAGAAAGTACAGAGAGAAGAAAATAAGCACAAGACCTGCTCCTAAGAGACCTCCACATTTAGATGTCAGAAGAAGAGTATAAATCAGCCAAAAAAACTGAGAGGGAACAGTAGAGATGAATGGACAATCAGTGATGTCACTAAGGTAAAGACAAAAAAAGTGTTTTCAAAGAGGAATGCTCAACCTTACTGAAGGCTTCTGAGAAATCAAAGAGATAAAGAAAGAACATTCCCATTGAATTTGTCAGCATGGATTTGATCTCCATGGAAGTCCTTGGAGACTTGACTAGAACAGTTCCTGTGGGATGAGAGGAAGAAACCAGTTCGTAGAGGACTTCATGATGAACAAAAAATGAGGAAGTGGGGAAAACT
Organism: Trachops cirrhosus; assembly: GCA_028533065.1. Taxonomy (NCBI): domain Eukaryota; kingdom Metazoa; phylum Chordata; class Mammalia; order Chiroptera; family Phyllostomidae; genus Trachops; species Trachops cirrhosus. The sequence continues at coordinate 30,929,870 of CM052538.1, forward strand.
GTGAAGACAACGCATTGGGGAGTTTGACTGTGGACAGGAGCAAAGAAATGGGGTTATATCTAAACCAATATGTGGGGTTATGGGAATTAGAAACAAAGTATTTATTATAAATTATTTATTCAAAATTGCATGGCTGCTACCATAGCCTATTTGGAAATAATGAAAACCAATAATAGAAAGAAAAAAGGATGAATAATATAGGAGATTGGAGGTTAAATGAAGGATTAACCACACGGAATTGATTGACCTTTTATAGGGAGAGGGACATTGTGATGGGACAGAAGAAAAAGTCAAGTTCAATTAGTTTTTAGAATGAGTTTTGGGAATAAGAAGGCTTTGTATGTAATGGCTCCAATTTTCTAGTTGTATTAAAGAGGCAGGCAGGTTCACTAGGAAATAGTGTGGGAGGAAGAGGAAGAATTGTATAGGAAGGAAGAAAAAACTATGGTAGTATCAAATGCCAATTGATAAAATGAAATCAATCAGCTTGGGTGTGAAATTATTTTTCTCCAGGTACTACTAGACCAGAAGGCAGTTAGGAATTTTTGACAGTAGCTTAGTTGTTTAAGACATAGATTTTGGAGTAAGGACAAACCTGGATTGAAATTCTGCCTTTATCTATTTCTGGCTGAGTGACTTCAGGCAATGTATCTTATTTCTCTGACAATTAATTGTCTTCTTCATAACTTGACTGTGACAATACTTACCGTGTTTATAATATAAATAAATAAATCAGTGTCTATAAAGGCCTTTGCATAAATAAAATAAGGCCCTTAATAAATGGTAGCTGTTGTGATTATACATGAATATTTCCCTTGTTAAATGAATAAGGGAGCTTTATTTAGACTTTTGATCATTTTTTTTATTTGCAAGATATATTCTTTGTTATTAATTTAGATCAAACCATTTGTTTGATCTAAATTTGGCTCCAAGCGACATGCATTGCCCTAAGCCTCGTTATATCCCTAGTGTCCACTCTCAAGAACTCTAGAGCAGTGGTCCCCAACCTTTTTGGCACCAGGGACTGGTTTTGTGGAAGACAAGGGCTTGTGGGGAGGAGGTGGGGCAGTGCAGGAGTTGGAGCACCAGTGAGCTCCACTAGCTTCTGGGGTTCCTAACAGGCCCTGTATTGGTCCGTGGCCCAGGGGTTGGGGTCCCCTGCTCTACAGGATAAAAAAACAAAAGAAATCCCATACTTGCTTGCAATTAACTGAAAAGGAATTTCTGAAGAGATGAGTGGTGAGCAGAATTTTTAAGAAATGTATTTATGGAAGGAACAGAAATGACTTTGTAAGTCATTGGCGTGGGGTTTTGCATGAAGAAAGATACAGAGATGAAAATGAGCAAACACATATGGGAGATGGCAGACTGATACTGTTGGTTAGAGTGGAGAGGGTGCGGTGAGAGATAATGAGAAACGAAGGTGGGCTGGAATCCTGGGGGGTGTAATATTAGTGGAAAGCCCCAAAGGCAGAGAGGGCTTGGGTTGTGCATAAATAAGTGACACTAAATCACTGGAGATTGCTGGGCAGACAAAGGACCTGAAGAAAATGAAGCTAGAGGAAAATCACTGACATGTCTGTGAGTAGGTGGGATCTGAGCAAAAGAAACTGGAGGCAGAGACATCTGCTCCAAAGCTGTCCCAGTAACCGTGTCATGAGCTGGTGAGGACTCTGGACTGGGTGACTGTGAGAGTAGACAGGAAAGGGCAGATTCAAATGGCATTATTTCAGTGTTTGTGGAGGTTGTATGAAGAAGAGAGAGGAGAACAATTGAAAATACAGTATAATTTTAAACTGGAAAACTTAGAGTCCTGAGAGAACTTGGAAATGATAGTTTTACAGTATTTTGAGGGGAGAAGAGAAGGGGAATGTTTAAAATATGACGAAGGGTAAGAAGACCAATGCATAATTTCTAAAACTTACATTTAAATCACAATAACCAAAAACAAAAACCAAACTCCAAAACAAAACTAGGACTGCCTCAAAGACAAAAAATAATAGGAAGAAAGAGTATTTAAAACACTGCAGAAATTGTAATCTTGAGCAGTCTCAGGCCACGTAATATTTCTGTTTGATTTTGTCTACGTATATAAAACAATGAGCAAAAGAGAGATGGCGAGTAAGTCATGTGCTCCTCCCAGTCTTCCACAGTATCCACCTTGATCACTGGCATTTTAGGTCTAGAAATGCAAGAAGGGAGTTTGCTGTGAGACTTGGTATTCAGTGAAGCACCCCAGAAGTTCTAATAGCTTCTCTGCAGCTTGGGAGTACACTTTTGAGAGCTAGACTCTGTTGAGGAGTTGTCCGAAGTGCCACTGGATCATGAGGTGCCATGCAACTGGAGTCTCTAATGACTGACATGTGATGAGCACTTGTGTGACTGACATTTGATGAGCTCTGTGCTTGGTCCTTTGCAGACAGTTGTATTTCAGAGCCACCGCTTAAACATGGCTGCCTTTGCAATTTATGCCAACAGAACAGTCGGTGCTAGAAGTAAAATCTTTTTCTTATTAAAAAAAACTCTGAAATGCCTTTCTCAACTTTCTCTGTGCAAAAGGGCAGGAAATACAGTGCCCTTTCAAGTTTGATCTGATTACAGAATTACTGTTATCTTTAACACTTTTAAGTTACCTTTAACTGTGAGGTAAAGTGTAAATTAGTGGGAAAAACATATTAGGTTTCCTAAGATGGGAAAGTTTTAGCAGTTTACATTCAGTTGATTTTTGTTTTAAGCTCTACGTGTTCTGTGTTTTTAAAAGTGCTGATAAAACTTTTAAAAATGAGGACTTACTGTACTACAAAAAAAAATCTGACTATTATTTGCATAGATTACAATTTTCTTTATCTTAAAGATAAGAAAATATTTGTTGCTTTTGTGTCCATATACATAAGATGATATGACTTAGGAATTATTAGAAATATTTGTTAACTTGTCACTGAAATGGAGGACGGGATGTCAGTGCCCAGAGGGGAGAAGGGAGGGTATTTCAGGGGAGAAGGGAAGGGTTTACAGGAACAAATATTGAGAACACATGGACAAAACTAGGGGGGTTGGAAAGGGGAGGGAGGAGGAGAGGAATGGGTGGATGGGCTGGAATGGGAATAAAGGATGGAAACTGTACTGAATAAACTAAAAAAAAAATTATGTCTACAAAAAAAAAAAGATGGTCTGTTAGGGTACAAACCCATCATCTCAGATCGCTGACCATCTGAATAAAGCACCCATAAAGATTCAAAAAAAAAGAAATATTTGTTAATTTGTATACTTTCTCTTTTACCCATCTCTGAACAAAATTCATACCAAAAAAATTAAAAATAAAAATGAGGAATACATAGTGAATGTAAAATGCAAGTCTCTGTCTTGAATCTTGTCATACTGATTTATGTAGAATATATGTATACATCCTGTTTTTTTAATCCTCACCTGAGGATATATTTACTGATTTTAGAGAGAGGGGAAGGGGTTAGGGGGGAGAGAGAGAGAGAGAGAGAGAGAAAGAAACATCAATGTGAGAAAGAAATAATAGGTTGTCTCTTGTATGTGCCTCAATCAGGGATCAAACCCACAACCTACATATGTGCCCTGACCAGGAATCAAACCTGCAACCTTTTGGTGCATGGATGATGCTCCAACTCACTGAGCCACCTGGCCAGAGCAAGCACATCCTGTTTTTATATATAATTTATAACATTATGCAGCTTACATAACTTTTGTGTATTATGGATATACTTAATATCTGCCTATTTTCTAAGTTTAATCTCCTTTGGTGGCATTTGATATCTTTTAACATGGTAACTTATTTTTATTCAAAATATGGTAAATTGTGTTTATTTTACTCCATTTTAAAAACTATTGTTGGATGGCCTGAAGATTTAAATTAAATGTGTGTATTATGCTGGTGTTTAATTACATGCTTGACATTTTTATCATGAGTGAAAATATTTTACTTTCTTCAGAAATATCTTTTACATCTTTATATTTATAGCTTAATTAATAAAACAGTATATACTTGGATATAATATGGAAAATGAGGGCATTTAAGTACTTCACATATTTGACCGTCTAGGGGGTTAGGCAGGGTCTAGAATGCATGGCCAATGTGTGGGCAAAAGAAAAGTCTTCAACCACACTGAATCACCAGAAAGTACATTCCATCTTCTCTGTTCATTTAGTGGCCACGTGGGCAGGAAAAGTGTTTTTCAAATTGCATTCCACAGTTTTCTGAAGCATCTTTGAATGTAGTAGCCCTTTGAAATTGTGTGATTTTTGACAGACACACTTCTGTAGAGCAGGATGAGAACTTCTTAAGCATGAATTGAAAATAGACTTCTCTTCAAATCACTTTGTAAGATTTTTCATGTGTGCTGAAAGGACAGCGAGGACTGTTCCTCATTTAAGTGGTCTCTTGGCTTCAATGGAGCCTATGCGAAGTACAGTGGCGTCCGGCTGTCTCTCTTCCCGGCTGGTTGTCACAGCCCTTCCTCAGCACCAGGTGATCTGCTTTCCCCTGGGAGCTTCGCTAGGACTCCCAGGATGGGGAGGGGTGGGCCGGCAGCCCTCCCTTACCCAGCTCAGAAGGTGTGTTTGCAGCACACTTACTCCCAAATCCCAACTCCCCAAATCTTTCGGGTGAGCTTTTCAGAAAAGAGTTTTTCCCCCTAAAATATTGGGAAATATAGAATATTAAGAATCTAAGCTTGAAAATCTCACATTCAGGAACTCTAACTGAGGTTAGAGGAACACAGGAAGGAAGATGACCTTTTACTAGGGTTGAAATTTTCAAAGTTGGAGGAAGGGTGGCTGGTAGGGAAGTTAAATACAGAATAAACCTAAAAGATTAGGAAAATTGTGGAAATGGGATTTGACAGTGTTGAGCCATGGAACATGCTGCTGAATTATGACCTTCAAATGTGATCTTAGATTTTCTTTTATATTATAGCAGGAAGAAAAACATTCTAGACTTGCTCATCAAAAGGAAGTCCAACTTCTGAATTACATATTTAAGGACTAGTTTCTTTCACTTTAAATAATTCAAAGTCTGCTCACCAAGCCCAGGCTAGTTCAGTTTTTTTAAATTATTATCATTATATTTACTGGAGTAACTACTACCAATCAACTTACACAGGGAAATTCCCTGGCTCCTTTAAAATCTAACATCAAAAGTGTTGTTCCTGCCAGACTGACAGTAAATGCTGAATATTCATATGTGTGAAATGGCTGAACATTAATTCTCAACTACTGTTCCTGGGTATTCCCTTTCATTTTAGTGTCTTCTCACAAATTCTCACTTCTCTCACAAAGTGGCTGCATCCCAAATTTGAGTACAATAGGTCCTCACTTAAGGTTGTGATAGGTTCTCTGACCTTAAACAAAACAACATTTAATGAAACCAATTTTACCATAGGCTAATTGATGTAAACAAGAGTTTAGATCCTAGGGCAACTTATCAATGTTATAATAAAAGGACGTTGAATGAGACAACATTATTTGAGGACCTGCTATATATGTCTTTTGAAGGAACAAGCAAGATTCCTTATACCTTCCTAAAGGATGATGAAACTTAAGGGAAAACTGTGGAAGAAAACTGGTCATAGATACTTCAGGAATAGAAATGTCTGCTTTAACCTGTATTCTTGGAAGCTTCCTACATTATGGGGATGGACTGAGATTCCTGGATGGAGATGATGAAACCATGAGAGTTTTTACCCTCTCTGTGTCTTTTAGGGACATAGGAAAGCAAGAGTCACTGATTTTTGTACTAGGACTTTTTAAAATAGCAGATGAAAGAATGCCCAACTTAAACCAACTTAAAAAGTATTTAACTCATAAAAATGAAAAGTTGGAGAATAAGGTTGCTTTGAGCAAGACAGGGCTCAAATGATTTATACCAGGATAAGATTCTCTCTCTTCATTTCTTCGAACAACCTTTTTGGAATTGGCTCCATTCATCAACAGGCTCTGCCTTTAAGGTGCAACACCAGCTTCACACCTTATTAGATCCAAATATCAGTTTCAGTATGCCATCATTCAGGCTCAGGTGATGAGGATAGTCCTGCTTGGACTGACTCAGCTAAGCCCTGCACTCACAGCTGAATCAGTCCCTGACATGAGAAGTGGGAGGTGGTCTGATTGACCAGGCTGAGATCGACAACTATGGGAAAAAGTGTGTATAACTTTCTTTACAACTAACTTGAAAAGACAATAGAGATCATTTGAAACGTGAAATACTTTGAGTTTCTAAACATGGTCTCAAGAAATTAAAATTGCTAGTAAAATTTCAGGAAATACAGAAAGGACGTGAGAATGCAGTGAAGGAAACAAAGGAAAATTACAGTAGATGCTGTGAAGACTGTAGTTAAACAAACAGCATGCTGTTTGTTTCCCCAGTCAGTCCAGGGCAATCTAGGTGCTCATCTATACCTATCTACAGAGCCAGCATCAGGATCACTAACAAGCATCTATTGTGTATCAGCTGTGTAAAAAGTCAGTTCTGCTAGTCCAGAACATTAGGAAGTAGCAGAAAGACTTCTATTTTTGAAGGGCTTTAAAAGAAGTTGGGGAAATAAAAAATATAAATAAAGCACAAATATTAATACTAAGTAGTATGAGTTAAGTACCTAATCCATTATGTAGATCACAGATCAACAAACACTTTTTTAAAGACCAGATAGTGCTTCAGGTTTTGTGAGCTGTACTGTCTGTGCTGTAACTATTCAACTCTGTTGTAGCATAAAAGCAGCTGCGTAAATGAATAAGCATGGCTGTGTTCCAATAAAACTTTATTTAATCACACTAGCATTTGAAATTTATACAGTGTTCATGTGCCATGGCATATTATGCTTCATTTCATTTTTTCCCAACAATTTGAAAATGTACAACCCATTCATAGCTTGTGGGCTATACAAAAGCAGCATAGTCCAGAGTTGATCAGTAGACTATCATTTACTAATCCACAGTATAGAGGATAAGTATTCTGTCTTGGATATGAGTATGTGTATTTCATTGTTGATTTTTTTTTCTCTTGGAGGTCAGTCAAGTATACAATACACTTGATTTTGAAATAGCTAGGTTCAATTTCCAATTTTTTTTGCAATTAACTACTTGGTTATTTAATTATTTGCAATAGGTGCTTACCTGGTTTGGGGCTAGAGTTCCAATGTATTTGTGTATGCTGTTGGGAGATGGTTTAGTTTGGCTTAGCATTTGGGTTGTATATAAGACAGCAGTGAGAGAAAATTGAGGTGAATGGGAACTGGAGATTTTGGAATGTTGGGTTGAGTAGGCCACACTTTTGAAAAGAGGTTCTGTGAAGGTTTTGAGCAGGGGGATATTCTGGTCAGAATTGTGCTTTAGGTGGTATAGAATTTAGACCATAATGTTAAAAGGAAAGCAAGATAAGGGAACTACATCACTGAACTTTATGTCAGACACTTTCTAGAGGTTTGTTAAATGATTTCTCCATTTAGTAGAATGAAAAGGAAGTCAGTTTGTCAAGTATTGCAGGGAGGAGAGGAGAAGGTAAAGGTGCTAGAAAAATTCTACACTCTTTTGCTTTAGATTGAATATAGAAAATAAAAGAAAGAATCAACAAGAACAAAGCTTCCGAGCCCAGGTGACTGAAAGATGGTAATAGGAAATCAGGAGGAGCTGGTTCTTGGAAAGAGATTTGGGTTGAGAAACATGCACACAGCAAAGTCAATTAGCATAGGCCAACAGACTTGAGTTCCAAGGGATTGGGCTAAAAATTAAGTGCTTTTAATTAACTGTTAACACTGTGTAAAGAGGATTTTAAAAACTGTTACTCTATGACTTAAATTACTAACAATTGCTTGTATTGGTCTTTGTTACTTCACAGTGGGCAGGGGAGGATTGTATGTTTTGTGGAGCAGTAAAAATGTTTGAATAGCTAAAAAATTTTAAGACATAATGGAAAACGAATACACACACAGAAACTGTCCTACTGAATTTAGTAGTTCCAGAAATTGGATGTATATTTTAAATAGTAATTGTTTTAGTTCAGATTTAAATATGCCAAAATCCATGTGGTTTAACACCTTTATTTAGCATATACTTCAAAGGTATTTTGTTTTTTATTTCCCTAACATCTGGTTTATAAATAGTATAACAAAAAAATTAGAGGTTTGATTCACAGAGGCCTCATTGCATAGGTTTGTTGACCTATAGAATTTATTCTTCTTTTTTAGAATACAAAATATTCAAAAGCACAGTTTATTTTCATTTTTGACAGATCATGCCATTTCCCTTAAGTTCATTGTGTGATTATGGATGTTCTCACTGCTCTAGCAGTCTTCCCTCTGAGTGGCTCAACTTCCGATTATTAATCTGCCGATTATGAAAATTTTCTAATTTAGAGAATTAGTAACAATTTTTTGTGATGCCCATCTTCAGTGATTTATGTTGTTGGCATCCATGGATGCTGAGGAAGACTGGCTTTGAGTCATAACTCCTGACATTTTAATGTTTCCAAAGTATGGAATAATCCACACTCCTCTCTGGAGGAGGTAAAGTGCACATAGGTTTAAGAATGAGGCTTACCCCTGGTTCTGTTAGCTGCATAAAAGTACGGAGGCCATTTCACATCTCTCTTCCTTTCTCCCTCTTTCCCTCCATTCCTCTTTCCTTAATATCCTGTTATCCTTTCTTTTTTCTACTAAAGTGCTTGTTCGAGGCAGGCTGAGATACAGAAGTCACTTTAAATGTTTCAAGTAGGGAGGATTTTAATACCGGAAAATAGAGGCTTTCAGAATAGTTGGATGGGCCTGGGGGCTTAAAAGTCAGGGAAGACACCACCAAAGTAGAAGATTCTCAAGCAGGTTTCTCACAGTTGCCAGAATAATGGTTTCTTCTTAGTTTGCCAAGATATATACAAATTCTTGTCTGGTTGATTTTAGTTTAGCCTAAAACAAGATGGGAGGAAAGAATTCTGGGAAATGTAGTTTCAGCACCCCCCACCTCACCCTGCAGCATAGAGAGTAATATAGATGCGGCTGACAATGACATCAAGTTATCAACACTCTGACATGTTTGCTGAGCCTCTATCAAGCCAGACAATGATGAATGGAGTAATTTTTCTCAAGATTCTTACAGTCTGGTTAAATTGACTGTACATTAGTTTTCTAAGATGGTAAATTTTTCTGAGCAACTATATCAGGACAAATGTTCCCAGGAGAGCCCTGTGACAAAATGGATTATTAATCAACAGGGTTGGTTATATCATACCTCATATCAACTCCCCAGATGCTGATAGCTACTTACAGCAAAAGTGTGACATATAACAATTACTAGAAATATAAACACTGTCCCCCAACATAAGTAGTATAAGGCCACTAAATTTCCAAGGTACTTTAAAATATTAATATGATTATTGAATTCTTTTCAGATAATAATCTCAGATTACAATATGGCCTTTGGTTAAATCTTCTCATTTATATATAGGGTAAAATGATAAATGTGGATAGCTTCATAAAATTTCAGAGGAGCTTTGCTCATTTTAGCGCCATGTAGCGTTATATTACCGAAAAGCCTTCAAATGAGATTAAATTTCTAGAGATTACTGAGAATTTTGTGATCAGTGTCCAGTCTCAGTTCTGTGGAGTGTGAACTACCTTGCCACAGGCGCATCTGATGTGTTGAGGGATGGACATCGTGTGCATTGAGAAATTAGCTGTGTAAATTTAAGTCATTTCATTAAATTATATGTTGTCTCTTCCAGACTTAGTTTTTGCAACAAGACCCCACTGAATCATAGGGGAGAGAGAATTGTTTAGTAGAAAGTTGTATTTACATGTGCTTTTGGCAGTAATGAATGAGCAAACTTGTACACAACTGTTCTCAACGGCTCCCATTGCCCACATGCAGAATGAAACCTTAGGCCCATGTCATGGCCTGAAGTCCGACCTTTGTTTACTCACCCTCCTTTTCTTAGTCCTTCCTTAAGTTTGCCTTGTCTTTCACCTGGGTGACTTTGTAAGCAGAGTTGGCTCCAATTGAAACTCTATAACCACCCCCACCCTCCACTTGTGCCACGTTCTCCTCTCCTTTATTGACCTTGACAACCTAAATCATCCTATTTTCTATTCATTTTTTTAGTACCTTACCAAGTGCTGTGTGCTCTGTGTTCCCCTGGGACCTAGTATTTACTCTGTTTTTCCACTTAAAGTTTTATTTGATGATTTGATTGCTTGTAAGTTTTCTGTACCACACTAAAAGCTCCTTAAAGGCAGAGACTGTTCTTATGCAACTTGGCATCCTTAGAACTAGCCAGAACCTTCATAAATAAATGAACAAACAAAGCTTGGGGGCCCACAACCTCTAATCACAATGATAAAATGAATAAAACAGAACTAACCTTATATTTATCCTCATTTAATTATTTTATAACTATAACAGCTTAATAACTTTTTAAACCATAATTCTACAAAAAAGATAAGAATTATAGATCTTTATAATGTTTTGCCCAGAGGGAAGTATTCTACTGGGACCCACTCTACAATCAGTGATGCCCATAATAATGAACTAAGCTGGTGTGTATATATATATATATATATATATATATATATATATATATATATATATATGTTTTCCTTCTAATTAATTCACTCTCCCTAGTTTACCTTGCAAATCCAGCTGCTAGGAGAAGCTCTGATGGCTATGGGGTTAAAGAGGAAATGCTCATAATTTTTATTTAGTGTTTTCCATATAAATGCACCTCATTATCTGCTGTACCTCATTATATATGATCTATTTTATGACCATTTAGTTCTCCTTAGCAGTCCTGTTTTTATTCCGTTATGCTTGCTGTCTAAACTCTCAACTTTATGACTCCATTACCCCAGCTCGCTGCCTCCTGCTGTTCCACTCCCATCGCTGAGGTGGATAATGTGGCTTTCCTGTTGCCAGGCCGGCATTTCCGATAAATTCCTCACGCACAGACAGGCAGCGGTGCAGGGCGCAGCAGCTCCGTGTCATGCTTTCATATCACATCACTAGACTCTCATTAGATACTTGTGAGGGAAATTACCACTGAGGCTTCTTTAGGCACAATAGCATTAATGAAGTTAGGAAATGACTCCCACAGATGTTTGACACTCAATCAATCCTACTTAATTTAATTACACTCCTGAGTGAAAGACAAAAGAGATGCTCTTGTAGTCCAACCCTTGCTTTTTATTTTCTCTTATGCCCCCTTTTCACTTCTGACTTACTTAATTCTTGCTGAGAAATGTCAATGTAATTAAGTTATAATTATTTAAAAGTGGACTTTGTTATAATACCATGTATGATTTTCCACTTCTCTTCCCCCCTACTACACTACAAGTACATGAGAACTCTACTATGTAAATGAAGTGGTGGAGTGGGGAGAGATTGGCTCTCATAACCTTGACAATTCATCCACTTCTCATACCTCCATAATTAAGGATACTGATGACACTGGTGCTTACAACATTGTCTTAAAATTTTGTTCAATGAGATATTTTCAAGGGTTTATTCTTGAGGTTAACTAGATTCTGGGGAAGTATATTTTACCAGTCTTCAAACTGAAGAATAAAGAACTAAAACAGAAATAAGTGACACTATACTGTACTTTATATGTTACAAACTCCATTCACACATATGACTTCCTTTAATGCTCACAGTAGCTTGGTGAGATGTTACCTTATTTAAATTTTTATTTTAGAGATGCAAGACTTAAGACAAAGACATGATTATACTGTCTAAGATTTTACAGTCAATAAACAGTGATCCTGAAACTTTTTGACTTTTCATTCATATGTTAATTCAACTAATAAATAACTATTCTTAGTAAACATGTTCCTGGCACTGAAGAAGTTGCCCAATAAGTAAATGGCCAGAGAAACATAAGTTACTACTCGGATGCGGCCATACCAAGAAGACAATGGGAGCAAGCGGAGGGAACTGTCTAGAGCATGACAGGTAGTGGTGGAAGGAGAGCCAGAGGATCCTACAGTGTCTGGAATATATATTGAAATAAAAGGGAATCATTGAAGGATTTTTTTCTCATGAGTAATGTGATCAACTTAAATTTTAGAAAGAGTCCATCTAGTTTTAGTATGTGTCACATAAGAACGACTCACAAGGTGGACGCAGCTGCCTTATACCAAGGAAGTGAACAAAAGAAGAGAGAAAGGAATGTGAAGGGAGATTGTAATTTTCACTTTGAGTATAGTTTTCTTGCCCATGGGACATTCTGCTGGATATATCAGAATGTACCTCAGTAGGAATATCTGAGCTGGAGACACTGTTTGGGAACTATCACTGTGGAGGTGAAGGTTAATGAGCCCTTTTGTTAAGAATGTGTGGAGTTGGAAGTAAAGAGGGGTAATGTAAGGATCGAGCACTGGGAACTACAATAGTGAATGACCTTGATCTCTTGAGAGAATACATGTCACATGGGTCACCCTTTTACACACTGACTGTATCCTTGGGGAAGTAGCAGGATAAGGTGGAAAGGACACCAGAATGGCTTCAAAATACTGAGATCTTGTTCTTGCTCAAATAATATCATCCTTATGGGACCAAAGGAGGAGACCCCTTTTGATTCTGGCCCTTAGTTGTCCTATCTGTGGAAGTGAGGTGGGATTATAGGTTCCTTTCTGAACTTTCTCACCTCTGTTATTCTGTGTGACAGGGTCTCAATGACTGAAGCATTAAGATAAAAGGTAAAGACTGAAGAGATGAGCTCAGTGAATCCTCTGCATTTAGATCAGAACCAATTCTTCTCTGGATGGGAAAGGCTCATAGGGACCAATTTACTCAGTCATAATCCAGAGCTTCAGGCATTTTCTGAGGATAGTGGGTTTGGGAGCTGCTCCTTACCTCCCCGCTGGATCTCATTTACCTCTGCTTCCTGGATTGATCTTTTTGTTCAATTGGTCAATGAAGTGACCAAAACAGCCAACATTAGACCCTTACAAAATGATCAAGTATATGCAAATATATGTAAAATTATACACGCACACCTATATCTCTATATCTACATCTACATTTATGTCTGTGCATCAGTGTATATCTACATCAAACCATCATTTATAGAAAGAGACATAAATTGAGATATAGACAATATTGAGCACTTCCTACTATATGCTAGTATACTTACAGTAGCTCATGTATTCCTCAAAATAACCATGTGAATTAGGAATTATTTAATCCAAGTTTAAAACCAAGTTTGAAAAAGTTCAGGAGCTTTCCAAAAAGTCCATGGCAATAAGGAAGAACCAAGATAAAAATCAGGTCTGACTCTAAAATCTGTGTTCTTAATCATTGTATTATATTGCCTTTAATAATGTTTGAATTAATATTAATTTATTTGTGCTTTGGGATAGTAAATTCAGGGGAGCCCTGTTATTGAGTATCTGACTTTTATGGAACATGACAGTAATAGAAGAACCATCCATATAGCCTATCTAAAGAATTTTGACTTTTTGCTTTAAAAAGTTTATGTAGTCTTTTATATGATGTCATATTTCATCTTTTTCATCTATTACTTTGCTAAGGAGGCTGTGATTTTGATCTGAAACTTGGTCAGGGTTTGTGAGGGTATATTTATGATACTTGTTTGCAGTCTTTGAAAGTAGTATAGCAAGACTGATCTAACCATTTCCTCCCTAATCTGAAGTTACTGTCTGTTTCTCATCCTGTGTTTTGTGTCCATGTGCAAAAAAAAAAAGACTCTATGGGGGGTCGTTTTTACTTAAAAGATTCCATTATAGAGGACTAACTTGCTCTGTACAAGGAATAGTTTCATCTCAAAAATTTACATGCTGTCTAGGGCTGTGAGACAGAATTTAAATTTTACTTGCCTGTGAGGCACGCAGAACTGAGGATTCCTTGTCCAGCAAGTGGAGGACCCAGAACATGAATCTGGACCCTCCTTCAGCCTAAGTGGGAACCATTAGCCTGTCTGTTCTGCGCAGTGACAGTCTCACCCCAGAGTCTCAGACAGGGAGCAGAGCAAGCCACTGTGTTCAGCCTTTGACAGAAACTCTGTAGCATTTTTTTGTCCCCTCTAAGCCTGGCTTAGATTGGGTTTGGTTCCCACCTTTGTCTCCCCTATATCACTAATAATTACTTTCTCTTCTGTCCTGGAGAGAATTTGCCTTCTCCTTCAGAATGCTATTCACCCTAGGGCTCCATGTCCTTGCCATTTGCTGGCCAAATGGCTACAGGAGCTGGGTGAAAGATGCATGGGCTCAATACTTTAAATTTAATTTCTCTTATAAAGCCCAGCTGATAAAATTCATGTGACAACGCCTATGCTGAAAGCTTTAGAGACCTCATCTAATTTGAGAGGTAAATTAAAAATGAGAGGTAATTAAAGAATGCAGCCTTTGGAGCCAGACGGCTCGTGTCAAAATCTTGGCCATACCACCTAGTTGTCATATAACTTGGGCAAATCACTTAATCCCTGTACCTTAGTTTTTCCATCTGCAAAATAGGGCTAATAGCATTTATCAGGTAGGGTTTTTTCAAGGGTTCAATGAGGAAATACAAGTAATATACCAAAAACTGCCTGATATACTGTGAAAACTGTATAAAAGTTAACTGATATTATAGTTTAATTCTCAAAGAATTCTGTGAGTTACTTATCATTATTTCCCCCATTATTAACCAATAAGAAAGCTGAAGCTTGAAGTGTCCCTTATTCAAAGTTGTATGTCTAGTAAATGGTGGCATAGTAACCATGCGCTGAATTACCACGTTATCTTGCCAGGTTGAAATGGGGTCATGAGTGAATTATTCACTCCTCTTTAACACCTCACACCTCTCCTAAGATTGATCTGGCTTTGGCAAAGGACTACCTAAGAGAGGTATAGATTCTCTGATATTTGCAGGTCAGATTTGTAAAGTTTTCCCAATCCTCACAGAATGGAGATGTGGGTTGTATGTCTTTTCATTATATACTGTGCCTCACAGTATTTTGTCAGTCACTTGTTTACATGCTTGTCATCTCTACTAAAGAGAGTCTGAGCTCTTGAGGGCCCAGACCACTGTCTACCTCAACTAGGTATTCCCGGCTTCCAGCAGATTTTTGTTGAATTGAATTGGAATCTTTTCAAATTGTTTCTTTGAAGTTACTTTTTGAATCCCCCAATATTTCCTAACTTCAAATACTTTTAATTCCATGATATCTGAATACAACCCTCTTGCCAATTCCATCTTCCAAGCTTTTCTGGGGCACGTAAGGGGGAAGGGAGCTGGAGATACATGTTTGCATAGGCTCACTGAACCTTGCAGTCACTGCTGCTGAGATCTGCAGACAGAGCAGGATGCAGACCTGGCTCAGCCACGTGCAAGCTCTCTTGTCTTTGGCTAGAGTCTTCACTGACCTTAATTTCCTTTTCCATAATGTAAGGATACTAACTGTTACAGCACTTTTCATTAATTAAACAAATATTTTATTAGATATTGATTGTATGTCAGGCTCTGTAATCGGAGGATTTAAGTATCTCTTTCTTATAGTATCCTGGGAAACTCCAAATGCCTTTTCTGCCAATAAGTAGCTATTGGGGAGACAGCCCCCAAAGTAGCCTTTTCCTCTGAGGAGAGGTGGACAACTGGGATAGTACTATAAAAAATATTACAGAGTTTGAGTCAAAGGTTGAAAACAGTAGTTTGCTCTGCTCCCTGTCTGATTGATATGGGGGACCAACAAAGCCATTTATGCCACCATAAATTTCTTTGTTTTACTATTACCATAGTTACATTGTGAAATAAACCTAAAGTCTAGATGGAAGATTTTGAACTCTATCCTCATCCTTTCTCCATTCACCTTGCAGAATGGAGGCTATACAAGGTTTAATGCAAGGAGAGAAGAGAGAAGGTAGTACAGTTCCCCAGTGAAAGTTTGTATTGATGTGGACTAAGGTGATGGCAGCGGAAGGCTGAGAAAAGAGTGATCAGGAAATATTTAGAAAATGTTATCCAATGTATTTGGGAAGAGCATGGATATAGGAGGGGTAAAGGGAAAGGGAGTCACTTAAAAATGTCACTCTTGAGCAACCGGGTGGTAGGCAGACCTATTCGTTCAGATGACACAAAGGGAAGAGCAAGTTTACTATGCAGGTCATGAGTTTGGTTTGAATGAGATGAAATCATTATGCCTAGGATACATGCAAGTAGAGATATCAAGGAAGCAGGATTTGTGTCTGGATTAACTCTGTAATGTTCCAGGTTGCCAAAGAGCCAGTATATCACTTGGATGATTTGATGAACTTGATGAAGTCTAAGGAAAACCAGGCATCCACAGGAGGGCTGGAGCCCTGTAGGTTGCTGATTATAACCTTCCTGTTGCTCTTCCTTGGGCAGATGGACGGCTGAGTTACCAGGTGTATGCCTGATTACTCACAGCGACCACTAGACTGGGAATGGGACTATATGGCTGCTCTTTTTCTTTTTTTCTAACTTCAAAATTCAAGACAACAGATGAGAATCTTAACTTGGATAATCTGGAATTCCAGTGGCACAAGAGCTTAATCTGGAAAGAAATAAGCCATTTTGCCTTAATGGTCTTAAATAATTAATATTTAGGCATTTTGTGCCCACACCTAATTAAGTGGCATGAACATGTTGCCAGTCTCCAAAAGGGATCTATTACCATTTTCTGCTCCCTTTATTTGCCATATGTATTATAAACGTCCTGTATTATAGTAAAAGAATATTGTAGATGAAACTTTCTCGACTTTATGTGTTTGATTAATATTATATATTTGGTTATTCCTAGTCTTCCCATTTGTAGGAAGCGACTAATTTGAGAAGGCAAAGTATGCAATCAAAGCTTTAAAAATGGTTATAATTTCTCCTCTTGTGTAGGAGTAAAGGACTATCTATTCTGAAAGTTGAGTGAAATTACACAGCAGTATGAGGGGACACATCTGTCCTGTTTATGAATCGAATGTTGATAGGTAGGCTGTTAGCACCTGCATTGAATATTAATAAGTAAAGTTTAGTATGTGTACACCGGGCCATTATTGTATTACCATATTTGCTGGCAAAAGCAGCCTATTCTTTTTTTTTTTAAGATTTAATTTATTTATTTTTAGAGAGGGGAAGGGAGGGAGGAAGAGAGGGAGAGAAACATCAATCTGTGATTGCTTCTCACGTGGTCCCCACTGAGGACCTGGCCCGCAACCCAGGCATGTGCCATGACTGGAAATCGAACTGGTGACCCTTTGGTTTGTAGCCTGCACTCAATCCACCGAGCTATATCAAGTGGGACAAAAGCAGCCTACTCTTGAAAGCACATCTATGAGACTCAAGGGATTGAGGAAAAGATAGGAAATAATGACAATTTAAATGGGACATGAAGGAGATTTCATTGGCTGCAGTTCCTTATTCCTCTTTGCCTGGTGACTCTACACCCTTATGTGACTTTGCCCACGTGATTTGCTTTGGTCAATGGCATATTAACAGGTATGACATAGCTGAAGACTTTAAAAGTATTTGCTTTTTGGGCTTGTTCTATTCTGTCCTCGCCATTAGAAGAACATGTCTTGATTAGTTCTGTGGTCCTGAATGAAAGACAGATGAAATCAGAGCCAATGACTCCTGAAAAGCCCAGCCCAGAGTACCCTACCCAACCCTGTGCTAACCCTTAGATCCATGGCAACAAATAATTGCTGTTCTCAGGCACTGAATTTTCGTGTGGTTTATGATGGGACAATTCTGTGACATTAGCTAACTGATATGAGGAATTGCAGACTCAAGAAAAAACCCTAGCTAATGTTAGCAACCAGTAACCTTGTAGGAAGTGGGGGGGATTTACATGGGATCAACACATAATTCAGTACAATTGTTTTGAGGTTAAAGAGTAAACATTGAGGGAAGTTAAAGGCTTGGTACAGAAGGAATGGACACACAAATCCATTTGGAAGAAAAGACTCAAGAGGATTTGAGGTCAAGGAAAACAATACATCACCAATTTGTGAAGGGCCTGGACATCAGAAGTCACTAAAGGAGGATTTTTTTCCTTTTAAAGGTGAATCTTCTTACTTTCCTCTGCCCCCTCTCTCACTCCAGCTCCTGATACAGTTGTTTTCCTGAGGCAATTTGGCTTTCCCCCTCCCCCTCCCCAGGAGACATCTGGCAATGACTGGGGACATAAAAATGTCATGACTTAGGGGCATCAGTGAGTGCTACAGGCTTCTGGTGAGTCAGGTCAGCAACCCTGCTAACATCTTACAATGCACAGGACAGCCCTCAACAACAGATTAATTCAGTCCAAAATGTCAATAGTGCCAAGGCTGAGGAATCTTACAAGATATACTGGTGTGTCCCAGCTCTGTGGGATTCCAGAAGCCCAACCAAAAAAGAAAACTGAGGAGAAGCCAGACAGAATGTGTTTTTTTCAGGACCTTCCATGCACCAGATCCCCTGCTAGGCACTAGGGATACAGATATGAGAAAATTACTGTTTCTGTCTTTATGGAACATGTAGAGAAAAGAAGTAGGAAAAAAAGAGAAAAATGAAAGTCCAATAAATAAATATATAATTGCAAACCACAATAGAGGAAAATTGCTGGGGGCTTATAAAAGGAATTTGATTTTGTCAAGGGGGCTAGAGAATGTTTTAACAATAGGTGGTATTTTACTGGCTCTTGAAGAATGAGTTGGAGTTAATGAGTTAAGAAAGGGTTGGGGAACCACTTAGGTAGAGGAAACAGGATGTGCAAAGGCCCTGTAGCTAGAGGGGTCCCTGTGCATTTGGGGAACTGGAGGCAAATCAGTGCTGTCAAAGTACCTAAAACGAAGGCAGGGTGGGCTGTGCTGTGATGGAAGAGGCAGGCAGGGGCCAGATTATGCAGGGCTTTGTAGATTTTTTTTGAGGATTTTGATCCTTGTTCCAAAAGGATCCCACTGAAGGATTTAAAGGAATGCTGTGATTAGATTTGTATTTAAGAAAGATGACTCTGATTGCCTAGTAAATAAAAGCTTAGGGTAGTAGAAGAAATAACAGGGAAGGGTTGGTCATTTTCAGGAATGGCCAGTTGTGCATGTCACTGGTATGTCACCCACAGATGAGGGAATTCATTTGAGGCGACTGAGAGAAAACTAGACACTGGGGAAGGGGCTGATGTGTAGAGCTCCCCAGTGACAGAGAGTACAGGGGAGGGCTCTGATTGCCGGAGGTCAATGAATTGGGCAGAACCCCTCTTTCCCATAGGAGAGAGTGTAGAAGCTCTAACCAGTGCTTGTCCCCTCAAATCTGCAGACAGTCACCATGAGCAACCTAGCTATCCTGACCAGAGTCACACTCAAGAGCAGTGGAGGCGTCCATTTTACCTAACATCCTTGCCCATCACCTACTCCCTTCTCTGTTAGGGTCTCCGTGCTCCTCATGTCCTTTCCCCCTTTTATTTAGGTAACACATTTTCTATACAGTCCTCTGGTCAATTTACTTAAATTAACATATTAAGAGCCTACTATGTGCCTAAGGTAACAATCCATGTTCAGTGTCTGTTTCACTAGCAGCAGGACCTTGGTAAAGTTACTTACTGATTCTCAGCCTCAGTTTTCTCATCTGATAATAATCCTACTCCCCCATAGGTCGTTGTGAGTATTAAATAAGTTTGTGCATGTAAAAACATTACCTGGTGAATATTCTTAAAATTATTTGTTCAGTACTAGAGATAGACGGATGAATACAAATGGTGCCTGTCCTCAGTGAATGTACAATTTAGTAGAGGAGACAGAGCGTAAACCTATAATTTCAATAATGTGATTCATATGACAATAAGACATAGATACAGCTTGCTATAGAAGTGCAGAAGAAATGCATCTTCGACAGGGGTCTCTACCTCCAGTCCAGGTCATTCTGCTGAGGGCTTGACGTGTACAGCAATCTGCTTAGTGGCTATCACCCCTGGATGTTCCAAAGGAAACTCAGGCACCATTATTTATCCTGTTACCTGAGGGAGAATTCTGCCTGTCATTCTAGTGCCTCAGCCTCATTGTTGCCCAATCAATCACCAAGTCTGGCAGCTTCTCCCTCCCTAATCTCTCACAGCCAGCTGCCTCCCTCCAGCCTCACTGCCATAAACTGTTCATAACAGCTTCATCTTCTCCTGGAATACTACATTGCCTCCCAATTGGTCTTCCTTCCAATATTGTTCCTTTTACCTTGTTTACTCAGCAGCCTGAGGGATCTTTCTAGAGCTCAGAGCTGATAGTATTATTCCCTTAATGAAAGCTCTTAAATGGCTCTCAATTGCTTCAGTATAAAGTCCAAGCTTCAGAGGCAGTAGAGGATACTCTGCGCCTGTGGCTTCTCAGTATCGCCTCCTGTTGCTGCCCTCTTTTCAACAGACATTCCTGCCTTCTGAACAGTTGTCCATCCTTGAACATGGCCAGGCTCTGCCTCTCTCACCTGTGGGCCTTTGCAAATGTTCCTCTGATCTTTTTCTTTCTGATTTGACAGGGACATAGTAGTGACTTCCTTACTCAAGACTTGGACACCTGGGGAAAATGGCAAAACGCAACAACTCACTAATAGCATTCTTATTTCTAAAGAGTACACACAAGAGCCCATTTTTCTCTTCATGCTTTCCTCCCCACACACAGATTCTTTTCCTTTTGGGGTAGATGTGGGGACCAATCACAGGAAGCAGTAATAATATTTAAACTTTACAACTGATATAAAATTTTAAGGTAATTATGGAAGAGCTACAAAAATACAGAATTTCAGTTCATTAAATTCTTTTACTTATAGGAAAAATATGACATGCTTTAAACATCTGTATTTCTTATTTTGAAAATATTGTGCTAATAAATCCTAATGTCACTCTATTAAGGGTTTCAGTAAAACTATAATCACTCCAATGTCTTTGAAGGAACAGAGTATGTAAATGCCAGTCATTCCTTATTATCCCACTCTTTGATTATCTCAGATACAGTATGCTTTATTTTTTATTACAGTTCCATTTTCTAGGATAATTGATGTGTTCTTTATCTCTAGTTCTTTCACATTAGATTATTAACTGTCTCTGTGACATGCATATATGACTTCAACTGATTTCTTTCTTCCTTATCTCTCAAGAGACTAGAATGATTATTGCTTATTTTGGTTTTCTAAATTTCAAAGAGAATCTTTTCTTAAAGCAAAACCACTGTAGAGAGTATGTCAGCTAATAATCTGTATAACTATAAATTTTTAAAGAATAGTTATATCAAGAAGTTTGACCTTTATATTTTGGACTTAAGCCAGCAGTCTGATTAGATTTATTAAATAAGAACCTTTGACAAAACAATTTTAAATCACACTACTACATACAATTTTGATGAAGTACTTAATAGAAAAAAGTTAAAGCACCTGAAAATAAATACTAAAACTCCTCTATGGGTCAGAAATCTAGTTAATGAGAATCAAAGTCCTTTCTCTAAAGGACAGTTATCCTTAAGTAGCTTGCTAAGTAATGATCATGGGAATAATACACTGGACTATAAAAAGGAGTTAATTGCATTTTTTCACCTTCAACTGAGCAGATACACATATTAAATCCACCACTGTATGTTTTTCAGTGTTCGTGTTTCAAGTATCTTGCTTAAAAATTCTGTGTGACTCATGTTTGGATTATTGATGATTAGTGTGATGATCATGTTGTCATAGCTCCCATTACTGTTTTGTGTGTGTGTGTGTGTGTGCGCGCGCGCGCGTGCGCGCTCTAATTATCCTTTGGCCAGGTTAAGAAAGTACAAATCTAACATAATTTTAGCAAACATAGAAGTTATCTTTTAATAGTAATATAACCCAGTGGCTGAGGGAAGATGTACTTATGGTAGCACCGTCTCGTGGCTCTGGGAGAGGGAGAATGTGGGGCTGAGGAGAGGGGAGACTTGTGGGTAAAAGCAGCTGTATGTGTGGAGGGAAGGAAAATGATGGGCCTCACTGGTGGGTTTAATTTAGTTTCCTCCTGAAAGAGGACACAAAGAATTAGTGAGCATAATCATTTTTAACTCAAAGACAATTCTCTCTCATATACGTGAGTCATTGGTGTTACTATTTGACCTAGACCCCTTTGCTTAGGAAACACTGCTCCTGTCTTAATGTTAATAGTAAATGTGCCCCTTCTTGCTTAGTATTACATTATCAAGCTCGTATGCATTAGCTCAGAGCACATAGCACTAGGACCAAATAGCATTTCTTTGCCTCAGACTTCTCTTCAGGTTTCATAAGGTCCAGGAAAAAATTCAGTTTTCCCTGACACAATAAAAAGAAATAAAGGAGGGAGGTACTGCAAGATGTGTTTCTTCTTCCTTGTGAAGTTTGTCTTTGCTTTGCCCTTCACTATGGCCATAGCTGCATTTAACCACTCTTTCATTAGTGTTTACCATTATGACATTAACTCATTTTGTTATAATTATTATCACATTGATTGCTGATTTTACTAATGTTTGAAAGTCCAGTACTCAGAGATAGCATATGGCATATATTAGATACTCAGAACATTTTTTATACTGAACAACGCTGGTATTTTTGGCACTAGAAATATTGTTGGCACTCAATAAATACTTTAAAAAAATAATAACAATACAAATAACAACAGCTAATTTTTTCAGCACTTACTATATGACAAGCACTGTACTAAACACTAAAATGACTTTCTCATTTACATCTCATTAGTAGCCCTCTGACTTGGGTACCAACATCATCCCATTATTGCAGATCAGGAACCTGAACCTTGGAGAGGTGAAGAAATGTCCCCCTGATAATATACAGCTTGTCAGTGGCTCGTATTGGCATTCCAGTGCCCATACACTTAATCTCTGTACCAGATAAATGGATATGGATGTAAATAATTGTAATACTATGATTAATTACAATGATAGATCCATGTACTTGGCCCAATTGTGGCACAAAAGATAAATGATCAGATTTACTCGAACAGACAGGGAAGGTTTCCCAGAAAGGGTGAAAAATATTGGCGGGCTTGCACCATAGGCAGAATGCTTGGCCTAGTTCTTTGTGGTGTTGCCACTAAGTTTTAATAATTAGGCTGACCTCATGCAAAACATCACTAAACACATTTGTTTCTGCTTTCAGATCTGTAAAAGAAGGGTAGATTAGATGACATGTTAAATACTGTGATTCAAAATGAATTGTTTCACTGGAGTGTGTGTGTCCCATTTGCACACAATGTAGACTCAATAAACACCGAATTGAATTACTTTGAACTAAAGGGGATGCATTCAGGGGATGGTGTTGCTGAAGGTAAAACCATCATCTGTCTAGGCCGTTTTTCTCTCATTATCTTCATAGCTGTTACAAGTTAGTGGAATTTGCTTGTGTCAAAAGAATTTACTAGGTTCAAGATGGATCTGCTCCTGCCCTGGGGTGCTGTACCAGCAAACGGAAACCTCGACAACTTTCGTGTCCCTGTAAGTGCTCTGCTTGACCACAAATGCATATATCACATGGATCTATCATTGTAATTAATCACAATATTACAATCTTCTTACTTCCTTGTTCCTCTCACCGCTGCGTAGCCTCTGCCAATCAAATATTGTCTATTTTGCTCTTCCTTGTTATTTTTAAAACATTTTTTTCAAAGATTTTATTTATTTTTAGAGAGAGGGGAAGGGAAGGAGAAAGAGAGGGAGAGAAACATCAATGTGTGTTTGCCTCTTGTGTGTCCCCTACTGGGGACCTGGCCCACAACCCAGGCATGTGCCCTGACTGGGAATTGAACTGGTGACCCTTTGGTTTGCAGGCCCATGCTCAATTCCCTGAGCTACAGCAGCTGGGGCTATTCTTTTCTGTTTTTGAAGTTAAATTTATTAGGATGACATGATGAATCACTTGTATATCACATTGCGCATTTACCACCCAGAGTCAAATCTCCTTCCATCACCATACATTTGATCCCCTTTACCCTTTATTAGCCCCTCACCCACCTTTCCTCTGGTAAACACCATACTGTTGTCTGCGCCCATGAGTTTTTGTTTGCTTGTTTGTCTTGTTTATTTGTTGCTTTCAGTTTTATATCCTACATATAAGTGAAATAATATCATTCTTGACTTGTTCTGTTTGACTTATTCTACTTAGCAAGCCATTTGTTTTCAAGATCCATCCATGTTGTCGCAGATGGCAGTATTTTATTTTTTCATTCTTTTTCCCATAAAAGGTTCTTACCTTCAACCCCATTTTGCAGTTGTCTGAATGGCGACTCTTTCATGAAGTGTTAAAGTTTGTTTGTATCACTTAAATTGTTTTCTTTAATTAATTTTCAACAGTTTTTGGCAAAGAGGAATGGGATCCGAAGAGGCTGTAATGGCCTGCAGGACAAGGAGCCCTACAGCCCAGGCGTCTGCCGAAGCTTTGAATTTCCTGTTCCTCGTTACCAAGGGCTGTAGGGTAAGTCACTCGGATTTGAGCTTCGCTCTCTCCTGTGCAGCTCTCCAATCCAAACAAACTTTATTAACATATTTGTGTCTGCATAAAAGTAAACATTTATATAAATCAAGTATGTTTTCAGAAATTTACAGACCAACCCAAATGTTTTTTGAGTTCCCATAATCGAGAATAAACTTTGAAAATAGTACTTTTATTCTATTTTAGGTTTACTAAATGTCAAATAAGCTCATGTTATCTATGTTACAAAATTGTCCATTAATAGTGATAAAATAATGGTTAACTGTTTAGTGTCTCAAAAATTTTTCATCAGTAATATAAGCATGACTTTTAAGAACAAGTAAATTAAACAGATGTAAGATGAAGGTTTATAAATGTAATTTTCAACAATAATTGTGTTTTATGGTATGGTATTTCTATTTAATTTATACAAAGTTTTTGGTAACTTGAAACCTTAAGGTTATATTGAGGTAAGTGATAGATATTCATTGAATATTTAGAACATTTCCGAATAAGATAAAATACTGAAATAATTATTGAACATAGGTTTATCCATTTTGACTTCCTTTTACAGAGAAACTAAAGATATTTGGGTCTATGAGTAAATATATTTTGTGTGACATTAAAAAATTTACTATGAAGAAAGGTATTTCAATACTTCTTGAAATTATGAATTGTACTTAAAAGTTTGCCAGTTCACATAGTGTTACAGTCCATAATTTCCTACTTCTTAGTTTTCATTAGGAATTAAGAATTCTAAGAGTTAAGAATCTAATATATATATTCTATATATATTCTATATATATATACATATATATATATATAGAGAGAGAGAGTGTGTCAAACTCATATTCACTGGGGGCCACATCAGCCTCACAGTTGCCTTCAAAGGGCTGAATATAATTTCAACTCCTTAACAGTTAAGGAATAGTTACATTTATACAGTCCTAAAATTATTTTGGCCCTTTGAAAGCAACCGAGAGGCCGATGTGGCTGGCCCCTGGTGAAAATGAATTTGACACCCCTGATATGTATATGTGTGTGTATACATATATGTGTGTGTGTGTGATTGAAATTGCTAGAAATAAAAAGGGAAATATGTTTATGCAAGGAAAGTAGAATGTGCTTTTGGTAAGAAAAGTCACGAGGTATGAAGATGTGCTTTTGTTAATGGAAAAAGAGAGTGACTTTGTCCTAAAGTAAAACAACTGATTGTTCCAGAATGAGACAGATTAAAAAAAATAGGACAAAATCTGAGTGAATATAAAATAGTCATAGAAGCATTGTGGAAAAGGAATCTTAGGAAAGGAATTTTTCATTTCAATTATCTTTCAAAAGTTAAAAAATTTTTTAACATCAAAAGTACATTTATGCAAAATTAGAATTAGGTTTGCTGTCTGTTAAAGGGCCAAAGTTCCTTGGACTCCTCATCTGCTCTAGATAAGAGATTGTGAAAGATTTTTTTCTTTGTTTTACCCATTTGGGTAATCTACAATTTACTGTGCTTCACATTGTCACCATTAGGTCTTTGATTATTTGGGAAAAAACAGTCTTTTCAATATTTAAAATCTCAGTTTTGTTTACAATTATGTAAACTTCTGCATTTGCCTCTAAAATCTTCTGTTTCTGTGGTTAAATACATGATTAAGTATTGTTTCATAATGATCTGCAATCTTATTTAATCAAATGTTCAAATTTTTGACACTTTCCTAAAATCACATTCCAAAGAGAGTATTTATGACTTCATACTAAACTTCGAAATTTCCCAGTGGCCCCTGGAAAATCTCAAAGGATTCTATCTGGCCTGGTAGATGTTTAACTAATTAGGTCTATTTGATATGTTAAATTACATGGGAAGTATTATCAAATAAGAAATGATAGTAAGTCATGTTATATTATATTTGTATGAATGCATATTATTAATATCAGTGTTCTAGAAAATGTATGAAATTCCTAGAAATCTGTTATGCTCTGGTATAATGTTTCCAGTTATTATCTTAAATGTTTTATGTCATAGAAATAACAAACTTTCTTATCAATTCCATTAAAATGAATAATCATCAGATCTTTATGATGGACATTTTTAAGTCTTTTGTTATTTATATACAGTTAGTGTGTTATTCTGATGCTTTTGTGAAAGTGAGATTCAATGAAAGGGTCCTACCAAGTACTCTTGTTTTTTGATATATAAAATATTTATTTTATCTAAAATCCATCTTCCCGAGTTCTCCCACAGAGCAGGAATAATTCAATATAAATTTTGTTTTGGAACATTTTTCTGGCATTCTCATAGTTCCTTAAAGTAGATATACTGATTCTAACATTGAGAAACATACATATATTTCTACCAGGATATGTACAGACATCTAGATACATTCTTGTGCTTCAATATGTATATTAAACTTCAAACATTTATTTCAGATATTTTGCCTATTTAGTACTTTCATTTTTGAATGGATTTTAAATTTGTATTTGTATTTTTATTTTTAAATTAAATTTATTGCCATGACATTAGTTAATAAAATTCTATAGGTTTCAAGTATACTATTTTATAATATAGCATATGTATATTACATTGTGTTTTTACCACCTGAAGTCATATCTCCTTCCACTGTCATATATTTGACCCCCTTTACCCTTTACAACCTCTCCCCTAGCAAGTAATCTCTACCACTGACACCATCATCAAGCCTTGAGTATATATTTCACTACAGAAGGATCCACCTGACATCTGGTCCTGTGTAAATGCCAGAGACCTCGAAATCAAAGTGACTAGAAAGAGAAGTAGCCAACATCAGTGTAGATTGCTTTTTCCCAAGGCATTAGATTAAAAAAATTTCCTTCCATTTCTTCTTCCACCTCTGATCGTCATTTTCCTAATTCTTACATAATGAAAGTCTTTGTGATTCTTTTGTTCACTTTTTCCTTGCCTCGACCTGAAAAGGTAATGCCATTGTTCACATGTCTCAGGTGGTTGCAAAGGAGGGTATCCAACCTCCAATGAACTGTTGGATTTACCTTGATCCTGGTGATCCTGTAGTTTTCTCTGATCACTACAAACTTCTCCCTGATTTCCATTTTTCCGTTTTTCTGAAGTAAGCTTACTGGATAAACACTTCTGGGGAAGTGGTGATACAGTTACATGAAATACATAAAGAGACCAGTTGGTTTAAAGAAGTATCCTCTCTTTGGGATCATTTATGGACTTAATTCTAGTGGCTAAACAGTGTCTTAATTAGCTTCTAGTTTGAGAGAGGATGGTGTCTGAGGTGGTGCTGCTATGGTGTGAGCTTCCTAGGATGCAATGAGGGAGAAGTTGCAGTAGTTGAGAGTCCAGGTGGGAAAGGTTTCATACTTTTATTCCTGATATATATTATGTGCTTATTCAATGTCTGTCTCTCCCACTAGACTGAAACTTTTGTCATGGTATAGAATGTGTCAGTTATACTCACCTTTTACCCTTAGGACCTAGCAGAATGCCTGACATTCAGTAGGAACTCAAAATATTTGTGAATACATGAATAAATCTTACCTTGGAAGAGGTTTATTATTGTTATTTTGATACTGTATTAATCTGTATTAAATTTAAAAAATTAAAAAATAACAGCTTTTATAACTTTTCATTACTTAGTACTCTTCAATTTTTTATTTCTCAAATGTATGGATCCCAGAGTTGTATGTATGTTTTAAATCTCTGCTGGAGATTCTTAACTGGGCTACACTAAGCTCAAGGTAGTTCACACTTAGGCTTCAGGGACCTATGAATATGTGCATGGATATATTTTTCTGGGGAATGGACTGCTGGTATTCATTACTACTCAAAGAGATCACTAACCAGCCTTTCTCCAAACATTAAAACCAATTAGATTAGCCAGTGATGGGCATATTTGAAATGTTATTTTGTAGTTTTGTAGAAGGACGCAGAGTAAAGATCTAGGGATCTAGAAAAATTAAGTGCTATTGCCTACTTAAAGTTTATAATCTTACTGGGTCCCAATATTATGATATATGAAATGAAAATATTAAAGATGTAAAAAGATGACCTCTACAGGCCCTTGTAACTTTTATGTTCTTATGTTTTACAACCTAAATACTGGTCTCCCAATAGGCTTATGAAACCTTATGTTTGTTGATTTGAAGCAAATCTCCACTGTTAAGTGAATGAAGTTCAATTTCTGGTCTTTCATGAGATTCAGATTATTATCCATCACACTTAAGAAGTCATTTGTCAACTTGTATTCTTGTAGGTAATTTTTTACATTTTTTTCATGTGCCCTTCAACTGAAGAGATAGTTTATTTCTTACTTCCTTGTTCTATCATAGGTAATTTGAATTCCTGATCTTATTTCCATGGTACTGAACTTTGTGTACAGCTGTGGTTCTCAAAGTGGCTTAGTGACCCTTGAAAGTCCCAGAGATCCCTGCAGAGGGTCTGTGAGGTCAAAATTATATTTATGATAATATTAAAATCTTATTTGCCTATTTTCACTCTCATTTTTCATCAGTATACAGTAGGATTTGATATCACAACAGATGAAATGCAGAAACACATTTAAGGATCCAACTGTCTTTTATTAAGCTAGGCATTAAAGAAATTTGCAAAATGTAAATGAATGCTACTCTTCTAATTCTTGGGAGGTATATAGTTATTTTTCATAAAAATATGTAACTTATGTTGATATACAATGGGTTTATTATAGTTTTTGAGTATAAAGAAGTTCTGAACAAATTGATGAGGTGGAGAAACTATAGTTACCTAAGAGCAATATTTCCAGTCCAGGCTTTTATCTTCCTCATGCAGTCATTTAGAAGAGAGATAACATGGCTCTATTGCTCTTGGTGTCCCTATTTGGGTCTTGCAAACATAGTGCAGATCAGCAAGATGACATGGTCGAGTTAGCAGAGGGACATTTCAGGTAGAGAACTTGCTGGAAACTCACTTTATAACTTTTGAGGCTGTAATTTCCATCCCTCCCAACTCTCTTCTGGATTAGAGATGATGAATGGGTCTAGTAGATGACCCATAGAATATGCTACCATGAAATAAATCTATGTTACCCCCGTTTTAGGACAGTTGCCAGTCCAAAAGGTCTTAGACCATGAAATCCTATAGCAGACTACTTCCTCCTTCCCACCTCCCACCCCCAGCCCTGAAACAGCAGCTTGTCTCCTGAGGTAGTTTCTCTGAACAGGAAATATACATGGTCTTTTCACAAATATTTTATTGAATAATATTTGAACCATTTTATATAATCATTTAAGAAGAAAAATAAAATTCCTAGAGGCTTTCCTGCCAGGCCAGCCCCATCTATGAGCAATTACTCTCAGGTTCTGAGTACTAGCAATACCCAAGTGCTTGTTGGAAGCAACATTTCTATTATTGTTAATGATGAAAATGTTTGGCTAGGGAGTATATCCATTTTCCTCTTTGTCATTTATAATAGATTACTCACAGTAATCCTAACTGGAGAGTATATTTTTATGACAGTTGTGCTTCAGAAAGAGAACAGAAATCCTGAGTTATTGGTTATTAAGTTTTGCCTATATATACCCTGCTCATTTCAAGGCAACTGTGAAAGTAGAACGTATTAAAAAAATCATTTAGTTTTTCTATCAAATTATTTTAACTGTATCTTAAAATAAATGGAGGAGAAATATGGCAAAATGTGTTACTACTAGATATTGAAAACTCAAAGCTGCAATATGGTAGATATACATATATATACACATATATATAATTACAGCATATCAAACCATCATTTTGAAAATTAGACATGTTTTAGGTGAAATTAATTTCTTTTGGAGCTCTGCTTGAGGAAAATGCAGAAACTTATAACTACATTTTTCTGTCTTTTCAAGAAAATAAAAAAGGAAACATTTGAAAAAATTAATGTATTTCTTTTGCCTTATTGGGTTGACATCTCAAAATCTTGAACTCAAAGGTTCAATTAGAAATGTTTTTTAATCTGGTCAAGATGGCAGCATAGGTAAACACAGATCACATCCTCACACAACCACATCAAAATTACATCTAAACTCCAGGGCAACCATCACTCAGAACCATCAGAAATTGAATTAAATGGAAGTACTACAACTATGTAATTAAAGAAGAAACCATATCAAGACTGGTAGGAGGAGTGGACTTGCAGAAGAGTCTGTTCCCACACCCACATATGGTGGATAAAAATTGGGAGGGCTATTTCAGGAACAAGGGGTCCCAGCACCACAGCAGGTCCCTCCGCCTGTGGTTCAAGTGCCAAGGAGATATGTTCCCCTAACTTCTGGCTGAAAAAACCAGTGAGGACTGGGGCTATGAGGAGACAGAAACTGCTGGAGTTTTAGGAAGTCCCTTTTAAAGGGCCCATACACAGACTTATTCAGACTCACTCCCTCTGAGCTCCAGTGCTGGGCAGCAGCTTGAAAGGCACCAGAGACATATGGGTAGGAACTGAAGTGTCTGGCATCAGCATGAGAGCTGGGGGCAGCTTTTTCCCAGATAGCAGTGCTGGCAGAGGCCATTATTCCTTTTATGAGCCCTTCTCCCACAGAGCCAGCAGGTGAGCACCATATCTAAAGTTCCATTAACCTGGCTCACACTGTTTGTCCCACCCTGGTGATTTCCTGAGCCTCTGCCACACCCAATTTCTGGCCCATCCAAGCTGTTTCTAGTGGCTTTTCCACACGAATGGCTTCTCTTGGCTCATGGTTCAGATTTTCCTAAATTATCTCAAACAAACAACATCTGGCCTCAGCTAGTCCTGTACCACTCAATAAGTGGCCCCAGGCCTGGCACTATCAGCAGCTGGCCTTGGTTCACAGTTTGTATCTGCTTTGGTACCTCCACGCCCAGTACAAGTAGCAGCCATCTGCAGATCACT
This sequence comes from Trachops cirrhosus, assembly GCA_028533065.1. NCBI lineage: Eukaryota > Metazoa > Chordata > Mammalia > Chiroptera > Phyllostomidae > Trachops > Trachops cirrhosus. The sequence continues at coordinate 30,961,135 of CM052538.1, forward strand.
TTGTAGCTTATACTGGGTGGCCTCAGATATAACACAGGCAGTGGCTGATCTTTGCCTGCAGCTTCTGGGTGGCCCCAGAGCCTGGCCATCCAACGGATGGCTACAGACCATGTCAGAGTACCACTACCCAACCACCACCATAAGTGGCATGCTCAAGTGGCAGACTCAGTGGGTACCACGGCCCTCCTGAAGTAAGTCTTGCTCTGTGGAGTGGGCCCCTGCACAGCTGATCCTCCATGGTGGTCAGAGGTTGGTGGTCTGTGGTCACATCTAGTCCTTTCAGCTGATTGGCTTGGGTAAATCCCTTCAATTGACCTAATAGCAATCAAGGTTCAATTACAAGAGGCTATAAACAACCCATACCTTGAGTAACTCATCTTAGGTGATAGGGGAGGCTGTGCCACTGGACCCTACAGGACATCTACTACATTGGGTCACTCCACCAAGTCAGAGAGTCAAAACAGCTTTACCTATTACATAGAAACAAACACAGGGATACTGCCAAATGAGGAGACAAAGAAATGTGGCCCAAATGAAAGAACAGAATAAGACTCCAGAAAAAAGAAAACAAAATAGAGACAAGCAATCTACTAGATGCAGAGTTCAAAGCACTGGTTATGAGGATGCTCAATGAACTTTTGGAAAGAGCAGATGAACTTAGAACATTAACAGCGTAAAAAAGATCAGAAAACCACAAAAAATAATGAGTCAGAAATGAAGGAAACACTAACTGAAATGAAGAACAATTTATAGGAAATCAAGAGTAGAGGGGATAAAGCCAAGAATCAAATCAGTGATTTGGAATATAAGGAAGCAAAAAACACCCATCAGAATAGCAAGAAGAAGAAAGAATTCAGAAAAATTAGTGTGAGGAGCCTCTGGGCAACTTCAAGTGTAACAACATAGCATCATGGGGGTGCCAGAAGGAGAAGACAGAAAGCAAGAAATTGAAACCTATTTGAAAATATAAAACAGAAACCTTTCCTAAGTTGGTGAAGGAAATAGACATACAAACATAGGAAGCACAGAGAGTCCCAAACAAGATGAACCCAAAGAGGCTCACAACAAGACACATCATAATTAAAATGCCAGAGGTTAAAGACATTGAGAGAATCTTAAAAGCAGCATGAGAAAAGCAGTAAGTTACCTATAAGGGAGCTCCCATAAGGCTGTCTGCTGATTTCTCAAGAGAAAATGCAGGTTAGGAGGGATGGGCAAGAAATATTCAAAATGATGAAAAGCAAAGACCTACAAACAAGATGACTCTACCCAGCAAAGCTATCACTTAGAATAGAAGATAAAGAGCTTTCCAGACAGAGAAAAAGCTAAAGGAGTACATCACCACCAATCCAGTAGTATATGAAATGTTAAAGGATCTTCTTTAAGAAGAAAGTCAAAATATGAACAATAAAATGCTAATAAGTGCATATCCATCAATAAATGAATCTAAAAAAAGTGAACAAACAAACAGAACAGAAATACAATCATAAATACAGAGAACGTTGTAATGGTTGCCAGATGGGAAAGGTTTTGGGGCGGTGAGTAGAAAAGGTGAAGAGATTAAGAAGTACAAGTTGGTAGTTACAGAATAGTCATAGGGATGAAAAGTATAGCATATGAAAGATAGTAGCCAAAGAATATATATGCATGACCCATGGACGTGGGCAATGATTGCCTACTGGAGTGAAGGACAATGGGTGGAAGGGCGTGAAGGGGGAAAATTGGTACAAATGGAATAGCATAAACAATAAAATATTATTTAAATAAAATATTTAAATAAATAAATAAATAGAAAATATGTATTTGTCAAGAAAGAATGAGCAGTAACCCACATGAATCTTACAGAGCACAGGAAAGAATTGAACTCTAAAAGAGCAAGAGGAATGAAAACAAATATAAGAGAATTCAGTAACATCACTAGCTGGTGATTAAGATTTCTAAGTGGCTTATTTGAGTAGAAGATAAAAAAGTGGAGGTCTATAATATAATTTTAGGCTACATCAGCGTTAAATTTTTGAATTTATTGGGGTGACATCGGTTAATAAAAATATATAGGTTTCAGATGTATATTTCTTTAATACAACATCTGTATGTTGTACTGTGTGTTCACTGCCCAAAGTCAAGTCTCCATCTGTCACCATTTATCCCCCTTTTTCTCTTTTCTACCTCCCACACTATTCCCTGTTCCCTCTGGCATTTACCTTTATTACCCAGTCCCCTAATCCCTATCACCTCTGACAGCTGTCAGTATCTTCTCTTTATCTATGACTCTGTTTTTATTTTGTTTGTTAACTTATTTAGTTCATTAGATTCCATATATAAATGAAATCATATGGTATTTGTCTTTGGCTGACTTATTTCATTTAGCATAATACTCTCCAGGTCCACCCATGCTGTTGCAATAGGTAATATTTTCTTCTTTTTTATGATTGATAGTATTTCACTGTATGAATGTACCACAGCTATTTTATCTACTTATCTACTGGTAATGAGAAGCACTTGGGCTGCTTCTAAATCTTGGTTATTGTAAACAATGCTGTAATGCACATAGGGTATATACATTCTTTTGAGTTAGTGTTTTGGTGTTTTTTGGATGTATTCCTAGAAGTGGGATTGCTGGGTCCTGAGGCAGTTCCATTTTTAATTTTCTGAGGTATCTCCATACTGCTTTCCACAGTGGCTGTACCAATTTGCATTTTCACCTAGAATGTACAAGGGATCCTTTTTTTTCACATCCTTGACAATACTTGTTTGTTGATTTATTGATGATAGCCATTTTGACAGGTGTGAGGTCATATCTCATTGTGGTTTTAATTTACATTTCTCTGATGATTACTGACATTAAGCATCTTTTCATGTCTATTAGCCATTATTATGTCCTCTTTAGAGAAGAGTCTATTAAGGTCCTTTGCCCATTTTGTAACTGGATTATTTGTTTTCTTGGTGTTGAGTTGTATAAGTCCTTTAAAAATTTTGTATATGAAGCCCTGTTTAGATGTATTGATGAATGTGTTCTCCCATCAGTGGAATGTCTTTTCATTTTGGTGATGGTTTCCTTTGCTGCGCAAAATCATTTTAGCTTGATGTAGTCCCACTCATTGTTTTCCCTTGCGGTGATATTTTCCCTGAGGTGATATATCAGAAAAAATATTGCTGTGAAAATTGTCTGAGATTTTACTGCCTATGTTTTCTTCTAGGGTTTTTTATGGTTTTAAGTCTTACATTTAAGTCTTTAATCCATTTTGTATTTATTCTTGTGTATGATGAAAGAAGTTTGAATAATTTTATTTTTTCACATATCTGTCCAATTTTTCTGACACCATTTATTGACTAGATTATCTTTACCCTACTGTATGTTCTTGCCTCCTTTGTCAATTATTAATTGACCATAAAAGTGTGGGTTTATTTCTGCTCTCTATTTTTCCCACTGATTTATATGTCTGTTTTTGTGCCAGAACGATGTTGTTTTGATTAGTATGGCCTTGTAGTTTGCTGTCAGGTAGTGTGATTGGTCCAACTTTGTTTTTCTTTCCCAAGATAGCTATTTGAGGTCTTTTGTGATTCCATAATTTTTTTTGGAATATTTGTTCGAGTTCTGAGGTAGGACATTGGTATGTTTGTAGGAAAAGCATTGAATCTATAGATTGTTTTGGGTGATATGGGCATTTTAATATGTTAATTCTTCCTATCCATGAACACATTATATACTTCCACTTGTTTGTATTCTCTTCAGTTTTTTTCTTTAATGTCATGATTTTCCAAGAACAGGTCTTTTACAATCTGTTAAATTTATTCCTTGGAATTTTATTTTTTAAATACAATTGTAATTGAGATTGTTTTCTTAGTTTCCCTTTCTGATAGTTCATTATTGGTGTATAGAAATGAAACTGATTTCTGGATATTTATTTTTTATCCTGCTATTTTACTGAATTCATTTATCACTTCTAGTATTAACAGTTTTTTGGTAGAGTCTTTAAGGTTCTTTACATACAGTATCATGTCATCTGCAAATAATAGCTTTTTACTTCTTTCTTTCCAATTTGAATGTCTTTTTTGTTTCTTCTTCTGTCTGATTGTTGTGGCTAGGACATTCCAGGACTATGTTGAATAAGAATGGTGAGAGCACACATCTCTGTCCTTTTCCCAATGTAAAGGGAAACACCTGTAGATTTTGTCCATTGTGTATGATGTTGGCAGTAGGTTTGTCATATATGGGCTTTATTGTATTGAGGTGTGCTCCCTGTATTCACACTTTGCTGAGAGTTTTTTTTTAATCATAAATAGGTGCTGAACTTTATCAAATGCTTTTTCTGAATTTATTGATATGATCATGTGGGTTTTATCCTTCATTTTGTTTACATTGTGTATCACATTGATTGATTTGCACATATTGTACCAATCTTGCATTCCCTGAAATAAAGCCAAATTCATCATGATGTATCATCTTTTTAATGTATTGCTGGATCTGGTTTGTTAATGTTTGGTTGAGGATTTTACCATCTATGTTTATCAATGATATTGGCCTATAATTTTCTTTCTTTGTAGTAGCTTTATTTGGTTTTGGAATTAGGATAATGCTGGCCTCCTAAATTGAGCTTGAGAGTCTTCCATCCTCTTGAATTTTTTGGAATAGTTTGAGGAGCATAGGTGTTAGTTCTTTGAATGGTTGGTAAATTTACCTGTGAAGCCATCTGGTCTAGAGCTTTTGTTTGTTGGGAGTTGTTTTCTTTATTACTGCTTTAATTTCACTAGTTGTAATCTGTCTAGTAAGATTCTCTGGTTCTTCCTGATATAGTTTTGGAAGACTGTATGTTTCTAGGAATTTGTCCATTTTGTCCAAATTGTCCAGTTTGTTGGCATATAGTTGTTTGTAATATTTTCTTACAATCTTGTATTTCTTTGGAATCAGTTGTTACTTCTTCTCTTTCATTTATGATTTCATTTATTTGTGTCCTCCCTCTTTACTTTTTTATGAGTCTGGATAAAGCTTCTCAATCTTCTTTATGTTTTCAAAGAACCAGCCCTTGGTTTTATTGGTCTTTTGTATTACCTTTTTAGACCCTATTTTGTTTGTTGCTGCTCTAATCTTTATTACTTTCTTTCTTTTACTCACTTGGTTGTTCTTCTTTTTCTCGTTCATTTAAGCACAAAGTTAGATTGTTTATTTGAGATTTTTCTTGTTTATTGAAGTAGTCCTCTAATGCTATGAATCTTCCCTTTGGGTGTTCTTTCACTGTGTTCCATAGATTTTTGTTTGTTGTGTCCTCATTTTCAGATTTTAAGGTTTCTTTTCATTTCTTTTTTGATGTCACTGTTAATCCATTCCTTGTTTAGTAACATGTTATTTAGTCTCTTGTGTGTGCTTTTCTCTTGTGACTGATTTTCAGTTTCATACCATTATAATCAGAGAAGATACTTGATATGATATCAGTATTCTTAAATTTATTGAGACTTGTTTTGTGTTTTAACATGTGTTGTATCCTAGAAAATATTCCATGTGCACTTGAAAAGAATGTATATTCTCCTGTTTTGGGGTGAAATACTGTAAGAAATCAATTAAATCCACTTGATCTAGCGTGTCATTTAAGGCTGCTGTTTCCTTGTTGATTTCCCATCTGGGAAATCTATCCATTAATGTAAATGGGGTGTTGAATTCCCCTCTATGACTGTATTATTGTCAGTCTCTCTTTTTATGTTCACCAAAATAGGTCCTCCTATTTTGGGTGCAGAAATGTTTACTGGGTTGTATCCTGTGCTGGACTGATCCCTTTAATATTATGTAATGCCATTCTCTGTCTCTTATCTCTGCAGTCATTTTGAAGTCTATTTTGTCTGATATAAGTATTGCTACCCCAGCTTTTTTTCATTTCCATTTGCATCAAATATCTTTTTTCATCTATTTGCATCAAATATCTTTTTTCATCTCTTTGATTTTAGTCTGTGTGTATCTTTCATCCAGAGTTGGGTCTCTTGTAGACAGCATATGTATGGGTCATGTTTTCTTATCTATTGTTGTGGGGGACAGGGAAGGCTGGCATCATAACCAAGGTTGAGTGCTTAACAAACCGCACTTGATTGCTTGCATCTGCAAGGTAGATCAAGCCAGCAGCTGATGACAGCTGGAACCCGCAGGGGTTGAACAGGAGATAAATAACCACAAGCTTCAACTCTATGTGCTACAACTTTTGCAGAAGACATATGTATCAGTTAGATACCCTGGGAACGGAACAATCTGTGCCTTCAGCATCTCCCTAAGTTTGCAAAACATCCTTGAGCTCTATCTAACCTACCCCTATAAAATAAATGCAGAGACCATGTTCGTGGTTCATTGTCTCTCCATCAGAGGACAATGTCCCACCTGGTCCCCGCTTTTCCTTAAACTGTCTGTATTGTGTTTTTTCTAATCTCCCATCACCCCCATACAGGTGCCCCCACTCCACACTGGTCATGGTAATCTTGCTACTCTATGTTTTTTTATTAGAACATTTAAGCCATTTACATTTAAAGTGGTTATTGATAGGTACGTATTTATTGGCATTTTCTTCTTTATAATTAATTATGTTTCTCTGCTGTTGTAGTAGTTGTTGTTCTTCTTTCTTCTACTCCTTTCTCCTTCTCCTTCTCCTTCTCCTTCTTCTTCTTCTTTCTTCTTCTATTTAACATTTGTTGTAACACTGGTTTGGTGGTAATTAACTTCTCTAGCTTTTTCTTGTCTCAAAAGCTCTTTATTTATCCTTGAATTTCAAATGATAGCTTTATTGGATATAGTAGTCTTGGTTACAGGTCCTTGCTTTTCATCACTTTGAACATTTAATGCCAGTCTTTTCTGGCTTGAAATGTTTCTGCTGAGAAATCATCTGAGAGTCTTACTGGAGTTCCCTTGTAGGTAACTGTCATTCTATCATTGCTTTTAAGATTGTCTCTTTGTCTTTAAGCTTTGCAGTTTTCACTATGATGCATCTTGGTGTGGGAGCTTTTTGGGTTCAGCTTGTTTAGGAATCTCTGCACTTCCCGAACTTGTATGCTGTTTTCTTTTACCAGGTTGGGAAATTTTTTGTCATTATTTTTTAAATTTAATCTGTATTTTATTTTTTTCCATTTAGTAATTATCTTCAAATATGTTCTGAATCTCTTGCTCTCTTTCTTCTCCTTATAGTGACTTTATTATGTGTCATGTCCCAAAGGTCCCTTAATTTATCTTTATTTTTCAAAAAATTCTTAGTTCTTTTTGATACTCTCTGCTTGAGTGATTTTTTTCTACCTTGTCTTCCAAATCACTGTTTCAATCCTTTGCTTTATCCATCTACTCTTTATTCTTCTAGTGTGTTCTTTATTTCAGGTAATATAGTTTTAATTTCTGACTAGCTTTTTTTATGATTTCTATGTCACTTATTTACACTTGCTATCTTTGTTAAAGTTCTCACTTTGTTCATTGAAAATCCTTATAACCCTTTTTTAACTCTATATCTGCTTAATTGCTTGCCTCCATTTCATTTAGCTCTTTTTATTGAGATTCTTTTAATTTTTTTTCCAAATGGAGCTTGTTTTCTTGTCTCCCCATTTTGGTTGCTTCGTTGTGTTTGTTTCTGTGTGTTAGGTAAATCTGCTATGACTCCCGGTCTTGGTAGGGTGGCCTACTATGGTGTATATCCTGTGGGACCAATTGGTATAGTCTCCTTGATCACCTGAGCTGGGTGCTCCAGGAATGTTTCATGTGTAGGTTCTGATGGCCCTCCTATTGCAATTGAGTCTTTTTTTAAAATTTATTTTTTAATCATTATTCAAGTACAGTTTCTATCCTTTACTCCCATTCCAGCCAACCCACCCATCCCTCCCCTCCTCCCTCCCATTTCCAACCCCCCTAGTTTTTGTCAATATGTCCTTTATATTTGTTCCTGTAAACCCTTCCCATTGTAATTGAGTCTTGATTACTATTGGTACATTTGTGTGTGGGGTCAACCCTCTGGCTAGCTGACTGTGAGATTCGAGCTTTACCAGAGTATCGGCTGTTGTGCAAGTGCTGAGCACACAGCAGAATTTACATCAGTAGGGTCTGGTGCCTTCTGAAATCTCCCTTTGGATATGCCATTTGTGAAGCTAATAGGATTCTGCTTTGACATTTTTAAAGCTGGCCACTGGGTGTATTGGTTCTGGAGCCACTGGGGTAATACTCTGGTGTGGGCCAGTGTCAGACACTGCCTGTGATGGCTCTGGGTAACCTGTATGGAGCTACAAAATGATCCATAGTTTGTAGTTGCCTTTGCTGGGCCTAGGTGTGTATGGGAAAGACTAAGCTATGCACCAAGATTGGCTTCCACTGGCACCAAACTTGGGGGCAGGTCAGCAAAAGACTCAAGACACTCCAAAATCTGCCCCCACTTGTCTTTGCCTGCTGGCTTCCTGTTAGGCTGAGTCACTGAGAGAGCCACTTGTGGTACTTGAGTTCCATGAGGTATGTTTTCAGTGAGTTACCAAGTAGGAGTGAGTGGTGTTCATCAGACTGATAAAGATTTAAACTCAGTGTCAGTTCTGGGCCTGAGCCCCCTCATCAAATGTCCCTGGGTATACCAACTCTAGCTGCCACCTGCTGGGTGGCCGCACACTTTTGTGTGTGTGTGGGGGCATCTCAGGGAGTCATCAGGCTAAGGCCAGCAGAATTTATCAGACCTAAACAGACTAAGATTTGATCATGTGAAAGGAAGGCTCTGCACCGGTTAGGCATGTGAGAGAAAAATGGCCCCTGTTTTAGAGCTGCACAACTTACTCTGTCCTGGATTCTGCACAGACCTTGGCAGTGCGGGGCCACCAGGAGTCTGGAGGTGGGGTTGCTGGGAGTCCAGAGATGGGGCTAGTGGATCTCCTGTGAGGGAGAGGCACCAATAAGGCTTATGGGAACATGGGCAGAATTGCCCCTGCCCCAAAGCCACACCCCTTAGTCATTGATACCTCCTGAGTCTACTCAGACCTCTACACCCCAGGCCATGCAGCTGATTCCTCAGCAGGATATGAGCACCACAGAATTTTGCAACAGGGAGTCCAAAGGTTGGGGCTGTTGCATTGTCTCAGGTTGATGCCTTTTTGCGTGGAGTGCTCCATTCTAGAATGATGGCATCTGCAGTGTGGAAAAGTGACTCAACACAGGGGTCCTGGCACTCTCCCCTTAGCTCTCTCCCCAGAGGCACAAGTCCCAGTCTCTTCTCACATGACTCTAGTCCACTCTGCACTCCCTTTGCCAGAGCCCAGGGTAAGGGGTTTCAAATGCGATTTTGTACATTGGCCCTTTAAGAGGGCACCTATGTCTTTAGCAGACTCCTGTCTCTCCCTGGCAGAAATTTTGCTGATTTTCACAGACAAGTGTTATGTGGGTAACTCTTCCTGGCTCTGGTGCACTGGGCTTGGGAGCCTGGCTTGGGGTTGAGATTCCACAGTCCTCAGAGGGGGGAACACTTGCAACCTTAATATCCCTCTGGAATCTCAGCCACTGACCATGAGAATGGGGCCAGCTGTTTTTGCATCTCTGCCCTTCCTACCAGTCTTGATGTGACTTCTGTAAATCCTTGACTACAAAACTTCTGATCAACTAGTCTTCAGTTGGTTATTCAGGGTGATTGTTTTATATTTTAGTTGTAATTCCAGTTTCATTCTGGGAGGAGGTAGGTGTATCATTCACCTACTCTGATGCCGTCTTGGATCCTCTATCATTATAATTTGACACATAGTTTCTAGGTTCTTTGAGTTATTAAAAAGAGAGAAAACCTGGGAGAAGAAATATTAGCATAAAAGACTAAATTTTATTTAATGAGCATAGGCAGAATTATTTCAGAGGAAGGATTTATGAAATGGTGCTCCAGCCTATAAAATTACTATTAAAGTATTAATTGCTATATATATTATTATTAATATTTTTCAATCCTCACCTGAGGATATGCTTATTGGGTGGAGAAAGAGAGGGGGAGAGAGACAAGGAGAGAGAGAGAGGGAGAGAGAGATAGAGAGATGTGAGAAACATTGATCAGTTGCCTCCTATACATACCCCAACCAGGGATCAAACTTATAACCCAGGCATGTGTCCTGCAACCTTTTGGTGTATGGGATAATGCTCCAACCAACTGAGCCACTGGGCCAGCGTGTTATATATATTATTATTAACTAACCTAGTCTACCTAGGAATCTTTACATATGCTAATGCTTAGTTAGACTAAGCATTTCCCATTAAAGAGTATCACCCATTAAAGAGTAATACTGTTGGTTATTCTATATAGAATTCTTTATTAAAATGTCACAAATATCACACCATTTATCTGATCAATCAGCATGTCCTTTGGCTTTCTCTTCAACATATATCTACATTCTCACTACTTCACACCATTTTTTGTTATCCCTTCTCATTGTGCCATTGCTACCACCATAGTCCCAACTGCCATTATCTTTAACTTGTGCCATTTTCATAGCTTCTTAATTCTTTTCACCTTTGCTCACCTCTACGACTTGTCCCACCCCCACCTCTTCTATTCTCTAGACAGCAGCCAAGATAATAATTCTAAAACATAACTTGGATCGTTTTACTTTGTCCATTCAAAACCTATAGTGGGTTATAGAGACTTACATACAAGGAAAAAATAACTGCCAATCATCATGTTCTTATTTTCTCTAGTGTTCCCTTAGCTGATCTTTCCCACTCTTGCCTCTCAGAGGTCTCCCTTAGCTTCTCTATCATTTGCTTTACCGTTTCTTTAACAATATTGATGCCAGTGACTTGCTATAGAATCAGGGAGCTTTGGTAAACTTCAATGTTCTGATTTTATCTTGCTACAAAGGTAGATGAATTTCAGTGTGGTCTTCTTCATTGACAAACAGTATGTACTTAACAACAACCATTATCATGATATATCACCACTAATCTGGTTTTGTAGTTTCAAGTGGGCTTACAGTTAATATTATCATAGTCATATTTTATAACCAGTTTGATGAAAGCAAGACTTTATTTTTGTTTCTCACTTCTCCTTTAAATTCATTTCTGGATGAAAACTTAGTCATGATCCTTGGCTTTTCTTATCTATCTAGGATAGATAAATTGTACTTTAGAAATTAGAATGTCTTGCCTTTGACAATAATCAAAACCCTAAACTTGCTTGAAATCAAGAATTTTGTATTCATTTAGACAGACCCACATGGGCAGGTCATCTATAATAGAGAGGAAGAAAGCCATTCTCTTTCTTTTTTCACTTCTACCTCAGCTGAGTGATTAGGGTTTCAGTTTCCTCTGGGATGGGTACCTGGGGAGAGAAGAGGGGAAAAGAGGTTAGGGTGGTTTTAAAACATGACCACAAATTCTTGGTCCCCGTTCCCATTCAGAGTTTTTGTTTATATACAGTATCTTAGGATTTTGGTAGGTTGGTGACTGTCTTAATCAAGGGAGTGTAGTGGATGTGATGTGTGAAATGCCTCCAGTCATTTGAGTCTTCCCAGCTGAGGGTCCAGATAACATAGGATAGAAATAAGACATTCCCACTGTTCCCCATCTGGCTTCCTGACCCACAGAATCCATGAATATAATAAAGTCATTGTTTTATGTCCCTAAGTTCAAGATGACTTGTTGCATAGCAATAGATATGTAGAACAGAAGGAAGAAATTTTCTTACTTGTATTGAACTTATACTTGTTTATTAAAACATCACTTTTGTGGGTTCTTGACCTGACTTATGTTTAGACTCTTTCCCTCAAGTTATATTTTTAGGCGATCCCTTTAGATCCTTTCTAATGGTAATGCCTAAGATGCGAGAAGAGGGTTGGACTCACAACACATCTCTACACAAGTCTGGCCTTACCAGATTATTCACATTTGCCTTTTCATCCTTAAAAGTATCATGTTTCTTCCTTGTGTTTTATTTTATTTTTTAAATCCTTACCTGAGGACATGTTTATTGGTTTTAGAGAGAGAGGAAGGTAGAGAGAGAGAAACCTTGGTATGAGAGAGAAACATTGATCAGTTGCCTCCCTAGGTGACCTGACTGGGGATCGAACCCACAACTTAGGTATGTGCCCTGACCACAGATCAAAATCATGACCTTTTTTGGTGGACAGGACAATGCTCCAACCAACTAAACCACTCGGCCAGGGCTGTTCCTTGTGTTTTATGCATAGTTTTGATTTTATAATTATGTTATGATTAGTTGTGTAGGAATCTCTCTCTAGCTAAATTTTGAGTTTCTTAAAGGCAGAGGCTGTTTTCTTTCTCTCCAAATTAGTGGAAAAAACTATATTAGACATGCAAAAATGTTAAATCATAATGGTCAATTGCAGTAATCTCCTTGGGAGAAGGTCTGTTTGTGAGGTACTACAACTGTCCTTTTAATTTTCTCTTCTAGAATCTCATTTTCCAAAGTCAGAGTTGAACCTTAAGTGATAGACTGAAAAATACTTTTTTCTTTTTCTTCTTTTTTTAAATTTTAGTTTATTCAGTACAGTATCTATCCTTTATTCCCATTCCAGCCCACCCACCCATCCCTCCCCTCCTCCTTCCCATTTCTAACCCCCTAGTTTTGTTCATGTGTCCTCTATATTTGTTCCTGTAAACCCTTCCCTTCTCCCCTGAAATTCCCCTGAAATTCCCTCCCCTCTCCCCTCTGATCACTGACAACCTGTCCTCTATTTCAGTGTCTTTTGTTATATTTTACTTGTTTCTTTGTTTTGTTGTTTAGGTTCCTGTTAAAGGCAAGATCATATGGTATTTGTCTTTCACTGCCTGGGCTTATCCTAAGAAAAAACCACCATGTATATAGGTATTTAGAGTTATTACATCTAAAATCTCTCAATCGTTCCTCCTGACACTGGTAGAATTTTCATTCCTGTTTCCTGTGCTATGTTCAAGTCTACACTTCTCAGACTTCATTGAATTATTGTTAACTTATTTTTTCTACTAGATTTGGAAATTCTGAAGGGTATCATATTTTATTGTCTTAGTATATTGTCATAGTAAATGTTCAGAAACTTTTGTTGGCCAGATGAATGCATGAATGAATGATTAATTCCCAAGGAATATTCCTGTTTAAATCAATTAAACCATAGTGTTTATGCTGAAATGTAAACCATGGTTAATATGCTGAAATTTCTTTCTGCTTCTAAGTGTTAAACAAGTGAAAAAACTAGCTATTTAATATGACAATCATTTTCAAACATTGCTTTATATTATGAACAGTTTTAAAAAAATCCTGCAAACTAAACAAAAAGCAATAAAGGAAAGCAATTGATATGAGCAGTTGAATCACTAAAGAAATAATGAGAAGTAATGGGAGAATTATTTTATGTGCATAGATGTTTAATGCATAAATCTCAATCTGTGCCAATAGCTAACCATTCTGCTCAGCTTGGAATACTTGTGATGTTGAGAAGTACAAGATGCTGGGGAAGCAGGAGATAAACAGATGAACTACTGTTTGTTGTTTCAGAGTAATGTTCTCAGATTAGCCAGATGTAAAACTTTAATTATGACTAGTCCTGTTTACTTCACATTTGACAGAAGTAACACATGCTTCAGAAATTTCTATTAAAAATATACTTGCCATTTTTTCCTGTGAAAGGCTGAATGTTAATATTCTATGTAATTCAATCCATAAAGTATTATTTTTGGCTATAAATATTATTTTTATAAAAGAACTTTTTTTCTATTATATGCTAGCTTTTAATCCATGTCTTTAGTAAGTCTGTTTTTTCTAAGTATAGATAACACTATGATATAAACACTATGATGAAACTGTTACAATTGAAGAATTTAAATGTTCATTGTATTTTTCTAGCATAGAAATATAAATAAATGTGCTTTTATAAAATTTGTGACAATTATTTTAAACAGCTTAAAAAAAGTATTTTGCTCCTCTTCCTTTGTCCTTTACTGGAGATTGTCCTTTCTCAAGTTTAGAAAGTCAGCCTTTCTAAATCAGATATTATTAGCAGTTCTTGAATTTTTAAGATTTTGATATAATTTATTCTAGGAAATAAGTGTCATTAAAATTATTTTTCCAAAGAATTACAAAAATCACACATGGCATTGTGAATAGCAAATGGTGCTCATTAAAAACAAAGAAAAAGAAATTCAATAAGGACAAAGAAAAAAATCTCACATACAAGACAAAATTTTTTTGATGAGTATGCAGGAGACATGCAATAAAAGATTCTTTGTAATGACCAAATGATATGATTATTAACATAGATAAATTAAGCAGTAACCCACAAACTGAATTTTATATGGAAACTCACGCCTCATTTACCAATTAAGTGCTCTGCTCAATGGCATGTCATTGCTTTGTGACTGAAGTTACATCAAAAGCATTGTAAACACTATTCATTCTCTCAGAAAACTGAAGAAAGACCTTGTCCAGTCTTTCAGGTGGATCCACTGAGGTGACTGTCATCATTATGAAGGAGCTGAATACCAAGTCAAAGGTTGAGGTTGGCACAATTAGAGTAGGAGAGAGAAAAAGCTGCGTGTGCTGTCCAGAGATAGCTAACACACAGCGATTTGCTTTGTCAACGTACCATACAAACAGTAACTCTTGATCTTTACTCTATCTTAATAAGTAATTATATTTTCCTTTTTCAGAATTGTAAGGAACTGAAGTGTAGTTATACTAAGCTATTTTTCAAGGTTTTGTAAGTAGTGATTGTAAATAACAAATCTGAAGGCCAAACCCTTGCAACTTCTGGTGTTAGGCTCAAGCACTTGCTCTTAAAATGTCCCTATAAAAATAAGAACAACTTATTTTCTTAATTAAATTGCAGACATTTTTCTCAAATTGTCCCAAATTCAACCTTTTTTTGGAGAGGTTGCTGTGAAAATGTTTGGCACAAATATGTTAAAGAAATAAGGATGTTTAGTTGTTTGTAAGGAACTATAGATAATTATGGCTGAACTTGAAAAACAGCCGTAAACTTTAAGGTTGGCTAAGGACAAACTTGTGAAATCTGTAATTGTCTTCAGTGCCTTCTCATGTCTCCTCCTATGTCCCTTCTATCTCCTCCTTTAGCAATCCTTTCCCTCCACTGGCTTAGTATCTTACCCTAGTGAATCCTGACCTTATGCTACCTTCGGATACCTCTCATGCTAACCAGTGGACAGCAGTGGTTAGGTGTGTGGATCGAAGGTAGACACATCAAAGTCTGAAAAATATCTGCTACTCAGAAGCTGGGTGATCTTCAGTTTCTGACCTCTCCAGGCCTAAAATTCCTCATCTGTCAACTAGACTTCATAGTATTTACCTTAGATCATGCATGTGAAAGATTTAGCCCAAATACCTGGAAAATTTTAAGTACAAAATAAGTTCCAGTTATTTTGTTGCCTCTTCTATTTTTGTCCTTGTTGCTATCTTGTCAGATTTTCGCAACCTGGTGTGATAATTAATGAAGATTTCATGGCAGATATACAAAAATACCTTTATTTAAAGAGAAAAGTTTGATGGCCTCTGATGACTTACCTACCTAGTCCCTCTTGAGTCTTAAACACCAAGGTTTAATTAGTTGTATTTAAATCATTACACATGCAAGGTCTCTACTTTTTAGTTGTTTGTTTAGTCTTTTTCCATTTCCATTTTCCATACTCCAATACTAACTACTCTAATGTATTTGATGTCTACCCTTCTGTTTGTATTCTTGTAGATTATGTATTTTTTATTTTACTTGCATGTTTTAATCTATGTAAATTGTGTACTATGTACTAGACATCATTCATTTTCATGCCCTTTTCACTTTCAGGATATTTTTAAGACCCAGGTAGGCTGAATATACTAGTCCCTCATGTTTAACTGCTGTGTAGAATTCAAAGGTGGACATCAATTCAAAAATTTTCAAAAGTTTTTACCGAAGAACTCCTTTTGGTTGAGGAGAGTGAACCTACGTACTAATAGCTTCTCAAAGTGGAGCCCGAAGCTCTAGGGTTAAGTGCCATGCTTCTTTGAAATAATTTGATTTTCATTTTAAAAGAAATCATGTGGAGTTTGCATTCTGTTTAATAATATGTCCATGTTTGTCTATTATAAAGATAACCTTTTGGATTACAGATAGTTTAATTTTTATTCTCACTAAATCCATAAAATTGAGGCTCCAAGAAGATTTACCATTTTTTCCCCTGTGAGTTGCAGACTCTGTGGACCACCAGGTATTCCAAGTTTGAGAAGCATGATCTTAATCTAAAATAAGCAGCTTGTAAATATGGGGTTTTAGGCAAAAATTTTAAGTGACAGAGAGTAACAGTTAAATCTCTTCTTAGTAGGAAAGGCTACCTTAATAAATATGCTTAGCTCTAAAAACTTGAAGCATGCCATTTACCATAGTAAACTGCCGAAGCTATTGGCTTCTGCACCAACTCAATCACAGTAATAATATAGGATAACCAAATGTGTTCCTAAAGGAACACTCTTTGAAAGAAGCCAAACCTTTAGGAGGTTACTTATGGAGTGGCACCAAGAAATAGATGTCTTATTTAGGGGTTCTGTGAATCTCCCCTTTATTTCCTTTAACTGTTCCCCAAGCCCCCAAAATACATGTATCACCTAAGTAATAACTTCAAATGCCACTCCTTCCAATCAAATGGCTTCTTGCACCTACCTCTTGCCAGTCGTTCTAGAGCCACCACTGCATTTCTGCTTTCATAGCTTTGCTAATGTTGTCTTAAGCCTTTCTCCTCTCATTTACTGTTCATCCTGTATAGTTCAGGTCAAGGATTATCTATTTTCTTGTGCTTTCCTTGATTATATTCATCATTCTGTCTCTCTGAAGTCCCTTACCACTGAATGACCCTTTAAGTTAGCCCTTTTTATTTATTCTTGTTTCATGGGTGTTTGTCTTGATTGTAAGCTCCCTGTTGGAAAGGATTACATTTCATATATTTTTGTGACTGTTCCTTGTCACCTCACATAAAAGTGGACACACAGTGTACTCTCAATAAATACTTATTATTTAGATAAATTGCTTTACCTTAGAATATTTAGTTGAATTTTAATTGTTCATGCTTTAAGCCTTGCCACACAAAGTATGGATCACAGACCCAAAGCATGGGCATCAGTCAGAAAACTTGTTAGAAATGCAGTGAAACTTTTTTCGGGTAAAAACTTGTAGAAAGGCAACCATAAACTTTTTACACTTGTTGGGAGCAATATTCTGTGCATGTACAACATAGAGGGAGGCATACAGCTCTATTATAAAATTATGTGCTATGAAAAAATTATTTTGAAATGTTGCAGGATTATTATTTTGTGGGATAACAGGTTTCTTTTTTAACAAGTCACAGGAAGTAAGAAAAATAAAAGTGTGTGAAAATACCCAGTATGTCATTGTCATTTGGAACTCAATAAGCTATTACAGTTTTGTCAGGTCCAATCTCTAAGGAAGTGAATGAAAATATATATTGTAGGCAGTCTGACCCCTATCAACACCATGCATCATGGTTAGTCCGACATCTGAAGAAGAGCAATTCTGCTCTGTCAACTTGGAGCCTCAAAGTTACTGGCAGAGGTCACTCATTCCTTCACCTTTAGCTACTGGATATCAGATTGAAATTAAAGTGAGGAGGTATGGGGAAGGTGTCCTACAGCTTCTGTCAAATTATCCTAATCTTCATTAAGATGTACTGCTAATTCAGCATGTTCTGAGGGCTCCTGACAACGATGAGAAATGTCACCCTACGACTTTAAAGGACTTAAAGGATCTGAGGCTTCTTGATTTGAGTCAATTTCTCCCTGATACATCCTGGGCCCGAGAGGGTAGGTGTCTTTCTTTGGTGCCAGCACGATTGTTGTACACCTTTGTGTTTCAGGAACACAGAATGACAGCCACATTGACTAACTGAATAAAACATAAGGCAGCAGTCCGAAGGCTGCCTGAGGTACCGGCGCTCCTACATCCTTCGCATTCAAGATTCGTTAGAGTGAAGGAGTGAAACTGTAAAAATAAATGTAACGTAAAAGGTAATAAATTACCAGAGGTTGCACCCTTTAAGTTAACAAACAAAATCCAATGAGAAAAAGCTAATTGCTGAGTTTTAAGCTTCTGCTTAAAAGTATTTATTTTGAAAAGCTATTTCTTTTAGTTGACAGCTTGCTTTCTGATGACTATCAGAAAAGTGTGGATTATGCTCTTCTCATTTGTAAGATATGTTACAAGCCACTTTATTTCTTAATAATTCAGATTCTTTGCTGAATAAAGTAGACTATGAGTACCTGGCTTTTTAAAAGAAACAAAATTCTGTGATGATAAATCACAACCACAACAGCGTCTGGTTTACTTTAGATGAAAAGTGAGAAATGTAATTAGCCTTATAAATAAAAATACAAAAAAAATTAAGAAATGGAAACCCTCAGATATTTCAATTTTGTTCTGCTTCCTTTTTTGGAAGAATTAGAATGAGTAAAGAAAGGGAGAACTGACTATAGTAACAACCTTGAAATGTATTGGAAAATATAACCCAAGTTTCCCTGGATTTCATGAAAGTGAGACTAGACTAGGGACCATGATAATAACCATGATAGCAGGAATTTCATTATTTCTTGCTTCAACCTTTAACATAGAAGCTCCAGGCAAAGGCAAAGTCCCCTGCCTGGTGTCACTGCTCTCCTGTCCAGCTCTGCTGCCTTTCTGCCAGACAGCAGTGTCTCAGGAGGTGCTGCCACTGCTGGATAAGTCACCCTCATGGATGCATTGCAGGCCTCAGCGATACCACATTGTGCAGGGTCCGTGGTAGAATGGGAAGAAATGTCTCCTCTTGGTTAGACTGCTTCAGAGGTTTCAATATAGTACTGTTGTTCATCAATATTTTATGATGTGAATAAACTCTTACAGTTTTTACTTGTAGATTCTTCTCTCTCTGAGCTGGAACCCTGATATGTCCATGGGTCTGGTACACAGATAAATTTGATTGATGGCTACAGTGAGTTAACACTCTAGTCTCTGGCTTTGTCACCAAGTCAGTTCATTGTGTCCTTTTCATTTACCCTCCATGAGTTCCTTCAACCCTTTGTGCCAGTTGATTTGAGAGACCTCACTTACTAAGACCTAATGCATATGCTTATCCCAGGCTCATCAGGCCTCAGCAATGAGACTAGCAGGTCCCACACAAACATGTCTTGGTTGGACCACCTTTCTGGGCCACTAGACATGCCCAGACATATCTGACATACAGCAATAGACACAACCTTAGTTTAAGCCCGTTGGTTTGTGTGGGCTGAAGAATTTCCTACTGCTGCATATTTGCACACCACATTTAGAAGGAAAATTGGGTCAGTGTTTTCTTACTCTTGTTGTGAAACCTTGGAAACATCAGATAGTATACGAAGTTGAGGCAGATAGTATATGAAGTTGAGGCTGTGGGAGGGTTCCCTTGCTCACCGAGTACCAACTATGTGCCGGGCACTGTGATATGTGTTACTTAATTTAATTCTCGCAACAGTCTGCTTTGTTTTACAGTTTATAATATTAAACTAAAGCAAAGAAACATAAAAAATATGCTGAGGCTGAGTTTCAATAACTTGCCCAAATTTATATAATTAGAAAGTGGTAGGTGCTTCAAACCATGGAAAATCAGACTACACAGCCCATTAATTTTTTCACTATAATATATTGAAGATATTTATATATCATTCCTATTTATTTTTAAAATTCATGAATTCCTCTCTAAATTTGGCCTCCCTTTACACATTTCTCCCCATTGCATTACTCTGAATGACATACTCATCCTTATTTTTTTTACCAGAAACTTTTCACAGTTATCGTTTTCTAGAAGAGTTGTTGTAGTATATTAGCACAATAGAGAAGGAGCTGCTACTAAGGCAAACAAGTCTAAACAATACTATCATGCTCAACACCTTGTAGCTGACGAAACATGGCTGCTTATATTCCTGGAAGGGTAGTCCTGGACATCTGCCATTTCCATTAGCGGAAGATGCTTCTGCCCAGTGATAAATGGGTTCCTGTTGTCTTACAGCATTCAGCACTTACCATGTTCAGCCAGGAGACCATCAACCCTTTATCAAATCAAGAAGTAAGAGCAAAGTTAATGCCAAAAGAGAACAACAGGGTGTGCAGTTTGGCTCACTGTTCTCTAAGTCTGTGGACCAGTAGGATTGTGTCATAAATATGCTCCCAAGAGCTCTCTGCCTGGAACTTCAATTATAGAGACAATGGGTGCATCTCCAACACAACCGCTTTGTGTGTTCCAGTATTGTTCTATGTGTTGCAACAAAGAAAATAAGTAATTAGTGGCTTTTTATGCTAAGTGCTTTAGTTGCAATTGGGTCATTATTTTTGAAATTGTTTCAGTGTTAATAATGTATTTTTGGTAAACAATACTTTATCAACTAGGAGACTCTTACAGATAGAATAGATAAGTCGATTCCACGTTCTTTTTTTCTGTGAATGTTTTCTAATCTATGTGTAATCAGTTGTAAGATACTAAATATTATACTTTTAAAATATAATCTATCAAGGTCAAATGCATGAAATCAGTTAATATGATTGCTAAGAAAATGGAAGTGTTTTACTAAATATAACTATATTTTACAATTTTGTCACTTTACATGAATTTGCAACATAGCTGCTTATGGGACGAGCAGAAGGAGGCCCTGCTCATTCACAGGCTTATTCAGTTTTCTTTTTAACACTTATCTGTTGGATACTCAGTCCGAAAAAAACTTTGGGCCAGGCAACAGGTATTCATCATTGAACTTACAGAAGTGCTCCCTGTTCTCAAGGAACTCTTCTCTCCTGACTCAGATGGTTTAGGATTAATTCCACTCATCCATGTTTTGATAATTTTGAAATTGATTTCTAATGGTTTTGTATAGTTCTATTCATGTTTTAAAGATTCACAAACTGGATATATTAGTAATCTATACTTTCTTAAATAAATAACTCAAATATATATATGTTAAACTTACCAAAACAGCAACATAGTTAACAGCTATGCCTACAACTTTTATCTATTGGTTGACAAAGCATCTGTTAGCCATGGGGAGGCAAAGGGAGAAAAATGTTATATTCTTAGTTCACACACACACACACAAAATAAAATGCTTCTAATAAAGTAACTTAAAAAGACAACTCAGTCTTGTAGTACTTCTCTTTTAGACTCAGATAATCAGAGTTGTGAAATAAATTTTTGGAGAGCAAATCATGTGGATTAAATTGGTTCTAACCTTCAACATCAAGAACAACCTCAGAAACAGAGCTAAAATGTCTTTAGTAACAGACACAAAACAAAAAACTCATGTGAAGTGGCTGAGTACAACATAATAGGGAATGTGGGGATGTCTAGGGAGATTGTCTAACCATGGAGTCTAAAAATTGCCAAGAAGTCAATATTCCTTTTTTAAAAAAACAAATGTTTTCTGTTGGCTAAAACAAAGCACTTTGATCTGAGACCCTTCTTACTGTGTTAAAGGCAATCCTCTCTGTTGCCTTTCTAAGGCATCAGTCTTTAAAAAGCAGTTGTGACTTAAAAAAGTAAAACTACTACTATTTTCTAGGTTTGAGATGGAAGCCATTAATTAAAGGAGCAATTTCACTTCAGAACGGTAGCATTTGACACCAAATGCATAACAAGTTTCATCAGAACAAGGTTTTCTTTCTGCTGGGAATCACTTATTCAATAAAAGATACCTCATACTTTCAATTACCTAGACAAAAGAAAATGGAAGATAATCTGTTATAGCTAAACAATTAGAATTCATACAAAGAAGAAGGAAGATTACAAGGTCATATCAGAGCCTGGTTTTTATATTTATGGGAAAAATTATTCCTTACTATGAAGGAAATTGGAATTTTATGTGTCCTACTTTAAATATCCACAGTCTTTCTAAAATCATAGAAAACCATGCTTCCTTAACCTGGCATTAAGAATTTTGTGTTTGGAAATGTGATACTTTAAAACCTTTTTGCTTATAGGAGGTAGGAAATATAAGACAGACAAACCACTCAGGCTGCCAACGCCAGCCCTTTTGAGAAATAACAAAATCTCTCCGAATCATTAAATGAATGCATTTATCCTAAAAATCAGACCATCTCTGCTATAAAGTTTTATTTTCTTAGAAAATATACAGATCAAAGCATTTCATTTTATGAAGTGTGCGTTAATGACCACGAAGTTATCAAAAAAGGGTTCCAGCCACTGTGTCCTTGCCCTTGACAGCTTACAAAAGACCGCTTTTTTATGATGCAGTTCTCCTAGGAATCTGGTACACAATCAGTAATTGATTTTACTGAGAGATCTAATTGTTTGATAAAAGCATTATTTCATCCTTTAGAATTGTAACCCTGGGGGAAGAGGTCTTGACTCTTCTTTTACGGTCTGGAAGAGGTATGACTCTAGATTAAATGGAACTGCGTGGTTGACTGTTTTGAATTAATTGATTGGTCGTTTCAACCAAATAACCAGTTTACCCTTTTTCCCTCCCACTTTCATTTAAGTTGTTTTTTTTTTTTTCCTGAGCAGACTGAGAAAGTAGGCTTCAATTAGACCAAAACCAGAGTTTACATTTTGCCCAGGTGGAAGCAAAATTGCTGAAAGCCTTAGAGACTCTTGATCAGAACATTTTTCATAAAGGAAAATTTTTGAGGGGGTGTAATTCCCTTAAAAATCATCCTTAACTTAGCATATCCTAAAGTGAACTTCTTCTCACCTTCGAAGTGCTCCTTCCATGATCTTTTACTACCCATGACTTTCTTGGAACTGAACTATGATCCTCTTAGTCTTCTACACAAAAATACTCATTGCCTCCCTATTCATTATGAGTCGAAGTCATCCTAGTATCTTTGAAATCTGGTGATTTGCTTTTCATCCACTAAGAAGATACTTCTTTTCCTTCTACAGAAACTGATTTAGACTACTTGCTCTTCTCTGAAATTTCCCTCTTCTACATCTTTGCTTACCTGGTCCAGCCGCTGCAAATGCAGATCTAAGAATCATGCTGATAGTAAACGCAGTGCATACTCTTGATGTATGTGTGTGAAGAGCTTCTCCAGGCCATTCTTGGAGAGGATCTCTTTACCTTGTCTTTTTTCCTTCTCTCATTGCCCCCACTTTACCTCCAATGACCAGGCTGCACCATAGCCTAGTTTTTCATGCAGGGGACCAGGGTTGCTGCCTGTGTTTAAACCTGAGTTCACTAGGAAAAACTCAACTAACCTTGTACTGATGTCACTATTTTTAATCTCCAGGACAGAGTGTACTTTTTTGTGTTGCTTAGAACCCTGTTGGTATGTGTCAAGTATTAAGCACTCGTGATAGCAGCAATGACAAAGGACTGCAGAGATGGAAATTCTCTGCTGCAAACGATACAAGTTCTCAGGAATGCTAGCCTCAAAATAAATTAAGATGCAATTATCATCATTGCTAAGATAATAAATCTACAGTGGTTGTTATCTTGGACATAAATGAACTAGTGTTTCTGATTTGTTTATGCCTCTGGGACATAGTCTAGAGAACAGAAGAATATTGAACATCTGCAGAGATGTTTACTTTGCGTCATGAGGCCTTGACTCAATGTTAGATGAACTTCCAATCCACAAGTGTCCAGCAGCCTTGTGTTCAACTGCCTTTTATTTGTTTGTTTCTCAAAGGGGAAAATATTTGACTCTGCTCTGTATTTTGCTTATGCCCAAGGATCAATCTTTCCTGTTGAGTGTATACTTAAACCTCTGCATCCAGGGACTGGAAATATTTTCCTGCTACCCCAGTAACCCACTATTAATCCTGTCTAATTCAAGTGACTTGGCTAGATTGAGGATGGCATTCTCTGTAAGATTTAATACCCCAGGCAAAATTGATCTCAAACAATTAATCTGGATTTAAATCAGTTAATACTTAATATGAGACTAAATAAGATAATGCTATTTCTAATGTTAAGTAAAGAGTGTCTAACCTATTATATGAGGCTTAACTTGATGATCTGGAACAGTTAGCTACTACTGAAATCACTTGATTCAGGCAGAAGTTTCTATTGCTGTGGATACCGTCACGTTGGAAGCAGTAAAAAATTGAGCTGCTGAGCATTTGCTTATCAGGCTAGCACTAAAAGGATAAGTGAATTGTACTGAGTTGATAGGATTTTTGTGAGACTTTCGAGAAGGCATTTTTTCCAATTATTCATAATTTCCAGCCTACCAGTCTCAGAGTGTTTACAGGCTTACATTTGGAAATTTGGATAGTCTGGGTTTGGGTAAACTGGACTTTGCATGGTGCACTGGGGAAAATTTTTATTTTCTCAATTTGGTTTCTACTTATTCCATACATGCATCATTTTAGCTGAAAGTTATCAAAGAAATTTAATTCTTCAGGCATGAGAAAGTGAAGGGGGTTATGTGATTTAAAATTACCAGGACATAAACAATTTTGAGGAGTCAAATTCTGAATTTTAAAAACCCAAAAGCATTATTTTGATCTATTTGACTTGTTGCATAGAAGTAGAAGTTTGTTACTTGAGAAAATATCAGCCTCCTCTGGATAAACAGTTTATATCAAACTCGAAGGCTTTATTTAGCCTTCAATAGCTGTTGTGTATTGAGGGGTTTTATCCTGTCAGTGGGTTGAATGTCAGAGAAAGACCTTAGGGTATTTGAGTAATTTCAGTTGCTTAGAAGGAAGAAGTTCTTGTCCACTTAAAAACAGTTTATGAAATGAGATAAAAAGTAAAAATGCATTGAGAATTGCAACACACTATAGTAATATGAAATATGATTCTTTTAATGGGCATTTCATGATTTTACTACACATAGTGCTTATATACTTTTTCCATAGTTACTATTGCCTTAGTAGAAAAGAATCTATATTTATGATGAACATAAGTTCTTATTTGCATAAAACATGGTACAGAATCAGAATTCATGATTCAAAGTGTCAAGAACTGTAAATAAAAACAATCACAGGCTTATGGCAAATTTCACTAGTCATATATCTACATATGCAAATATGACTACATAGAGCTGAAATTATATTTTGTGCATTAGAAAGTAATATTATGTGCATTAGAGCATTTTCCAGTTTCCCTTCAGGTTTGACAGTTAACATGCTGTCACCACTTTCTCACTTTCTTTTTTTAATTGTTGACACTATTACAGATGTCCCCCATTTCCCGCGCTTTGTGCCTCTCCACCCAGCTCCCACCCCTCTTTTCACCACTTTCTCACTTTCCACTTACACCTCCACCCTCCACAGTCTTGCTCGTGTCCCTGAAATTCTATTGAAATTGCTCTTGTTTTAGCTTCCAGTCACCTCTTCTTGTTCATTCCAAGATGTTTGACGCATATGCCACCTTTTATACGTAGCTTGATCTTGAATCCCTGTTCCCCTCATCACCGGCTTTACAACAACATATTCTTTTATGAATATCCTCATTTGTTTTTATTTGCCTGCCTCCCATCCCTTTTGTGGTTCTTTTTCAATCTTCATCAAGACAACTTTTTCTCTTGTCATTAATGTTAAATCTTAAAGCTCTTTTATCTCTGGCCTTCTCTTCTGTCTATGCACATTTTCCCTGCATGATCTCCATCTCCTTCCATGGTATCATTACTATCCATATGCTGATGGCTGCCAAACCTGAATGCTCTGATGAGCTCAGACTTAGATGTCTTGAATAAATATCTAAGTGGCTATCTGATGACAGCCTATTTTCTGGAAATGGCCTCCCTTTCTATCCACATGTTAAAGTTATATTGCCATGACTTCCCTGTATCACAGTTAGTTTGCCCAAGGATAGGCACTCAATCCGAGGTTGGCCAATAAATCTGTATCTTGAGATTTTGGGGTTGATACTGGGTATCAGAACAACCTATCTTTGAGATCCTGGGCTGGAATCAGGGTGGTTGAATGCATTAGTGTCATGTGAGGGTTCCATCAGTTCTGGTTGGTTGTTAAATACTTTAGACATCTCCTCTAATTCTAGGATACAAAGCTTGGGATTTGTGGACAGTCATGTGTGCTTCCGTGTAGACCGCCTAAGCAGAGAAGGCCAGCCTGTCAATCAGAGATGGTGAACTTTATTCTCTGTTAATTATATATCAAAAATAATATTTTTTAAAAAAGAGGGGCAAGCTGAGAAATGCTAAGTGTCCTGAGGGCATTAGGTTCTGAATCCTCTGCTAAGGTGCAGCTACATCCCTATCCCAGTATGTTTATAATAAAGTCTGCTCTTTATGCTAAAGCGAGCTTGACAGAAATATGTCGCTTTTAACAAAAAAAAGATCCTAGTTAATGAAACATCCTGCTGCCTACTGGACATTTCCACTTGTATGTCATGTACCTCTAATCCTCTCTTCACCCCCCATCACACCCTCACCTCTGAGCC
Source organism: Trachops cirrhosus (assembly GCA_028533065.1). Lineage (NCBI taxonomy): Eukaryota > Metazoa > Chordata > Mammalia > Chiroptera > Phyllostomidae > Trachops > Trachops cirrhosus. The sequence continues at coordinate 30,987,459 of CM052538.1, forward strand.
TGCTTCTCTTTCTGTAGCCCAGTGAATGACATCTTTACTTATTCAAGCCACTGAGACAGTAATTATCTTTGATTCCTCCCATCCAATTAGTCAAATCCTGTTATTTGTCTGTCCCTTTATTTCCATTGCCATTCTAACACATTAGTCCACTCTGCAGTTTTTTTAACTGATCACCTTGTAGCTGGTCTTTCTGCTTCTAGCCATGCCATCCTCAAATGAGTTCTCACTCCAGAGCAATCTTCTTTGGCTTCACAATGAAGCCTAGTATCTTTTGCTTCATACTCAGAACTCTTCATCATCAAATTCAAGGCTGCCTCTCCAGCTTTATGTCCTGCTACCACCTTTGTTCATAATACTCAGGATGCATGAATTGTACTGAAATGTATATAGTTTCTCTACATTATTTTCTCTTTCTGAAATCACCTTCCTTTCTCTATTGCTATCAGAGCACCCTGAACTGTTATTGCCTGTTTACCACTAGTCTGTAAGTTCCTTGAAGGTAAGGGAATGTTCTGCCTTGTGTTACTATTGTGCCTTAACAGAGTGCCTGTCTCATGGTAGATATTCTATAAATAGTCATTGGAAAAATACATTTGTTAGAAAAATGAACCACAGCTGGGTACAAGTGCAGAGTGCAGAAACAGAAATATGAACTTGTAATGAAGGACAAAGTCCCTTTCCATGAACTGAATGTTGGGAGGGAAGCAGGACTATAACTCTGAGTTCAGTGTTTCGTGAATTATCATTCAGTAATCTTAATAATCTTGAACACTCAGCTCTTCATGCACAAGTTCATGTTCATCTCCGGGGATAGGCATTGATTCTTTGACATGCAGCTAGTCAGGTAGAATAGATTTTAGTGTCTACAGCTGGTGGTATTTTTTTCTGTGCTTTCAGTTTTTTTGTTCCTTGACATTTTTTTTAGATATTAGTGCTTTGGTTTTTCCTTGACACTGCAGTATGAGGACTATTCAAATATTAATGGCCATAGCTGTGCACATCCTAGAAAAATTAACTACTTAATTGCATTAATATGAGCCTCATAAGACTTAGTGCTTGGTTCATATTAGAGTGATTGGATGGGCTGGATGATAATGTAAATGTGGTAGATCATTAGAGATTTACTATTGTGCTTGATTTCAAACTACTCAAGCTAAAAATAGGAGGCTGCACGGAGATGTTTGAGAGCAGATGTTTAGGACTATAGAAAATCTCAAATCTTGACAAGGCTCATAAGTCTTTGGTTGTACCAGTTACATAGAATGAGTAATACATTTGTAACTGAGATAAAAGCTGGGGTCACCTTGTCCCTTAGGATTTAGGCAAGACTGGCTCATCTTCTTATTCTTTGTCTTCTGGCAAGTCCATCACTTTTTCTAAGATTTCTGTCAATTCCCACAAGGTTTCTGCTTTTATGGTCACCTGTCTTTAACATTCTGCCTATATGACTTCTTGTCATTGTCCCTGTCTTATAGTTTGTCCACTCATCTCTGACCTGCCATTGCTGTCACTGACCCATTGGGAACACATACCCTTCTTTATTCCCTATCAAGGTAACTATGGATACAAAGCAGACTATGTAGCAGAACTAAGTTGTTGAAAGTGTATTATTGGAAGTTCGAATCCCATATTCGTCATGCTTGCCCTTAATTCACTGAGGAGCATTCTCACTGGCCACACTGCCTACTGAGGGTCCCACTTTTCTCATTTTGTGCTGCTTCTCACCCTGTTCTGGATTGTCACTGGGAATTGAGAATTCTCACTCGATTGTACAGCACAGTTTTCCTCTCTCAACTGTCTTCTGCAAATTGACCAAATGAAAAAGACATCAACCCCTTTAGGAGCGCAAAGAAAATCCTGTCATTTCATTTTTTCTTTATCAGGATCCATTTGCCTTAGAACCTTGTGTTTCAAAGTCATTCTTTCCTCTATCTTTTATATGGCACATTTATTGCAAGTCGGAAATAGAGAAGAGAGTTTCTGCTTTTTTGGCAGAGAAGTGGAAATGAAAAAAAAAGTTAAATCTCTTCTCAATTAGCAAGTAGCCTATCTCCAGGGGTTCTAACAGTGAGATGTCACAGAGTTCACTTCATCCCTACTGGTCCTTAAAGAGCAGAAGAAGCAACATGATTTAATTATAAATCCTTTGCACTCTGAAAACTTAGAATCACTTGAGTGATGAAAATGTTTTTCTTGCGATATTCACTTTCCTGAGCTATGATGGATGATGCACCAAAGCTTGTTGGCTTTATTGTGATGCCAGTTCTTGGTGAGGCCTTTTCTGACATGAAGAGTTCAGGCAAGGGCCAAAGAAAACCAAGGCATGTAACCATTAAATACTAAAATGCATCGATATCTACGAAGAGTGTTAGTGTCCTTCTAGACACATTTATATTATTTTGCTCCCCTTTTTCTCTAGAATGATCACTGTTCCCTTAATATTATCTAATTTTAAGTGAAATTTGATCCTTTAGTGAAAGTTTAACTATTTAGTATTTTTTAAGCCTTTCCTAGGATTTACCAACCAAATGACTTACCAAGGACAGAAGGATGACTTAAACAAGGAGAGTAGCTGTGTCCATAGGGGACTGAGGTAAACGGGAGAGCTCATGGGCTGTGTAGAAGAGGAACAACAGGCTCTGAGCAAATGCCAAATGCTGAGTGTAGCACACAGGCCAGGGGTACCAGACCTTTTTGCCTATGAAAAGCCACCCTGTGGCTCAGATAAAACAAAGGGTCACCTGTTAAAATTCATTCAAGGGAACCAAAAGCACAAATTTGAAAAGATAGATATACTCTTATGTTTACTATAGCATTATTTACAATATCTAAGCTATAGAGCAATCTAGGTGTCCATCAATAGACAAATGGATAAAGAAGATATGATATATATATGTATATATCTATAACTGAATATTATCCAGCAACAAAACAGAATAAAGTCTTGCCATTTGTGATAACATGGATGGGCCTAGAGGGTGTTATGCTAGGTGAAATAAGTCAGGCAGAGAAAGACTAACACCATATGATTTCCCTTAAATGTGGACTCTGAAGAATCTAAAACAAGTGAAGAAACTACACAAAACAGATGCAGACTCATAGATACAGAAAACAAACTGATGGTTGCCAGAGGGGAGGGGGGGTGTGAGAATAGATGAAGAAAACTGAAAGCTAAAAAATAGAGAGATGATATTCTAGAAAATGACTGTGGTGGCCATGGAGATAAGGTGACAAGTGAGAATACGTAAGTGTCACAAGTTCCAAGGGCCCATATGTACTAAAATTTCGGTGGGGGGATTATAACAATAAAGTTATTACCAATTAACAAACATAAACAAGCAAGGTACATATAGTATGCATTGAGACCAACACTGTGAGCTTCAAGCAAAACAGAGCTAAGGTGTAATCTCACCTGAGCGAGGGTCAGGACTGTTTGGCCTCCATTTGCTGTTCGAGATTTGGAACTCCCATAGGTTCTCTGTTCTTCTTTCCCTCCTTTTATTTATAGCGTCCTTCTCCATCAGTGGGAAACCTGGCCCCCATTTTTTCCCGTATATTTACACATTTGTTCAAGCCTAGAATACACAGAATGTAGTTTGGGAATCACCACTCAAGAAGCAAACCTATGCATGCACACATGCACCCACTATTAGGGTACAGAATATTTCCATCACCCCAGAAAATTGCGCTGTGCTCATGCTCCATGAACACATTATCTCTTAGTATATTTCAGCATGCTTTCCTTCTCAAGGTTCTTTGCATCTGGGTAATACACAATATTGCTTCACACTGAGCTAATGCAGGATTTTAAATCACATGAATCTTCAGAATTGAGGGACATTCTACAAAATACCTGACCAGTATTCCTGAAAACTGTCAGAATCATGAAAAATAAGGAAAGTATGAGAAATTGCCATGGCCCGGAGGACACTGAAGAAACATGATGACTAAATGCGATGTGGCATCCTGGGTGGGATCCTGACACAGAAAAAGGACATTAATGGAGAAACTTGTAAAATCTGAATAACGTCTAGAGTTGAGTTAACAGTAATGCAGCAACCAATGTGGCTCCTTAGTTTTATCAGATATAAAAAGATAACATTAGGAAAAACTGAAAGCAGGTAAGAAGTACACTGGAATTCTTTCTATAATTTCTGCAACTCTTATGTAAATCAAAAAATATTCCAGGCCCTGGCTGGGTAGCTCGGTTGGTGAGAGCACTGTCCCATATGCCAAGGTTGTGGGTTCAATCCTCGGTCAGGGCAAATGAAAGAATCAACCAATGATGCATAAAGAAGTGGAAGAACAAATCAATATTTTTTTCTCTCTCTCTGCCTCTCTCTGAAGTGCATCAATAAAAAATTATTCCAAATAAAAGGTTTATTAAAATTATTCAAAACATTGGGTACATAGAAGGCCCATATAGATTTTGGAGATTAAGAAGCCAAGACCTGAGTAAGACACACCTGAGGTTAAATATAAGCTCTGTTACAAACATAACTGGGACTGATTTTGGCTAAATTCATGATCACCTGCTTTCAAATATCTCCGCACCTTTTAAGTAGCAATAGCAGTTTTAAATTAAGCATAGCAGGACATGTACAAGCTGGGGCTATCCTGAACATATTAACCTGCCTGAGCCATTGCTTTTACATCTCTGCAATATAAGAATAGCCCTTATTTCATAGGGTTAATTTGAGAACTAAATAGAGAAAATACATGTAGAGTGCTTAGCCAAGAACTGGATACATAGCAATTGTTCAATAAACAGTAGCCAATATTATTATTATTATTAGTTGGAAGGTTCCGTAGTGTGTCACACACACATCTAGATCCCTGTATTTACCATACATAGTTTATTGTTTAATTGCTCAGCTCCCTCATTAACCCATTAGTTTCTTAGGGCCAAGGGTGCTTTCTTGTTCAATATTGTGTCTCTATAACTAGCGTGACTGCATATTATGAATACATAATGGACATTTGTTGGTAAATAAAACTTTTATCCACATGAAATGAAAATATCTCACAAGTTACTTTTCTAAAATCCATTGTCACTATGATTATTCTCTTCTGACTGTGACATTTCTGAAGCATCGTGGTATTTGTGGGCTGTTCAACACTGCAGTACTGTGACCTCCTTGAGATATAGATGCAGCTATGCTGTGGATCAGATCTTTCATATTCACTTTACTGATGCAGGATGATTCTGCTATGTCTTCTTAATGACAAAGGTCATCTGGGCCCAGGATTGGGCACATTTTAAAGTTACTGTGTCTCTCTTCAAAGTTTAGGCTTGAAAACATTAAAACAGATGGTGGTACTTGGAGGGTAATTAATTTTCCTTTGGAGAAATAATCGCTTTCCTTAAAAATAAATTAATGCCTCCCTCTTTTTCTAAGAGGTAATGGTTTAGTAAATTGAGCAATAAACTAGGCTGCCCTTGACCAGGATTTAGGGGGGAAGGGGAAATCTTTTGTAATTCTGCCTCTGTGTGGTGTGGACTGGGGAGCCTCAGTTCCTTGGGTGATTGGGAAGATTAGATAAAACAGAGCAGTTTAAGCACTTAGCATGTGCCCGATGCAGAGTAAAGCTTTAGAACTGTTAACCAATATAATTATTGGAGGTAGAAAGGGGACATTATTAATGGATCTGGTTGACTTCGTGTGGACACTGAGAGTCTTATCAGAGCACTACATTTACAACACTATAGATTCTTGTACATAGGCTCCATTTGCAAAGGCAGTATTTTAAAAATTAATTATTAATGACCAAATTATTCTCCTTTTTCATGCTATAGTAAATCAATGGGGAAGTAGTTGAATTTCCCTCTCCTTTCTGAGCAGCAATGTATAGCACACCTCTGGCCAACATGTCATAAAACACAATCTTACCAGGATCCTATGCTTTAATATTGTTAAGGTGTTTATAAAGGTTTCTTGAAATAAAACTTCCTATGTGTTTATATTTCAAAATTTTAAAATCTGCCTTTGAACTTCCAACAAGTCTTTGATACCAGGTATTCTGTGAAATGACAACATCTTGTTTTTTGTTTGTATCCATGGACATATATGTAGGTGTTTGCCATTTGAATTTTCACAGTTACTTAAAAAAGTGTAATCTAATGGTACTGGGCAGAAAGTTATTGGGAGAAATTGTCATGAGCTTCTTTTAGGTTAAGCTTCTGCTGGGGGCATATTTATTGGGTGGAATTTATCATGCTATTCATATTTTAACATAATGGGAGATGTATTTTATTTCATTCAAAACAAGAAGTGATTATTTCTGTAAAATGTATTTTCACTTCACTTTCTCTTACTACAATGCATAGAATAATACTGGCCCCTACAGGGAGAATTGCATTGGAAAAGTACCTACAGAGAAATGCACTTAGCATTCAGCGCAGATCGCCCAGGGCTACAGGAACAGCAGCTCTAATTTGCCTTTTGCAGTATTAGAGGGGAAAAATGCATTATTTCGAAATTGTTTGACAAAGACTGTTTAAAGGTTTGCTTAATCAAGTATTTAAGGGAAGACTACTCAGGGAACCAGAACCAAGAAGCAGAGCTTTCAGTACAAATCATTGCTGGTGCTTCCAGGACTGGATAGCATCGACCTGTGACACAGAGGAGAGGACCCAAGAGGAAGCTGAACTGTGTCTCTCCACACATCGATTAAGGTGCATCTTCCTTATGAGGATGAATTGGAGGTTGATGGGAGATCCCATTGAATATCCTTTTATGCCCATTTGTATATTGGTCTTTAGAATAAACTGAGTTTAATTCTCATTTTCCTTTTCCCAACTATGGGGCAGTAATCCTCAACAAATAGCAAATCAATACCATTTGTCATCGTAATAAAGTTTTAGATCAAGGAGTCCTTTCACAGATACTGTTTTATGAATTAACTACCACCTTGACCAATGAAAACTTGTAAAAATAGTCAAAATTCAATTGTTTGTTCATTTTGTTTAATTTCATCTTTCTTTAAAATGCATTCTATGAGGAAAGGTCTTGCCAGGCCTCTGGATGAGATTTTAGTCCAGAATTTTTCTGAATATTCTTAGATAACAAAATCCAATGATTAATTCAAGATGGGAAACACAGCCATAGAAATTGGAATTCAGAAAACTCTAAATTAGAGTTTCTAATCCTATATATGGACTAACTCTTCAATCTTCATTCACAGGTAGGACTTCTGCGCCCTTTCCGCAGTGAGAGCCAGCTACAGATTGTGGCTTTGCCCTTTGGGGAAGGTGTGGTGTGTGGACCTTTGTTTTTCCTCCCAAGTTGTAACTGAGGATTCTGGTTTCATCAGGAAGGTTTGGATTGGGGGAGGGAGAGAAAAGAAAGGGGACCCCAGGACATCTCAAGTAAGATGTGAATAAGCTGGCTTTGTTCTTTCTGGCCCAGTTAATGCTTTCAGTTAACACTTTCTCTCCTGGGTGATTCCTTCAGGAAGCTCACGTCCAAGCCAGTCGTTGACTGCTCAGAAAGATTCTCCTTACAGGTGGGAACACAACCCTGCTGACACCTAGATTTTGGACTTCTGCCTTCCAGAATTGTGAGAGAATAAATTTCTGTTGCTTTAAGCAACCTATCTTGTGGTAGCATCTTATGATAGCCCTAGGAAACTAATGGACACATTTTAGCAGGACATTACCTGGTCTTGTACAGTTACTGCTTAGATACAGCCTTGTAGTCTGCTAACGTAGGCTGTGTTAGCCAGCCTCTGCACTAGCGATTCCCAAGGCTTGCATCTGACACCTTAATGTACACCCCAAACTCCAGGGAGCAAATCTCACATTCTCCAAGTGGTTTCCTTTGAACACTGAACTTCTGGTAAAGGGAAAGACAGCCTTCCTCACCAAACCCATTTCCTCGGGATGTTGGAATGATGTTTACAGCACAGTTCTATCTAATAAACTCTTCTCCAAATCTTTTCTCTATCTCTCCTTTCCTATTTATTCATTTGTTATTCATTTCTCCTTGAAATTTTTAGAGTTATCATACCTGTTCTTGGTCACTAACTTTGAAAACTGAATTTTCAAAGGAGTTGTCTCTTAGTTAAAACTACCAGTTCAACATCTTGGATTACATGTAGGTATCTAAAATGTATTAATTCTACTTCCTTATCAAAACTTTAGTGCTAAAGCAGATAAAACTAGGCAGCAAGGGCCCTTACTGAATTATATTTTATTTTTTAAAATACTTTTAAATTTTATTGTTGTTCAAGTACAGTTTTCTGCCTCCCCCTCATGACTCCCCACCCCAGCAATCCCCACCTCCCTCCCCTGATTCCACCCATCCTTAGTTTTGTCTATGTGTCCTTTATAGTTGTTCCTGCAAACCCTTCATCCCCCCGCCCCCCGCCATTATCCTCTCCCATTTCCCCTCTGGTTACTGTTCATTTGTTCTTAGTTTCAATGTCTCTGATTATATTTTGCTTGCTTGCTTGTTTTGTTGATTAGGTTCCAGTTAAAGGAACCTTTATGGTATTTGTCTTCCATCACCTGACTTATTTCACTTAGCATAATGCTCTCTAGTTCCATCCTTGCTGTCACAAAGGGTAGGAGCTCCTTCTTTCTTTCTGCTGTGTAGTATTCCATTGTGTAAATGTACCATAGTTTTTGATCCATTCACTTACTGATGGGCACCTAGGTTGCTTCCAGCACTTGGCTATTGTAAATTGTGCTGCTATGAACATTGTGGTGCATAGGTTCTTTTGGATTGGTGTTTCAGGGTTCTTAGGATATAATCCTAGCAGTGGAATTGCTGGGTCAAAAGGCAGTTCCATTTTTAGTTTTACAGAATTCTATTTAAAGAGGCCTTTTTCTTATTGTTGTAAATATTATAATGCTTCAGAGGAACTGTCTTCCGTGGTGTTTGTCCAGACATTTTAGGGCCGCACTGAAATTCTGGCTGCAGACGGCCAGGTGCTCACGGCCTTTTGTATTCTCTTTGTCCCAGGTGGATGCACTCTTGCCCTGTACATTTTCCTGAAGGGCACTTCTCCCCCAGTTAAACCACAACTCCTGGCTCCTTCAGCACCAACATTTGTGTCTCCTTTCCCAGGCTGCCTCTGCATCCTAACCTGCCTCTAGACTGGGGAATGCTAATTTGTGGTTGTTCAGGAAACTCTGCAGGCTCCTCCTGGCTCTGGAGCAGCTGGAGGAAGACAGGAAAATCCTCTACTACCTGCCAAGCTTGCTTTCTTCTCTGCTGGCAGGGGAAGCAAGTAGCAGAATTTTTTTTTATGAGAAAAGGCAGAATTGTAGCTGCATTGAGGTGTGAAGTGCCCTTTAAATAGCTTGATTTATTCCTAAACCCTGGGTCAAATTTAAAATATGAAAATCCATAATAAAATAGCTTAGAATTGCTCTCCACTGTTTACTTTTGCTGGCTTTCTTTCCATGTATATAAATTGTCAAGTTTATCCTATAAACAATACTCAAGTCCAGTCAGAGCTCTCCCTTAGATCAGGCAACATTGTCTACTTAGGCTCAGGCTTTCCGTAACTTTCCCCAAATCTAAATAACAAGCCATTCTAAGATAAGCTTATCACATTGAGACAAGAGTGCAAAACAGAAGGGTGATCAGAATTCATCAGATTGCAAAGCAGAGCTAATCAGGTTGCTTTTAAAGCCTGGTGCAATGAAAGTTGTGTTTTGACAATAATATTACCAACTCTCTTCATTGGGGTAGAGTAAGGGAATTTTGCTACAGATAAGAGAGGACATAAGGGCATTAGAAGGAAAAGACTTGCCTCCTTCCACAATTATTAATGCTGCTCACACATATCTGATTGCTCAAGTCCTCTGGAATCACAGAGATATCATTTGCTAGAAATTTCTCATGAGGCAGAAGGAGTAATTCTTACTATTAGAGATATTGTCCTGGTGAAATGTGGAGGATCATCTTGGGCTTAGCCAGGCCTGACATGAATGGCCCCCATCCACTCTACCCAGGGGACCTTGGTAAAATTTCTTAATCTCTCATGAGTCTCAGGCTCTTCACTATAGTGAAGCAAGGATAATATCTGATAGAGCTGGTATGATAGTTACTTGATGTGATTACTCATGAGAAATGCATACAGATTGCTTGGCGTGGAGTAGTGACTCAGTCCGTGATCACATTATAACTATAACTGCCTGATCGATGTTGGAATGTACAACCTTCACGTCCCTAGTCATCTTCTGTGCTACTCCATGAAGCTCAGGTCTTTCACCTGTTAGGCCCAGATTTCCCATCATGAGCTTTGGTTCTTGTTAGCCCTCCCTCTGCCTTCCTGGAAACTATCTCTTTCCCTTTCTTGTGCACGCTCACCATAGCTCTACCTCCTCTCATGCAAGGAGAGTCTGCAGAACAGCTGTGGACTGAAGACAGGACCCTGGGGAACCAAATGTTTGAGGTAGAGGAGAAAAGACACCTCATGAGGGATTCAGGGAAGGACCAAGAAGTAAGAAAAATTCAGAAAAACAATACAAAACAAATAGGGCAAAGTTTTAAGAGGGAGTCTGTAATAAGGAGCAAAATGGAGCCCATGGGTCTCGAATGAGAACCAAAACTTCGCTGGGGCCTGTGGAGGCTTTCCCCTCTGAGCCTCTGCGACCAGTTGCACACATGGATGTGCAGCCGCCGGCAGTTTCCCACAGCTGAGAACACGTTCAAACGGGCCGCTGAGATGCAATGGCCTGGGTGAGCACAGTGAGGGGGATGGCTCAGGCCTCGCAGACTGGGCCATGGAATATTGGTACCCAGCGTATTTAAAATGAGGATATTTGTGGCATTTGTCGAATGGCACAGACAATGCCCATATAGAGACTTCTTGCAAAAAATTCCCTGGAGCCCAGGATTGTAGGGGCTCCAGAACTAAGGTACACTATAAAGGGGAAGTAGGTTACTCTAGGCTTGCTCTATAAAGACCCTAGGTTCAAACCCACTTATTCTTCTCTGCAGAGAATTGTGTATCCCAGTGATCCTAAACCAGTGACTCCAGCGAGGCATCTATCTTCTGTTCAGGTTTATAAAGTTGGGCACATGTACTGCTTTGTGGGCCATAGTCTCTGCCTCTCTCTACCCAGTTTGCATTAATCATTTATGGCCTCTGTCAGGCCTCTATAGGCATCTGATCAATTTGCAAAGCTTGATCTAGTCTAATCTCCTGATATACCTTTGCTTCTGCAAGCTGCAAGAGAAGGTCTTTTCTTGCACCCATTACCCTTCAAGGCTGCTGCAGATGTTCCTTTTAACCTCACTTTACCCAGATAAAATGTTTTGCCCCTATAAACTGTGATTGGCCTCAGATGGTGACATTTCCTACCCTCAGGCAGCATTCACCAGAGGGGCGCTAGTGCTTCCTTCTCATAGGCAAAATCCTAGCCTGAATACCACACCTTTTTCTGTGAAAACATGCTGGCACAGGAATCTCCTCTGTTTTAACAAGAATCGTGCCTTGCACTTTTTTCTGTTGTTTTCTTTCTTTTCCTTTTCTCAGAAATGCCATGGTAACGTGAGTCTATTTCTCACATTAAGTTATGAAATGGTTTTCTTGACCTACTGCTTTTATAGGAGGCAGTGCTTATAACCCAATTTTGATTTACACAGAGTCACAGGAAAACAGAGCCATACTTGACAAACTCCATTTGTTAAGCAGTGTACCATACCATGTACACTGTTTGCTGAGAGGGGCCAGTGCTAAGAAAATCTCCATAGAGGCATCTCTGGGCTTTCCATCTGTGAAGCAGGATGAGAGAGGAAATAGGACTTATCTCTCTAGGGACCAATTTCCAATTAATGCTGGAGCTCTATGCTGGGGCGGGGTGGTGCTGCCTCATGCTGTTATTTAAAGACTGGAGTTTCTTGTGCAGCAAGATGAAATAACTCAAGGTGGGAACATTCCCCCAAAAGACTTTCTCTTCCCCTCCTCCTCCTCTTCTCACACTTCTCCTCCTCTTCTCCTACCTCTCCTTGTATTTCTCCTCCTCCTACTTTTTTCTAAGTTGTTGACGCTTGGTTTAAATTGTCTATATCAGTGGGAACTTTATACATCTTAGAAATTGTGTCTCCATTATAAAAAATGCATATGGCAAATCTACTATGCTCTTAGATAAGTGCTACTCTGACCCATCCATCTTCCTTGTGTAGATGCTATTGGAGAAATAACAATCCTCCCAATGAAAGACTTCTCTGTGGCACTGTACATGAGAGAGAGAAAGAGAGAGAGAAAATAAAATTTATACAGAGTAATCATTAGAAGAATTACATGCATTAAAGTAGCATGAAAATGACTATGAAGTCTGGACAAAATCTCACATAAATGTATATAATGAAGTAGAAGAAAGAACAATGAAAACTTCTCTTTTCTTCTTGAGAGATGAATGGATGCTCCTATGTTTTCTGTAAACCTTCTGAGTTAATTTTAGAGGTACATGTTTATAGTTTCAAGGGTCAGAAGGCCTGTGACTTTGCATTATAAAATCAAAAGATAAGGCCTCTGATTGAGTCTATTATGATTTCATGGAGCATCTAAGGCAGCGGCTTCCCTCTTCAAAGAAAATTTTATCATTTCACCCTTACAAGGCCCATGTTAGGTTTGCCAGTTGCTTCTTTGATTAGACACCAAGATAAACTTTAGTGTAAATGGGATGATTTAGAGAATGTCCACATACTATACACCATAAGTTTCCGTTAAACTGATTACTGATGGTGCGTGTCTGCAGGATGTGTGGTGTCCAGAGGTCTCAACTGAGTGTCATCCTGAAATCATTTTAAGGAGAAAGATTAATACAATGTTAGACTGCAATCTGATCTCAGTTCTGTTAGGTTGCAGTGTGTATAGATTCATCTAGTTATTCACCTACTGAAGTCTTCTTGGCAGAAGTTTACTCTTGTCATTCTTGAACGACCATTTTTATTCAGATCATTGACTGCACCAGTGATTCTATTGCTATTAAGTCTCAGGGCATTGTCAGACTGTCAGGATCTTATCTTGGAGCATGCAGGCCAAATAATCTAATCAGAAATTCTTTTAAAAAAGATCTTCTGGGAATGGTCATAGGTGGAGGCTTTCTTTGGCTTATAGATGAAAGTAAGGAGATGGTAGCATTCATTCATTTGTTTATTGAACTGCTTTGTAGGATGTTGTAACAAAGGAGAACAAAGATGGAAATTAATTAATCCCTATTTGAAAAAAGCTTATAATTTAATAATGAATGTTATATATGCAAATAAGTATACTGCAAGAAAGTCTGTCAAAGATTAGCACCTTAGTAATGCTACATGAGTGGTCCAATGACGAAAAGATGACATTTCCCTGGCTATTGGGAAAGGCTTTGTGGAGAAGGAGGCATATGGGCAGTGAATGATGAGGCTGGTCTCCCATGGAGATGACAGTCGGTATGGGAGGAATCACCAGTGTACAGCCAGGGAATGGCATTACAGTAATTTTGGCTGGAACACAATCAGGGAACCTAGAAAATGAGGCTGGAGATATATTTTAGAGTTGCATTATGAAGAGTTATAGTCTAGACTAAGATGAAATATCATACATCAGAGTCATCTAAAGAAAGGCAATGGCATCCTGGCCAGTGTGGCTCACTTGATTGGAGAATCGTCCCACAGACTGAAAGGTTATGGTTTCCATTCCCAGTAAGGGCACATACCCAGGTTGCAGGTTCAATCCCCAGTCAGGTCATGTATGAGAAGGCAGCCAATTGATGTTTCTCACATTATTTTTTTCCTCTCTTTCTCCCTTCCTCTCTCTTTAAAAGCAATGAAAAAAAATGTCCTCAGGTGAGGATAAAAAAATAAAGAAAGGCAGTGGGAAGGGCACAGTCTTTGGAGTTAGAAAGCCCTGGATTCAAATTTTAGTTCTTTCATTTTTCTTTCTATAGAGGCTTGAGCAATTACTTAGCTCATTACAATGCCATAGCTTTCTTGTCTTCAAAATTGGGGTGAAAATGGCTACATGGCATCTTTTTTTTAAATGACACAAATTTATTCATAAGGAGGCCACTGATAAAATACGAACTTTGAAGAATATGAAGCACATATAAAGATTTGCCTTTAGGAACATCAGGTTTTTTTTCCTAATTTTATTTTAATCATTGTTCAAGTATAGTTTTCTGTCCTTTACTCCCATACCAGCTCACCCACCCCTCCCTCCCCACCTCCCTCCCATTTCCAAGCCCCCTAGTTTTTGACCATGTGTCCTTTATATTTGTTCCTGTAAACCCTTCCCTTCTCCCCTGAAGTTCCCCCTGAAATTCCCTCCCTTCTCCCCTCTGGTCACTGTCAGTCTGTTCTCTATTTCAGTGTCTTTGGCTATATTTTGCTTCTTTGTTTTGTTTTTAGGTTCCTGTTAAAGGCGAGATCATATGGCATTTGTCTTTCAATGCCTGGCTTATTTCGCTTAGCATAATGCTTTCCAGCTCCATCCATGCTGTTGCAAAGGGTAGGAGCTCCTTCTGGCATCTTTCTATAAAGTTTAGAAATTATAGTAATTTAGAAAACACCATATAAAATATGTTATGATATTTAGACATTACCTATCTGAGACTTCCTCAATGCACAGACCCATTACTCTTCTTCACCTGAGAGGGCAGAGCTGTTGTGATTTATCAGTTTGAAATGAATCACATCAGAGATTAGCGCTTGGCAGAGCTGACCTAATGGTATCCATTAGGAAACAGAATTACTTTTGACTTGTTTCCCCATTTCAGCTAACATCTTACATTTTGGTCCAGGATATTATTTTCTGTTGTCGAGTAGTGTTCTTACTGTGGCTGAACTAATTTTACTTCTTATGGTTAATCCCAATGTGTTACTTTTACTTTTTGTTTTTCCTGCAAGTAGCTGTTTGAATGAATTGACTTTGGAATGAGTCCAATTCCTTTATTTACCTCTTAATCCTTTCGTGTCACTCTGGAAATACTGCTTCGAGACAAGTCCCTGCAGAGATGGCATTTCAAGCAGCCTATGAGGCTTAGCTTTGGGTTTATTTATTTTTTTCCCCAGCACACAAACTAATTTACGGAATTATCACCTCAGGCATAAGGATGATAGTTCTGGAAATGTCAGTCAGAAAGGCATGTGGAATAGTCCAGCTCCGTTTTACCAATAGTTTGGTGGGGAGCGAAATATCAACTCCATCATCTAGGCAGTGGGCGGACAGACTTTTGAAAAGTCTGCAAAACTCTCTACTAACTGCTAATCTTCTCTCTGTAATTTCACTGACATAAGCAATAAACCTTGTAATTATATTGCACTAATCAAGAACACTGACAATAATGGAATAGCAATCACAGCGCTCATATGTAAACCCAGTCAGGTTCAGAGCCTAGTGTTGGCACCATTTGTAGTTTCAGTTATAACCAAACTAAAAGGAGCTGATGGATGCAAGCTGGCTGAATGGATCACATGTAGCTCAACTGTTTCTCTGACCTATCTTGAATATGCTTTTCAAAATGCATCATTCACTAAGTGAAATTTCTTGTGCTGATGTTTGAGCCTGTGCAGTTTTCTTCATTTAGAGTTTATAACAGCAATAACATTGTCGGCACAGGGCATTTCCTGAGGATTAATGGCCAGCTGGGGTTAATGGCTGAAGGTAGAGCCAAAGACCATCAATTCCTTCCCTCCAGTCATTAATTCTTAGGAGATGACCTGTCCTTTCATCATTATTGCTTGAGTCTGACCTTTATATGAAGTGATGTGGCACCATAGGAATTAATCCTGACTTGGGGGCTGCAAAAGACACGGCATCAAGCTGGAAGCATCTTTTTTTTTTTCCCCACCTAAACTCATTTTTAGGACAACTGCCTTTTACCTACCTGTCAAGTTACATCACATTATGCTCAGAATCTGTGTATAGCCCATAAGCAGTTGTTCAGCATCTGTCATTTACATTTTTTTCAAGCTTCTAATGAGTGGTCAGAACTGTTATTCATAAGATTTCCTTATTGTATGATTGCTCCTTTTTAAAATGTTTGTCTCTGCCAGGCGGCTTCTTTTTTTGAGAAGTGTCTCATGACATTACGTTTCATCATTGTGTGGGAACCGTTACATGTTCTCCCTAGACCCTTAATTCAAATGTGCACAAAGGCCCTTCCTCTGGGGTCTCTGTGCGTCTGTTTGTTCTGAGGAGGCGGAGGGAGTGGGTCTGCAGGGAATCAGAGGGTAGGAAACACGAACCAGGAATCCATGGAGCTCTCTCGGAAGATTTTCTTGTTTTCAGGGACAAGGAGGCTTCTTTCTAATCAGTTCTTCATTATTGTTTCCCTAATTATCACAGTCCCTGAAGATTTTCATTTTTGTATTTTCCTTTGAAAGAATAATAATGGGTAAATTATTTAATAATATTGCTTTGTCTTTTATCTGGTCTGTCACCCAAGCAGCTCCAGGTGGTTCACAAAGATTAATTACAATTTACAAGGCTCACAAAGTGGATCTCACTTTAAAGCATTTTGAAAGTGGTGAGGCCTCAATAAATGAAGGAAATAGCAGAAACCTGGAGTTGGAGTTCATTTGTTTCACTGTAGGAGAAAGAGATTTCCTTTTCAGTAATCTTGTGACATTTATTTTGCTCCAGAATTAGAATAAAGGATGTAAGGTTAGATTCATGAAAGTGAATTAACTTCTCCTAAGCATTCTACCTGTGTTATTTAATACTGGGGGAACAGTTTAGAGCAGTGAATTAATCAGGATTCTTTGGGTCATAAGTAACTGAAACCCAACTAATAATGTTCTAAGTAAAAAGAAAAAAAATGGCTGATGTCACTGGCAAATCTAACCATCGTTTACAGTCAATGATTCAAATAATTTCTTGTGGACTCTACCTCTGGGCTTTGCTTTCCTGGATGCATTTTATTTTCAGGCTGGCCTTTTCCATTGGTACCCACAGCAGCTTCAGACTTACATATATAAGTTTAGCAAACTTGGTTAAAAGAGCTTCTCTTTCCCAAGAGTTCCAGCAAAAAAAAAAAAATGTGTTAACCTGACTTCAATCATGTACTCACCCCTGAATTGATTTCTATGTTCAGTAGGATAAAATATGTTGATTTGCTGGGCTCATTCATGGTACTTCTCTTGAAGTCAAGGATAGGACCAACCATATCTAAACCAAGTAGATCAATTTGGTGGGTAATGATGGCTTCCAAAAGGAAAATCAAGGAATTATTTCAAAAGGAGAATGGATGGGTATTGTGAAGCCAGAGGTAAGAGATGTACAAAGAAGATAGCGTGATTTCAGCATTTACATTTGTTTTCAGCACAGGTAATTGAAGACTTTAGAGATATAACTCAAAATATCTGCTCTTTATTGGTAGAATTTTTCATCAACATACTGATTTCAAAGTATGTACTCTGGAAACCAGTCCAAAGGGGTATTTCTTTAAAAAAATTATTCACAATTATATAAATTTAAGAAATATAGAAAACTATAGCCATCCTTAGGTGTATATTATTATTAAATAAGCCAGTAAGTATTCCCTTATAACACAATCAACAAACTTCTTATTCATACCTGTATGAATCTATATGTATATGCATATGTGTGTGTATTTACTTCCAAATTTGTTATGTCAGAGATCAAAAGTGTGATATAAGGTATAATAGTATTCCAAGAGAGAAGAAAGCACCAATGAAGGTGGGCTATAGATGAAGAACTGGTTATGGAAAACTGGTCCAACTGCAGAAACCTACATTGGAGATTAGTGGACTATGCCAGGAAGTGTCCTGAAAAGCACACTTCCAAAAGTGCTCAGCACTGGATTTCCCATTGGGAAGAGCACACAGCAGCAGGGAATCTGCAGATCACTCTTTGGTTGTCAGGAGAGAACGCACTCAGTAACCATGAGCTATGGAAAAAATATGTCCGTCTGAGAATAGTGCAGGTTAAGTTCAGTGTCCCAATTCTAGGGAATTGGATTAGCATGAATTAAGAGCAGCAGGGCCCTCTGCCACCAGTTAGAAGTCTAGGGACAGCTTCCAGATCTGAGGCTTGACTTGGAGGACAACAATAGCTTATCAGATATATATATATATATATAGAATGAAGGAATGGAAGTTGTAGGTAGAGGTTGAAAAAGAAACCAAGAAAAAACCTACTGGTAGTGTCTGTTTGGAGTGTGTGTATATGAGGATATACTCATGAGAATATGTGTCTTTCCAGGAATCTAACCTGGTGCAAAGATGGAACTGAGAACCAGTTGAAAAAACATTGTGTTAACACTATTGCCATGATATAGTGGATGAACCTTGGAACAAGAAACAACTGAATGTGAATCTCAAATCACAGAAATTACAAGCTGAGCAAGTTGTTGAATTAGGTGGAAACTTGGTCTCATTTTTAGTGAAAATTATAAAATAATATTATTTTCCTTGGAGGAATGTTATATATGTAATTGGTATGACATTTCAGTGTTGCAGTGCGGAGTATGCAAAGGCTTCCTGCTCTTTATTTCTTTATGACTGAATGTTACTGAATGTGTGTTTCTACTCATGAGAAATATAATTGACTTTATCAATTCACAATAACTCAGGTTCTTGTAGTTTAAAACTATTTTGAGTAAATATTCAGGTCAAAAAGAGATTTTTCTTCCTTCTTTTCACTTCTTCCATCTCCCTGGGAGATTCTATGTTTGAGAGAAACTTATGTATTATAAAGGCATGCTGTTGATGGAAAGTGAAGTGTCTGGTTGGTGACCTTGCTGGCATATGCTGGGGTGTGATTTGTCCCACTAGGTCTTTGGTGTTGCCTTCTGGTCCTACACCATCATCTTCGAATGTGTTTGGATGCGCCATAGCTTCCAGTTTTGGAGTCAGCTCCCCAATCATGCTAACTCTGACGGACTTGTTGGTTCACTGGTCCTCTTTTCTACTTCCGTGTCCCTCTCACAGGTTTAAGAGCCCTTGGGTTCTTCTCTATGAGTTTTCCAGCAGGTTTTCCTTTTTTCGTTTTTTTCTTTACTTCCTTTCTTTCTTTTTTTCTTTTTTGATTCATTCATCCATTTATTTATCCAGCTTCACTGAGATATAACTGACATATAACATTGTATTTGTTTAAAATGCACAGAATTTCTTTATTAAAGGCTGAATAACATTCCATTTTATGCAAATATCACATTTTATTTATCCATTCATCCTTTGATAGAGATTTAGGTTCCTTCTATGATGTGCTCATTGTGAATAATGCTGCAATAAACATGGGGATGCATATATCTCTTACAGACACTAATTTCAGTTCCTTTGGATAAATACCCAGATGTGGGATTGCTAGATCACATGGCATTCTATTTTTAATATTTTGAGAAATCTCCATACTTTTTTCCTAGTAGCTGCACCATTTACACCCTCACCAACAGTGTACAATGGTTCCCTTTCTCTTCATCTTCACCAGTGCTTATCTTCTTAGACACCTTTCTCAGCCACTGCTTTTTTTACTGCTATGTCAGATGCGAAGCATTTCTATAAGGCTTAAATACTTTTTTGCTATATCCTGGAAAGTTAGATAACTGCTTTTTAAAAAATAGTTTTGTAAAATACACATAACATAGAATTAGCATCCCAACCATTTTAAGTGTACAGTTTAGTATTAAGTACAGCCATGCTCTTGTGCACCAGTCTCCAGAACTCTTTTTCTTGTGCAAAACTAAAATCCTATACTTATTAAACAACAACTCCCCATTTTTTCCTTCTCCCCACCCCTGGAAATTATCAGTTTAGTTTCTGTCTCCATGAATTTTGCTATTCTGAGCAACTCAGATACGTGAAATGATACAGCACTTCCATTTTTTTTGACTGGCTGATTTTACTTAGCATAATATCCTCAAGTTTCATTTATGTTGTAGCATGTGTCATAATTTTCTTCCTTTTTAAAATTGAATGATATTCCATTGTATATATACACCACATTTTGTTTATTAGGTAATTATCTTTTTGATTATCTTTTATACTTTGATCTTTGAAAACCTATATGATGATCTATTGAAGTTGCTATCATTTTACCACCCGAAATGAATTTCTGTGTGGTGGTGAAGGGGTCAGGGGACTGGATTTCTCATCTCATCTCCATCCCACCTCATCTCAATCCCAGCCATATGACCCTAGTAAAACAAGCATTTATATCATCCCATGTTTTATTTCCCTTCTAAACAATTTGTGATTAATGAGTAAATTCTCAGCTATTAACTCTTTTGGATTTGAATCTTGGTAAGTAAAGCCAAATGGTTAGAATTTAAGAAGGAAGAAAGAAGGGGGGAGGAGAGAAAGAAAGAAGAGGGAAGAGAGAGAGAGAGAGAATTTCTCAAGTACTTGGCTCCTGCAACTGAAAATTGTAAATTTCAATATTATTATCTCTGTTACATATTTATAAGAGTCTGTAGAAGTGCTTCAAAGCCACGATTTTCACTCATTTTTACTGTGTATCAAATGCATTGCTGCTGTTTGAATGGTAGGGGGAAGATTATGAGTAAAGGAGATTAAAATAAGCAAAAACAAAACAACCAATGTATCAATTTTGAAGTATTGCCCTGTTATATAAGAATTGGAGGTAATGCATACAAAGCATCTAATACATAATAAGTATTCAAGAAATGGTGGCTGTAGTTATAGTATATTTACCTTGTTGGTGAGATTTTGAATTAATTTTAACAGTAAATTTTGATGTGGTTCAAGGTTATACCCTCAAGTGTAGGCCTGATACTTTGGAATTTTGAGCTAGTGACTTAAGTATGTGTATGCACTTTGAATAACAGATATGATAGTGAAAAGGATGATGCTTTATTTTGAAAGCTGAGAAAACAGATACTCTAATCTTACAAAGAGAAAGAACTACCCAATTCTTTTCTATCTGAAAATGGTAATTTATAGTTACATGTAATATCACACTTTGATTATAATAATCATTTCATGACAATATCTATATGTATGATTAGTTAGGTTTAGTTGTATGTTAATGACTTAAATTCCCCTATATAAAGACAATACTGCTATGTTCATATTTTTCTTGTCTAAATGGAACCCCAGGCTGCAATTAAGAGGCAATAAGTATACAGGCTGAAGGTATGGGCTCTGGGATCAGAGACCTGTGGGTTCCAACTAGGCTTTGCTATGTACTAGCTGTATGACTTAGGGAACATTATTTGAACTCTTGATCAATTTTCTTATCTGTAAATAGGGATCACATAGGGTCTACCTTCTGGAGTTCATATGAGGAATAAATGAAACAGTAATAAAACATTTGTTTTAATACTACAGTATATGACACATGATAGAGGGCAAAGTTAGCTGTTATTATTCATAACTCCTACCATCAGTTTCACATTGCGGGTTTTAAAAAATACATTTTCTTTCTTAGATCTTTGCTCTTCAGAGTATTACAAGAGTTCTTATTTCCTGCCAAGAGAGCCATCCTCAGTTACTCCTGTGTGGGTCACCCTTAGCCCAGTGGCTGAAGTTGCCTGCCCTTTTTATAAGACACAATTCTCAAGGTCAAGCTCGAAGGACTATAAAGCAACCCGGTGGTAAGAAGTAAGCCAAGGTGATGCTGATAGCACATGCACTGCTTCAACTGATTTGCTTCCAAAGCCATTCTTAACCCTGGATGGCTCCTTTACCTGGTACAGTTGTCTTGGTTGTGACCAGTCAAGGTTGTAAGTTCTACTAGACAGTACTAGCTTTCTGAACAACTTCCTTGCTGGAATCTTTTTCACAACTAGAGAAGCATTATGTACTCATGCTTTGTAATGTGGACTGTTTTTATTTGATTAGTTTGATTGAAACCTTCATTTTAGAATCTATCTTTTTTAAAAAGGAATCTCTTCGTTCTATTGAGTATTTAAAGAGAATCAGACAAAACAAATAGACCAACAATGATGGTTAATATATAGCATTTCTAAAATGTTCTTGACAGAAAAAAAGGTTATTAAAGATAATAAATAGTTTATTAATTCTATTTTTTATTTTGGGGGGAACTATTCCCTGATATTTAAACTTAGTTAGGTCATGGTAATTAATCAGGCAAAGAGCAAAAAATAGTTTGGGAATCAGCTTTTACTAGGTACACATTATAGTAAATGAAAATTTTTTTGTTGTCCAGAACATATATTTTGAATATCTACTATTTATGTAGTATTGTGGCATTTGCTGAGAACTGCCCTAGATGAAAAGAAAATTTGAGTTTCCAGTAACTTACAGGGATGTAAGAGTATTATACATGGAAGGGAGAAAATACATGGAGATTTAGTTTCACATAATCTCTCTTTGTAATCTAGAGCACATGTGATTCCACTTGTCTTTGCTTCTGTTTCAGCCTGTGAAGATACCAATGGGTCAGCAAAACTTAGTTCTTCATTTTAACATTTAAAAAAACTTTTTTGTGTTTGACCTGTAATTTTTAGTTTGGGAGTCAAGTCTACTTTGCTTAGGTAGATAGCTACTATTCTTGTAAGTACCCAAGAATGAAGCAACTGATTCTGAACCTAGTACAGTTCAACTTGGAATAACACATTTGGAAGGAAACTACTTGAGAAGAGCAATATGAAAATATCTGGAAAGTTTCAAAGAAGATTGGATAAGGGAAGAAGACAGAATAAAATTGGCCACAGGGTATAGAGGCAAGGCAGAAAGCAAGACTCTTCTCATCCTAATATTTTCTTTACCTGTAGAGTCAGCTTTACCGAGTGAAGTCATATGGATGATCAGAGTGGTATTTTATAACACTAATTCAACAGAGAGTTTCTACTGCTCATATGAAATGAAACTTAAGCTTCTTGATTTGAGTTCAGTTTTTTCATATTCGTTGTGCAGCTCTGTATATAATAATTTCCAGACACAATGATTCAAAAGCAATTGCTTGATTAGATACATGTGAGACATTGCCTGACATGGATCGAGAAAAGAAGTTTAGTTTAGAAGAATACCTCTGTAAAAGGAAAGCTAGTTTATTTCAAAATGACCTCTCTGTGGGAGTTAGGTTTCCAAATGTATGGAGAGATATAGTTATCTCAGCTAAATTGGAAGTTGGCATTTCCCCTGCCCCCCATATACCTAATTATGCCTTGTTTTAAGGAAATACAATGACAAGAAGAGAGAATGGAGTATAAGATTGAGACTTAAGAGCTGAGTACAAAAATCTGTCTCAATGATCATCATTTGAGTAATCTTGGAAAAACCATTTGATATCTGTAATATTTTTAGTGCAAAATGTTTCCAATTCTTCATTTGCTGCTCCTCCCATTAAGAAGAGGTGTCTATTTCCTTATCCATTGACTCTGAATTTGGCCTTGCAATTGCTTTGCCAACAGAATGAGGTGGCCAGCAGAGTAAGTGGCTATGTGGCAATTCAGAGCTCAGACCTTTCACCAAAAGTGAAGAGACCTGGTGAAAAAGAGGGGTCCCCAGCTGATGACTGGCTATTCCCTAGATCCAGTCTCCTGGCTTACCTACAATGACAACAGATACTTGAGGGAGCCCTGAAGAGATGAGACATTCTGTCAAGTAAACCCAGCCTCATTATTGACTTGTAGAATTGTGAAATAGGTAAGTTATTATTGTTTTAAACTAAGTTGATTTAGTGAATCTCTGAGATTCACTTATCCCATCTGTAAAATGGAGATAATTACACTGCCTCAGGGGGTTGTCATGAAGACTGTACCACGAGAAATGTTATGAGCCCATCACCTTGGCCAGCACATAGCATGTGATTAATTAATTTCAATTTTCTTAATGCCCCTTTTATCAGCTCCGCTCCCCTCTTCACCCCTTCCCTCCCTACAACTTTTCCCCTTGAGTAGAAAAAGCAAATAGTCAATCTTTTGCATAATTCAGTTGCCACCTAGATGGCTGAGGTGCTGTGAATATGTAATTAAAATGATGAATGCTCGGCTCACATTAAAATAACAGGCGTGGTGAGTGCACCAGAACACATCTTGATTAAGCTGTTTGACCCACGTGCTTTCTCACTGGCTGCAGACCAAATACTGAGTAGAGCTGTGTGAGGTTGACTGGCAGGCGTTGTGTGACTCACAGAGAGATGATACGGAGGGGGCTGGTTTCATTAAATGTCACCCATTCACATTTGGTATTTCTGGATCAGTTAATTATTGAAATTTGTTTTACAGCACAGCTTTTATTAATTTGCAAGTATATGTTTGAGCTAACTTGGTATATTTTGAAAGTCAATTAACACTAGCTGATTCTATCAATAATTATATCTTGACAGCCCAATATATATTGTGGCGAGGGATACTGTATGGACATATAACTTTTCCTTATGGAGCTTAACAATGTTCTGTTCCTAAAACACTTTCCAAATGTGAATCTCTTATCCCCAGGGGCTCTGAGATCAATCTTTTCCTTAGAAGGAAAGACTGAAGTTCATTGATTCAGCATTGACTCAGTCTGGTTTTTAGATCTGTTATAACCATATAACCAAAGTTGAAAGTAACTGGCTCTAGTCTTCTTGGGACTAAATTACAATGAAATTGAATAGTGCCTCCAGGGCTGAATAATGTGTATTGTCCAATGACTTCATTATACTTCTATCTGCTGTTAGACAATTCATTTGCTTGCACTGCCTGCTATTTGGAATTTTCTCAGGTGCCCTGAATCTTTTATTTATTTTTATTCATTTATTTCCATAGTCATCCATTTACTCATTCATCATCCTATCAAACACAAGTGCCTTTGGTGTGCCAGACACGTGGTCTTGCTGTATAGCAAATGCTGGTCTAGTGAATTCAGGCAGACATGTAAAGAACAAACTGTTCTATCAGCTACAAGTTTTACATATCACTGGAGCTCAGAGAAAAGGAGTCACGGTGACTTTAACCTGGGACAGTTTGTTTTGATCTGAGATAGACTCTCCCCTGCCTGAATAAATTTGTCATCGCCTCAGGAAGCTAACTCTACAGCCTCTTCTTTTGTTATTTCTATATCCCGGACCTGGGCATGTCCAAGTGGAAATACAGTGCCTGCGGTTCCTGAATGTACCAATTCTGTCCCCGTGAGGCTGTTATGGCTCTAAAGGTATGAAGCACTTGGCCAGACTTATAAAGAAGACACATGCATAACAACAGATTGTGTTACTTCAGTTTTATAAGAAACCCTCTCAGTTATATTCTCATTTAATTATAGGTGATATTTATGAACAAGTGGTCTTCAAAGCAATACCAGGATTTGTATTTAGGAAGTGCTTATTGCCCCACATTCAGGAAGTTAGTAGTTGTAGTAATTTGCCCTGGATGATATTACAAAGTATCACAGACTAGGTAGCTGAAACAACAGAAATTTATTTTCTCACAGTTCTGGAGGTTAGAAGTTTATCAATGTGTTCATAGAGCTGGTTTCTTCTGAGGCCTCTCTCCTTGGCTTGTAGCCTTGTCTTGGCTTTTCCCTGCATCTTCACCTGGTCTTCTATCTCTATCTCTGTGTCGGTTCCCTACTTTCTCTCCTTATACGGGCACCAGTCATATTGGATTAGGGCCCACTCTGAATGCTTTGTTTTCATCTAATTACCTCTTTAAAGACCCTGTATTTAAAAACATCTACATTTTGAGGTATGGGGGACTAAGACTTCAGCATATGAATTTGGAGGAATATACAACTGAGCCCATATCAATAGTTTTCACCAAAGTAGCCATTAAAATCTGAACATTCATATGCAACAAATGAACTGCCATTTTATTTTTTAACATAGCTCATAAGATGCACCCGACTGTGTTAGGAACGGGGCCTGCTGTTTCATGGCACTCAGTGTTTGTTTACACACAAGCTCCGCTGGCTGGAGGGTAAAGGGGAGAGCAGTCTGAAGTTTGGAGAATGTTAGAAACAGTGTGAAAGTCTTCAGTTTGTGCCGAGCTTCTACATATTCATTTTCTTAGTCCAGTAATAAAAATTATGGCATATGATTTGAAAATAATTACGTAAAGAATTTTTTCAAGTTGAAAATGAGCCAGCTTTTTTCTTTGTATACTGTCAGGAGCATTTTATCTTCTTTTTGCTTTATGAGCTCTCAGTTTGACTTCTGTTCTAGCAGTGCATTCATTAACTAATGGTATTTCTCCCTGCCTGTGTCATGCATGTGGGTGTGTGCATGAGAGCAAGAGAGGGGGGAGAGAGAGAGAGAGAATATGAATAGCAAAGCACATTTGCTTTGGACCGACACAAGTCAACTGTTGTTATCCATCTGGAAACTTAGAGAGAGACTTATCTGAGAGAAAAAAAGGACTTTTATTGAATTCATATACAGGATAAATAATAGAATATTTGTGCCATGCTGCTCTTTTAATTGAATTCATTGGAGTGACACTGGTTAACAAAGGTATACAGGTTTCAGGTGCACAGTTCTCTAACACATCATCTGTACACAGTATTGTGTGTTCACCACCCCAAGTCAAGTTTTTATCCACTGCCATTTATCCCCACTATACCCTTCTCAACACCCTTTCCATCCCCTATACCCAGCAATCACCACACTGTTTTCCAGGTCAGTGAGGTCTTTCTATCTTTTTAATTTTTTTTCTCAAACCCTCTGCCCACATACCCAGCTCCTACCTCGACAACTGTCAGCCTGCTTTCTATCAATGAGTCTGTCTCAGTTTTGCTTGTTAGTTCATTTTGTTCATTAGATTCCACATGTAAATGAAATCATATGCCATGGTCTTTTAACATTTGAAATTATGCTAACATTCCTAACATTTAGAAGAAACCAGAAGAACTTCAGGCAATGCTGATACACATAAAATGATCTCATATGAAGAATTAGTTGTGTCTTACTTCACATTTAGTGAAGTTATTTTTTAGTTTTGTGCATACATAAACATGTTAAAGATTCACATGACCACTCTTGAAACTATCTGTGATTATCGTTACAAATTTTTTAAACAAAAGGGGTATCATAGAGATGTCTCATAATCAGCTCAAATTGGATGTTGAAAGGCATGTATCTTCTTTTGATAACCATATTCCTGATCTATTGAGCCTTCTTTCTGTTGTTCAACCCTCCACTGAACCTGGTAGATTTAAACTTCTTTCCCTTCATACATATTGAATTGGGGCATCTGGTGCCATGGAATCACAAAATGGTTCTGACCTCTTTCTGGATCTTAGTTGTTTTAGACAAAGCATCATAATTTTACTTGAACTTCATTCAGCTATTGCCACCAGTACTGAAATGAAGAGGTCCCTCTAAATGGCTTCAGCAATGCCCACGTTCTACAGCATCATTGGTACTGGTTGTTTGTTGCCTTCAAGGTGTTGTCCTGTGACAAGAAACAAAACCCCATCAGTTTACGTGTAGACAGGAGTTATAATCAATATTCTATACTTCAAAATACTTTTTCTATCATAATTACCATTATCAAGAATTATACTTTTAAGATCCATTTTCTGAAATTATATCTCTTTTCACACTAGATCTGAGAAGCCCGGTCAGGCCTCTGGCCCTTGGCAAACCTAACCGAGTGGCCTTGGGCGTGGAGCCGCTGCATTGCGTGGCTTTCCCCTTTCTCTTACTTTAAGAATGCCGACTGTTGGGTTGCAGTGGAGTGGTAGGCTCATGTGGTAAAACCCAAACTGCTGGTGTCAGTTTCTCTTTATCCCCATAGAAGCGCAAAGATGGATTGGATTACTGCCACATCATATAAGGATAGAACAATGACAGGATACCTTGTGGTGGATTACATTTAATTAGGGGTCTTAGACAAATTTAGGAAGAGACAATATATTTGATCTGGTCACCATAATTGGACTTATTTGATAGGAACCGATATAGTTCAGACAATTTTATTAATTTAGTACCTTAGTGTTTTGCATAGGTATAGGTGCACTTGTAGCATAGGCATTAGCTGATGCAAAAGCTGTCTCCATTGAAGTTTCAGGAGAACTGCAGGACTGATAAAATGCTCAGTAGCAGCCTATTGATTTAAAGGACTGAGTAATGCAATAGATAACTGAGGTTCACAGAAGACTATTGAGGCACACGGAAATAAGTCAATGCTAGAATACACGTCTCAACATCTACATGCCTTTTCCTTTCACTCGTTCTAGTCTAGGCCAGTATTCCCTTGGACTAATAATATACTTCCATTTTTTCATCCTTCAGTCTATTCTCTGTCATTCTCATCACAATAGGCAAGTTGATGTTTCTAAAAGTTACAGTGTCACATAATTCCCTTGTTTTCTGCCATTTGCTACCCATTACACATCTAGTGCAAAGTTTTTTCTCTGGTCTTTAGGTCCCTGCATGATCTACTCCCTGCTTGTTTGTCTAACTTCACCTAATTCACTCATGCCATAGCTCCCTACTTCCAGTTCTTTGGCCTCCTTTCAGTTCCTAGAACAGAACAAATTCTTTTTAACCTCAGGGTCTTTGAGCATACCATTTTGTCTGCCAAGAAATATTTTTTACTGCACCTTTTCCCCCCTCTGTGTCATATTTTTGAATTTAGCTGTAGTGTCACCCTCACAAAAAGCTGCCCCTAGCCTCTAAAGAAGGGAGAAAGGTAGATCTTCTTCATTTTGTTCTATCCCAGCATTATGGTGTTTTATAGCTTATCGCAATTTATAGTTATTTCCTTTATGTGGTTATGTTTGGTCTACCTGCAAGTTTTATGACAGCAGAATCCTTGTCTACCCTGTTTTCCCTTGCATCTCAGTATTGAGAACAGTGCCATTAAATAAATAAATATTTGTTGGAAGAACCAATAAGAGAATGTCATTCAGTCTAGGGGAAGACGATTTTATTTAAATGTGTATAGAGTATGAAAGGTGTACCAGTAGCTGTAGCAGGGGAATTATCACCATATATTTTTCCTGATACGAGAAGGTTCAAAAGATATTGGGCTTAACTTAATTGATATCGTTTGTGAAATTGTAGCACCCTAAACATTCAGAAATGAGTGGAATCAGCACCCTTGTGGTGAGCTTCATTGGCAAAGCTGCTCATGGCAGCTTTGGTAACAGCACAAAATAGTACTTGACCTGAAGCATGAAAGGAGAAAACAGGCGTGTTCTGTAGAATTGTGAAAAGGACCCATCTGATGAGAATCAGTTTCTGGGGATCCCTAGAACTACCTGGATGGAAATGAGAAAAATGTGTCTAGAGGCCCAGACCTTGTTTTTTATTCAATATGAACAAATGTACTTTAGAAACTATCTGTTGTCTGTAGGAGTAAGTATTGTCCAAGCATTACATTACTTTTAGGATCCCAACATCTTCTCTAGTTGTTGTAATTGTCTGTTACTATACAGGACTATTGTTGCATGCAGGACAGTGAGAGAGAAAGGGAAGCAAGAGCGAACTAAGGTAGAGCATAAGTGCCGGGGTAGGGGAACAACAGTGTGTTACAGGAACACGCAGGATGGGCATCTCAGCTGAAGAATAAACAGCTCAAGTTATTGACTTACAGACAACAACCATTTAACTTATTCACTGTTTTCTGGGTCAGGAATCTGAGAAGGGCATATCTGAGCAGTTCTGCTTCATGTGGAATTCCATGAGGCTATGGGACAGCTGGAAGTTTATGTGATCGTGCTCACAAGCTGATAATTGGTGCTCCCTGTCAGCTGGGACCTCAGTGGGGGTTGTTGACTATGACCCTCAGTTTTCCAAGTGGTTCTCTCCACATGTCTGCTTGTGCTTCCTCACAGCATGGTGATTGGGTTTCCAGAAAAAGCACTGTAAGCAGTAAAGCTGGAAGCTGTGTAGACCTTTGAAGATCTTACAAGAGAAGTTATACAGCATCATTGCCAACACATTTTTATAGTTCAAAATAGATCACAGGACCCACCCATATTCAAGGAGAGAGGAAATAGACCTTATCTGTTGAGGGGGAAACAATAAGACTGTGCTGTGAAGGAACATGTCAACCAGGAGGTATTGCTGCAGCTGTCTTTGGAAACACAACCTACCACAAAGGTATAAAATCTTTTTGTATTTAGTTTATTGTTTTGGTCTTGAATTTCAGAAGGTGACTGACTTTCCTCTTGAAAATGACCTTTCACATCCTAGAAGAAAGTTACACTGAAAATTATCTTTATCTTTGTTTATCTTCTCTTTCAGCTCTGTCCCATCAGGAATATTTGATTAGATCTTATTTTATAACTTAAATTAGTTCTATTCTATTCTTGGAAGATGGCCAATTTATTTAATATCTTTAAATCAGCACATTATATGGGATCCTTGACTCTCAATAGGAATTGAAAAATATTAAGCAAATACCAAAAGACACAATCCCTCTGCAGTTTATACTAGTAAGTGCATCCCACTGGCAATGTGATGTCTTAAGATGAACAATGTTGTTGTACTTGGGGACCTGATTCTAGTACTTGCCTCTGATCACCACCCTCTATTACTCTGGGCAAGTCACATATCTTTGGGGTTCTGTTTCCTCTTGTGTAAAGCAAGTGCTTTGGACTTCATGATAGCAAAGACCCATTATGACTTTAAAATTATTCATATTTTCAAAGAAATTGGGTAATGTTTAAGAATTTCTGATGACTACTTAAGAGTGTTCAGTAAGTCAAGTTGGAAAGAAGTTACTCATCTACTTCTTGTATTTGTTTTGATAAAATAGCACAAATATTCAAAATATCCTTTTTTCTTTTAGATTTGACTGTCAATTATTTCTAGCTAATGTTAAATTCATTGGAGACTTTGATTCTTTTCAATTGTTGCTATTAGGTGTGAAACATATTGATGTTTCAAACTAAAAGTCAGATCCCTTGCTTTTGTTTACTGGTTGAGTTTGGGTTTGGGCAAGGAAGCATTGTAATGGCATATGCAGGTGGTTGAAACTCTTCGAGCTTAGAGATCAAATGCAGTAGAAACATATTCATGTGAATGTTGCACTGTTTATTTTGGCCATTTGTTTCTCTTCTCAAAACAGAATTACTCTATGCCATCATTTAATAGTCATTACATAATTCATTTCTCCCAGGAACTCTCTGAGGTAGGCAATATTATCTTTGTTTTACAGATAAGGAAATAGAAGCATACTGAGATTTAGCAAGTTGTCCAAGGTTGCATATCTTATACTTGGTAGGGCCGGGAATCAAATCTAGGTGTGGTTTTTTTTTTTTAAGATTTTATTTATTTATTTTAGACAGAGGGGAAGGGAGAATGAGAGGGAGAGAGACATCAATATGTAGTTGCCTCTTGCACATCCCCTACTCAGGATCTGGCCCGCAACCCAGGCATGTGCCCTGACTGTAAATTGATCCGGCGACCCTTTGGTTCATAGGCCTGTCCCCAATCCACTGAGCCACACCAGCCAGGGCAGGTTTTTTTTGTTTTTGTTTTTGTTTTTAAATTTCAGAATATATTTCTTAACCCCTGTGGCATGCATTCCTGTCTAATCTTGGAATTATTTTTTTTTCAAACTTCTCTCTGTAAATTCAACACGGTGATTCCAGGAAAGAGGCTGTGACACTAGAGCACTAACTCTAATGCATCTTAGAAGTACTGAGCCATTTGTGTAATGAATCCCAGACTGAGTGATGAGACAGACATCACGAGGTTCGGGGGCTTAATGGGCTTCATCTCCTGCGTGTGGAAGAACTTTCCCTTGTACATCTGTCATCCTTTCACAGTCCTGTTAAAACATCATTCTTTTCCTTCTACTCCTACCCACTGTCTGGCCAGAAGCTTTTCTTTATTTCAGTTTTT
>CM052538.1:31019623-31174349 GCA_028533065.1 Trachops cirrhosus
ATTTTATAAGCATGAATAAATTGGATACTATGTGTAAGATATATATAGTGAATATGATAAGTTCTTACCCTGTGGGTACTTAGAATGGGAATCATCACCTAAAAATTATAAATGACTTTTCTAATTACACACTCTTAACAGAAGGCTGCAGATCACCTAAATCAATAATAACTTGATTGATTCATTCATTTAATTTTTTCATTCATGTAACAAGTATTATCTGTGCCCACAATGTGACAGACATTTCCTAGGCCCTGAATACAGTGATGAGGAAGTTAGTCAAAGACTGTACTCTGTGAAGGGGAAAGATAATAGAAATTATAAACTCATCCCATAGGAAAAAAGAAAGTGAAAAATAGAGAGTGATGGCATAGGTGGGACTATTTTACTTAGGATGTCTCTTCTTTGAGAAGACGATGAAGGTGAAAATTCTTAGACAGACATTACTAGACTCTATAATGCAATGTCCTTTTGGTGTGACCATGGACCTAAGAGGGTGCATGCAGCAGACACTGTCCATGCCCTGCCAGTATTCCCTCTCATCCAGTTAGCATTTCTGTGCATGCCAACTTGGTTTGAAATGGCCAACATCTATCTCTTTGGGCTGCTGGAACATACTTTGCTGGCTTAGACCACTGACCAGAAGCACTTGGCCATTGGTGTCCCTCCAAGGCAATCCTTAATAACATGGGTATGGAGGCATAAAAACTCCAACTCTCTTTTGTCCACAGCCAACATAACTCTGAGGCATGAATTTTATACCATTTCCCAGATATAAAGCTTTAGTTCCCTACTGTGGGAGCTGCCTCTACAATGTATCTCTTACTTGCATCAAGCAGTCAAGCAATCCCTAGCAGTAGTGTGGTGGTAACTACTAGGCTGGCTTGCTAAATTTCTGTAGATTTGGCTGCTTAGGAGAAAATAAACCCAAATTGATTTAGGGAGTTTATTACTTACATAGACAGCAAAAGCAAAATGAATGTATCAGCTCCTCACATTCCAGGACATTACAGGACAATTTAGAACAGGAGCAGCAAGTCACAATGTCATTCAGGAGCCAACTCTAAATCACAGGCAAGCAGTTTTATAGTCTGGAGCTGTACCCACAGGGAGAGCAGAGTGGGAGGTTTCATGGCTCACCAGAGCCAGAGGGGCAGATGAGAAACTGCTTCATAGTAGCCTTCCACAGTGTAGGGTTTCTCCCTCAAGGCAGGGTTTCTTCTCCAAGATAGGGATGTGAATAAGACAAGACTGCTTATCTTGTCATATGGCAGGGT
This sequence comes from Trachops cirrhosus, assembly GCA_028533065.1. NCBI lineage: Eukaryota > Metazoa > Chordata > Mammalia > Chiroptera > Phyllostomidae > Trachops > Trachops cirrhosus. Next base: position 31,020,901 of record CM052538.1, read on the forward strand.
GATCAAAGACGGTCCTCAAAGACTTGGGTCAGACTGTAGTTGAGCCTTGCCTGTGTGGCCTCTGTGGAGACATCCAAAGTCATCATAGCACCTGGAGGAGCCATTCCCTTATAATTTGGTAAGTCTCTACTGTGTTAGGTAACTTTGTGCCAACTTGACTGGGCTAAGGGATGCCAAGATATGTGTTCGAACATTGTTTCTCTGTGTGTGTGTCTGTGGGAGCATTTCCAGAAGAGATTAGCATTTGAACTGGTGGATTGTGTAGAACTGATTTTCTTCCCCAATGTGAGTGGGCATCATCCAATCTGTTGAGAGCTTGAATAGAACAAAATGTGGAGGAGAAGTGAATTTGTTCTTTATGTGTGAGCTGAGATATTTATATTCTCCTGCCCTATGACAGGGTAAGTTCGAGTTGGCTCCTACGTGGTGTCGTGACTCACTACTCATGTGATACTGACGCACCTAGTTTTCAGATTCTTGGATTCTTGGGCCTTCAGACTTGGAGTGGGATTTACACTATTGGCTGTCATGATTCTTAGTGCTTCAGACTTGGACTGAATTCCACCACTGGCTTTCCTGATTGTCCATATTGCAGATGGCAGGTTGCAGGCCTTCTGGTCTCTACAGTTATGTGTACCAATTCCTATACTAAATCTCCTTTTATCCATGTCTATGTCTATATCTACCATCTGTTTTTATGAAGAATGCTAATACACCCTCTATTCCCAACTCCACATCAGCTCCTTACCCCCTCCTTGTATTTCTGCACCTCCCAATTACCCTTGCTGCAATCAGTCTTAGTCTTGGGGCAGGGGACCCAGCCATGACACAAAATTCCATCTACAACCACAATCAGGAGAGCTGAGTATGCAGAACTGTCAGAAGGATATTGTTGGGGTACAGTTCTAAGCCTGGGCACAAAAGCGGAAGACTCATCTTGATTTCAGCTACCTAATGCACATTTGATATTTATTTTGAGAAAGGCATTATTCTTTTTTGTTTTCTGAAAGAAGAGTATGACTTGTAAATGGCAACTTTTGATATAGAGGTTTAAATATGAGTGGACAAGCAGAGTTAGTATCACTCTAAAAAAAGCAGATGTATACAGGTATCAGTGTAGACATTTACAGAAGGTTGTGTTTGCAAAGTTGGAGCAGGGTTCTTGAAAAGTCTAGGATAGAAACAGGTCTCTTTTTAAGCAGGGGATGGATTTTTTTCCCCTAGCATTGCCAACTCTTGCCACACACAGGTGGTTTTGGCAGCAGAGAGTTCTTATATATAAATATTACTTTACAGATCCAAATTTAAACTACAGATTTTACATCTCCTAAGGATTCCAGTATTTGAACTACATAGTTTTGACTTCAAGGTACCTACCCTTTGCATTTCATTATACTTCTTTCTCCTATCTAGATCTGAAACAATGATGATGATAATGGCTGACATCTATTGCACATTTACTTTGTGCTAGCACACTTCCAAGTGTTTTATGTATATCAACTCTTTTAATTCTCATACCAACCTATGATGCAGGATCTATTGCTACCCCATTTTTTCATCTTAGGAAATCGGAGAATAGAAAGACTAAGTTACATGCCTAAGATCAAAGATCTAATAAATGGTGAAGACAGTATTTCAATCCACACAATCTGACACAGTCTTTGATCTTAAACGCTAACCTCATATTTCACCAGCTTCTTTTCAATGCTCTATTAAAAGTACAGTTTAAAAACTAAGTTTGAAAAGTGCAGAAATTCTTCTCCAGGGTACGTGTAAAAAAACTTTAAATTTAAAATCTATGTCTAAAACTCAAAATGTAAGATCATTTAAAACAGTTTTACTTAATATGTATTAATATCTATGTGCAGGAACTTTATTATTTCAGAATTGACTTCAACTGGTAGGACCTCAATTAGTGCTGACAAAATTATATAGTAATGATTGAAAATAGTGAAAACTAATTTAAAAGCCCACCATTTCTTTTAAGATCAAAAAAGAATTACTAAAAACTCAACTGTTTTTAAATTCAAAATGTATTCATTTATTGTCCCTGTATTGAGAATAACCCAGCATTAAAAAAAAATCATTTCCTAATATCTATTTGAATTCAAAGTTGTTAATTATGAAGCTATTAGTTAAAATTGATTTCTTGTCTGGTTTTGGTGAGATTAAGATTACTAGTTTAAATGAATGTACCCTTTAATATAAGAGCATATTTCTGCATATAAATGTCAAACATCAAAAATCAAATAATGGCCATGATTCAAGTCTAGGTAGGGGATGGGAGGAGGAGGGCCAGACTATAGTTATTACATTATGATAATATAGATAATATGGATATAATTAATATAGATAATAAGGAGAAAAAGCTTACCTAGATGTCAGTTTTCTTGAACCCAAGAAATAATCTGAACTCAAAAACATTCTCCTTGAAACTGCAGAAAGGTGATTTGTGGCTGATCTTCACCATGTCAGTGTGTAAGATTTAGGGCTGAGCATTAGCTTAGCCAATTTTCTTGGATCCACTTTAACACCTGTGATCCTTAGGAACCATATTTCCCAGCAAGCAACGTATAGATGAGCTGGGACAGAGTGAAACAATTATTTTTGTATCACTTAATTCATCATAAAAATAGAGTAATGCTAGAAGGGAGAAGCAGATGGTCTGAATCCAATTCATGATAAAAGGAAGAGAAAGTCAGCAGGATAGACCTGGAAAAAGATCTTTGAGATTCTGACTATGGACTAATAATAATTACTGGAGTTAACAATACTTAATAGAGATAGACATTCAATAAATGATCAGTTTGACATTCCTCTTCTGATTCAGTAATTCTCCATTACTGCCTGTTAGCAAAAAGTCTCCCATTGTTCCTCTGCTAAAATAGAGACAGACTTTTGTATCAACAGTTTTTCAGTAGCAAGGAACAGAAATAAATTCTAGCTAAATTTAGTAGGATAGAGATTGACTAGTTAGATATTAGAGAGTGCTCAGCATAGTTAGGAGACTGGAGTATGTGCTTAAAAGTAGGACTTACACCCCAGCCACACTTCAGCACTGGCCTGGTGATGACACTGGTGCTGCTTTCATTGAGTACCAGCTGCCACAGTGTGGACCTTGCCAACTTCTCAACTTTATAGCAGCTGCTACTGCTGCCAACTAGAGAGGCAAGCTCCTGAATTAAAGTCTGATGTGGATGCATCTGACCTTCAAGGGGGCCTGGGAAGTGACTGTCTTATATGTTTCCACTTCTGGGATGGGAATCTATTTCTCCTGCGAGGAAGACCGATGAAGTGTGGAATTGACCCACATAGGAAGGATGCTGAGATACTAAGTGGGTAAAAAGAATAATGATTGTCTAGTCCATGACATCTTTATGTAAAGCCCTTTTGCAGAGCTCTGGCCTCTGGCCTTGTCAGAAAATCAAGTTAAGTAGCCTCTAAATTTGCTCCAAGGATCTGACTGATAATATAGCTTTGTTGTTCAAATAATAGATCTCTCAGACATACTGCAATAATCTTGAATGAAGATTTCCTACTTATTCATATAGAGGCAAATATCAGTAGTTCTATCAGTGTGGAGAGAGATTATAATAATAGTATATTTGACACTAGTACTTGATGTCAGTATGAACATGAGGAATGACCAAATGCTAAGGCTAATTTTTTATAAAGGAAAGAGGTGAGATTTTTTCTTGTATATTTTATCCATAGTCCTGAATTCTCCAGTTTTTTTGAAGTTGTATTTCTAAAATGTTCTCAAAGCAACAAGAAGAAAAGAATATATTTGGTTGACCAATGCATTAAATTTTCTTTATACATGGAGTATATTTGATTTGACAAAAAATTTGTAATGAACAATGAATATTCAATGTTTACAATGTCTGAAGTTATACAAACATAGTCTGAGAGTTTGATCTCCCACTGGAAGCAATAATTATTTCTTTAAGTCATATGTTTCCATAATATTGACATAGGAAAACTGCCCATTCAACAAAGTCTGTGCAAAATGGTAGTTGGGTTTATATTGGTGATGCTTCTATAATTCTTTTTGTGTGCTTAATTAAAAAAAAAATTCTTATGCTACCAGCTTGTCAAGAGAAGGCCTTAGTGACAAAAGAATGTAGAATTTAGAATCAGATTTGTTTTCCAACCCTGGATCTTCTATTTAAGAGCTCCTTTTTAAAAATTTATTTAACTTCTTTCAGTCTGTTTTCTTGCCTATAAAAGTGAGAATAATAAGTGCTATGGCCTGAATGTTTGTGCCCTCCCAAAATTTATACGTTGAATTCCTAACTCTCAGTGTGATGGTATTGGGAGGTGAGGCCTTTGGATGTGATTGGGTCATTGGCCTGGAGCTGTAATGAATGGATTTAGTGTCCTTACAAGGAGACCCCAGAGAGCCCTCTCTCGTCCTTTCTGTCATGTGAGGACACAGTGAAAAGACATTGGTCTCTGAACCAGAATGTGGGCCCTCACCTGACACTGAATCTCTCAGTGCCTTGATCTTGGACTTGCCAGCTTCCAGAATCATCAACATTAAGTCTCTGTTGTTTATGCACCATTCTACAGTATTCTTCTATAGTGGCCCAAATGAACAAAGGCAAACACATTTCTCAGAGGGTTGTGGCGGAGTAAGTGAGAAAATGAATGCAAAAGCACATTGCGGGGCATGAGCGCTTTGTGGTCTCAGTAGTGCTTTAGATGAGGATCCTTTTATGTAAACAAGGGACAAAAATAACATGAAAATACTTTAAAGATACTATCATACAAACTCCCTAACAGGAATAAAGAAACATTGCTTAGAAACTTCAAATTCTTTATAAGGATAGTTCAGGCATTTTCTGTAAGATTACATTAGGATGTCACAGTAGAGCCACTATCAAGAAATGGAGCTAACATTGAAAACAACTAAGCTGAAGCAGGTAACCATGGGGTTAGAAATGTCCAGTTAATAGACAGTATAATCATCACAATTGTGGAATAATTACTTGAAACTTAAGTAGCCAGGCCAATGGAATTGCTGTGACTTTGTGTGGCAAAAATGTCTTTATTCTCATATCAGAAATTTGGTAAACAGAGTAGTTCACCAGGCACTTTAGAAAATGATTCTATTTAATAACCAGTACAAGGGGCAGCAGATACTAAAGTTAAAAAGACTTTGAAACGTTTGTGTGTTTGTGCATATATGCTCTTATGTGCCCATGTGCCTGTGTGAGAGAGAAAACAAGACATTGAACTCACATTAAGGAGCTTGACTTGAAAATCTATCTCTTACTTACTGGCTGGATATGGTTGGCACTTTACCATTTTTCCTATTATTATTAAAGCAACAATAAAATAATGTTTTGCAGGAAAATTTCAATAAGAATTAATTGTATTCAGACACCTGACAGTACTCAGGACACAACTGGTAAATACTGTGTTTTCAATAAATGCTGAATCGTGAAATGCTGTATTACTGTAATAGCTGTTATTATATGAGGGGAAACCCACCAAAAAAACCAGAATTAACTTCTGGAGGGGGGGCCCCTTGTAGTACAGGTTGCCCGCACTAGGTGGGTGAGTGTTGTACGAACCCATCTGTGTCAGTGTATCAGCTGGTGTTGCTGTGAGAGGCTACATTTGGCTTCGGTGACTTTTTTTGAAGACTCTTCATTTGCCCATTTCACAATGGGTGATTTATGAGCATACCTGCCCACACCATGCTGAGTGTTCAGCAGTTTTTGACCAAAAACGGCATGACTCTGGTGCCCCACCCTCCCTATTCACTCAGTCATGCCCCAAGGGACTGTTTTGTTTCCCCAGATAAAAAAAAGTCCTCAAAGGGAAATGTTTTGCTGATATAGAGTAGGCAAAACAATAAAAGGCAGAAGCACTAAAAGGCATCAGAACTGACAATTTCAAAAACTGTTTTGAGCAGTGGGAAAAATGTCTCGATAGGTGTATTGCATCAAATGGAGAGCACTGTGAAGGTGATTGAAGTTTAAACATGTAAGAATACATAATTTTTATGAATAAATTCTGTTTTAGGGGGTCCCCTTTATATATCTCATCTGATTGATCAGTGCCTGTGATGGATAGGTGGCTAAGAAGTTCATATCACCTGATTATTGAAATAGATTTTAGCATTTTGCTATATTTTCTTTCCTAAGAGTCAATGCATTCCAAACGACATTCAACGTCAGTTCCAAAAGTCAATGAATTTTTTCTAGAAATAAACCAAATGGTTTTCTCCCAACAGGCTGTGTTCCACTTTTCCCCTTTTCTCACAGTACATTTGTCCTGATACCCAGATATTCTTATTATATTCAGGCTCTTTCATCACAGCCCAGCTGCCATTCCCACAGAGGTTTCCTTTGTGTGTCCCATCTCCCCCTCACCTCCTATGTGAAATGCAGTTGAATTATTTATGTGTGCCATGCTCCACAAAGTGGGGCCACTAACATTCATTCCCCAACTGGTAGAACTCAGTAGGGAAAAAAAAGATAGCCCAAATAAATTATCTAGTAGAATGAAAATCAATGACCTCTTTTATCAAATGCCATTAGCTCAGGCCTCCAAGTGTCAGCAAGAAAACATCTGAAACATTGGCCCACTCCAGTGGAGGCCAAAAAATGCTCCTTCGAGGGGCCCCAAGGCCAAGGAATCTCTCGTTAAGTAGAACCAGGTGTAAGGAGCTGACTGGATTTGTAATCCTGCCTTTGATTATACGAATGGGTGAGCCCAGTGAGAACTCAGCTCTTGATGACAGGGCTTGTCAGTCTGGCTGTTTGCTTTTGGAGGTAATAGATAGAAAGGTGATGAAGCCCAAGAAGTTAAGAACATTGCTGAAGTGATTTTGTCCATCTGTGGAGGGGATTTGAGGGCAAAAAAATTCCTCTGTGATGGATAATGGCTTCTTTCTTTCCTTTGATGTCTGTAGATATTTATTTGCTTATTATGGAATAGAAACCTAGTTAGAAGATATAGTTATTTTTAAAAATAGACCTGAAGATTCTCTATAATGCAGAAACTCACAGTCACTCACAGCCAATGCCCCAAGCAAACAGAAGGGGAAAGTTTTTGTAGTGCATCCTTTTTCCTGTGAGATTTTGAAATACAACTTCAAAGTATTAATTACAGTCAAGTTTGATGAAGCCAAAAGGCAAACCATTGTGTTGATTCAATTTCACAAGGGACTAAGGTTTCGGTGAGAATTTAATTAATTTTCTTTCTTCTGCAGGTTAAGTTACTATAGGTAGACAGTGGACTTAGGTAACAGGGGTCTATTTTCTTTTTCTTGAATGAGTTTTGCAAAGTTGCCTCAGAGAATTTTCAAATTGAGAAATTTAGATGTGGATTGGTGCTTTTTCTAAACAGAGTGCTTCTAAATACAGAAATTGTGGCTGGATCAACATACGGCTCTCTCTTGCTACCCATGGGAAATAATGCAAAAGTGCATGCTTGACTAAGAGTGGGTCAGGAGCATTATCCTCCTAAGAAAGAGCACATTATGCTTATTTCCCCTTTTCACTGTTAATTCTGTGTTACCTTAGGGAAGTCATCTGGGAGAAGGAATTTAATAACAAAAAGAAGTATGCACCTAGAGGGTATTGTGCTCAGTGAAATGTCAGACAGAGAAAGATGATTTCACTTATACGTGGAATCTAAGAAACAAAATAAATGAACAAGCAGAACAGAAGCAGATTCATAGATTTACCGGGGTGATCACTTTATACTTTATAAGTTATGTAAATGTCTAATCACTGAGTTGCACACCTGAAATTAATATAAATTATATATCAACTATAATTAAAAAATAAAAATTATTTAAAAAAGAGGAAAAAGTACCTAGTAACTTCTAAAAAAAAAAGAAAAGGGGGTGTGTGTCCTTTCTTTCCTAAGCTGGCCAGAGGCACCTTTCACTGCTTGAGTTATTCTATCCAGTAAAGAAACCATTTAAACTCTTTGCTCCTGCCCAGTTTATGTTATGCTAGGAATTACAATTTAAAAGAACCTACTTGTTATGCTCACTTTAAGTTTTGCTTGATATTTTAAGGTATAAATTTATGAAATTATAACTTTGAGCCTATAACCTTATAGATACAATTGATTTCTTAATATATACTTCATCATATACATATTCTATTATCATAATGCATTATGTTGGGGTGTATATGTTTATTATCCTTTAATTTGTAGTGTTCTATTGTATTCTCTTTGCATGATTTGGAATTCCCTAAAATTGGTTAGAAAATATTTGCAGTGAATTTTTCATGGAGAGAGGATCCATACTTTGGTTTCTCAAAACAGCATAACCTCCTCTGTGTTGCTTTTTTACATTCCCTTTCTGGACAGGCCACTCTTTCCAGAGTCTCAGTTAACAACTAATGCCTGTGACTCTTAAATCAGTATCTCAGGATTTTGTTTTCAGAGCTTTAGGCCTTTATATAAAAGACATATCAGCATGTTCAAAACTAAATTTTTGTCCCTTCTTCTTTTCTCTCCCTCAAAACACCATGAAACTTGTAAACTTAACCAAAACTCCCAATGTTTCCTTGTTTCTCCACCCCTATGTCTAGTTACCGCTTTCCCTGGAGTCTGCTATCGAAGTCATTTTCATTGCCTTTCTCTTTTTTCCTTCCCACTGTGTTCGTTCTCGTAAATATCATTTAGTCCAGCAATCTCCAAAGAGGTATACACACACACTCAAGGATGGCCCATGAGAGTCAGAGGAAACATTTTAGAATTTCTGTGTCTGTCTATTTTTGTATCCTTTTAAATTCCTGTATGAACTTCACATGTACTTTACATGAATATGTCAATATGTGTTATGAGATATGCATATAATCGGGGGGTGCATGTTAGCTTTTTTACTGATAATACTTTATAATCAGAAAGATTTGGAGGACACTGACCATTGTTGGAAACTTGTACCCAGTTGTCTTTTCCCTGCATTTACATTCTTCAGTTCATTTTACAGTTATTAAAACTTATTCCCATTCAATTGGATGGGATCAGACTTTGTTTTTGACGAGACAAACCGTACCCTTCTTTATCCACTCTGATTTTACTCTTTTGGTTTTATGGCTCACCATTTTCCCCATCATATATCCTTTGTACAGACAGGGGGAGCAAACATTAGTAGTGTTTGTTCAGTTAGTTGCCCACTCCTGTCGTTCTCTCTGTGTGGGCAGGGCCTTCAGTTCTTCATGGAGCAATCTCCTGCTCTTTCGGACCCTGACTGAAACAGTGTCTCTAAGCAGTGTGTCACATTCTTTCTTGTATACAGGACACAGTTTACTCCCAGTGCTATTTTAGCATGAGTTGGATTTCAGTTGAGGCATCTGTTCGACATCTTCTCTCTTCCTCTAGACTTGTCTTTAGGTTCAATCTTACTCATCCTTATCCTCTCCAACACTGTTAGTTCACTGATTGACACACAAGGCAATAATATTTTATTACATGCATTATGTTAGCAGAGAAGTAAGAGCTATAGTACCAGAATATTTTTAGAAATTTTATATTATTTTGATATATCAGCTAAGTATTAGAAGAGATCAGATTTTACATTAAGATTAATGAAATAATCCAGTGGTACCATCTAAAAACAAGAACTCTTTTTCAGTGTATTAAACTAAGTAAAGCCTGATTTTTCTATTTGAAGGGTGACTTTAGAAGAATGTGGTCCTTTACCTCTTGCTAAGTGGGCCTGTTTACAGAGATGCCTACGTATATAGGGTAAATTATGTTTTTGATGGCTTTATTTTAGTTTACTGTGAAAAAAACACTTAACATGAGATCTACCTTCTTAACACATTTTAAGTGTACAACACATTACTGTTGACTACAGGTTCAATGTTGTACTGCAGATCTCTAAAGCCTGTTCATCCTGCTTAACTGAAAATTTTATGCACATTGATTAGTAACTCCCCATTACCTCCTGCTTCCCACCCCAGACTCTGGCAAGCACCATTCCACTTTTTGATTCTATGAACTGGACTATGTTAGAAAGCTTGTATAATTGGAAACATGAAATTTGTCTTTCTGTGACTGGCTTATTACACTTAGCATAATGTCCTCCCGGGTCATCCGCATTGTCATGTATTGTGAAATTTTCTTCTTTTTAAAGGATGACTCGTGTTCTGTTGCATGGACATAACACTTTCTTAATCCATTCATCAATTGAACATCTGGGTTATTATCTTATTTAGGCTGTTATGTATAGTACTGCAGTGAATGTAAGAATACTAATATCTCTTTGAGATCCTGATTTCAATTCTTTTCATAAATACTGAGAAATGGAATTGCTGGATCATATGGAAATCCTATTTTTATTTTTTTGAGGAACCTTTTTACTTTCATAGCAGCCGCATTAATTTGCATTCCCACCAATAGTGTGCAAGGGGCCCAATTTCTCTATATTTTAACCAGTGCTTACTGTCTTCCATTATTATCTCAAAATATATAAGGATTTTCTACAATTCAATGGTGAAAACAGAAACAAAAAGTAATAACTCAATTTTTAAAAGTGTGATATTTAAGCAAACATTGATACTGTTCCTTATTGTACCAAGACCCAGTGGGGAAGCAAGAAGTGGACCAAAGAGATAAACCCAAGGGATTCTGATTTCCCAAGTATACTAAACTGACATTAAAGAAGGAGTACCTACAGGTACAAACCATTGTTCAAAAGCCATGCGTTCTCAGAGTATTTTTTTTTCCTTTCCAACAAGAATAGATTCAACCGTACACTCACAATCCCAACAAATACAGTGGAACAAGATGTGTGTTCTGTTCCCTCAGGACGTCCCAGGCACTAAGTATTACAGGGCTAGGTCAGTGTAGACAAGAGTCACCAGCATATCCAAGCAGATCAAGGATGGTCAGAATCATAAAACTCATCATTTACTTTAAACCATAGGGCTAAAAGTTATTTATACCCTGTGAACCTTTCAATTATAGCAGCAACATGCAAAATACACTCAACCTATCATAGCCGCAAACTTCATGTCTCTAGTCCCTGGGCTGGAGTACCGTGGGAAATGGTCTGATAGCCAGGGAAAGTCTCGTTGCAAAGAGTTATTTACGTAAAATGTACTCATACAGGTCCCAGGTAAGGTAGGGAATATACAAAGAATAATCAAGAAAATGACTAAGAAACAGTCATTTTGGTTTGTCTCTCAGAGCAAAATTTTTGTTGAAAGGTGAGGGGGCAGGTATATGTATTTAAACGTCTTACATCTATATTCTATTTTCATGTTGTCTCATGTTCCTTTTTTTCACTTTCTGTACATCACTCTACCTCACGTATTCTTTACCTTTCCTAATAGTTAGACACGGTGTTTTATTAGGAGAAGATTTTTTTTTTGTTATAAACATATCACTATTTCAAGTCATATGTTCTTAAGATTCACTAAGACCTTTTTCTTTTTAATATACTTTAATTTTTATAATAAAGGATTTAAGTGAAATTGCTGAAGTTGTAGCTAACAGCTATTTCTTACTCTGAAGCATTCATTTCTTGAACTCTAAGACAGCGGTAATTATGCCAAATATTATCTTTCAGAACTTTATAAATATGCCCATCTTAATATATCCATTATAGTTATTTTTATGTTAGACATCACAATCCTAATCTTCATAAAGCTAGATAATGTATTTTATTCATTTCTGTGTTTTTCTCAGTTTCTGACAGTACATGTTCAATAAATATTTATTAAATAAATAGATACTTGAACACATAAGCATGAAAATGTGATTTCTGTATTTCCCAGAGCATCATAAACAGTATCATGAAAATTACAAGCACTCAATAAATATATGAAACATTATTTAAATATTTCATGGATGAGGCTTAACTTTTATTGATTGAAATCATCCCTGCAATGATTGTTCCTTGATCCTTTTATTTATAGGCAGAGGGAAGCAATAGAAAGAGTGCTGAACTAAGAATTGATTTTTACCTCTTGTCCTGGAGTTTCTTTGGTATGCTATGGGGCAATTCCCCTTTCCTTTTACAAACCCCAGTATCCCCAGGTGTGAACCTGCCCTGCACTCTCCTGTGTTGTGGGAGAGTGAGATGGGTACTCTACTCTGTAAATAGAAAAGCCCTTACAGATGTGTAATGGTAAGTTGGCAGATTGGCTCTGCAATTTTGTTCCCCCCAAATTAACTTTCTTCACTGAAAAAATGATTTGAAAGACTTTGTGTGTTTGTGTGTGATTGTGTAGTGGTCAAACCATTTAGGAATGTAGATAAAACTTTTGTTTAAGGTTTGAAAGCATGTGTTTAATATTACCTTAAATGTTTTGATACATTTAAGAAAAATATATATGCTAAAAATTAAAATTCTATTCCATGCTAAATTATGGATTTCAGGAAAATGTCATGTGTCGAAGTATTTGTTCTCCAGCCACAAGTGATAATTAGGGGCCCTTATATATTTTGTTTTCTTTTTCATGGGAGGAAAAGTCACATTTCTGAATTCCAGATTCACAGCTAAATGGGAGGTAATTAGGTTTTTGGCAAAACATAAACACTGAACTCCAGGTCTAGCACTTGATCATGTCAGAATTTCCCAGTTTCTTTGCCAACTTTTTTTTACCCTTTGTGGGCATTTTGAATGTTCATATTTAAAGTTGTCTTCAAGTCCTGAAAGTAACTTTCAATAAACTTAACAAATTATCTTCATCAATTATCTCAATATTAAAATTTAAGAATTTTCATAAAATTAACACACACACAAAATTTGAAGCAGACGTCAGAATGTGTGTTTTTTGAGGAATGTCTGAGTGGGCGGGAGTTGCAGCGACAGTGCTGGCAGCCTGCCCGAGCGTCTGCCGCGGCGCTTCAGGTCCGCACGGAACTCAACTGCGCTTGATCTGGCCGTTCAGTGAGTGCCATCCATTATTAAAGATGATATTTGAAGATTAGCAGTTAGCAATTTTGATGAAATGTACTCTATATTCAATCGATATTTCTATTGAATATGTTTAAATAGGTATTTATTAAAAGCTCCCATATTCTTAGGAAGGTCATATTTTATATTAGTATGTTCAGTAAATTAAGAAAATTTGTTGATGTAAGAGGATGTATTATAATAGCACTTATAAAGTATGCTTTTGAAAAGAGTTAGTATTTAAGTTAGTGTTTAAGTATGCAGTGATATTTTAGTTAGTTTCAGGGGATATATTATCCTCTGACAAATGCCAATTTGAGCAGTCAATATTTTTTTGACACCTGTTAGATACTACTGTATTAAAGCCATACCGAAAATATCATGAAGGACTCAAGAATGTAAAATGTATTTTATTTTGTTTCCATATCCTTACAACAAAATAGGAGGAATGCAAAATAGAAAGTAATAGGAACCAAAGTAAGCCAGCTACCATAGTAAGCTTATTTAGAAAAATGAAAAATTATAATTGACTGGAGTGACTGAAGGAGAGTCTATGAAAGGACATTTTAATTAGTCCTTAAAAGATAAAATATCAGAACATAAAAAAATGGAAAGGCCAACTAATGTCAAGTAGTTGTAACAAAGTTAAAGCAATGTATAAATATAAATTTATAAAGCAAATTAATGGAGAAATAATTACTTAAAAGCTGAAGGAATTCCCCCTCAGCAAAAATTTTATGATAGGTTTTTTTTTTAATTTAAATTTTATTTTTTTTAATTTTAATTGTTGTTCAGGTACAGTTTTCTGCCTTTTACCCCATCCCAGCTCACCACCCAGCCCACACCCCAGCCCTCCCATTTCCACTCCCTCTTGTTTTGTCCATGTGTCCTTTGTACTTGTTCCTACAAACCCTTCCCCTTGTCCCCTGAAATTCCCTCCCCTCTCCCCTCGGGTCACTGTCAGCCTGTTCTCAATTTCAGTGTCTTAGGTTATATTTTGCTTGTTTGTTTGTTTTGTTGATTAGGTTCCTGTTAAAGATGAGATCATATGGTATTTGTCTTTCGCCTCCTGACTTCTTTCACTTAGCATAGTGCTCTCCAGTTCCATCCATGCTGCTGCAAAGGGTAGGAGCTCTTATCATACGTTTTTTAAAAAAGGTATCCAGGTAGACTTAAAAATTTTATTAGTTTATAAAGTATAGATACTTCAAGGATATCCATTTTGGGAAATGAGGACATCAATACAATTAACATTAAAGGAACTATACCATCCACTTCTTCCATTTAAATATTTTATTTATTAATTTTTAGAGAGAGGGGAAGGGAGAGAAAAAGAGAAGGAGCAAAATGTCAGTGTATGGTTGCCTCTTACACAACCCCCACTGGGGACCTGGCCTGCAACCCAGGCATGTACCCTGACTGGGAATTGAACCAGCAACCTTTTGCTTCACAGGCCAGCATTCAATTGGCTGAGCCACACCAGCCAGGGCCACTTCTTCCCTTTAATTTGGGTTTATGAAAATAGAATTTTTGTGTCAAAGCTTTTTACTGGATTGCCTCATCCACTGTTATTTTTCACAAAACCTAGATTCTAAAAAACAAAAGTCAAGATAAAAGGTAAACTTTGAAAATGTAAAGTTTTATGAAAAATTGAAAGAAAATAACAACAAAAGGAATAACAATGATATTAAATCAACTATATGCTTTGTGGTTTCAAAGAGATTTGTGTGGTGAAAGAAGCATACATTAGAAGTCAGATCATGGTTTTCCACCATTTCCACAGTTATCCTTATGACCTATGCAACTTACTTAAATTTTTCAAGCTTCAGTTTCCTCAGATGTAAAACAGAAATCTCAGTGCCTACTTTACAAGATTAAATGTGTTAACAGCATACAAATAAAATAATTAGTGCATGATACAGGGAAAACATATGCTAACTTCCCTTGTCCACACTTCATACACATTGTCTCATAACAATCTGGTAAAGTAGGTATTATTCATTCAACTACTCTGTACTTTTTTTTTTTTTTTTTTTTTTTAGCTACTACTCCAATGGGCTTTGTATTGGTCTGGGAAGGGATAGAGTAGAGAACAAAAGGTGAACTTTCTCACCTTTCAGAGTGGAGAGAATCACTTAAACTTGCCAATATTGTAACACTGAGGGGGAAAAAAGAGAAACAACCTCAGCAAAAACTTTGTATATTTTTCAGTTTTTTAAAAAGTTAAATGGGTCATTTAGAATGTATAAACTCTTGAAACAAAAAAAAATCTCATCTGAAATTCAGCATTTCATTTTCACTTCCATTTTAATTACTAAACTTCAAGAGAATAAATTATCTGACTTTTATTTAATAAGATATAGTACTATGTTTTAATTTGAATGCAAATATCTCTGTGTACCTTCTGTATATAGATTTGATATAATGATAGAAAAATTATAGCCTAAACATTCTCTTTCTTTAACATACGCCCACCCCTACACCTGCATCCTCACCCCCTCACTGCCCCCACACACTGGTACTCAATTTGAATTCTCTCTACAGGTGTGTGTACACATATAGATGCATATAATTTACATTTTAAATGAGGATATGTTTATGGCATTTATCTATATAAGGTTATAGATACTGGAAGGCAGGATATACATTTTAGACTAATTTATTTTAGAGTACCTTCATTGAACACAGAACTTTTATTTAATACCTTGATTTAAAGTATTACTGAGTTATTCTGCAATCTACAATTCTCAGGTGAAGAGGCAAAAATCCCATCAAGCTGAAGAGATGCGAATCTAATTCCACAGAACAAAATGTACTTTTAATAAACTGTGACAACATAGGAAAGGGAAAAACAGAGGTTCAGAAGGCAAAAGATCTGAGTCTCAGACTAATGAAAATATTCAATCCACATGTCACAAGCAAATAAAAGAGAAAAGAATATGGCCAGTGAGCAATGACCTTCCAGAATACATCTTCTCTATACCATAGCAGCTCACCTAGAACAGTGACAAATTCCTGGTAAACATTTATCTTACAAAGAAATAAAATTAAATGGTTTAAAAAATAACCTTTCAATGCAATGTCATAATGAAACCAGCCTGGCCAGATGAATATATTTTGCACAATACAAATAGAATACCTGTTGAGTTATATGCCACCTCTGTGCACAGCAGGCAAGTGTGGACAGCACGGACAAGGCCTGGCTGCGGGCTGCTCTGCTTTTCCAAACTCTGCTCTTTGAAACTTAAATTGCAAAATAAGTCTGGTTATGAGTAATGTTTATCCACCTAGAAAAATTGCCAAAAATAGAATGAAAGAAAAAAGGATTCATATATTTGAAATAATTACTGTTAATATTTCTGTGCATTCACTTTGTGTTATTCTTCTTATGTGGCTAGAGTGTTTTTGGATAATTAAGATAATAATTTTATATAATTTTGTAGCCTTCTCTTTTCATTGAACTGAAGATAGAAGCTTTCAATCACATTAGAATGTCAATACTTTAAACCATTGCTTGCTATTCTGATGGGTCTATATCCCTCAACACTTAAATATACCTTCATCATAGGTATTTGAAATTTTTTTTCTAAATAACGTTGTAGTAAATATCTTCGTCTATATTCTCTGTTTTTCACTGTATTTCCTTCATAGCTATGTATACCTATACATACATTCTATGAATTACATTCTGTGAATTACATTCTATGAATGTAATTTTTGAAACCAAGGGCAAGAAGTCTCTTTGGCTCATATTCCCAATAGCTTTCCAAAGGTTTGCACTGATGTCTATGGCATTGCATAATGGTCTCACTTTCTCTATGATTGAGCTAATATTGGTTATAATTTTGAAATTTATAATTTGATAGACTTTAAAAGTCCCTCTTTGTTCCATTTTTGTTTATTCTTGATTATATCGATATTGACAATTTTCTATGTATAATGTATTTTTGCATACTGTCAACTATTTTCTCTTAATGTTTTACTCCTTTTTATCTGTTGGGCTTTTTATACAGGAAGGCCCATGACTCCTGTCACTACATTTTTTACTTTATTTCTTTCTCTGATGGAAATTATATTTTTCTAACCGTGAACATATTTGTTACTTGTTTGCTTATATTTTTTGAGATGCTAAAATTTGAGAGTAATCTATTTGCATTTTCATCCACAGGTGTGTTTCTGTTTTTGTAGCATTAATAATAGTGGTGCTGCTGATGACTGGCATGTATGTAGTGCTTTCTGTATGTGTGACAGTTTGAAGTGCTTATTCTATTATATAATTTGATCCTTACAAAAATCCAATGAGGAAGGCCCTGCTATTAGATCCACTTGTCAGATGAGGAAACAAAGACATATTTAAATAACTTGCTTAGTGTTACTTATCAGAATTCTAACCCAGGCAATATGGCCTCAGAGTCCATGTTTTTGCTTATGCCATTTTAATACTATTGCATTCAGTACCCAGAGGATTATGATTAGTCCATTTTCATTATATGTGGGATCTTTAATCAATTTCCCCCACCCTATATTACCTTTGGAACCAGTTTAGGATGATCAAAGAAGATAAACTCTTTAAAGCGCTAATCAATACATGTTTCATTTTCTCCAAACACTCCAGCCATGCTGTATTGAATCTCTCCTTTTCTTTTCTTGCTTACACTTAATATTGCTACTTCAACTAGAGATCATAACAGCCTTGGAAAGATTACTTCTGGTCATAGTGATAGTGAAAATCCCACCCACTGCGCAGGCTCTGTGAGAGAGGACAACTAGCTCAAACCTTTCCTAGTCTCCCTCTTCCTTCTACTGTCCTGTCAGTACATCCCACTGTCTCTTGCTGCTGAGCTCTTTAGCCCTGCAGGTGGCCCAGTCTGTGCTGCCTTCTGTGGCGTCCATTGGACTTGCTGGAGACTCACACATTCTCTCATCTGACACCAGGTGGATGTGCAGTGCTGCTCTCTTACATCTCCCTACTCTGCTCTTTTCCTCCAATTTCATTTCAATCAAGTTTTTTTTAAACCTTTACCCGAGGATATGCTTATTGATTTTAGAAAGAGGAAAGGTGAGGGGAAAAGAGAGAGAGAGAGAAACATTGATGTGAGAAAGAAACATCGATTGGTTGCTCCTCATACATGCTTGTGCAGGGGATTGAACCCACAACCCAGGTATGTGCCCTGACCAGGAGTCAAACCCTCAAACTTTTGGTGTACGAGAGGATGCTCCAACCAACTGAGCCACCCTGCCAGGGCTCAATCATATCCTCTCTCCCTAGTTATGTCCTTGTCTCTTGCTCTCTCACTCTCATTCCCTCTCTGGTTTTTGTTTGGCAGATCGACAGGGCTGGGGAATGGACTGGCTTGTATGATAGTTGAGGGCAGCAAGTCAGTTTCTCTATGTCATAGTGTCTGGCTGCTGTTGTTTGCTTTGTGATTTTTGTGATGTAATACATGTATTATCTTTCTGCTTTAACTTTGGGTTCTAATTGTCAGGTTTGGGTTAACCAGAGAAGTCCTGTTACACATTTACTCATTTTTGCTTGAAGTGTATTTTGGCTTTATTTTTGCCAGCTCCAAATATTTTTATATCTCATCCGTGTGCTTCATTGGTGTATGTGCACATTTTACTTTACTTTTTAAAGGTATGTTTCTTATAAGCAACATAAAGTTCTACTTTATAAGTGAGCTGAAACACTTTTGCCTTTTATGGCTCAACAAGGTTAATGGTCATGCCCAAGGTCATGCCCTTAGAGAGAAGAGACATTGGGGTTCTGTTTTGGCATGTCTGCCTAGAAAGACCATTCCTCTAATCGTTACATTTCTTACTTTTCTCTAGTAATGTGGAAAATATCATCTGGATCTCTATTTCACTGATTATTGTAATGTTTTTTACTGCCGAAGCTTTAATCATCTAATTCAAGGATAATACCACACGTTTTGATTAGATAAGAATACTAATACACTTCATTTCCTGCCAATTCTGCCCACACAGTTCCCAGTGTCTCTTGATCTTTGCTTTTCTAATTGGCTTAGTGGTTAAACTCATGAGCCTTGGAGTCAAAGAGGCTTCCGTTTAAATCTCTGCTCTGACACAATTTCATCTGCAAAATGAGGATTAAAGACCTAAACCACCAAAGTAGAAATTATAGTGAGCCTTGTATTAGTCAGTTGATGGGGTTTAAATACTACTACAAGGCTTGGAAAACTAGAGACACAAGCCCAATGAGAGTCTGCCTTTTGAGGCTGAAGATGCTTCTGGGAAAGAACTTATCCTGCATTGCTGGGTTTAGTCATACCTGGGTATTTATAATTAGTAATTAAGTCTAGCAAATTTCTCTCTGCATGCATGGGACATGTTGTCTACCTCTCTGGGGAACAGCTGAATTTGACCCACATTCAGGCCTTATGATTGTGATGTTGAGCATAACTGGAGGCTCTTGCTCATATCTGCTTTCAGCTCAGTCTCCTGAGAATATTTGATCCTAGAGAAAGGGCTGAAACTAAATAAAATCTGAGGAGTTGTTTTGGGAAACTTTGAATTTTGGGCATAGGAAACACTGTTTTTGAGCTCTTAAAAATATATATATGAGGATGCTTAAGGAATAAGAATGGTTTTCCCCATATGCTCTCAGGCCCATTTTGCGACAAATACTCGTGCCCGGGGGCACTGCCCCTGAATAGCAGCATTGCCAGCGTGGAGTGCTTTTCCCAGGTGAGCCCTTATGACCCCAGGTGCTCAGGGCCTCAGTCAGAGCTACAGTGAGGAATGAGGAAGGCCTGGTGGAGCCTGATACGACAGTGTGACAGAGGGATATCCGAAAGTGCTCCTACTGGCTGCCAGGTGCCCTTTTGCCAAGTGAAGCCACAATGGCATCTACATGCTCAATGCTATCAGTGCAGAGAGGCTGGGTTCTTCAGAGTAATGATGAGGCACCAGTTCACAGGTGTGGGGGCATGGACGACCAGTTCTCCCCCATTCTGCCTCCAGCCCCTGGTAACCATCATTCTACTCTCTGTTTGTAGTATTTCAGCTTTTGCATATTCAACAGATAAGTGATATTATTCAGATTTGTCTTTCTCTGTCTGATGTATCTCACTTAGCATAATACCCTTAAGGGTCAACCATGTTGTTACAAATGGTAATATTTTCTTCTTTCTTTTGGCTGTATAATATTCTACTGCATATGAATAGATATATATAATTACATATTCTTTATTCATTTACCTATTGACAGGCACTTAGTTTGCATGTCTTGGCTATAGTGAATAATGTGCAATAAATATAGAATGCCTATTTATTTTTTTAATGTCCTGTTTCCATTTCCTTTGGACCTAATGTAGAAATAGAATTGCTAGATATGATATTTCTATTTTTAATTTTTTGAGGAGACTCCATACTGTTTTCCATGGTGGTTGTACCAACTTACATCTCACCAATGGTGCACAAGGGCTCCCTTTTCTGCATGTTTCACTAACACTTATGTCTTGTCTTCCTGATGATAGTCACTATGAATCTTTTAAACTGAAAATCAGATCATATTTTTCCTTTACCCAAAACCCTCGAAATGATTCCCCATCTCACTCAGAGTAAAATTTAAATTCCTTACAATGGATCATAAGATTTTACATGATTCGCTTTCTCTTCATAATCTCCCTGACCTCACCATTGACGATTATATTAATACGTAATAGGCAACATGTCACATGTGATAGTTAACTATATGTTATGATTTTGAAACACATGTAAGATATTACCTGATAAGGTTGTCAAGAATATCATATATAAAATGCTTAAAAGAATTTCTGGCACAAAGTAAGTGCTCAATAAATTTAATTTGTACTTATTATTGTATTCTTACTATTAACCAGAAAAGTGGAATCATGGGGAAAAGAAATACCCAAATCAGAGATTAAGGGCAGCTCAGAACAACTGAGAGACTTGCTGAGAAGCATTGCTAGGATGTAGAGATCGTAACCACATCTCTCAACTGCCTCAGATCATCCAGTCTCTTCCCGACAAAGTAATTATTAATATCCACTTTAGAAAATGACGTCCTGACTTCATCTTTCATTTTACATTTTCATTTAAACTTCCCAGAATAAGGATATTGAAAAGTTTTAAATTGCATTTACCCAATATATCTTACATTTATGTACCTGTGATCATATATTTGTAAATGCTTCCGTATTTCCTAAATATTAGACTCTTTGAGACAAAGTACTGGGAGGTTGTAATTTTTTATTTCATAAGATTATAAATCTAGGTCCAAGAAAATAAATCAATAAATACAGAGCAATGTTGATTAGTTTTAATTTATATTTATATTAATTGGTGAATATTATTTTAAATATACTGACCAATAACCAAACTTGAAATCTGTTTCCTATAATTTGTCTCTTTTTGTTGTTTCTCTGCTCCCCTATGGGTAGTTTGTAGGTCTTTTTGAGTTGCAATTCACATTTATTTATTTTACAATACTTTATCACAGTGAATTCCTGGACTTGACATTGAAATTTGCGTCTCATAAAAGTGTAGTCACTTCTTCCACAGGGTGACATTCATATGAGTTTAAAAATACTACTCAGTTCAAGAGCTGTGTTCAAACTAATAAGAACAAGATTTATATACTATTTTGCCAAAAACTGTTTCTAGACTGCTGGAAATTAGAATAAAACACCACTAGCAAATGGAACCAAAACGATCAGCTCAATGTAAGCAACACTTAGGAGCAAGTCTATTTAGAAAGCCCATTCCAGTTATCTATATACCTTTGAGTGCGCTGCAATATTATACAGACATTTGCATTAATTTAAAAACATTGGTGTGCTGGTCCTGGCATTGCAGTGCCCTTTTTCTCTTTGCTTTCAAATTTGCTGTATTCAGTGACCTGGCTATCAGGGATAATAATCATGTTAGTTAAGGTGAATGACTATTTTTCAAGGGATGGATGGTTGCATTCTTTTCACTCAGTGCATCTCAGATGAGCATAAATGTTAAACCACAGAGGCCTTTGCTGGCTGCTTGTGATTGCCAGTGCACAGGCCCAGTGACAGAGCACTGATGACAGGAAGGAGAAAAAGTACAGGTTGGTGCTGCTTTTTTCCCCAGGGCTCCTCCATGCCACTGCAAACAGTAACAGCCTCAGTTTTCAGCACATTAGAATATTATTATACTTTTATTTGTTTGCTTAAGTCCAGATAATGTTTTCTTTTCATCTGCCTAAATGGCAGAGAAGAATTCTTACCTTCAGAATCTTAAATAATAGAGGAAGGTTTTGTCTAAGGTTGTCTCATGTCTCAAGCTCTGAAAGATGTGATGATTTTAAATTATTAAAAATATTTTCCATCAGGAACCCATTTGACAGTTACAACACTGTAAATCTAAAGTAGCAGATTTTTGATGTTTCTTTTCCTTAAAAATATATTCATTTGTGTAAAATTAAATTTATTTTCAGTTGCTTATGTTCCACCAGCATTGACCCCTAAGCATTAAATTAAATATCACTTTTCTGTATTACCTTTTCCACCCAATTTTGAGACACCCACAATCTCTAATTATCATTGCCTCTAACTTTTCTTTCTATCGTCCAACTCCTAAAGAATGGTCTGTTTAGCATATATGTATCATTATTTAGTATAAATTATTTCTCAGACCTTTTATGTTTTGGGTTCTATCTCTTCTAGTACCCAAATTATTCATTTGCTATGATTTTTTAATGTATTCCTAACTGCCAAAGGGGTAAAAAAAATCTCTAGTCTCAAATTTTAAAGGTTAAAAATTTATACCATTTCTCATTAGAGGCTTCATTAGAGGAACCAAGTAGACAACTAATTTCTGTGGAAAATCTCAGATTTTGATTTTTTGGTTTTGATAATAAGTTCCTTGAAGTTTCTTAAAGTATGTGCCCATTTGACTATAGTGATTACAATTAGTTTGCGTTCATTACTTGGGAATTGATGTGACATTGGGGAGGAGGCAACGGTGAGCAAAAATCTGCCGTTACATCAATTTCATATTAAAACAATGTGACAGCTACTTTCCCAGGGACTTTCAGGTACTGTGGGGTGGAGTATGCCTTAAACACATGATAGGTTGATATTGAAAAGGGCTTTGTAAGTTTAAATATAGAAATTGTACCCAAACTAACCTGTAAGTGTAACTTTGTATAAGTAGGGAGTTTGTGCAGTTTACACATATATCTGTCTTAGAAATTAATTTTATGAGGCTATGCTTTACACTTTCTTTCTAACATCATCCTGGCTGCAGATTTTCTTCCTTTTATCATAAAGTTTGGAAAAATAGTCCTTGAAAAATTCATTAAAGTTACAGTAGACATATTGATGAATATAATAAAATATGATGTGATATCAGGAACCCAGAATTCTAAACAACTGATTCCATTCTGTGAATGTCACTCACCACACTCAGGATTCTTGAGGGACAAAAGCAGGCTAGGTCACACATTTTTTTTTTTAAAGATTTTATTTATTTATTTTTAGAGAGGGGAAGGGAGGGAGAAGGAGAGAGAAACATCAATGTATGGTTGCCTCTCATGTGGTCCCTACTGGGGACCTGGCCCGCAACCCAGGCATGTGCCCTGACTGGGAATCGAACCTGCGATGCTTTGGTTCGCAGCCTGCGCTCAATCCACTGAGCTATGCCAGCCAGGGTAGGTCACACATTTTATTTCTCTTGAGCTTCAGACTCCATCTTAGACAAGGCCATTGGGAGGGCTCAATTTAACTAATGTGTGGAAAGATTTACTCTATTCTTTTCCCCCAACTTCATGCCTAAGCCTGGGCTTTAACATTCCAATGGTGATGAAAAATGAATTTAGACTATGACAGCTGGCAAGAAGAAGAGTTTGAAAGCATTAGGACTAGATGAAAACAGGGGTAGTAGACCTCATTCAATGACGACCAGCCTTAAACCCAGTCTTCCTTCTCTAGCCTTGTGGAAGGAAGTACAAGTAATGAAAATGCTGACCAGGGAGAGTCTGACTTTCACTTGGTACCATCGAAATCTCCCCTCTGCCACCCTCGCCTCTTAGGATTGTTATTCAATAAAATATCAGCAAGCATAACCCATTTTCTCATCTCTTGCCTTCTATGTGAGCAAAAAGTGAATTTTAAAAATCCTGTGTAAGCTATTGAGGTATATATATATTGAATTAGGAAAGTATAGAGTTCCCTTTATTTTTATCTTGGATATGCATTAACAAATCTAACTCATAAAACAAATTTCTCAAAATTTAAGGAACCTGTATGAATCCCAGGATTTGACCTTTACAACTAATGATCAGGACAGATTTTTGGGAGATTATTACCATATGATTTCACTGAAGAGAACTGGGTGAAGCTTGGTTTTCCATGAATATTGGGAAGCTTCTCTTTCTCAGGTTTACAACTTATACAATCATTTCTAACCTTGTAGATACTAAGTTCATTTTAGGCAGGAATCAGTAGCTCTTCTTTTCCTGACTCATCTGGAAAGATAAAGCTGAACTTATTAATAATGAATTTGGTTAAGACCATTGTCCACTATTCTGACTGATAATCTCTAATCATAGTAAACTGCTTTACTTTATACCTTAGGTGTGCTCTTTTTTTTTGGAATGGGCAGAAATTTGAACAGGCTTGATTTTTATAAAGGTCAATTCTGTATTGCATTAAAAATGCGATCTTTTCTGCTTCTTCTTCAACTGTAATACCAATTTTCTCCTGGAAATTTCAAATGTGGATGATGTTGGTAGAAAATCAAGTGAAGGGTATGCAATCCATTTAGTCTTCTTGGGCTTCCACATTCTGTTGTTAGGCTGGAGCACTGGGATATGCATCCATGTGTTATGTAATCTTAACTCATCATATGTGTAGAGCAGTATTTACTAAACTGCATTGTATCATTATACTGCTGGCCTTTAGGAAACATTGCAGGCGGGCTATGGCTCAATGTGTGTGTTCAACAGGCTCTACTTCTTCCTCCTGGAACACAGCTGGGCTATCTTTCCCACTCTTCCTTTCAGTTTGGTGGGTCATCTGATTGGGCTCTGGCTAATGGAGTATGGGCAGAAATGATGTGTTTTAGGCCTGGTCCAGTCTTCAGTCTTTTCCCCTCCCCTTCTCTGCCAGCCACATGTGGAGGATTCCATGGAAACCTTGGGGATGCTGGAATAGGTAGACAGAAGTAGCTGAAGTCCTGAATGATTGTGTGGAACAAACTTCCCCCAGCTCTATAACCTTATTTAGACAGTTATATTAGTGAGAAAAAAAGTGGGAGGAGGGAAAACAAGAGAAAGTCATGAATAAGAGCAGTTTGCAAAGTAAGAGCCAACATCCTGTAATGTGACACTAGAAGCTGAAAAACGGAAACAAAAACAAAACACGGTCTGGAGTAGCTTACCGCTAAAAATACATATACGTCAGAAGTGTAAAAGAAAAAATAACTCAAATAAGTTTTTTTAAAAAATAACTCCTAGTTTTGAGGGGAGGGTTGGAGATGAGAAAGACAATTTTTGAAGCTTTGGTTTGAAACTCGTTAGAGTCTGGGAGGAAACTGTCAGGGGGCAGATGGACTGCACCGGAGTGACTGGCTAGGTTTCGCTGTGTAGAATTCAATGTGCAGTTGTCCTGGGTGGCAGAGTTAAAGCCGTATAAAGAGGGTAGCCAAGTAATTTATTATCCAAACTGGTAACTTGTGAGAGTAAAAATTCTTACTAAATTATCCTGGAAAATTAAGGGTAAAACTGGCTCAGGAAAATAAAACTGGTGTGTTAGTCAGGGTTCTCCAGACTAATAGAACTAATAGGAGATATATTTATGTCTATGTGTATGTCTGTGTTTATGTCTGCATATACAAAAATGTACAACAGAGCAACTAAAAACCTCCAAGTTAATACATAGTATTTAGTAAGAGTTTATTGTATGTATAAGAAGAATATGGTATATCAGAGTAAGAGTTTATTGTGTTTATGAGTTTATTATGTATGCTATTACTTCAGCTGCTCCAGGGAGTGCCCAGCTACTTTAGATGGGGACCCGTATTCCTAACATGGGTACTTAGAATAAGTAACTTACTACACTTAATTTACATGGGAGCCTTTGACAATGAAAGCAATAAAAGTGAAGTCTTTTCTCTTTGTAGTGTTCACAAGGAAAGCCAACTTATGTGTTTATATGGCCTGTACCTATACTTATATAGCAATTTCAATGGACTTTATAATAGAAGCTCTAAGATAACTCATGGAAAATAAAAGCACTGACTAGTTCTCTTTAAAATTGTCATTCAATTTTTTTTTATTCTAATGGAGACCTTTATAAGAAAGGTGAATGGAAATGCATCTATGTGTTATAGAGAAAAATATGGCTTCTAAGGTTTTGACAGCCTAAAATTTCTTAATAATGAGATTCACAATTGATCTGCGATGTATTTCCTTAGACATATGTGAGAGCAAATATGAACTTATTTTTATGGGCCACTGCTTTCTGTGACCCTGTTCTAAAATGTTTTAAGAAGGTTCTTTTGGATTGGCAGAAAATATAAAGTGCTTTAGAAATGCGTACAAGAGATTGTGTTTAGATATTAGCAATTCGGTTGAGCTAAATGTACTACTTTCTACCTGTCAAAAGCTTTCAGGGGAGAATGCCTAATGCGGGAGATACTCCTAAAGTCTAGAGAAGTTGGGCTCCTCCCTTTTTCTATTCATCATTTTTCTGGTCATGTGGGATTTAGTACAAAATTCATTTCTTAAAAGCTTTGGTTGATTAAATTCCAACCAAGAAAGAATGTAACAGTAGTAGGTAAGGGTAGTAGAGATTCAGGAAAGCCCCTTGGGTGTCAGTGGAAAACTCACAAGCACTGGATTGTATAAATGAATCTGTTGGTTGGCTTTTGTGTGCTTAGGTTGAGGATGAAATCAGAGACAGAGGTATGTGCAGTGTGAGAGGGTAAATGGTACATAATGTGGTCCTCAGCTTTGTCTGAGTTTAGGTCTGATGGCTACAGAAAGGAAGGCATTTTTCTCATTTTATGCATGGGACACAGTCTGGCTTCAGCACAAGTGATGACTAAAAGTAACATAAAATTTTGGCATTGTGAAGGGTTTGCTGCTTTAGGGTATACTTGAGGAAAATACCTGGTCAGCGACAATGAGAATAGACTTGAAACCTTATGGCCCCTGATGGTGCAAGTCAATTGGTCACAGCAGATGCTAAATAGATGCTTGCTGGGAGAGGTTCCCTAAAGATGTGTTTGTGTGGTAGTGAGGAGATGGGGGACCACTGTGTAAGAAACCTAATTTCTGGAATTAAATAAGATGTAGGGCAGGATCAGAATAATTTGGGTTCTACAGGACTATTTTATATTGGCAAGTCTGGTCACTTAAAAATGTAATTTGCCAGTAGTTTGCCCCCTCATTGCACTAACTCTGCTCACCTATGAGTTACAGAGGTTCTCGTGATCACTCAGTACATGGCTGGAATTTTGTTACCAAATAAATTTTTTTCAAGTACTCTACTTTCATTTTATATATTTAATTTTTAGTTTACAAACAGCAAAATTTATCTTTTTTAGTACAGTCTCATGAATGTTAACATATATATAGTAGCGCACTAATAAACACACGGAACCCCCATGTTCCCTGGTGTTTCCTCCTGGTTGCCACCCAGACCCCCCCGCTTCCCCTCTGATTTACCAACAAAACAGTTCTGCACATTTTCTGAAATATAAACAACTTCTTAGCTGAGAGAAATAATAAAGTAATATAGGCCTCTGACTGATTACTCCTGAATCCTTTGTTCTGACTCTTTTTGTTAACAAGCGAGAGTCTTTCTCATTTTTAACCCAGGCTGGCCAAGGTTATGTGAGTAATTTCACCTTTCACAAGCTCAGTCACTGCTCTTCAGGAAGAAGAGGTTTAACTGGAGTGTAAATAAAGATTTCTTAGAGCTTTGTGACTTTCGGTCAAACAAATATAAATTCTCTTGTTAAATAATAAGACCTCCCTGGGGGAGGTATTTAGATGCTGTACTTTGGGGTCTTGAGCCCCTTAGGAGAAGTTATGATGTGCCCTGCCTCCTTATCTGTGCCTCACACTATGCTGTTTTAAAAGTCTTCAGAAAAGAAAAAGAGCTGACCCCTCTCTCCAAGAGTCCTTGGCATTACTGTTACTGGAATGAAAGCTTCTACATCTTTATTTTTTAATTAAGATGAAATAGTATATTTCTTCATTTGTAAAATATTTTTCCTTTTTTGTCTTCTCCCCACCTACCCGCCCCAGACAACTTTCCAATTGCCAAAGAAGTGATATCTTATCCTTTGGGTATAACAACAAAATGCAAAATACAAAGGAAAAGACAAGATTTAAAAGTAAAAAAAAACAACAGAAAAGTTGTATGTACAAAATTGCAGATTCGGGTTATCAAATAAATTGAAAGTTTCGTGAAGATCATCTAGCCTTTTTTCTTTCTCTATTTGGGTCTTAAGAGTTCCCTACAAAACTTATTGAAGCATCACAGTGTGGGTGGCCAGACTTTTTTCCAGGAAGTTGTTCAGATGTACAGTTAATATATGTTCATTAATGACAGAATAGTTGTAGCTTAATGCAATGAACAATAGAAATTGACCATGTTTTTGGAAGCTGTTTAAAAAGATGTTTGTTTCCATCTTCAATTTTAAAATTAATGTTTTCTCAAAGAGAAGAACATTTTTGGTTTTTTTGTAGTATCTTGTTTTAAATTCATATGACTCGCTTTAAAGATTTATTTGTTTATTCATTTTTAGACAGAGGTGAAGGGAGGGTGAACGAGAGGGAGAGAAATGTCATTGTGTAGTTGCTTCTCATGTGCCCCTAATGGGGACCTGGCCCACAACCCAGGCATGTGTCCTGACTGGGATCGAACCCATGATCCTTTGGTTTGCAGGCCAACACTTAATCCACTGAGCCACACCACCCAGGGCAAGAGAAGAACATTTTTAAAATAACTATTTATTGATATCTGTTTTTCCTTGGAGGTGCTTTGTAACTGTACCATGCTTTAGCAGTTCTGAAGGTGGGGCAGTTACACCAGTGTACTGTACTTATAGATAGTCACACTTGATATGTTGCCAGGGCATTTTGTTATATGTTAAATCCCTTGAAAATAATATTTTAAATTTAGGCCTTAAACATAAGCACAGACTTTTCAAGATCTCATAACTCAGAAATTTGGATTTTATTGACTATTAAGTGCTATAGATCCTGCTTATCTGTTCACATTTGCACACAGATAAAAATAATTCCACTGAGAATTAGAATTACAAATGTACATTCTACTTTTCATGGAGATAATTCTCTGTGTAGGAAAGATGAACTGAATTAGAAGAAATGAGAACCAATAGGAATCTTTTGCCAAGAGATTAAATAAGAAGCGTGATTATGGGTGGAAAGTGCTGAATTCATCTCCATAATATTTATATTTCAGACTCCTCTCTGGGAAAGAGCAAACAGGGAGAGCTTTGCATTATGCTGCATTTTTGTGAATTATGTCTGTTCTAGAAAGAACTTGTAGTAGCTACAGGTTAGTAATAATAAAACTATAATAATAATGATTTCAATTTTCCAAAGTAGAGATTGAATTCATATAACCCCATAAAGAAAAGTCCTCCACAGGTGTTGTGTAGAGGGAGAGATTAATAAACGCATTTTATGGGTATGAGAAGCATTTAATGCCATTGTTCTCTTCCCAATGGGACTAGTCACGAGATGGAGCCCCAGGGAGCGTTCTTCATAGCTGATCTAAATCTGTACTTTCTATTTCTGTGCTTGTTCCAACCTGGGGTCCATGTTTTTCTTTTCTTTTTTGGATCCATGTCTCAGCAAATGACCCCACTGTCTGTCCACTTGTTTCTTCTTTTCATATCTAACCTGTGCTTTGCTCTTCTGTGGGGAACTGGTTTGTTTTAAGTCTGGCAAATGTGACTCAGCCCTGTATAGAAAACCTATAGGAGCAAAGTGGTGGGCAGGAGCCAGACCCTCAAACCGGGTTTTCCCGTGGGAATCAGGCCTAGAAAATGCATTCAGACTGTTATGGCTTGCTCGTGCTAAGACTCTCTCACCCTGGTCTGAAACAGTAGATGTTTATTGCCTGTCTTCAAGGTAATTTCCAAAGCCTGTGTGAATTTTCCCAAGGACAGAGCTAATCAGTTCACCACCTTTCCCTTCTGCAATTGTTATTTTCATTTCTTTGATTGTACCTAAAATGCAGACAACAATATTCTATGTAATAGCTAATAATTCCTTCTTTGATGTAAGACATGAGATAAACAATGAAAGCTTGTCCAGGCAAGGGTCAGTGCCCTCTCCCCCTTGAGACAGCGGCCAAGGCGCTCTCTCTCAGAGAGCGGCCATGACATCCCTTTTCCTCCACAGACTTCCATAGTCCGCGTGAAGTGGTGTACCGCATCCACAACACACAGACTCTGCTGGCCAGAGTCTGCATCACTTTCCCCTCCTACCTTCATTTAATACCCTTCCCCTCACTCCAATTTGGGTGCCCTTCCAAATTATACATATATATAGGAAAGTATACAGGGCATACTTTCCATTCATTTTTTTGTTCATTTATTCCATAAATATTTGTACCTACTCTGTAGTATTTTATAAATATGTAATATTCAATAAATATTATTCACCTGTTATATACACTTCTGTGTGCTGGAAGTAAAATTGTCAACCAAGGACCTAAGTTTTCTGTTCTCCAAAATCCTTCTCTGAGGGAATATGGACAATAAATGCACATAAAAATAAATAAATACAATTTTTCAAGTACTGAGAAATGCTGTATAAAGAGAGTAGAATGGGGTACCATGACACAGCAGCTTGCAGTGACAACAGGCCATATTAGACAGATGGAGCAGGGAAGGCCTCTCTGATGACACGACATTGCATCCGTGTAAATAGGGCATGCCTGGAGCAGGACATGTTAGACCTGGGAAACAGCAAGCACCCAACACAAAGGCCCTGAGGCAGTAACAAGAGATGTGTTTGACAAAACAGGAGAAAACCTGTCTGGATTAAGTAGAGCGAGCAAACGAGGGGATAGAAAAAGATAGGGTCAACATCAAAGAAAAAGGGAGGGGCAAGACCTTCCTGAGCTTAAAGGCTAAAGGGGTAATTCTGACTCGACTCATCTGTCAGTGTTGCTATACTGATCTCTTCATCTTCTCAAACAGCGAGATCCCCTGGCCTTGCTTTCGCAGGTTTTCGCACTCTGCAAGGCTCTCCCTGCTCAGACTCTGGGACTCAGATTCCATGTTGTGTCTACTGGGAATAATGGGCACTTCCACCAGGAATAGGTTCCTCATCCCTGAAGGCCCGCCATTATGCACTCTTGTGACACCAGATGCGTATTATCTAACAGCATCACAACACTGAATTGCTATGTTACTACTCACTCCTTCCTTCCTTCCATTATTTACTTTTTTAAATTTTATTTTATTGATTTTATAGAGAGAGATAGAGGAAAGAAGAGGGAAACATCAATTCATTTCTCCCCGCCATTTATACATCCTTTGGTTGATTCTTGTATGTGCCCTGACCAGGGATCAAGCCTGCAACCTTGGTGTATTGTGATGATGCTCTAACCAATGGAGCCACTCTGTCAGGGCCCATTATTTACTTTTAAATGTGTTTTTGGATTTATTATAGAAATTAGATTACAAACTTCTTAAAGGCGAAAATCATGTCTTAGTCACTGTGTATTATTTTCCAGCCCCAACCCCTGGCACAGCACCTGTCATATGTGAGGCATTCGACAAATGTTTGTAGAAATATCAATAAACAAAAGATTAAAAATTGCAGTTCAAATAGCAGTAACTAAACTGAACTTCAAGTTAATGAACATGATTGGTTGAAGCCTAGATTTGCAGTCAGCAGGACCAGGAATAAAATATTCCTAGGTTCTTTATTGCCATCCATATAAATCCAGACCTTGAATTCTTTGCATTCAAGGCTTATTAATATTTGGTCCCAGTCGTAATTTTATGTCATAGCATGTTTCCCCAAACCCTCAGAAGCTTCCATCATCAGAAACTGATGTCTGTCCTTTCACAGCATGCCCTTTTATGCTTTCTGGCCTTTGTACTCATAGTTCAGTCTCTTTATAATTTATTTCCCATGTTGGCCTTTTGGTCATCTCCAATTTATTTTTCATGACTTATATTGAATGTCACTCTTGTAAAGACCCCCCATGAGTTAGTGAAGAGGCTCCTATGAAGAGTTAGTTGTTTTTTTAAGAAAAATTTTATGAGTTTATTTGAGACAAAATTTTGCAAATATGCCCAGAAGCAAAATCTCAGTAGATTGAGTAAATGTCCTGGAGAATGGCAGTTTTAAAGTTGATTTTATACATTTAAACTAAGGAGAATCAATGGAGAAAAAGGCTAGAAAGTTTACGTGAAATCTATTGAAGGCAGATCAGGGAGGCAGGAGAAAGAGAAGTGAGGAAATGTGTAGGATTGGATATAAAGCAAAATGGAGAAACACATACTTTGACATTGGTGAGAACAGGGCACCCTGAGGCCCCGTGTTGGAATGGCTTCAGATCCTTCGAAGGCACAACTGTTGGCACCAGCACACAAACCCACGAAACTCCCATTGTTGCCTTGTTGCCCATTTCCATGTACTGTGAATGTTCAATGTTGAGCTAGTTTTTCTTTCCATTGTGTTCAGTAGCTGTATGTCTGTATCACTGTTACAGCATTTGCTGTAGCACCCTGTCCATGTCACTACTACAGTGCATTGTAATTATTTATGAGTTTGTCTCCCCACTAAAACTGGCATCTCTGAAGTCACAAATGGTGACTTAACTGTTTTAGCTTTAGTGCTTAGCCTAGAATCTGCATAAATGCAATATTCAATAAATGTTTGTTAAATCAAACAAATTTGAATAAAAACAAATAAGTTATTCTGGAATAAGTAAACATTTTTTGACTTTAAGGTTAGTACTTTCCCTGGTAGACTAAGTTGCCCCAAAGGATTTTGATTTTAAAAAATTAGAATGTGTCTTTGAGCATATATGTGCCTTTCTCTCTTGATCATCTCAACATCTCATCACATAACATCCCTAGATGATATTTTTTATGCCTAAGCTTGCTCTGAGGATATTTGCTTTATTATTTTAAGTACTGGGGTAATGGTATAAAATTTTTAGTGCACAGTTAATTTATAAATAATTGTGTTCAGCCATATAACAGATTAATAATATATAAACTCAGTATTAGTTATATATAATCTGTTTTTTTTCTCCTTTGAAAATCTGTCTGCCACAATGCATATAGTTTTGAATGCCCCAATTTTCCAACTACTTCTACTTGTCTACACTTTCATGGAAATAGTTAGAATGTGGGTTCTTTGAATGTGTATTAATTGGGGTAACAATATAATATTGAGAGTTTTAGGACATGGTTTCAGATATGTCAAGATGTTAATAACTCATTAGCTATGGACTGTTCAAGTTACCCTAAGTAATTTACTTGAGAACTATTTACATGTGGTTTTTTGAGACAAAATTCTCCATGGGTCTTCTGTGTGTTTGTATATCTTGTGTGTGAGACACTGACTACTGCTTGCTTCAAACCATCTTTTCAGATGCTTGTGTAACAGTCAACAATGGAATGTGGGAATAGTGTTTATCTCCAGAGCAAAGATGAGGCACGCTAATTCCCATTACAAAGGATTTGAGTTCTTTAAGGTCATACTTCCTCTCACGTAACACACTATGTGGCAGGCATCATCTGACCCTCTTCACATTACCACATGAGATTTGGGGCTATGGGAACTGACAAAAATACCGATACTCTGTGTATTAAATTATACGTTGTCTGTAATCTAGTAGTCTCATGTCTTTCACTAGCATCTATAAAATGTATCAGGCTAACTTATTAGTTTGCAAATGGGTAAAATTTTCAATTTACAGCCATAGTTCTCAACAGTTGACTTGTTGGGCCTTTCTGGGTGTATAACTACACTGTATTTCACAGCCTCTGTTTTAGTTTTATGTAGCAACATGGCTGAATTCTTGCCCTTGAGTTGTAGGCATATGCAGCCACCTTTAGAACTGATGCCTAAAATACTCCATGTACTTTCTCTTGCTTTGTCTGCTGGCTAGATATAGAAAATCTAGTGGGAAACTTTAAGGACCTAGAAGATACAGAATCTTCAGATGGAGGAGCCGGAATCCCTAAATGACTGCGTGAATCAGAGATCTCAGTGACCCTCATGGACTGTGATGAAAGTGTAGGAAAAAGAAAACCTTCATTAGTTTAGACTGTTCAGATTTAGGGGTAGTTTTTTAAAATAGTAGTATGCCTTTCTTGATTAATACACACACTATGGTCAGCTTTATATTTAAAGTCTTTTTAAACTGTTAAAGTAAGTGCAGCAGCTGTTTAGAAACTTATTATACTGGAGTGATTTTAATTTTGACCTCTTTCACAGGGAGTTGGTACTATTTCCCTACCCAATTAGGACTAACTAGTTCCATGTCTTAGTCATGCTGTTTTAATCACTTGCTCTCTTAGTTTTTCCTCTTCTTTTCCCTCATGTCCTTTTTTCTCCATTTCTTTCATCACTTTGTATGTTACTTCAGGGGATTATGCATTCCTCTAAATCACTTTGCATCCAATTAGTGTATAACTAAGGCTTTCCCATATAGCCCGAAGAGCCATAAAAGTGTATTCTCTCTTCCATCCATACATATTTTTTGCAGTTTCTCAAATACCTTCACTTTATTGGAATTGCACACTGTGTTTACACAAAATCAGTGGGTTTTATTATTGTTTGATGAAGTTTGTTCTCATACTAAATCATTCCCTGTGTTTCTTATATTCAGCTCCTTCCTTGCAGACCATACACACTGTGTAGCTTCCATTAAACTTATTTTACTTTTATCAAACTTTCTCCTCCTCATCTAGTTAGGTGACATGGTCTATAGCCAGATAGACTCATCATTTATTAAAAAATGTGAAGTGCCTATGTAGGTCTAGTCACTGGAATACAGAGTAAATAAAGCCAACAAAAAGTTCTGCAGTCACGGAGCTTGCATTTTAGTGGAGGAAGATGTAATAAATAACTACAATGTATAGAAATTCATAGGCAAGTCAACAAAAAAGGGATGGAGGAAGTAGGTTGGTGGGACTGGGGCGCAATGATCAGTAAGGTGTTCAGGAAAAGTCTCCCTGAAAAATGGGCATTTGAACAGAGACCTGTAAGAGCTAAGGAATAAGCCATGCCAGTTTCTAAGAGAAGAATGTTGTATTTACAGAGTAAAGCAAATGAAAAGATCTGAAAACATAATTATCTTGACTTGTTCATGAAGCGAGAGGCCAATATGGCTAAAATAGGGGAGAATGTTAGAAGATAACATCGAAGAGGTAACGGAGGCCAGATGGCTAGGCATTTTTATTCTCTACTATGATTCTGCCTTTTAATCTGAGGGAGTTGGGAAGCCGCTGAAAGGTTTGAGCTGAGTAGTGACATTATCTGATGCATGCCTTCATGGAACCACTTTGGCTGTTTTGATAAATAAGCCATAGGAGGCAAATGTAGAAGCCAGATTGAAAGGTTGGGAGGCTTTTGTAATAATCCAATTGTAGCTTAGAAGAGGGCATTATGAGTGAAGGTGATAGGAGGTAGTCATATTGGGGTATATAGTGAAGGTATAGCTTATAGCTGATATGCTGATAGATTGGCTATGAAGTGTGAGGAAAAAAAAGAGGAAAATATGACTTTAAGTGTTTTGTTTGAGTAACAGAAGGATAGTGTAACCCTTAACTGAGATTTGGAAAATGGCAAGATGCAGGAGATATAAGAAGTTTAGTTTTGCAAATGCAAAATTTGAGATACTGAAGAGGTAGTTAAATGGACTTGTCAAGTAACCATGCAGTGTGAGCCTGAAGTCCAGATAAGGGTTTGGCTAAGGCAATATAATTTTGGAAGTTGTCAGTTCAAAGATAGTATTTAAAACAAGGCTAGATGAACTTGCCAAGGGAATAGGTGTAGATAAAGAAGAGGTCCTTCTGAGGTAAGTGGAAATCAGCAAAGATAGCTGCATTAGGGTTCTCCAGAGAACAGAACCAGTAAAAATACACACACACCCAAATGCACACACACACAAATGATGGGGAATCAAGAGTTAAAAATTTTTGGCTTTATCTTATAGTTAATAGGGTTAGTGATTAATGAATGGAGAAAGTTGTAGTTGCAGGGACTGGAATGCATGACCTGACCTAACCTGACTCCAGGAGGCCTGTAAGCAATTCAACCTTTGTCCCCCAGGAGGACTGCAAGTGATCAAGATGATATCTGAGCCCTTGTGCTCCAAAAAGGGAACATCCGCTGACCAGGTCACAGATAAAGAATAGCCAGTTAGCAGGTGAAGGGATGCTAGGAAAATCGTTGGGCTGCGGCTCGTAGCTGATTAACCTTTTTCCTTGAATTCCAAACCCCTTACCTACTTTTTTCCTGAATTCCAAATCCCTGAACCACCCATTGCTCCTTATGAAAAAGTTGGCTTTCGATGAGAGTTAAGATGGTTTCTAAGGTACATAATACACTGTCTTCTTAGATCCTCAGAGTCTGAATAAAGTGCCGGTAAAGATTCAATCCTTGTCTCTGTTCATTGGTTCTGGTAGTGACAGGCAGCAGGAGTGCTGACTTTTTTGATGTCACAAACACACACACTTGTGTGAAGGATGAGAAATCTCACAATTTGCTGCCTGCAAGCTGGAGACTCTAGGAAAGTCAGATGTGTAGTTAAAAGGCCTGAGAGCTGGAGAGCCCATAGTGTAGATTTCAGTTTGGGTCTCAGTTTGAGAACTGAGGGCATGGAGAAATTCATGTTCCACCTTCAACAATCAGAAAGAAAGGGAATTTAATCTTCCTTCTTCTTTGTGTTCTATTCAGCTCCTCAAGGGATTGGATGATGCCCACCCACATTGGGAAGAGCCATTTGCTCTACTCAGTTCACTAGTTCAAATGGTAATTTCTTCCAGAAACAGACTCACAGAAACACCAAGAAATAATATTTAACCAGCTATCTTGGCATCCTTTAGCCCAGTCAAGTAGATGCATAAAATTAATAGTTGCAGAGACAAGGATAGAAATAGAAATAGAAATAGAAATAGAAATAGAAACAGAAATAGAAATAGTCAGTGTGGTAGGAGAAGCTGGTTGTTTCCTAGAAGCCAAGTTAAGAACATGTTTGAAGAGGGAGGAGAAAGGGATTGACTGTGTCAAATGCTGCTGACAAAACAAATTAGATGAGGGCTGAGAATTGACCTTTGGCTTGCAATGTGGAGGTCAGTGGTGACATTCACCAGAGCAGTTTTAGTGAAGGTGGAAAGGTTTATAATGAATGGGAGGGAAAGAAAGACAATGAGCTTACATAATTTAGAAAGTTTTACTGCAAAGGAGTGTCAAAGAATAAGACAATAGCTAGAGGAGTATGTGAGATTAAAGAGGAATTTTTTAAGTAGAGAGATTTTACAAAATGTATGCTCATGGGGATAACTTACTAAGGAGGAAAAACAGGTGATAGAAAAGAGGGAAGAGACTTAGAGGAGCAAAGCACTTGAGTAGGTTGGAGAGGGTGAGATCAAATACACTGCTAATAATGACACAATTTGAATGTGCAGTGATAGTAACACAAACCAAATATAGAGGCACACTAAGAAGGAGTGACAGACTAGCTGGAGGGTCAGGGAAGGCTTCTCAGGTGAGGGCCGTTGAGTTGAACTTTGAATTATAAGGGAGAATTTCTCAGAAAGACAATTCTACTGTAGGTTTTTGTATGGAGATATGAGGAGCCTAGCATAATTAAGAACTGGAAGGAGAAAAAGCTGAAAAGGTGGATAAAACCAGATTATGATAAACCTTATGTGCAATTAAAGGGTTTGGATTTTATCCTATATATTATGAAGAATCTTTAAAGGATTTTAGGCAGGAAAGCAATAATATACTTTATTTGATTTTAGAATCACTGTAGTCTTAGTGTGGAAGATGGATTGAATGGGAGTAAGTTCAGGTGAGATGATAACTGAACTAGTAATATAGCAGAGTAGATGAAGAAAATGGTTTTGATTTTATTATTGCATAGGAATGTAGCTACCAGATGTTAACTGGCCTTAGTGTGGTGATCATTTCACAATATTATATACAAATATTGAATCATTATATAATTTATAGGTCAATTATAACTTAATAAATAAAAACAATGAGAAAAAATATATATCCAAATAGACATTAACTGACTAACATGGAAAGAAATGGAGAGAAGCAGAATCTAGGGTGGTTCCCAGATTTCTGGCACACATGACGAAAAGGCGAGGAGAATATAGGTAGAGGAGGGGTTCGGGAGGGGACAGGTCTGAGTTAGCTTTGTGTGCACTGTAAGAGGAAACTGTGGGATATCAAGGTGGTGATGATTATCAAGCAGTCAAGAAATGTGGGCCTGGGGCTTAGGAGTGAGATCGGGCCTGGAGATTCACATTTGGACAGCCCTGCTTTATTCCTGATGGTTGGCATTTGGAAGAAAACAGGACAACACAAGGATAATATAAAAAAGAGAATGAGGCTAAAAGCTACAGATACTGCTAGAAATATGCCAGTGGGATAAAATTCAGTTATCTAGAAGCCAACTATTTGGCACCGAAGTTAACTAGAATCCTTTATTTTTGGTGTGTGTGAGGGAGAGAAAAATAGATTTGTAACAGGAATAACACTACTAATCAGCAATTAATGATTTAAAAATAAAAGCAACGGTCTGCAGATCTGCAAATAAGTCCAGATCTGTTGCTTTTTCCATCCTCGTGACAGACAGCACAATGGAAAAATATCTTCCAAATGATAAATCTAAAACGTTTCAAGATTTTAGTCATCAAATAGTGATGAAATTCATCCAGTCCACTCTATTTACAATAGCAGGATACTGAGTAGAAAATTTTAGAAAGATTATTACTAAGGCTAATATATATTTTTTCAAATAGTCACGTCAGTTATTTATGTTTATTCAGTTATCAGTCAATTGGTATTCAATTTCTGAGGATTTTAGTCCAAATTTTAGAATGTGTTTGCATATACACATATATTGATATATATGTCCTAGATGTATATATCAGTATATAGCTTGATATGAACAGCTTTTATATCACATCTGGCAAAATGTATTTTTAAAGAATATTGTGTTAATGGAGGCACCATGTAATTTTTTTCCTGAGAAAATAGCGATGGAGCACAGCAATTTTCCACCTGTCTGACAGGCACACTGATGTGGCAGCACCTCTCAAAACTTTGCTAGTATTCCGAAGGTTAAACAGACTTTTTAAATAAACAGCATTCATTTTATGCTGTACAATTCTCTACTCTATCCCAATTCTTACCAATTTAATGCCATATCCCCAGATTCTTTAAAATGAAAGAAATGACACATTTCACAGGCTACAAGAAAGCAGAGAATCTGGGAAACCTCTGTCCTGCCTACTTTTCAGTTCCTTCCGTGGTGGCAGGTGCTCCCCTGATTCAGTCAGCAGTCAGGATTCCGGCCATTGTGGAAATGTAAGGAGTCTCTAGATTAGTCCTGACACTCAGAGCGTGAGACTACCTTGCAAATTTCCCTTTGTTCAGAAAATCCACTTTTTTTGGAATGACCCTGGTCTTGGCCCATTCTGTACAAATAGGATTTTCCTAGACTTAATAACAAGTGATCTTAGAAAATTTTTGGTTCATATGATACTAATACAAAAGAAACTTTGGGCATTTATTCCTTTAGTGACAAGGAAACAGACATTGGGCTTAATCCTTCCTTGCATTTCCTGCCTTGGTGTTCATGCTTTTTCCTTCTTTGCTGCGGCATTGGCAAGGTGAACAACTTCTTCAGTCATTTCCCAGAATACTGTAAATCCATGCATAGAGGCTTTCCACTAGGGTGGCTTCTTAATTTAGAGTGAATAGCAATGTCTCTTCTATAGTGAGAAAGTCACCCCTTCAACCTTCTATTTTTCATCTCACTTACCTTCCTTCCCCCTGTAAATAATTTCTAGTGTTTTCCAAGACTGTGCTTCTTTTGGACATGTATGTGATTCATGTATGTGTTCTTGTAATATAGGACCATGGCATTTTAGAGCTGCAGGAAACTTAGAGACCATACAGTGGAGATGCCTCATTCTAACGATGAAGGAACTCAGGCTCAGAGAGTAGAGGATGTGGCTCAAGTCATACAGCCTGTTTAGTTGCAGGGTTTGGACTGGAATCTTTATTTCCTGATTTTCAGTTCAGGGTTCTGTGTACAACCCTACCCTGGGCAAAGCCTTAAGTTGGCATGCTGTATGTTCATGGGTAGAAAGTTTACTTTTGATGACTCTTAATGACCATTCTTCTCTTTCTTTTTGACCTCTCACTTTTCTGACAAAAGTGATAGGTACAACATTTTGCCTCTTTCTGCCCAGGCCTTTCAGAGGTGTGTTAGCTTTGCTCACGAGTATGTCCTATCCAGGTGTGACATGGAGTGACGGGAGGG
The DNA here is from genome assembly GCA_028533065.1 of Trachops cirrhosus. NCBI lineage: Eukaryota > Metazoa > Chordata > Mammalia > Chiroptera > Phyllostomidae > Trachops > Trachops cirrhosus. The sequence continues at coordinate 31,061,326 of CM052538.1, forward strand.
AAGGACATGGAAAGGCAGTTAGAAGAGAAATGCCAAATATGATTTTAGGTAGAAGAGCTTTGAAAAGCAAGCAAAGAACAACAAATAATATCTTAAATATTCCTTTCAGCATGGAAAACACACAGGCATCTGTATACCATCAGGTATAGATCGGTTTTCTGAACTATCAGAAGGCAGGCAAAGCTGAAATGGTTGAATGAAGAACTGGTTATAAATTCCTTAGTTATTTGGACATAAATTTATGCATTCAGAAATTTAATCCAAGAAGTGTAGCGTCAAAATACTAAGTTTGGGTCCTAGTTCATCTTCAGATATGTGAAGTTGTATGGGTCAGATAACCTTCACAGCTTATATTCTCATCTAAGAACTGGTACTTATACCTGTGACTGCGTGTATTTCAGATCTCGGGAGAGAAAATTGAAATAATTCATGTAAAAGACACTGAACTTTGAGAAAGAGAATCTATAGCATCAATACTGGAACAAAACAATAATATACATTTAAAAGTATTCAGAATTAGGTAAACTATTATAAAGAAGATAATTCTATTTCCTATATACCCAAGGGCATATTTCTCTGCCTTTCTTCCCCCTAAACCCTAGTACATTTAAAAAATCTAACCTGATATCCTGGCAGCCAGGACCAATCCAAGATTTTTTAAAGTATATTTTATTGATGATATTATTACATTTGTCCCAATTAATTTTTTTCTCCTTTGCCACCCTCTGCCCAGTACCCCCTTTTCCTCCAGCAATCCTCTCACCTTAGTTCATGTTCATGGGTCATACATACAAGTTCTTTGGCTTCCCCATTTCCTATACTAATCTTAACCTCCCCCTGTCTGTTTTGTACCTACCAATTATGCTCCTTATTCCCTGTATCTTTTCCCCCATCCTCCCCCTTCCCCTCTCCCTGCTGATCTCAATTTATATGATTCTATTCCTGTTCCAGTTGTTTGCTTAGCTTGTTTTTGTTTTTTAGATTCAATTATTGATATTGTGAGTTTGTTGTCATTTTGCTGTTCATAGTTTTGATCTTCTTTTTCTTAAATAAGTCCTTTTAACATTTCATATAATAAAGGCTTGGTGATGATGAACTCCTTTAACTTGACCTTATCTGGGAAGCACTTTATCTGCCCTTCCATTCTAAATGATAGTTTTGCTGGGTAGAGTAATCTTGGTTGGAGGTCCTTGCTTTTCATCACCTTGAATACTTCTTGCCAATCCCTTCTTGCCTGCAAAATTTCTTTTGAGGAATCAGCTGATAGTCTTATGGGAATCTTTCATGTGTAACTTTCTTCTTTTCTCTTACTTATTTTAAGATTCTCTCTTTATCTCTAATCTTTGACATTTTAATTATGTTGTGTCTTGGTGTTGCCCTGTTTGGGTCCAACTTGTTTGGAACGGTCTGTGCTTCCTGGACTTGTATGTCTATTTCCTTTACCAAAGTAGGGAAGTTTTCTTTCATTGTTTTCTCAAATAAGTTTTCAATTTCTTGTTCTTTCTCTTCTCCTTCTGACATCCCTATGATTCGGATGTTGGCATGTTTGGAGATGTCCCATAGTCTTCTTATTCTCTCCTCATTTTTTAAATTCTTGTTCCTTCATTTTGTAGTGGTTGACTATTTATTTCTCCCTTATATTCCAAATCATTGATGTGGACTCTAGCTTCCTTCCGTTCACTGTTGGTTCCCTGTGGATTTTTAGTAGTCTTCATTTTTTTTCCTTATGCGCTTGCTGTATTCATTGAGATCTCTAAGCATCCTTATTACCAGTGTTTTGAACTCTGCATCTGATAGGTGGCTATCTCCATTTTGCTTAATTCTTTTTCTGGGGTTTTGATCCTTTCTTTCATTTGGACCATATTTCTTTGTCTCCTCAATTTGGCAGTCTCCCTGTGTTTGCTTCTGTGTATTGGGTAGAGCTGCTTTGAGTCCATCTTGGCATACCTGTTACATTATAAGAGGTGGAACATTAGGTGTTCACCAGGGTGGGGAGTCAGCTTTGCCATTTTGTGTAGCTGTATGTGGGGGAGGGGTCTGAGAGGGGACAATGCTGTTTGCTCAGCTCTTGCCCTGTTTCCATCACCTCCTCCACTTCTTGTTTGTGATTGGTGCTTTTCTAGCTGATGCCTTGGTGCTGAATCCCAGAGTGGGTGGGTTCTCATACATTCTAAGGCCATGCAGGTCCTTTAAATGGACTCTCCTGAGAGACTGGCAGTTTCTTCCACCACCCCAATCCCCACTGGTTTTCATAGTCAGAAGTTATGGGACTGGACTTCCTGGCTCTGGAACCCTGGGCTGCGCAGTCTGGCCTTGGGCTGGAATGGCTCACTCCCCAGATGTCCCTCCCAGTTTTTATCTGCCACATATGAATGTGGGACCACCTGTTCTGCTGGCTGCCACTGCCACTGCCTTGCTGCCACTGCCACACCACATCCTCTCTGCCCTGGTTCCCCGTCTCTGCTCTACCTCCCTGTCTGGATGAATATTTCTTCTTTAAATCCTTGGTTGTCGACTTCTACATAGTTTGATTTTTTGGCAGTTCTGGTTGGGTTTTTTGGTTTTTTTTTGAGATTAATTGTGATCCTTCTCATGGTTGTGTGAGGAGGCTAAATGTGTCTACCTATGCCTCCATCTTGGCCATAAATCTCCCAATCCAGGTTTTTTGAGGGCTGAAACATATGCAATTTATATTATCTTCTTTAATCTTCTTTAAAGAAGATAATATAAAATTTGGCATGAGGGTGAATAAATATTAGCATATAATGAGAAATCACAAAATATTAAAAAGATTTTTAAGCTAACAAATACCAGAAACATTATACAATTCAACAAATAACATTGTTTTTAATAATTTATATTATCTGACTCAACTCTATAATCATGTTTATTAGCTACAGTTTTTATCTGCCTGCTTTTTGATCAACTCTTCATATGACAACAATTTTATAATATCAATTTCTGTAAAGATAGCTTGTATATACAGAGTTTGTTTTTCTAGTCTGGTTGATGACAATTTCTTTTTTACTGTGAAGATTTGGGTTATAGAAAACATGTATGTGACTTCATACACAGATGTTCTTACTGTTTGCAGGACTGTTATGGTTTAGTGCCTTACAATATAGGGAAGCTAATATATTCTAGGCCCTGTGATTTTCATCAAAACAGTGTAGGATTATAATCATATATGCTGCATTATCATGTATATTTCTGACAGAAGAGAAATTTCATTTTAACTAGGCATCATCAAGAATTGAGGTTTCAATTCTGTACATCTGATGATTAGAAGAGTTATTTTCAGAGTAGCTTCTGGCCTTATACATCTCAGGCCTTGTTTTTCCTCCTCTACCCATGTACTTCTGATGTCATAGTCTCAGGGCATGACTCTGTCAGGATACTATATCTGGTCCTGCATTTTGGGGTTAACTCAACAGGTCAGTGGTCAGTAGATGGTGTTAGAAATCATTTTTACAGCAGGAAAGTTAACAATAACTTCAACATTAAAATACATAAGAGACATATACATATAATCTAATATACTCAAATATAATTAATTCTTTTTTCAACTTCCCTTTAGCTGGATCCCTAAATTGTCTGGGGACCTCCAATCCATCAAAACAAGGCAAAATGGGCATGGGAGATAAATTGGAGCAGAAAAAGAGAGTAATCTTAACTAATTATGGTTAAAATATCTAAGTTGTACAAAAAACATTGACTGTATTAAGATATTACTGGTACTCCCTTCTTGGAAAAAGCTTATATAAGTGAAACTCCTGAAGCAGAAGTGTCTTTAGCTTCTTGGTGACTCTGCACCTCCCTGACAGAATCCCTTACTACAAAGTATGCACTTGCCTTTTAGGTGCTATGTCTTCAGTACAACTTGCCTATATTTGTTTCCTAGGGCTGCCATAACAAATTTCCACAGACTTGGTTGCTTAAAGCAATAGGTATTTATTCTTCCACAGTTGTGAGTCCAGAAGTCTTAAATCAAGGTGTTGTCAGGACCTGGCTCCCTCTGAAGGCTGTAGGGGGAGAATCCTTTCTTGTCTCATCCAGCTTCTGGTGGCTCCAGGCATTCCTGGGCTTATGTCTGCATAACTCTGCCTCTGTTTTCACACAGCCTTCTTTGTGTCTGTCCCTTTTTGTCTCATATAAGGATACTTGGCATTGGATTTAGATCTCACCTGGATAATCCAAGATGATGTTATCTCAAGGTCCTTAACTTAATTACATCTGGAAAGACCCCTTTTCCAAACAAATGAACATTGATGAGGTTTAGGGGATAAGAAATAAATACATGCTTTAAGGGGCCATCATTCAACTCACTTCACTTCCCTTAACATACATTGTTTGGGAAAGGTCAGACTATGCGTCCTAACTAACTTATCTGGGAGGGACCACCTTTGTTTATACATCATTTTATTATCTTCTAGTTTCCTGAAATTTCAAATTCATCTACTTTTCAGATTTTAAGCCAGTGAGACCTCCAAAAACAATTGGCAACTATTTTATACCTGATCCTTCTAAATCATTTAGAGTATAAGCAAACTTTATTTCAATGGTTCAATATGCCATGATCTGTGAATCAAGGACACACAAGGACAATAGAAAACCTAATGGGTATTGGAGTGGCTAACCCAATTATGAAGGCAATAGGCACATGGCCAGCCAGTAGCTTTGTAATGCTGTATGTTTTCGTGCAACAGAATGTTGTTCTCTGTAGAAGCATTTATTAGTAGGAGATGTAAGTGCAGATGTGATCTCTAATGGATGGTATAGAGTAGTACTATCTGTCTGGTTCCACAGAATCTGTGACTTAAGGCTACACTAAAACAAGTTTATGAGACCTTCAGGCAAGCTCAGTGGCAAGATTACAGTCAAATCTAGGGATATATATTACCAGGATGTGGACACTCATGAAAAATAACAATTGCAGAATAGTGTTAGGATGTGTGCTGAAACATTCCCTTCTGACACCCTCTGAGCAATTCATCTACAGCATGTTTTTACTGGACCAGTCTTCACAGCCAGGTAGAAAGGTAGAATAGAAAGGTTGTGTGTGGGCAGGTGCAGTAAAGGAGCAATGGGCTCCTTATGCTTGCCTTTCATTAACACTACTGATTGGCAACTGTGGACATCTCATTTTCATAAAGCCAGTTGTTCACAAAAGTCTCTCAGGTTTTTCCAGTTTTTTAAAAAGATGCTTTGTTAATCTTTGGCAGACTATTTGCTCTATAATAGTCTAGTTTTAAAATGTGAACACTTTGTGCAACCATTAATAGGTTCTATGGAAAATGAACAAAATTTTCTAAAAACACAGTAATCTTAGAACAGGTGAAATTGCAAAGTCAATTTCTTTAATGTTTTTCTTCATGTTTTGCATCTATACTTTATTAATTATGAAGATAATCAAGAATATATTATTTGTAATAATATTACATTCTTACTCCTACTCTTAGGATTACATAGAGCTTGAGAGCAAAAAGATTACGTGGTGTGTTTGTATTTCATTTCTTACAAAAATAGTTATGGAGACCTGCTAATACATGCTAAGTGTTATGAAAAATTTCATTTGTGGCAAAACAAATTTAAACCAAGTTATATGCCTTGAGAAATGACCTTTCTGAAGTGGAGAAAGAGAAGTGAAAATTAATTTGCCTTTATTTATTAAACATTTATTAAGTACCTATTGTATACTAGGCACTGTGCTGAGGCTGCAATGGAAAATAAGTTGAAATACCATCTCTTAGTCAGCTTATTCTCTGCTGGGGGAGAAGAAGACCATCAGCCTTTAAGGTATAGCACAGTAAGTCCTACCACAAAGGTGTGCCCAAGGTGATATGAGGACACAGAAAAGGGTATCAAAATTACACTGAGTTTTTGGAGGAGGAAGAACTGAAGCTGAATTTGGAAGAAGGAATTTGAGGTGGACCAATCAAGGAGTAAAGACAGGACCTAGGCTGCAGAAGTCGCTTAAGACATAGAGGTTTGGCAAATTATTACCATGTCGAAACCACTCAAAGTAGGGAATTTCATAATTAAATTCTATAGCACTTTCCAATATAAATCTTACAAACTTGGCTTGGTAAAGTACATGCATAAGATTTGCTGCCAATAGAAATAAGTAAGAGCTTTGAAGACAGAGTAATAAATAGTAACAGTCTGCTAGGTGATGCAGTGGGAGTATGCATGAAGATTAGCTCTGATAGCTATATATTTTACAATCCTCACAATTTCTCCTTATGGTATGTAGTCAGACATACCATGTTGGAGTCACTAGACAATGAACTTTAAAAAAGATGCACACATAAATGTACATAGCTCAATAAAATTGTCTGCTAAATGGGCAATGTGCACCAAAACACAAATAGAATGAACTTTCTTAATGGTGTTTTTTTCATGGAAGCAAGTTTTCCTTAGCATCATTTCTAGAAATAGATTTGGTAGAGGAGAAAGGAGGATCAAACTTTGTTGTGGTCCTGAGATTGGAGTGTATGAAAAATAATACTAACATTGTGAGATGCACAGATATGAAAAAATATAATTGCAGGAAAACCATAACAACATTTTGCTTCAATACATGGCAAAATATAAAGAAGGAAAGGAAAAAGTGACTCAAAAAATTCATACAAATGTAATTATCAGTATATATTTGTATCCAAATGCTCAGTTGGCTAGTGTCTGAGGAGGTTGTATGACGACCACAATATGAGAAGTTTGGTGCATGAGTTCTACAACTGTCATTTAAGACCACTTACTTCACAGGGCTATTGGTAAGTGCCATATATATCAGAGAAATTTCGCCTTGTTATATGGCCTGGCAAAATTAGGTGGTTTAATAGGTTAATTAAGTGAGTCAGTGCTAAATCAATACTAAAAATAGATGATTTGGGTTCACAGGCTGGTCAGCCAAGTTTATTTCCCAGGCATAGATCTTACAAAGAAAGCAATTAATATGCTAACCAAATCAAGATGGTACCTTCATAGGCAAGAGGGAGCACTACAAATAAATTTCTTGTAGATTTCTACAGATTTTATCTGATAGGTACTGTTACCTGTACTTAAAACCAAACACAATCTATACTATGTTTTGTTCAACACCAGATAATGATGAGCTTCTCATACTGAATTGCAGGGTCACATAGTGCTGTATTAAGACCATTGTAAAATTTCCAGAGAGGCATAAAGAGATGCAGACCTAAGTTTTTTTTTGACCCATAGCAGTATTATCTTGGGCTATTAGGACATATCCGATTTTATAGGTCACAGGTTTTAAAAGAGTCTGCCCTGTCTTAATTTAAGTGCATTTTACAATCATCTTCAGACCAATCAAATTGGACCTGACCTAAAAGCCTCAGGACACACAGAAATGAGTATCTTATACTTGGAAAATAATGATCAAATAGCATTAGATCATATCCAATCTGTGCCTCTAAGTAACAGAAAAAGTGACACAGAGCTAGTAGCATTTAGCAGTCTTAAAGAACAATAGAGGAGAGGATGTTCTAGAAAGCAGAAACAGCATGTCCAAAGACCCTGAGAGTGGATGGACTGTAGGGTGTGTCTGTGAGGGAGAAGGAGGTAAGGCTGGAAAAATGCCCATGAATCAGATATTCAATGGGTTTCCTGCCATGTTTGATTTGAGATTTTATAGTGCAGGCGAGGGGATCCTGGAAGAACCTAGCAGAATGATATAATTAGTTTGGTCCATCAGAGCTTGCTGTCTCTGGAGAGAAGTTGGATCAAGCCTCAATGAATTAACTTCTTCAAAACATGACTAACCATATACAACAGGAGTTGCATAAAAATCATACTTCACATTTTATGGACTTGTATTGAGCTACACTGATAAACATAACTCACATATATTATCTTATTTATTCCTTTCAATAATTCCAAAGGCAGCAAGTATATTGTGATGCCCTCCTTACTGATGAGAAAACTGAGAATCAAAGTGGTTAATTTTCTTATGTGATGTCACAGAGTCAGTTAAAAACCTCATTGCAGAGAGTGGAATTTTGGTTCAATGGGGAGAGTTTAAGGGTTTGATTTACTAACAACAGCATTATCCTGATTTTCTGCAGAAGTTCACCAAGCCCTTCAACTAGACAATCTTATGCTGAATGCTCAGCTATAACCTTATATGCTACTTCTCACTTCCAGTGGAGGAACATAGAGTTGTGTAAATATCTTACTTATATTTAAATTTGTATAGTATCAGTGGAGAAAACAAGTATTATTTTAGAAGTTGATCAGACTTTGATAATCGTCTGTAGTAAACTCTACAGTGTAGAAACTCTAAAGAACCAGAGAAGCCTACATAAGAGATTTAAAGAATGAGGCTGACATACCTCTTTGGACAAAGGAGATGAAAGAGTAAACAAATGAGACTACATCAAACTAAAGAGATTTTACACAGTAAAAAGAAATCATCGACAAAATGAAAAGACAACATACTGAATGGGAGAAGATATTTGCCAATGGTACATCTAATAAGTGGTTAATATCCAAAATTTATAAAGAACTCAGACAACTCATCACCAGAAACACAAACAAACCAATTAAAAAGTGGGCAGATCTGAATAGACACACCTCTAAAGAAGACATACAGATGGCCAACAGACACATAGCAGAATGCTTAATATCACTAATCATCAGAGAAATACAAATCAAAACCACAATGAGATACTTCCTCACACCTGTCAGAATGGCCATCATCAATGAATCAACAAACGACAAGTGTTGGTGAGCATGTGGAAAAAGGGGACCCCTAGTGCACTGTTGGAGGGAATGCAGCCACTGCGAAAACCAGTATGCAGTTTCCTCAAAAAATTAAAAATGGAACTTCCCACTTCTGGGAATATATTTGAAGAAACCTGAAACACTAACACAAAAGAATATATTCACCCCTATGTTCATTGCAGTGTTATCTACAATTGCCAAGATATGAAAGCAGCCCATGTGCCCATCAATAGACAAGTGGATAAAGAAGCTGTGGTACATTAACACAATGGAATTCTACTCAGCCACAAAAAAGAATGAGATCTTACCATTTGCAACAGCATGGGAAGACATAGAGTGTATTATGCTCAGTGAAATGAATCAGAGAAAAACAAGTACCATGTTATTTTACTTATATGTGGAATCTAAAGAACAAAATAAACAAGATACAAACAGACTTATGGATACAGAGAACAGACTGATGTTTGACAGATGAGAGGAGAGTTGGGGGAACTGGTGAAAAAAGTGAAGGAGCTAAGCAGTAAAAATTGGTGCTTACAGAATAGTCACAGGGATGCAAATTACAGCATAGAGGATATTGTCAATAATATCATAAAAAAGCTATGTATGGGGCCAGGTGGGTACTTGAAATTTCAAGGGGGCCACTCTGTAAAGTACATGATTGTCTAAATGCATATCTGAAACTAATACAGAATAATGTTGAATGTAAATTGTAATTGAAAAATAAGAAAAGAAGAATGAGGTCATATTTCTAGAAAAGTTCAAGCACTTGTAAAGTAGATTAAAATGTTTGGAAATTATAAATGTCAAATTCAGAATCTTGGCACTGCATTTCCCTCCAAGTATGCTCTTTTCCCTGGGTATTGAAGGGCTCTCTCCTCCTTCTTGTTCAGATTTCTGTTCAAATAGGAAGCTTCTTTTGTGTAAAATGGTAGCTCTCTTACCCCTAGCACTTCCTCTCTTTATGACGGGTTTTAACTTATTTTTTCCATAGCAACTTCTAACTCACTGTAATTAGCGTTGTCTATAATTTGTTATTGTCCATCTCATGTACTAGAATAGAAGTGTAACGTAGGCAGAGAGATTTGCTTCTTTGGATTTCTGATGAATTTATAGCCCTTAGAAAAGTTTCTAACACAAAGTGTATGCAGAATCAGTATTTGTTGGCTATGTGAATGAATGAAAATAGGAATGGGGCTGGGGGTGAACAGCAGCCCTTATTTTATAGTAACAGAAACCAAGGCAGTGCAAACTGGTCACAGGATAAACACCAGGTCAAAGGAGCAGAACAGGGAATTGAGAGGCAGACTCATGCTTGTTTGGAAACCCTACAAAACAGAGCGCCATTGCACATTACTATAGAAAAGTGGCCCATTCAGTGTATGGTCCTGTGAAAACGGATTGTATGTATAGAACAAACCTTTTACATCACACTTATCCCTAAATTAGTTCTAGGTGGATTAGGGAGCTACATGTAAAATGAAAACTTTAACTTTCAGCAAAAATTTATATTTATATTTATATATATAGTGACCCAGTATTAGGGAAGAATTTCTAATGCATGAGTTAATCAGCAAAAAATCGTAAGAGAAAAAGATAAATTTGATGAAATTAAATTAAAAATATGTAGTCATCAAAAGGTACCATAAATAAAAGTGAAATGATGAGCCACAAACCCAATAAACATACTTGTAACACATAAAGCTGACAAAGAACTGGCATCTAGAATATATATATATATTTAAAACTACACATTAAAGGGAAATAACAGCTCAATAGAAAAAATCTGCCAACATAACACTTTACAGAAGGGAAAATATACGCAATGGCCACCATCCTCATTATCAGTCATTATGAGGAAAATTAAAACCGCAATAGGATGTTTCATGCCCATCAATATGACAAAAACAAAGGAAGTCTGACAAAATCAAATATTGGCTTTGATGTGGAGCATCACTACTACTCCAAACTGTACTGTTGATGTAAATTACTACAGCATTTTAGAGGAAACTTTATAATTATTAATAAGGTATTACATTATTATTAGTTGATATTAATGTTGAATAAAATATAGGATAGAATTGAAAATGCATATCCAGTTTTTCCTCTCCCTTGGGTGATTAAATTCTCCTGCTGTCTTAATGTTAGGCATAGCTCTAAGTCTTTTATAGGCCAGTGAAATGTGAGTCAAAATGATGTGTTTTGTTTCTAAGTTAAGGCAATAAGAGCTATTACACAATATTTAATGAGCTAGCTCTCTTGCTCTGCTCTAAGAGCCATATGAGCATATGGTGATATGGTGACTATAATTTGAAAGCATTCTGAATACTGAGCCACACATGGAGCATCACCTGGATGGCAAACAGGTGTGAGCAAGTCTTTACTAAAGACTTGCAAGTCTAAAACTAAGATTTTAGAATTATTAGTTGTTGTAACATTGCTAGATAAACTCTTGACTGATAAACCCTACAATCCTGAAGTTCCATGTCTATATAAAGTATCCTATGGAAATTCTTATACATGTATGTAAGGAGACACACATATGAAGTTTTAAATAGCAAACATTTTTAAGCAAAACATTAATAGCAAGAAACTAGAAGCAGTCTAAAAGTTCATCAGTAGAAGGATAAAACTGAGGTATACAATGGAAGGAAGTAGTGAAAATGAATAAATTGAAGCCACGTGTACCAATAAAGGTGAAATTTATAGGGATAAAGTAAGTGAAACTCACTTGAGAAGAATGCACATAGTAGCATCCATTCTATATGTCCATTAGGTTTAGATCATGTAAACACCTGAAAAACAATACTACCTTTCGTCTAGGAACAAATATTTGCATTAAAATGATGAAGTTCATAAAGATGTTAAACATCAAATTCAAGAGAGTAGTTCTATCTGAAAAGGACAAAAGCAAAGGTGATTAAAGAAGGGTTCACCACAGGCTTTTGCTGTAGTGAGAACATTGTATTTCTGAACTAGATGCAATATATGGGAAGTTGTGTTATTCTCTATAACTTTCGTGTATCTTCATATTCTTATTAATAAAAATATTAACCATTTACATAAACATAAAATATGCAAGCAATTCTGGACTATCTTAAAGAGTTAGTTCTGTACTATGGACTAATTCTGTTTTAAATGAAGAAATTTTAGGAGATAATATACTCCAAATAAGAAAGGTCCAAATATAGTTAAAGATATCATTGGAAATTTCATATGAAAAGCACTCCCAAATTCTGTTAATTGACACTATACAGAAATATAAATTAATAAAATTTGTGAGAATTTTAGAAGAATAATTTATTTGCATTCAAATAGGTACATGTAATCCATATATATATTAATCAAGGTAGGCTACCTCATATAAAAATAACCTCTAAAATTTCAATGACAACTCAATAAAAATGTATTTCTTGCTAAGATAGCATTCAATTTGGGTATATATTATATAGAATTGTGAAGTAATTCAGAGACCAGAGCCTCTTCCATCTTGTGGCTCTGGCTTCTTCTATGTCCTCGTGAGTCTTTTCCTTTCAGCCAAAGGGATGGAAAAAGCATGAAGGAGTTACACATGGGAATTTTAGAGGTCAGCCCTGAAGGTAGCATACACTATCACCATATTCCAGTAACTGGATATTAGAAATAGAGTCACATATTAATTTAAGGGAGGCTTAAAATAGTCTGAGGAGAGAGTGAAGTGAGTTTGGTGCATGCTTAGCCAATTATAGCCACTCCATAATTATTATAAATGGTGAAATTGGGTCATAAACAAGAAGGCTGGATTCTGATCATCATGATGGATCATACAACAAGCAGAATTAGTATGAACTAGAACACTAGTCAATCAGAGCCAATGAAGATTTTTTTTTAAGAATTAGATGATTGAGTTCTGGCTGGTGTGGCTCAGGGGACTGAGTGCCAGCCTGCAAACCAAAAAGTCACCAGTTCCATTCCCAGTCAGGGCACATGCCTGGGTTGTGGGCCAGGTCCCCAGGTGGGGGAGTGCAAGAGGCAACCGATCAATGTATTTTGCACATTGATGTTTCTCTCCCTCTCTTTCTCCCTCCCTTCTCCTCTTTAAAAATAAATAAATAAAATCTAAAAAAATTAAATGCTTGATGTTACACATAAACCATGAAATGCAACATCATGGAAAAATAATTTTGATTTATTTATGCATATTAAGGTAGTTTTATTTTCAGTACCTTGAGGATTCACCATTAGTTATCATTTTAGTGCATAGGGCCTCTTGAAGGAATGCTCCCTTACCTTATACCTTTCCAGGTTTGATATTCACGAGGAGAAATGCTCAGCAGCTGTGGGCCGTGGGGCACTTAGCACATTGGGTATAAGGAGGCAGCAGCAGGACTGGAATGACAGCAGGGAATGCTGACCGTGGAGTTATGGAATTGGTCCAGGCCTCAGTGCTAACTTGACTAGTCACAAAATTGTTAGCAAGGACTTTCATCTATCTCCAAAAAATTTACGTACTTTGTGTATTATATACTTTGTGTATATTGTATTACGATACAATGAGGGGACAGGACTAAATGTTTTTCTAATATCCTTTCCAGTGCCAGAGACAGTTTGTCTCTCTAATGTAGGCACTCTAACTATAATCCTTCACACATCACAATCAGAAATTCAATAAAGTGTGGTCCTTTCTGGGGAAAGTCAATGGACAGTTAGCAGGTCCAATAGGCAGATAGCACTTAAAACGTTTCATGCTTGGTTCACTCGGTGGCTTTTTTTTAGGACATGAAATGAAGAAAGAGCAAGAATTTTTCAGTTACATGTGCACATTCCTGTAATAGCACATTTCAAAATTTCTGGGATATTTTTCCATTTCATACATCCTGAACACTTTTCATGTGATTTCTTTTTCTCCAGCACCAGTATATTATCCACATATTTTTTTTGCTTACGTTCTGATTCCTCCCACTAAAGTGTAAATTGAACAAAGGCAGAAAATTTTGTCTGTTTTCTTCATATTTTTCTCAACTCCTAGAACTGTACAGGTATATAGAATATTTACTAAATATTCATTGAATAAATAAATAAATGACAAACACAGAAAATTCAGTATCATCAGGAGGATTTTCAAGGAGTCAGAGACTAATTTTTTTTTTTAATTTTGGAGGTGAAGATCTATTTGAAAACACTAAGCTGAGTTTTGCATTGCTTTTCTCCCATCCAAATGCTAACTAGGCCCGGCTCTGCTAAGCTATCGAGGTCAGACAGGATCCAGTGTGTTCAGGGTGGTATGGCCATAGAATGCATTGCTTTTCTAACTCATGGGAAGTAAACCAGGCATGGAGAAGGACATACTCTGTTGGGGAAATGTTTTGTAAAGTTAAAACTTTTTACACCTCATCTGTCATTTCTTAAAATTGTCATAAAAGATGGATGACATCACATGAAATTATTTCAATAGGGACAATTGTAACAATACTTAAATAGGAGGTTAGCAGAGTTTTAAGTTTAAGGCAGAATTTTCAATAGGATTCTAATACAATTCAAAAGTGGCAAATATACACAATTCTTTCAGTAGAAAGTAAAGTAATAGTGTCACACAAGTTTTCCACAACCCCTACTTCAAATAAACATCTAATTATCAATGGTTATATATTATTCCAAGTTCTCATTTATCTAACTCTAGACCACTATTTAATCATGATGGATTGTGGTAGCAGCATCGTTTGTGGTGCAGGCTATGATCTGCTGTGATTCCTCTGCAAAATTATGATGATGAATCACACTTGTCAATGATTTTTGAATGAGACAAATCCAAAACTAATTTGCTGTCTGCAATCCAGATGTAATTGCCTATGTATCATAAATCTTCCATGAAAATATTCTTCAGTTCCATTTCTGTCAACAAACAAAAGTGTTCTTCATAGTTCACTCCCCAAGAAAAACAATAGAACATAATTAGAAAGGAGGGAGGAAGTGCAGAGTTGACTTGAATATTAAAAACAGAAATGCCTGGATCAAATTGGCTGCACAAATGAATCTCTGTTATCAAAATCATTGTAAATTGTATCTCTCCATTTTTGGTCCAAGGACTCAATACCTTAAGATAGCTCTAAACTATTTTGTCTTCATGCTAAGTAGTTGAAATGAAACAATACTTAAGAGTATTGAATTTGAACATGACTTACACTTATTTCTTTTGAAATACATGGAAGTTTAGTTACAAAATACTGAGGGGGCAAAAGTGGATTTCATTATTGCAGTTGTAATGCGAGAGGTCGAGTCCGGGGATCTCGACTGCTTGTTCAGACAAGCTGAAAAAACCACAAAGAGGACTGGATGGAGCAGACATAGCCTTTATGACTCACAAGACAGGGAGCACATTACAGGGATCAGCCAGCAGGACTGCACCTCCCTGAGTCAGAGAGTTGTTTTAAGGGGTCCCAGACAAAGGGTGCGTGCATGTATCTTGCATGTGACTCTAAACTACGTTACCTCAGTGTGTACATGTAAAGAGAAAAGGTCAAGAAGCGGTCACACAGGACAAGAAGCTGCTCCCAAAAGGAGACAAGGAGGGAATCGCAATTCATCTCCAAAGCCATATACATTCGTTCTGGCCAGGGGCCCTCTGGCCAGCCTTCCCTCAAAGGGGGTTGGAGGAGCCATGTCCAGCATGACCCCACAATAGTACAGTGAACATAAAAGTTTTACAAAGTGTTTTATTCACTGGAGGGAGTCTTGACTAATTAACTTTCATTCAAATAAAACATAGACTATGGTTTCAAACTACATAAGGTCCAGTAAACTTTGTACCAGGGTATACCACACACCAACTACAGCACTGGCTTTGGTAAGTTGTGTGTGTGTGTGTGTGTGTGTGTGTGTGTGTGTGAGAGAGAGAGAGAGAGAGAGAGAGAGAGAGAGAGAGAGAGAGAGAACAGATACCCTTGTTTGAAATGGGAAGTAGTTGAGAAATTCTGCATGAGTATAAACCTATCATTCCTATTTTTCATAAATGATTTAAAATACTTCTTTTCTCAGCAGTGGGTCAGTAACCTCTTCCTCCTGTGTATAAAGCATGGTGCTCATTATGCAAATCTCCAGCATCCGTGTCCTTTCTGAGTATATGAAAGAAGGTATTTTAACCAAACTCAGAAAGTGTAAATGACACCTTCTCAGAAGAAAACCAAGTTTTCTCTGAGATGAAATATGTCTAATCACAAATTTCATTTCTTTTCCCCATAGTACCTCCCCTTGTGCTATTCTTCATCTAACCCATGCTTCCAAACTAACCTCAGATAATATCATTAATAATAGTTAGCACTTATATAGTGCATTCCATCTTCAAAGTACTGAACAAACATTAAATAATTAATGCATGTTGCAAGAAGTCAGCAAAAGCATAGAACTTCCAAATTCTTATGAAATGAGCAAATATATTTCATTATTAAATTTTCAATGATGTGGCTTGTTTAATCTGTTTTTAAAAAATATTTTTAACCTGTCATATAAGAGGAATGATGTTCACAGTGGGGAAGTATATGAGCCTATAACTGGCTTTTACAGATGATTAAATGTCGAGGTTGAGGCTGAGGCTTTGATAACTGCTAAAGCCATTTATGATCTCATATACTACTCTGCTGTGGAACATTAGGCCTTAAATAACATCAAACATGTGCTTTTACTGAAAAGAAGAGAAAGAAAAATAAAATTCCCTTTCAGATGAAGAACACAATGCTTGTATAATATATAGAACCTTATGGAAATGTTATAAATATGCATGAGTAAAATTATATTTAGTGAGTGTGTTATAATAGATTTGGGATCCAGGGAATTACTTGACACCTGTTGAGGTAACCTTTGGATAGAAAACTTATGAAGGGATATTTCTTTTATTTATGGGCATAAAAAGTACACTGGGTTTATAATAGGCCCTGCCTTTAGTCACTGCTGTATAGAGGACTCTAGCGTCCATGCAAAGTGACTTGATGCTTACAGTGTTCAGTCTACATATACTGAACATGGTCTTTCTAAGTGGGCACATGTGGCTACAGAGCTGCCAGGGAACCGAAAGGAAGCCACATATATTGCTTTCAAGTAGATCTAGGAGAATGCAAAGACTATTGCTTGTCAGGTTGTCACTTAAAATGTGTTCATTGGATTCTTGATCCTTGCCATATTTTTCCTGACCTTTAAGCATTTTCCGCTGAATGATATTTTTTTGATGAAAAAGAAGTCTAGAAGGAAGATCTGCATGAGAATGTGAATGAAGAATCCATAACAAGTAACAAATGGCTGTGCAATAGGAGCATATTTATAATAATAATAGTTAATAGTACTAAACTTTCTACATATAGTGTCTCATTTACTTATAACACTCCTATCAAACAAAATCAATTATTATTCTTATTTTTCAAGATGAAAAAACAGATTTAAAAACTTTACTAAGCTCCTAAGTGAGACAGCTCAGATATAAACACAGTAGGTCTGATCTCAGACTTGCATCATCATGACATTCCTCAGCAATCAGTAATCAGTGCTCACATGCACTGTTACAGAGGGATCTGGCGAGATCTCTGGGGAACAGGGGAGGCCTCATGAGAGCCTGCCCAGGCCCTGGAGAAAGGAGTGGTTGGGAAGTGCTGGAGGTGGCAGGACTGAAACCAGAGCCAACATGTAATAGATTTCCATACCTCTGGGTAAAAGCAAACAAACTAACCTGGCTGATGACACAGCAGGTGGAGGATTGCCCAGAGTATGCACAGGCTGACATCACAGGTGTACCATGCACTTTATCATGGCAGCCAGGGGAGGTGCAGACCAGCAGGAATTGCCTAGAAAAGCAGGATGCTTCTGGAACTCGTAGGATTTGGGGGTCTGCGTTTTTAAATAAACAGAAGGCGGGCAGAGACTGGGCTCTTTTCCCTTGTGGTTCCCCTTCCTTGCCTAACTAGCTGGAGTGTTCTTCTGCAGGTGGGCCCTGGAGACTGCATGGTCTGGCAGTGACTGGTGCTGCAGTTGTGTAGTCCTGCTATATCGGATGCCCTGGCAGGTCAAAGGCCAGAGGGACAGGTGCTGGGCTGGCGGCAGATACAGAGAAAAAAGCAGACTGCAACAAGTAGGATTCCAGTGAACTCACAGACTCCAGAAAGATGCCTGAACCTGGACTGTGACTGGGAACCAGCTGAGCTGCCTGGGTGATTGGGTTGCAGCCACCTGTGTTTCCCAAACATTGATACTTTTTTGAAACTTATTTATTTTTATTTTTGTATTGCTTAAGTACAGTTGTCTCCAATTTTCCCCCACCACTCCCCCCACCCCAGCCATTCCCACCTCCCACCCTCTATCCTAATCCCCTTTGGCTTTGTCCATGTGTCCTTTATACCCATTCCTTGACAACCCTCCCCCCCACCACTCCCCATTATCCCCCCCACCTCCCCTCTGGTTACTGTCAGTTTGTTCTTTATTTCAGTGTCTCTTGTTATATTTTGCTTTGTTGATTGTAAGGGTCTACTTAGAGGTGAGATCATATGGTATTTGTCTTTCACTGCCTGACTTATTTCGCTTAGCATAATGCTCTCCAGATCCATCCATACCATTGCGAAGGGTAGGAGCTCCTTCTTTCTTTCTGCTGCATAGTATCCCATTGTGCAAATGTACCATAGTTTTTTGATCCATTCGTTTACTGATGGGCACTTAGGTTGCTCCAAGCATTTGGCTATTGTAAATTGTGCTGCTATGAACATTAGGGTACATAGGTTCTTCTGAATTAGTGTTTCGGGGTTCTTAGGGTATAATCCCAGCAGTGGAATTGCTGGGTCAAATGGCAGTTGCATTTTTCATTTTCTGAGGAAATTCCATACTGTTTTCCACAGTGGCTGCACCAGCCTGCATTCCCACCAACAGTGCACTAGGGTTCCCTTTTCTTCACAGCCTCGCCAGTACTTGTTGTTTGTTGATTTGGTTATGATGGCCATCCTGAGTGGTGTGAAGTGGTATCTCATTGCAGTATGATGGTATTTTAAATAGGAGAAGGAATTCTGGGTGCCACTTTGAACTAATCTGGCAAAGTATGCCCGTGTCATTTGTCTTTGGCTATTTTAGAGGGAATGGGCTCTGAGGCAGAAGCCCACCAGTTTTCTGAAACTGTGTAACTTTTGAATAAATGATCCCTTTCATTTTTCACCAAACCTCTGTCTCCACAGTTTGCCTGCTGGGCAGCGGGCAGTAGAACCCTGCTTGCTCTTCAGTAACAGCACCAGTCATTGGCACATGCTTTACATGTGTCAGTCATTACAAAGTCCTATATACTAACTCTGAAAAGGAAGTCCCACAGAGCAAGGAGCAAAATAAGAATTCACATTCAGATTCTTCTGATGCCAAAACCTGCACTTGTTCTAAATACACATAAGCAGTTGTATTATTTTAGCTTTGGAAGAGACCGCTGCAATCTCCAGAACAGAGCCCTCATTTTCACATCCACTGAGGAAAAGATAAGTGATTGGCAAAAAGTCCTACAGTAAGGTTAGTGCCAGAGCCTAGATGATATTTTTGAGGTGAGAGCACCTACAGATGGTAGCATTTTTCCTCAGTACCCACAATAGAAAGGTTCCTAGAGATAAAACAATAACAGTTTGGGAGGGTCTGCTTCCTATTTCCATTGAGACACATGACAAAAAATACCATTCAGTTTAATGTCAGGGAATTAATGATGAAGATTCAATACTGCTAATCCCACACCTAAATGTTCTAATATGCCTTGTATAATCAAAGATGGTCAAGCAACTGAACTGTTGCTGTGATAACGTCTCCCCTTTTTTTGAGTGCTTACCATGTGTTAAGCATTGTATTAACTCAGTTAATCCTCATGGCAATTATGTGACATGGGCACAGTTATTATTCATATTTTATAGATGGGGAAACTGAGGCACACGGCAGTTAAGTAACTTGCTTAGTGTTATCCAGTGGGTTAATGTTTGAGCCACTAACCCTGGCTCTCTGAGTGTACACTCTGTCATGCATTTGTCTGAAACTGCCTGTTGAATATAATTCAAGTGATTTTTAAAAGCAATTTGAAATTTAATGCCAGTGGATTTCACCTGGCCCCAAGGGAATATGCAAAGATTTTTTATAAGCTATACATGGACTTAGATATATATACATCAAAGAAGATGATTTAGATGGTCTGAAAATGGTATCACTTAGGTTACTGCTTGGTGCCTAATTTAATCAGTGTTTGATAGAGATGAATGGTCCAAACTAGGAATAATGTGTCTGCCTAGAGTAACACATTGAATTATTCTAATGTCTCTCTATATAGGAGAATGAACACCCACAAAATGATTTCCTTTCTCTTCATTCTGATTTTTCTTGATATTGTAAAACTTTTTCTTCAGCTTCTCTGATATATCTAAATTTTGAGGCACAATGGTGTGTATTATTATTAGCTATTAACATATGTATAATTATTTTTAAAGACTTACAGCCAAAGGTACATCTAGAGTTGATGCTCATCTGTGACCAGTAAAGTAATTCTTATTTTTCATAAGGGCCTTTTCCTTGCAAAAGTCCCTCTTTGCTCTCTTATTTTTATATAGGAAATTTCCTGAGGTAAAATGGTAAAGATGCAAATTTGATTCCACAGGCAGATGTGCAAAAATCATTGATATTCTAGTTAACATTAAGTCCATTCTATAGATAATTTGTTGGGGGTGGCTCTACTTAACTGTGCAAGTGGCAGTCTCATACAGGTGCTCACCGCTCCTCTGTAGCTCAGCAAGTTGTGAGTGTAAATGTGTACATATAAACATTTCCCTCTGAATATGGAGTTTAAACTTTTCAAACATGTTCCCAATAAATATAGTAAATGGGCAGAATCTGGGTAAGTAGAAAGTTAATTAACCCCTGCCATACCTTCCTGTACTTCCTATAACAGTGCAGTACAGTATAATTTGAGAGTACTATTTGTTTTGATTTTTAACAGATGCTATTTGGTATCTGATATGTGGACATCAGTTTATTTCCTTGGCACAGAAGTTTCATAACAAATAGCACAGAGGATCACTGCCCCATAACAATAAGCCTTTATTAAATTCACACTCTAAGGTGGTCAGCAGGTGGCTCTGCTAATTTTGGAGGGAACTACGTCCATTTTAGGGGGATCACAGGCTGTTAAATGATCTGGAAATTTGAAGTTGGAATGACTGGGTCAGCTTGGCTTAGTTCTGCAACACGCATCTTTTTTGCAGATAGGCCTGGTTATGTCCTTCTAATGCTGGTGGCAGAAGGAAATAGCAAGGGGGAGTATGGTTGTACTAGGCCATTCCGATCTTCTGTTTGTATCATGTTTGCTAACAACTCATTGGCCAAGGATGAGACATGGCCACACCAAAGGGAGGAGAATTTTATTAATCTTTACTACACCTGCTCTAGGAAAGCTTTGAAAAGTTATAAGGCAGAGTGTTGTGGATACAGGGAAAGATAAACAATTGGGTCTTTAGTATAAGTTAATACTATCTTCATTAATAGAATTATTTAATAACTTATGTAAAGTTTTCTCATCTCTATTTTACCAAACTTTCCCTGTCCCCCAAATATCATCCAGTTATAGCATCAGTACCGCATTGTCCAAAATTTTATAATTTTCAGCAGGTTTGAATGTGGGGCCTTTTGATCTAGAGAACTATAAAATAAAAGGCAAATTATCTGCCCTTAAATACTCAGACTATGTGACATATTATATATTTAAGAATAGTCTCATTAATACTTCTGGCGGAACCCAACCATTATGTTGTGGATAAGTCAGATCCACAAGGGGAGACCATGTGAAGATATTTATACCCATCAATCTCCAGCTAAGGTTGCTACCAGCATCTATCACCAGATATTTTGGTAAACAAATCTTCAGAGACTTATAGTCTCTGGCCTTCCCGTCCTCTAACTGAGATGTCAGGGATGTTGGGTACAGAGAAATTATCACAATTTCTAGTCCAAAATCCTGCACTACAAAATCAATGAACATAAAAGTTTGTTTTGCACCACTTGGTCAAGGATAGAATAATTATAATAAACACTATCGTTTGAATGAGGAAAACTAGGAGGCTCTGTAGTAGTCACTAGGCCATATTTTGAAAGCCTTCCAGGCAAAATGTTGCCAGGTTCTTCCCTTCCCTGAAATGGAGTATGATCCTTGATTGAATTTTGATCTATTATCTGTGAATGACTCCTCCTCCTAGGAACAAAGTGATGATGCTTTTGCAAGTACCTTAAATATTCTGTGGGTTTTCTATATATCAGATTTGAGTACATACTTGTAGCACTAGCTGCATCCCAGTTGTTTCTGAGACGTGCCTGTATCTCTCAATTACTGCTATTTTTGACATGTCAAACTACTATGAAACAACACCATTAATATTCCTTAGGAGTCTATTGGTCCAACTAAGAAAGTCTACTAGGAACCAATTTAATTATTTCAGAGGTCTTAACAAAAGGTCTCAAAGATGTTTGGTCTTGAAGCAATGTATTAATATGAGAATCTTTTACTTGTTTGATAGACTGGGGGTGTGATAGTTTTATTTTCTGAAAACAATTTCTAAAATTCCTGAGCTCTTCGGAGACCCTCTAAATATTTCTTGGAAACTGGCCAGTTATTTAGTCTATATTTGTCTTGTGGATCTTACCATAAACAGCTAAAAGAAACCAGTAGATGTTTTCAGTACCATGACCTAAAGTTCTTTAGGTATATTACCTGACTTTCAGGTAACATGTTATGGTTTTACTAAATGTGACAACTTCATAACACAGGTCACCACACTTCATTTTTCCTGTTGCAATATTCTTTCTCAGAATTTCCAGCCCCCTTTCATGCTATCCTTACTACCTGTCTCCTGGTTCCCAAATCAAAGGATCATATTTTTGTTATGGCAGCACTCCATTTTTAGTACAATTTTTTGTTAGCTACCTATCGCCTCAATAGTAACATGGAACTAACGGCCACAAAACTTCTGTGACAAACAATGGTAGGAATTTATTCCTTATATAAATAAAATAATCCTAGCAGCAGCCCTGCTGATCATGCTTGGGATTCCCCCGATTATCAGATGATTTAGCATGGCCTTAACTGGGCAAACTGGGAAAACTCAGCTCTGCTCCGTATGGCTCCCATCCTTTATCAGGAGAGTCTGGGTATGTCCATTCATGGTGGTATCATTAGAAGGCAAATGTGAGAATGAACCCAATTGTATAAGCCCGCTTTAATCTTTTCTCTGCATCATATTGGTAAACATATCGGCTAAAGCAGTGCGTGGCTGCACTCAGGGGTGGAAATTGTGTCTGCTCCCATGCCCAAGGGAGAGAATTGTAAAGTCATACGGCGCACTGTGTGGAGGGGCAGAGGGTCAGGGTCATCTCTGCAGCCTACCGATTCTAGGCCTTCTGACTCCAGCCAGACTTCCAATCTTATCTGTAAGGCTGAATACATTGTCAGCTACTTTAGTTTATATTTTATTGGGATTATATAAGTACTTTGCTTTAGATTTTATAGTGATTATAACTGATTTTGTACATTTAAAATATCAATTAAAGCAAATGATTCCTTTTGAGGAGAGTGACTTTTATTGTCTTAACCTTTTATTGTCTTAATTTATAGATGGAGAAACCTCAGTGGAGGGTTTAAGGCACTTGGTAAATTTCTTTTTCTTCAGGGACAGATAGTGTTCAGATTGCTTCCATTTGTCAATTGCATTTGTTTCTGCAGTTAAACCATATTAAATGGCAGCAAAGTTTATTTCAGTTAAGCAGACTTTTCTCTGTCTTTTGTAGATAAATCTTATTTTCTCATATATTAAGTATTTAAAGGAAATTTTCTTAATGAGGACCAAGTCAGACTATATTTTTCCAACACTATAAACAGGATTAAATATATTTCTACACACACAATGCATGATTGTATATGCTTTGCTCAGTCAGAATTTTCCTGCAGAATAAACTGAATTGTTATGGCTAATCATTAGGGGGAGTATAGGTGACCAGAATGATAATCACTTATTGTTACCGAAGCTGTCATATGAGAAACCACATCCGTGACACAAAAGCCCACTTTATTTTCTTCAAACCTATAGTAGTTGAATTTTATGGAAACCTTTTAGCCTTCTGTGGTCCTTTACTTCCCTAAGTGGTCACTAAAGGAAAATTAACTAATGTTTAAGGAGAGGAATATAATATTTTTGTGACTTTCAACCTCAGGAGTAAAACCCATTAGTAGTTATAGATTTTTCTCTGAAGCAATGAGCTAGTGTATAATCGATTCGTGTTAGCTTAACACTGTATATCAAGATGTTCAGTCTTGCTGGGTCTGTACTTCTGTTTCCTGTGAGAGCTTGTACCAGGCTATATATTAAGTCTAAGAGATTAGACACAAACTGAAGCCTCAATGATTATAAAACAATCCTTTGTGTCTGACCTCAGATACTTAACAATATCTGAGCAATAAACATTTTTATCAATAGCTTCCTTGTGGTTGAAACAACTTAATCATTAAAACATCTGAGACTTTAAACAAATGAATACTAATAATAGACAATCTATTTGCCTAATATTTTCAGTTCTCTCTCTGTTTTTCTATATAAAGATAGAAAAATTTTGTCTGTCTGTCTGTCTGTCTCTCTCTGTTGCTCTCTAATTTTTCTCTGTGCTGAATTGTCAAAAACTAGTTTTCTTTGGAGTATAGGGACATTTAGATTTGAAAATGTTTCATGTAGTCTTAATCCAAAGAAATTAGGCTCATGTAGTATTTAACTAATCTGAAAATATAATGCACAAATTCTAATTTCAAGGCTGAATTTTCCATTATGTTCACTGATCAGAATGTTTCTCTGTTTCCTTCAAATATTTTTGTATTGGGTAGTTTCATTTTTTATGGTTACTGATTTGTGAGTTTTTTGGTATATATGCAGGATGATAATGTAGTATGTTGGAAGGCTCCTATTTACCTTGGAGCCAGAAGTTCTGCTTCTCTAACTTTACAGAATCATTTAAGCCTCAGGTTTTTCTTTCTCAAATTTCAATAACAATAATATTTGTTCTTTTTCTAGCCTAACAATGATTCAAGAGGATAAAATTAATCACTTTACAGTGAATGTCTTCTGTGCACTATAAGTCTGTCCACAAATGTAAACACTTGAGATATGGAGAAAAGATAACTTTTGTTCTTAAAATATCACTGGAAATTACTATAGCAGGACTTCAAAAACTGCCCTTCTATTCTCTGTGAGGGTGGGATGCGCTCCATATACTACCTTCCTTTCACAGGCCATGGGTCATACTAAGCTAGGATTAAGAAACAATGTTTGTTCACTCATTGTAAAGTGACAAACACTTTTAGCAATAGTGGGTTCCAGAATTTTACTAAAAGGATGAGAAAATACTAGGAAAAAATATTTGTCTGTCTGATTAGTACATTGAGTCACCCCAAGCATAGCCTGAGGCAAGCCTCCAATCCACCCAATCCTTATCTTTTCTCTAACTCTCCTGATGGACAGACAAACTCAACATACTGAAATGATTTTTATCTGGGTCTGGGACCGAGAGGAGATTAAGTGGGATTCCAAAAGGAAGAAGACTAAGACTAAAAACACCAAGACAGGAGGAAAAGAAAAGGGAAAACAACATCCATATAACTAACACAAAATGACTCTCTATGAACTGATTTGTCTTGGGAGGGAAAAACTAAATAAATCTTTTGCCCTACACTCTAAACTTATTATTTTTATTTAATGATACAATAATAAGAATTTTCAGAAATGATTCATTTTCTCTCTGCACATACAAAAGCATAGCCAAGATGTTGCAATATTTTCACTAAAATTTGTGAATATACAACCACAAAATCCTTCTCTCTTTTTTAGCAGCAGATCGAATGGAGTACATAAAATGTAGTCTAGTCAGTCAATTTATTAATATGTTAAAGCAAATGTTATTTTTATATAAATGAATATGTTGCTTACCATCTGATTATATTTTTATTGTGAAATCATTTACTCCACACTTATTAAATGTGCCTACCAGCTACCAGGCAATGAACTTGGGAGATAAATTAATGGTGATCTTATAGAGTGACTTTAGTTAAAGAAACAGTGGAATATAATTCATGTACACTAATTAGAAAAAAACAAATCAATATACGCTATTCACTTTCTTACCACAACCACACCTCCCCAAACACACACACACATATACATGAACACACACAGAAACACACACACAGCATTTTGCATTTTGAAGTCTGTGCATCTTAACTGGTTCACTATTATATTCTTTTTTATTTTTAGAGAGAAATTAATAGGTACTCAAATTTAGTGTTTATAATGTAAAGGAAGATAGCCAAAACATTTTGTCAAAAAACAAAGTGGAAGGAATCACTGTACCCAATGTCAATATGTATGACAAAGCTACAGTAATCAAGACTGCATTACTGGTGGAGGGGCTATATTAGTGGAACTACACAGAGAACTAAGGACTATCTCACAGGAGTGCAAGCAATTGCTTTTTGACAAAGATACAAAAGAAATACAGCAAAGAAAAGATAGTATTTTCAACAAATGGTGCAAGGATAATTAGATATCTATAGGCAAAATAGAAACAATAACTTTAACCTAAATCTCATATGTAAAACTAACTCAAAATGGAACATGAACTTAAATATAAAATATAAAATACAAAATATGAAACTATAAAACATTTAGAAAAATTATAGGAGAAATTCTTCAGAACCTAAAATTTGGTGAATATGTTTCTGACATGACACTAGAAGTATTATCCATAAAAGAAAAAAATACTGGATTTTAACCAAACTGAAAAACATTGCTCTGTAAAAAAACCTCTGTAAAGAATAAAAAGTCAAGCTATACACTGGAAGAAAATATTAGTAAATCACATATATGAATATGACTCATCAAATTATAAAAACTGTCAAAACTCAACAGTAAAAAAAATTTGATTAGAAAATAGAAAAACAAATAATAGCTAACTTGGAATCCTCTTCTAGGTCCTTTACTTGCTTCAGTTGACTGGATTCTCACAACAGCCCCATGAGTCCCTGATATACCCAGGGCAGAGCAGTGGGGCGATGTCTGTGGAAAAGCTAAAAACAGTACTAATGCTGATGAAGAGTTCTCTGCTTTTTATTATCATAGCCCAGCAGCTCTAAACAACATCAGGAAAAAAAATACTTCTCTAGGGAAACAAAAAATCTTTTGTCAATCAAAGTCTCAACAATGATTGTGACTACTGATGAATTTTAATTATATGTGTGTGTAAGCTTCAAATTGGCATGTTTTTATTACTTTTCCTTTTATAAATATTGTGTTGTACACAAAAGTTGTTTCAGAGATTAAAAAAGGAAAATAGGTAAAAGACATGTAGTGACATTTCACCATAGAGAACATATAAATGACAAATAAGCACATAAAAAGACGTTGATATCATTATTTATTAGGGAAATAAAAATCAAAATCACAATGAGATACCATTTCACATCCACTAGGATAACTATAATAAAAAAGATAGCCAATAACAAGTGTTGGCATAGCTGTGGAGAAACTGCATCACTCATGCACCTTTGAAAGGATTGTGAAATAAAGCTGCCATTTTGGAAAAGAGTTTGGCAGCTTTTTTTCTTTTACAAAACTAAACATACTTTTACCATGTGATCCAGCAGTTGTATGCCTTAATATTTAATAAAATGAGTTGAAAACATCACTACAAAAACCTGCACACAGATGTTTATATTAGGTTTATTCATAATTGCTAAAACTTGGAAGCAACCAAGATGTCCTTCAGTAGGTTAGTAGTTTTCTAGCACTGCTATAACAAAGTGTCACGGACTGGCTGGCTTAACAGAAATTTATTTCCTTATAATTCTGGAGGCCAAAAGTCCAATCTCAAGGTGTGGGCAGGATTGATTTAGTCTGAAGGCCTGTCTCCTTTGCTTGGTGATGACCATCTTCTCCATGATTCTTCACAAAGTCTTTCCTCTGTGCATGTCTGTATCCTATAATGAAATCAGTCATATTAGTAAGCACCCTCTAATGACCCCACTTCAATTTAATTATCTCTTTAAAGATCCTCTCTCTCTGTCGCTCTGAGGTACTAGGATTTAAGACTTCAACATGTGAATATGAGCAGAAAGACATAATTTAACCCACAATGGTAGATGAATAGATAAACAAACTGCAATGTATCTATGCAATGAAATATCATGTACCACTAAACAGAAATGAACTATCAAACCATGAAAATACATGGAGCAAACTTAAATGGATGTTACTAAGTGCAATTTACAATTAGAAAAGGCTACTTATTGTATGATTTAAGATTCTGGAAAAGACAAAACTTATGGAGACAATAAAAAGATCAGTGGTGCCAGGGATTGTGGGGAGGGAGGTATGAATAGGGGGAGCACAGAGGATTTTTAGGGCAGAGAATCTATTCCCTATGCTATTTATAATGGTGGATACATGTCATTATACATTTGTCAAAATCCATAAAATGTACAATACCAAGAGTGAACTATAATGCAACCTATGGACTTGGAGTGATAATGATGTGTCCATGCAGATTCATGATTTTAACAAATGTAAGACTTTGGCATGGCATGTTGGTAGAGGGACAGGCTGTTAGTGTGTGGGAAGGCAGAGATTTAGGGAATTCTGTACTTCCTGAACAATTTTTCTATAAAGCTAAAATTGCACTTAAAATACAGTCAATTAAAAAAATAATGACAATTCCAAAGTTGACATGTACACAGAGAAACTGGATCTCTCCACATTATTGTTAGGAATTTAAAGTGATACAGTAACTCTGGGAAATAGGTTGGCAGTTTCTTTAATAATTGAATATATACTAACCAAATGATCCAATAATCATCCTCCTCAGCATTTATTCCAGAGAAATAAAAATGCCTATCTGCATAGAGCAAGAATGTTCATAGCAGCTTTATTTGTAATAGGCAAAACCTGGAAACAACCAGGTGTCCTACAGTAAGCGAATGGATAAACAAATTGTGGTATATCCATACCATGAATACAGTTATTCAGGAATAAAAAGGAAACACTTGGATGGCTTTCAGGAGTATTATGCTGAAGTGGAGAAAACCAACCTCAAGAATATAACATGATGTATAATTCCAGCATATAATATTCTAGATATGAATATTTATTTCCACATATAATCAGTTAGAGGTTGTCAAGGGGTAAGGATGAGTGAGGTAGGTGTAGCTATAAAGGGATAGCATGGGGTAGATCTTTGTGGTGATAGAATCATTCTGTATTTTGATGGAGGAAGTGGTTACAGAGATCTTACACATGTGATAACATGGCATTGAATTATGCACAGACATTGTAATAATGCGAATCTTCTGGGTTTTATGGTGTTCTATAGTTATGCAAAATGCAACTCTTGAGGGGAAACTGGGTGAAGAGTATGTGGGAACTTTTTGTACCAACTTTTTGTGAATCAATAATTATTTCAAAATGATTAAAAGTACGTACTGTTACAGACATATTAGCATTCAACTGAGACTTTCTAAAATACTTATAATAATGAGAATTAAAAAAATCATTGGGAAGTAATAAGGACAATATTTTAAGATATTCCATGTAGGGAAACCAATCATTATCGATTTGTTTACATAAAATGCTTTTTATTTTCTAGGATCTATTGTGGCTAGATAGAATAATAAAAAATCACTGTTGAAATGATAATTAGTGCTAAACAAAATGTTAAAATATAATAAAACGACAGAAGGAAATTTATGTGTACAAAGTTTGATTACTTACTGAAATTAATCTGATTGCTACTTACCAAGATTAAAAAAAACACATTAGTTTTTCCTTGCCTATTTTTTGTTCATAAAATAATCATGTTAGGCCAGTGGCTCAGAGATAAATAGAAAAATGTCTCGCTTCACAGTATGTTTCCATGTAGGAATAAAAAATCATAGAAATGTCGGAGTTTTTCTTATTTTAAATTCTCAACAGCTCTGATGTTTTCAGTTCTATGACATTTACATATTAGATCTGTGAGGATCGTTATGACAGTCATTGCATGAGCCACTTTTTTGTCCTTACAACAGTAAAAAAGCCCATATCCTTCCAAGAAAGGTTTTGTTCCCATAAGATTTCCTGTCACCGAATTTTTTTTATTCTTTCCATCTTCTCAATGTGTGACTTTGGAGCATTCTTTTGTATTATTATATTGCTTTGACCTAGTTTTCCTGTCAATATATTACTTTAATGGAGTTTTTAAACTAAAAGTACACACACAATGACATAAAATACTGTTAAGTGTCTCTTGTGTGGAAAAAGTAAAATAATAGAAGAAGAAGACTGCCACTTCTCCATCTTTTCTAGTCTCCATCCCATCTGCTGACAGTAGGTATAAAAGCAAAAGCTTGTGAAAAAGCCACATGCAAAAGAATGAAACTATATGACAGTTCTTCCCCATGTACAAAAACTAATTCAAAATGGATCAAAGACCTAAATGAAGGTCTGATACAATAAATTACACAGAAGAAAACATAGGTACTGAACTTACGGACCTTCTTGATCTTAGAGAAGACTGTATGACCCCAAAGGAAAGGGAAGTAAAGGTAAAAATAAATGAATGGGATAGTATCAAACTAAAAATACTTCTGCACAACAAAAGAAACTGCTAAGAAAATGAAAAGGCAACCGCAAAAATGGGAGATGCTATTTGCAAACAGCATCTCCAACAAGAAGTTAACATCCAAAATATATAAAGAACTCATACAACTCAATACCAAACAAACAATCCATTTAAAAATGGACAGATGACCTGAACAAATACTTGTCCCAAGAAGACATACAAATGTCCAAAAGACATATGAAAAGATGCTCAACTTTACTAGCTATTAGGGAAAAGCAAATCAAACTACAATAAGATAGCACTGGTTAGAATGGCTATTATCACAAGAAAAGTAATAACAAGTATTGGAGAGGTTGTGGAGAAAAAGGAACTCTCATGCCTTGCTGGTGGGAGTGTAAATCAGTACAGCCACTATGGAAAACAGTATGGAGGTTCCTCAAAAAATTAAGAATAGAGTTACCATATGACCTAGCAATTCCTCTTCTGGGTATCTACACAACAAAATTGAAAATATTTATTTGCAAGGAATATGTATAACTGCATTCATTGCAGCATTATTCACTATGGCCAAGACATGGAAACAACCAAAGTGTCCATCAGTAGGTGACTGGATAAAGAATATGTGATATATATATACATATATGGATATACATCAATGGAATAATATTCAGCCATAAGAAAAAATGAAATATTGCCATTTGTGACGTGGATGGACCTTGAGAATGTTATGCTAAGTGAAATGAATCGGTCAGAAAAAGCTAGGAACCATATGATTTCACTGAAATGTGTGACATATTATAAAACTGAAACTCATAGACACAGATAACAGTATGGTAGTTACCAGAAGGAAGGGGGTTGGGTGATAGGAAAAGTTAAAGGGGGGCAAATATATGGTGATGGAAGGTGATTTGACTTGGGGTGGTGGGCACACAATGCAATATACAGGTCATGTATCACAGAAATGTACACTTAACACCTATGTACTCTTACTAACCAATGTCACCCAAATAAATTAAAAAGCTTGGTCTGACATAGTGAGAAGAGTTGTGGCATCCCTTTATTATAAATGCTACATGAGCACTGGAAAATGGTATAAGTATGTTTTTGCTTCATACTGTGACAACCGTCAGATATTTAAGGATGCACATTATTTATTTTAGTTATTTGTTCAAGCCTTGCTAATGTACTATGGCAAATATGGACCACACCTTTCTTTGGTCTTTGTACTATAACCATGTTATTTGCTAAATAGTTTATTTATGTGATTTCAGAAGGTACATGCTTCAAATGTGTGACGGTTAAATGATGATAATAAATGTCCATTACTTTTAATCTGGCTGGTATCTGAGGTCATCACTGAATTCTTATCTTGTTCAATGGTTTTATTTATATTCCTGGAAGGAAGGACTTTGTATTGGTATGTTTTCTAGGGAAATTGATCCAATATTTATTTATTTATTTTTAAATTTTTATTTATTGATATTAGAGGGTGGAAGGGTATGTGTGTGTGTTTGTGTGAGAGAGAAAGAAACATCAACTTACTCCACTTATTTATACATTCATTGGTTGATTCTTCTGACCAAGGATTGAAATTGAGCCCACAGCCTTGGCATATCAGGATGATGCTCTAACCAACTGAGAAACCCGGTCAGGACAAAGCAATATTATCATACGGAATTGGCTCAGATGATTATGGAGGCCGAGAAGTTTAGACACAAGAGAGCCAATGGTATAGTCCAGTGCAAGGCCGAAGGCCTGAGAACCAGGAGAATTATAGCATAAATTCTAGTCTGAGTCCAGGCTTGGAGGCAGAAGACAAATGTTTTGGCACGGTGACAAACACAGAGAAAAAATTTTAAAATCAGCCTTTTTTTGTATTCAGGTCTTCATTGGATTGAACGAGGCTTATCCGCATTTATGAGGGTAATATGCTGAACTCAGTCTACAAATTCAAATGTTAATGTCATTCATCCTCCCATATATACCCAGAAATAACATTTAATCAACTACCTGGGCAGCTCATGTTCCAGTTAAGTTGACACATAAAATTAACCATTATAGAATTATTCTGCAATGGTCACTGTGTATATATGCATGTGTGTGTGTATGTATATATATGTGTGTATATATATAAATAATTTTGCTGCAAATGGAATATAAAGATCACTAGAAAGGACAAGAGAGTAGCAAAAACTACACTGATTTCATTTTAGTAAGGACTCCAGACAGCTGTCTTTCTGTTACTTTTTTACTGGTTTTATGTGCACCAAAGGCCAAGAAAAAAAAAAAAGCTGTACTTTCTTATGAAAGTGACTCAGAGAGAAATCAGTGGGCTATCTACAATGTGGTATTTACTGCTTTTTACCCAATTTCATTTTCCTGACACTACTGAATCAGATATCCATTTCTCCACTTATCCTTCATAGAAATACAGATCACCATGGTACCCAGTAACTTCAGGCTGTCCATAGATAGCTATTGACACATCCGGAGGTAATGGAAGCTGTTTCTGTATCATTGAAGTCACCACTGGGTACTTTCCTTGCTGACCTATCAGTGTAAAAATAGTGCCAGATAAGAGATAATGGCAGGAGTTATAATATACAAGTATATGAAGCTGTTTCTTCAAATAATAACTTGTATTTACTTAAGCATTTACTTATGTCATTTATTCAACACACATCAATGAAACAATGGCTAAATAAAGTCCTGCAGGGAAACAAAAAGATGAGTAAAATAGTTTGTCTCAGGATTTAGTGGGATAGAAATGCTAGGACGTTGGCCAGGGGGCGGAGCACCATGCTCTGCACCAACCAGCCCACTGTCCAGATCACGGAGTTTACGGATAAGAAAGTCAAGTTCATCATTGAGAATACTGACCTAGTGGTGGTCAATTCTATT
Organism: Trachops cirrhosus; assembly: GCA_028533065.1. Classification (NCBI taxonomy): domain Eukaryota; kingdom Metazoa; phylum Chordata; class Mammalia; order Chiroptera; family Phyllostomidae; genus Trachops; species Trachops cirrhosus. The sequence goes on from CM052538.1 coordinate 31,094,605, forward strand.
CGGAGGGCCTTCATCCCTGAGGTGCCCATAATAGACATCGACTGGGTTCAGATTGGTACCAGTTTCTCAGTGCTTCATGACGAGTTCATTGCTCACAGGCTTGGATTAATCTCCCTCACCAGCGATGACATTGTGGACCAGCTGCAGTACTCCCGGGACTGCATGCGTGAAGACTTTTCTGCCCTGAGTGCTCACCGGAGTTCACTCTCGAAGTGTGGTGTAACTAAGACCAGGCTCATCGTGCTGCATCTGAAGACCTCATCTCCAACAGCCCCCAAGTCATCCCAGTGACATCCCGGAACTGAGATGATGGCCCCAAAGACTGACTATGATTTACATTGTGAAGCTGTGAAAGGCCCAGGAGCTGAGACTTTGCACCTATGCCAAAAAGGGCTTCGTCAAGGAACACGCAAAGTGGAACCCGACTGCAGGGGTGGCTTTTGAATATGATTCCAGCAATGTCCTGAGGCACACGGTGTACCCCAAACCAGAGGAGTGGCCAAAGAGTGAATACTCAGAGCTGAATGAGGATGAGTCACAGGCTCCTACAACCCCAATGGAAGCTGGAGAGGTTTTACTACAAGGTGGAGTCTTGTGGCTCTCAGCACCCTGAAACCATCATCCTTTCAGCCCTCTCTGATTTGAAAAAGGAACTGAGTGATTTACAGACACAATTAAGCCATGAGATCCAGAGTGACGTCCTAACCATAAACTAGCTGCAGCTCGCCTGCTTAGGAGCGGAAGGATTCGAGCTGTGTTTCAGATCTGTCCTGAGTCGTCTAGTTTCTGGGGTCTGGACAGTTGTTACTTACACTTCTTGGCAAACCATCAGTACCAGGTAGAGAGGTAGCAGTGAGGAAGGGTAGACCCATCCCAGCCTTGCTTGGTCAAAGATAGATTACCAGGTGTTACGCTGGTATTTGAGGCAGGACAGTCTTTTATTGGACATTCAGCATCCCTGGTGCTGCCTGCTAATTGCTGGTCATCTCCTCAGAACCCAGACCTCCTCCCTCTTCCATTTCCTAACCTGCCTGTAGGGGTCGCACTGCTTCCCTGTTGAAAACCACTGAGCCAGACCCTCCTCTTTTGGTCATTTCAGGTCTTTTTTTTTTTTTTTTTTCTGTCCCAAAGTTGGCATTTTCTCAGTTGTACCTTAGGTTTCTGGTATTAGGGTTGAGTGCAAGAAGTCTCCTTCAGGCTGCCTACAAACCCAGTCCCTGCCCAGGGCCAGCCTGCTGACATTTCACTCAAATTCCCAGTGTCCCTAATTTGAGAGCCTCTTGTGAACAGTGTTATACCCTGGCTACTCCCCTGCGCCCAATAAACCCTGTATGACTTAAAAAAAAACATAAATGCAAGCAAAGAAATAACAATGGAGTTTTAAAACTTAAATATTGGGGCATCCTATCCAGTGTGAAGACTGGGATGATGGACGGCAGGTTTGAGTAATTCTTGGTAATCTAGGCGGGCAACTCTAAAAGCATTTGAAAATAGCATAAAGCTTTAGCTATAGTTATTTGAACAAAGAAAATATGTCTAGTCTCACTGGGACTGAAGAAAGCAAAGAGAAAAATGAAGAAATAGGCCAATTACCAGAAGTGGAATTTCAGAACAGAACTCAATTTAGAAGAATTGAAGCACATGATGTGAGAAATAAGATGTTTGGAATAAGGTCAGAGCCCATTCAATAGAAACACAACACTTTTCCCATTAATGACAGGCAACCTGATGCTTAGTCAAAAATGCTGTTGGTGTGAAGGTCCTTAGAGATTACCTGTTTTAGTTCATATTTAGTCTTGTGATTTAAGCCTTCAGGTGAATATCTAGTCTCAGCTACGAAAAAGAGGAAAATGCAAAATCAAGTTAAAGCAAAGGTCTTAAAGAAGTCAGGGTCCTCAGCCTCAAAAAGCTGTACTTCTATACCCTTCTATCACATATCTGCTCCAGCAGTAGAGGAGAAAGAGCACCAGCTTTATAGTTGAATGAGCCAGGATTAGCATTTTTGTTACTAAATGGGTGAAGTTGTATGAATCATTTAAGCCTTCATCATTAGTTTCCATACATCTAAATGTGTACAGGGTAGACCTATTGCACTGATGGTCTTAATTTTTTACTTTTTTCATGACAGATAGAACATTCTTCTTCACTTCCTGACTCTGGAAACATGTGATTTGATTTGACCAATAGACTATTATTTCCAAACATGATGCAAGTAGAATGTCTCAGTTATACATTTCTTTTCTTTTTTTTTTTTGCATCAGAGTTAACTAAACCAAAATTTAATAAACTAGTACAGTAATAAAAATATTCTAATTTTTTGTTGGTAGTTGATGTCTCTTTATCTTTGATTTCTTATTCAATGGTACTTTCAAAGCATTCTGAATTTGTGAGCTAATAACATTACAAATCTGTAAGGTAAAAGGAGACAAAAATCCATAGCTTTTGATTCAGATTATATGTCAAGTTTAGTTGTGTTTACGATAAATAAATAATATAAAGTAATTGTTCATAGGTTGCTGGGTGATATGGATTATTTATGCTGATACTTAAAGTCCCTATTTTTCTTTTCTTTCTTTATTTTTTGTTGTTCAAATACACTTGTCTCCATTTTTCCCCCACCACTACTCCCTCATCCCAGCCATCCCCACCTCCCACCCTTGATACCCACCCCCTTTGGTTTTGTCTATGTGTCCTTTACAGATGTTCTTGAAAACCCTTCCCCCTTTGCCCCTCATTATCCCTTCCCACCTGCCCTCTGGTTACTGTCAGTTTGTTGTCAATTTCAATGTCTCTGGTTATATTTTGCTTACTTGTTTGTTTTGTTGATTGTTGATTAGGTCCCACTTATAGGTGAGATCATAGGTATTTATCTTTCACTGCCTGGCTTATTTCACTTAGCATAATGCTCTCCAGTTCGCAAAGGATAGGAGTTCCTTCTTTCTTTCTGCTGTGTAGTATTCCATCATGTATATGTACCATAGTTTTTTGATCTGTTACTGATGGGCACTTAGGTTGCTTCTAGCTCTTGGTTATTGTAAATTGTACTGATATGAACATTGGGATGCATAAGTTCTTTTGGATTGATGTTTCAGGGTTCTTAGAGTATAGTCCCAGCAGTGGAATTGCTGGGTCAAAAGGCAGTTCTATTTTTAGTTTTCTGAGGAAATTCCATCCTGTTTTCCACAGTGGCTGTACCAGTCTGCATTCCCACCAACAGTGCACTAGGGTTCCCTTTTCTCCACATCTTCTCCAACACTGGTTGTTTGTTTTGTTTATGGAGTTATGTGGTATCTCATTGTAGTTTTAATTTGCATCTCTCTGATGGCTAGTGATGCTCAGCATCCTTTCATATGTCTGTGGGCCCTCAATGTGTCCTCCATGGAGAAGTGTCTGTTCAAATTCTTTGACCATTTTTCAATTGGGTTGTTTGTCGTTCTGGAGTTGAGTTGTGTGAGTTCTTTATATATTTTGGAGATCAAACCCTTGTCTGAGGTATCATTGGTAAATATTTCTATATAAGAAATCACCCCAGACCACAGTGTCTTTAAAAATCATTTTATTTTAGTTTTGTGGGTCAGCAATTTTGCCTTGGCTTAGCTGTGTAATTTTCTGCTGGTCTTCTGGGATGGGTTGTGCAAATGCATTCACCTAGTAACTTGATTTAGGGGCTGTTTTGCCTAGGAGTTCTCAGCTCGTGTGATGGGTCTCAGCTCCACATGGCCTTATTATTCTCCAGCAGGCTGTACAGAGAATTTCCTTAGATGGTAACATGACTTTCTAAGAAGATGAAAATAGAAACTGCAAGACCTCTTGAAGCTTGGACTCAGAAGTTGAACAATGTCATTTTGACACATTTTATCTTTCAAAGAAAGTTATGAGGCTATCTTAGATTCAAGAAGTAGTAAACGAACAAATTGCAAAAAAGATACATATAACGGGAATGGGGCAATCATTGTGGTCTTCTTTGTAAGCAATTGGACTTACAAAGGTGGGAAGAGCATTTGCATATCTGATATCAAATCCACTAGTTTTTTCCTAAGGATGAGGTATATAGAATGGAGTTATACCACTCATCATTTCTTCTATGCCAGACTAGTCTTCAAACAGTTACCCTAGACATGAGTGAACTGATGACCATCTAGTTGACCTACAGTTAACTGTGGATACATGAGTGAGTATAGTCAAGATCTCAAAATCACCCAATTGACCCAAAGACTCATGAGCTAAATAGTAAGTAGTTACTGTTTTAAGCCACTGAGTTTTCTGTTATTTTGTTATATAGCATTATAGTGCACATAGAAAACTTATACAGAGTATTCTAAAGCTAGATTCTCAGCAGAGTTTTGTTTATGTATTGCTGTGTGTGTGTATTTATGCATGTGTATGTATGTAACAGATGTGATAAGGGATCAGTGTAGTGCCTGGCACACATGATGGTGAATACATATTTATTGAATGGACAGATTCTGATGCTAATAAATATTAGCAGAGAGATCTCAAAATTTTATTGAAGAATCTGTAGCAATAGAATATCATATGAATCAATTCTGGATAATTATAAATTAATTTTTCTCAAAAGCGAGTTTCCTTTAGTGAATTAGCTATGTATTTGAGCTATGACCAATTACTGTCATTTTACAACATAAGTCAGCTATTTTCTCTGGGGAAGCCAGACAAGCAGTGCTCCTTATGAAGCTGCTCTGACCTAGAGCAAATCTACTTAATATCTATTTTAAATGATCAGGGAAAAGAGGATCAAAAAGTAACCTGCTTATTTTGATCACTCTTCTAATGTATGCATAGACCTCTGTTTAGTTGAGCTGCAGGGGTTACTATTAAATTTTAGAGTAAGATAGTTTTCTTCTGGAAACTTTATGTAAAGGAGCGTTAACCTAAAATTAAATAGCTGAAATGAGAGGCACTAAGTGTTTATTTGAGATTAAAGAATTACAATTTGGGAAGCATAGATTGAGGCAGAAAGCCAAATAGTGTCCCTATTACAGAGTGAGGGAAAGGGGTTTTATGAGAAAAGGAAGAGAATAAATACATAAAGAGAAGAAATTTCTACTGGTGCTAACAAGCTGAATTACTCCAGCAATAGATGATTGGTTATTGATTCTATCTTCAGAGAGAGTCTTGTGGTCAGCATGTCTGTTTTTCTGCTGGCTTTACAAACAATTGTTTGTAAGATAATGTTGGTTTGGCTCCATTTTAAAATGGCTTCACTTATGTCAACCTTCACAGTAGCTAGGATTTTGCAATATAAGTAGAATATATCAAACACCCTTTTTTCCTTTTTGTGAGAGATTGCTCCCAAATGTTAGAACATAAAGGGACAGAATTTGCTTTTGATGGGTAGAAAAAGCTGCTGTGTTTGCCCTCAAAAATTGGTCTAGAAGGCAGTCTTTAAGTCTAAGTAGGCACAATTATACCAAGTTTTATTGCATTATAGATTTAGGGTATTGTTTTTCAAATCTTTATGTTTTCCACACAGTTTGCAGTCAGGTAGGCAGGCAAGAAGGAAGGAAAAAAGAAAGAGAGGAAAGGAGGGAGGAAGGAAAAGAAAGGAAAAGAAAGTCTTTGTAGATAAAAAATATGAATGCAAAGTGATTGGAAAATCTCATTTTGAAGCCCTGTGGTTGTTCTGATCCTGGTATAGTGTCTGGTGTTTGCTTACAATGATGCAATTTTCATGAAAAGACAGAATAAAGGAAGGAAGGAAGGTAGGAAGCAAGGTAGGGAGGGAGGAAGGGAGGAAAAAAGGGAAAAAGGAAGACAGGAACAGGATGGAGGAAGCCAAAGAGAAAAAAGAAAGAAAAAGAGAAATGCCCTCTCCCTTTTCTAGTATGACATTTAATCACCTCTGAATGGTACTTTGATGGTTCTTTTTGGAGCAGGATGCAACTATTAGCCTTGTGTATAAGTTGCAGAGGTACATCTTTGGTCAGGAAAGAGAAGTAGACTACTGACCTGAGGCAGTAAAGAGTGAATGGGTCTTATTGACTAAAATCTAGGCATTCCTCGTGCCAAAATCTGTTCTCAGATGACAGGAATTTAATCTCTTTTGTGAGAGTAACAAATGGAATGGTGGATTAGCAGTTATTGATGGTGCAGACATATGTCCAGATTCCCAGAGAAGCAGGAAATTTATTTATGGCAAGTTCAGCATTATAAATAGTGTTGCTGTTATCATTATTACTTATAAGTGACATAAATAGAAAACCATGCTTTCATATAGTTTAACTTTGCTAATTTGTTGTTCCTTATCGATGAAGGAAGAATTGAAGCAAGAAATTGGGAGGAGTTTACTCTTAACCCACAGTCAATTATTAATTAGAAAGTAATTGACCGGGCAAGTGCCCAACCCCTGAATTTTAGATTCTCCAATCTAACCTATGTGTCTTAACAATATTTCAAAAAAAAACACAAGATATTTGTATGGAAAAGCTCTGTGGAAAGTAGTATAAAGCATAAAGTTTTATTTTTGTCACTAACTACTCTTGCAATAATAATTTGGACTTTGGAAACAAGGAGTAAATTGTATACCTTATGAGGTCTTATGTAAATGTGTATAATATTTTTAATGCTATCTTTTGGATATATTAAATTGTTTTTAATATAAATAATAATATTTCATCACTCATCATAGTTCCTTATACTGTGTTCTTAATACTAGAAGTTTTGTTTCAAAATTTAGAATCATTCCTGGATATTACTAAAACAGAAATAAGTATTTCCTCTGGACTGGACTGGACTATTCCAAAAAGTATGCCACATTCTAATTATTAATTTTATTATTGCTTATTGAGTACAAACTGTTAATTGATACTATGCAGAGATCTTTTCCCATCTACTATGGGTATTTTTTACAATAAATACACAAGGCTGCAAGGTGGATGTATGTCATCATGATGATGATTTTACAGATATAATAACCTTGAGTATGGAGAATCTAAGTGACTTGTCTGGTATCTTCCTATTATGTCAGACTCCATTCAATTTATAGCCCACCTCTCCAAGGAGCTTAGGATCTAGCAAGAAAGAAAAATGCAAATGTAACTATAACAATAATTTAAGAGAGACAGTGAAAAACACCATAAAAGCAAAACAGAAAAAAATGTGAAGAAATACTGACAGGAATAGAGTCTACTTCTACTCACAGGGATCATGGAAAGGCTAATGTCTGAGAAAGATCCTGAAGAGAGTTTGGAACATAAAAATGCAGAAATCCATTTTAACTAGCAGAACTTTAGTGATAAATCTGTAGAATATGCAAATAAGGTGATATTTGGGACCTTTGAGTGTTCACTCTCTTTTTTCTTTTTAAGCACATGACCTTAGCTCTGGCTACCCCTGGGTTTCAGATGCCTGGAGTGACAGAGTGAGACTTGTCACAGAATGAAAAATCGAGAACTAAGGCAAGTTTTAACTTCTAATGTAAAAAAAAAAGACTTGTGCATCAAAATTAGTGTGTTTTGAAAACAAAAAAATTCCAAAATCATTTATTATCCAGTGAGCATCTCAAGAAATAAATACTTAAATCATTGAGTTTCTTCCATAATGTAGTAGAGATGCTCTTTCTTCTAAAGTAGTCAAACTATAAGGAGAAAGGAAAAGAAAACCTTGCATGCTGATTCAGTGGGTGTTGGGAAGAAGGGAGAGAAAGAGGTGTAGTAAGTAAAATAGCACCAAATAAGAGTGGGATGGAGCTTTTGCAGTGGTCCTCCTTGGGATCTCTGGAAAGAGCACTCCTTACAGACCAGACTCTACTAACTTGCTGCACAGCCAGCTGTGCCGCCCTGGGTTCTCTAATTTGCATGAAACAATATGTGGCCAGAGTGCTTACAGGTAAGTTTCTAGAGAGAGTATCATAACAGCACAAATCAGCACTCTCGTAATTTCTGCTCACAAGGGAGCCATATCCATATGAGCCACAGTGAGATCTCAGAGGGGCTGAAAATACTGGAAGGGTCTAAGATAAGGCTTACTTAGCCAGAGCATACCAGCAAACTTTTTGCCAGCTTAAAGTCAGACTGTGAGCCTTAGCAGTATTGGATGCCTCCAGGTGGACAAGGACCATGATCCTAGAGACCAGGGAAGCCTAGTGATCCTGAATTTATCCCCAAATATGAGGTTACTCACAGCAGATCTCTATCTCCATATACCTAGAAGATGCCATGATAAGGGTCTGGGAAGGTGGAGAGAAGAATGAAGCATCTGAAAGATCAAGCTCTTTTTCCTAAGAGTCTGAGTTTAATCCAAAGGAAGTTTTAAACAATTATCTCTTTTCCACATTATAATAGGTACAAGTTTATGAGAAATCTAGCTTATTGGTAGGCAAAAATAAGTTGCATTTTCTCTCTGAATCTGAGTTGTATGAGTTCAATTTGTAATCCTGCTTCATTTATATGTGAAGGAAATATTATTCTCATTTTTGGATGAAAAAAAATATTTGGAGTAGTTCAACAAATTGGCCATAGTAGCAGAGCAGGAACAGGATGATGCAGGACTTGAACTGGATATTCTGACTCTGTAAATCATGCTTTTACTATAATGCCATGCGATAACAGAGACTGGCAAATATCCTTATTTGGATGGATTACACGAGGCATGGTCAGGATTTGAATGTGTAATATCTTGTCTCAACTAAACCATGAGGTGGTTTTGTTAGAAATTATGAGAACCAAGAAAGAAGCTTTAAGCCCAAACCTAATTCTGATTTGGGTAAAAAGTATAGAAGAAGAGCACAGGGTTTGTTCACTAATTATACAGTAGTATGCACCTATTATATCATGGTACACAGTCCACAGGTAATACATAATGAAAATAATATTAAACTGTAAAAAAGTATAGTAAATTCTAATTTATTACTAATATTTCCTGTGATGACCACTTGAGTCATCAAACCTTTGATGGCTTGGATCATCAGTCCTTTGAAAACGTTTGTTCTGACGTCTGTTATTGGTGTTACAAGTGCTTGTCATACTATTCCATATTTCAACACTGTTGAGAACAAGTCAGTTCCTGTGGTAGGAATGGAGTCCAGATGCAGCTGGGCTATGAGGTCAGAATAAGTCACCTATAGCTATTCTTAATACTCTATTCTTAATATTTTTATTGAATTTATTGGGGTGACTTTGGTTAATAAAATTATATAGGTTTCAGGTGCACAGTTCTATAATACATCATTTATGTATTGTATTGTGTGTTCAACACTCAAAGTTAAGTCTCCTTCTGTCACCATTTCCCCCATACCCTCTTCTACCTCCCCACCCCATCTCTCTAGTAATCACCATATTGTTTCTTTTTTTTCTTTTTGGTCATTTTTTAAGAACATTTTCTTATACACCTTTATAACATAAAGAAATTAAAATGTATTATTTATAACATAAAAACTTAAAACTATGTGACTCTCTTCTTATATTTCAAATTTATATCTGAGACCTTTGGATAAATTTTCATAAATAGAGTATTATTTTAGACATAGAAAAATGGTGGAATGAATTTAACACATTCTAAAATAACACTATTTTTTATAAAAAGTTCAGTTTTGAGTTTTCACTACAGCTTCTCCAACTTTACCCTTAGTTCACCTTCAGTTTACTCATGTGAAATTTTGAATTGCAGTGCTGAGAAATTTACTTTCAATACAACTTTTCAAGTTAAATGGAGGCACTAATTGATAAACTGTGATAATTTTAATAGCTATTTCATATAAAAATAGAAAGTTGCAAGGTCTTCAAAATGGGTTTTGAGTTATTAACATAAGGACAGAAGTTTTGATTTGAAGAAAAGCATAGTAGAGAGAAGTTCCTATAGCTGGAAAAGTGAGGAAAAGGAAAGTAGAACATCCCTGAGGACTTGGACCTTACTGGGCCCAGCATGCATGCCATTGGTGACGGCTGACATTTTAATGTCTCTTTAAAAACCATTATTGGGCCTTTAGTTTTTCTTTCTGACCACATCTGTAATTTTATAGTAGAAGACAAGGATAGAAAAATATACATACTGAGTATTTGATATTTATTAGGACTACTTTAATGAATTCTTAACTGCTATTATTGTGAGCCTATTATACATTTGGCTTAAATTATTTGGGAGCTAGAACAGTGCCTGGAAAATAGAAGACTTGTAATGAATATTTATTTAATGACTGACTATTTTGTAAGAGCTATTACATTTGAAATGATGAGTGGAGATTGGCATCGTAGCATTAAGAATCATATGTTGAGTCATACTCAATCTCTAGTTAAGTGACTAGAAATTCAAATCATGTGTCAGTAAGTTTACAAATTACCACATGTCAGAGTCCCTAAAAGCCTCGCAAATATACTTGGAACTATGAAGATTAGGTTATTCATAAATCAGTCATTATGACAGATTTTAAGAAGATGTGTGGATAAGATGAAATAGTTTTGTGATTTTTTTTTTTAAAGATTTTATTCATTTAATTTTAGAAAGGGAGGAAGTAGGGGAGAAAGAGAGGGAGAGAACATCACTGTGTGAGAGATTCACACATTGGTGGTGACTCTTTTGCAGGCCCCCATCTGGGAACCTGGCGTGCAACCGAGGCATGTGCCCTGACTGGCAACCTTTTGATTTGCAGGCCAGAACTCAGTCCACTGAGCCACACCAGCCAGGGCTGCTTCATTTTGTTTTAAAGGCTGTAGATCTTGGAATCTGGGAGATCTGGATATGAATGCCCTGGTTGTGTACCTTAGATATATTATTTAACCTTTTTAAGTGTTCAATTTATCTTCTCTACTGGAAAAATAATATACCTTTCAAAAATGGTTGTGAGAATTAAATGAAATAACATAATACATGCATAGTCAGAACTCAATAAATGTCAATCCTGCGCTATCATCTGCTAATGAGATTTGCTATATCATAATATGTAAATATTTGCATATATGTAAATATTTGCATTTCCATACATGTATACAGCCAAGTATATCACCACTCATACAAATTGGGTATTTCCAACACCCAGTATGCTCCCCCATGCTTAGTCTTAGTATATACTCAAGGATAACTACTATTTTAATCTCTATTATTATATATTAGTTTGCCTACTTTGAACTTCATGTTTATTAAATATAGTACATATGTTTGTTTCCAGTTTCTTTAGTTCAGCCTTCACATGTGTGAGATATATGTATGTTTTTGTTTGTAGCAATACTTAATTTTTTTCCCCATTGCTGTTTACAATTTTTACTCATTCTATGTTTGTTGAGTGTTTGGATTGTTTCCAGCTTTTGATTTTTATAAATAACACTGACACAAATGTTCATAATAGTCTTGTATATGTATTTTTATAGTCAAAACCATTTATTTCTTCTTGAGATATATTTAAATTGCAGTTATAGTATGTGTGTGTATGTGTGTGTTTATGATAGAGACTGTCAAACCCTTTCTCAAAATGTATGTACCAGTTCAAAATCCCATCAAAGAATATGATAGTTTTAATTGCTCCATATTCTCACCATCATTTGATATCATTCAGCATTGGTATTATGAAACGTGCATCTATATCTATATTTACCTATATATATATCTGTGCATAATTTTAGCCATTCCTGTGGAGGGTGTAATGTTTCATTGTGATTTCCATTGGCAAATCTCTGATGATTAATGATACTAAATATTTTTTTCATATGCTTATTATCCATATGCATATTATTTTTGATGATGTTCCTGTTCAAGTTTTGCTCATTTAAAAAATTATATTGCTAGTCTTTTATTGACTTGTAGGATTCTGAGTTTAAGTCCTTTGCTGAATATTGGGAATCTCTTTTCATAGTCTGTAGCTTTCATTCTATTGTTGTAATTTTGATGATAGAAATTTTTAATTCAATAATTTTTTTCTTTTATAGTTGGTGTCCTGTTTAAGAAATTTGGCCAAGTAAAAATGATATTGTGTCATATTTTCTTCTAGAAGCTTTTGGTTTTATTTTTCACATTGTATTATGATCTATCTCAAATTACTTTGGTGTTAGTAAGGGTCATTTTTATTTTTTCCTTTGTAGATCTCTAAAGGACCAGCACAATTTATTGAAATTTATTCCTTTCAGTCTGAATTGCAGTGGTGCTGTGTTATAAATTAGATAACCATATATGTGTGAGTCTATTTATAGATTCTGTAGTATCTCTCACATGTTAATTTGGATACTGGCACATGACATGTGTCTGCATGTGCAGTTCATTTGGACCAATTTGAACAAGCTAGAGGTAGGAATGGGTGATATTGAGGAGTGTGGGATGGATTTAGGGATAAGGGCTATGGCCCACAACAGAAACTAAAATTTGCATTACAAGTCATTCCTGGACATCAAAATTCTGAAATGTAATAGCTGTGAGTTTAGGATTCCTGGAAAGTTGTTGTCCAAAAAAGACCCCTTAATAAAAACTGATTTTAATGCTCTCATGTTATTTCATTTTAATTTAATTATTATGTGAATATATACCTATTATTTACAGAAAAAAAATGTCCTCCTAGTGCAAGTCTAAGTCTGATATATCCCCACAGGAAAAATGTAGTAAACCTACTCAAAATACTTTTAAAATACATTGCAAGTAAGAGCTCTATTTTCTTTTCCTATTTTTTAAAAAAGAAAATACAAGTTATTTGATGATGGATTCAGTTTGCTTTGAGTAATCTTTTATCACAGGTTTCCCAGGGAGTTTTCTTTGAAGCACATCTTTGCTCAGACATAAAAACACAAGTTGGCTAAAACTGACAAGTTTGGTACAGTGACTTTGGAATATTGGAAGAAATAGTAGGCTTTTTCAATTGTATTACTCCTGCTTTTCTCCTGAGGTAGCATTAAAATCGATCATTTTCTTATTAAATTCAAAGTGTATTTTTCAACTGTATTGCGTTTAGCCCCCAAAGAGCAAAACTGGGAGGTTAAATGTGAATCATAAAACTCTATTTCTCAATAAAAGAATTGGGTAGGTGGCAAAAGCAATGGCTAATAAGAGTTGATATGTGTTGGTCATTGATCCTATATAATATTCTGAAGGTTTCTTTTTTCACATTTTCTTCTCCAAAACAGAAAAAAATAGACAGGATTTTGGTTAGTATTTTCAATAAGTTGTTTATGTTCTTAAAGAACAACACTCAATAGAATACTTCAGTCTTAATAAAATAGATCATTATCATTGTTCTAAGACAACATAGTAGTAAGACATCATAACTAATAGTTATCCTGGCCTAAAAAGTCTAATAGATTTATAAAGACATACATGAGAAGTTTCCCTGTTATTCATTTTAATATACTGAATTGTGTCACCTTTGTAACTATGATATTTCCACCAATTCATCCTACTTCAGCATACTGTAGATAGATTTTTGATGTAATTAGTTATGAATATAGCTCTTTTCCAAATATTTAGTATCTTGGTTATAGAACATAACACTGAAACTATCATTATCCTCAAAGTATCTCTTCTCAAGGAAGGTATCTTCTCCTTCAGAACCCTTTACTCTCTAATCAACACTGCCAGTCAAACAAACATATTTAACAGTAGTGTCTTGTGGAATATTGATTTAAAAAAAAGGTAACTTCTATTTCTAGACAAGTAAGATTTAATCTGAACTAGGGAATCACAGGAGACATTCATCAACCATAAATTTAGTCCATTAGGATGTTAGCAGAAAATGGATGATATACTCAAATAGTTAACTACTATGAATTAAAAAAGGGACTAATTACAGAGATGTAGGCAGAATTAAGAGACACCAAAAAGGGATAGTGAAGCATTCAAGGACCCAAAATGATGGATAGCTGTTACTGCTCCAACACCTGTTGGGATGAGGGTAGAAAGTAATAGAATCAGAACCCAGTGATAACTGTAGCTGTGGGAGATGGGCTACTTAAATGTAGCAGATACACACAGAGGAATACAGCCTGTCAAAATCATGCATTGGGAAGGAGGAAGCTGAGGTAGAAATCAGACTTGATGCCTTTACCCTCTTCCTCTTTATCTCCTATTGGTTGAAACCAGTGAGATGCCAGAGGGCAAGAGATACCAAGTAATACAGTTCTGGGGCAAAGAAAGATCTATATACATAGTTCAGGGCAAGAATGGATCCAGAAGGGTAAAAGTAAATGCATAATAACTGGCATGTGCCATTCCTTTTTTCCATGTAGTGTACATCCCTGTTCTTTCTTGAGAAAGACAAATCTGAAACACAAAGGAAAAATCCCCAAACACAGAGGAAACACAAAATCTTATTAACTACATATCACCTTGAGGAGATGTCAGTGCAGCTAGAATCTCACGAGGAACTTTAAATATAATATTATTGAGAATCAGTATCCTTCACATAAACTATTGAGTATCAAGGATGAATGCAAAGGAGAAAAACAATGATTGATATAAAACATACCTGATCATAGTGCTCACTTCTATAGCCAAGGCTTACATTACAAGGCTTGTTGAAAATTATAGCTTCATTATTTGATCACCAGTTTCATGTTCCCTTTATTCTCTGTCAGTGTCAGCTGGTGAGGTTTTTTTTCCTGATGGGGTGACCCAGATCTTGACTTCTATAGTACCTGAGTCCCAGTGGTCCTGTCTTGATTATGTTGCCCCAATTTCCCATCAGTAACTTATGAAAGAATGGCTGTACAACAGGGGCCACAATGAGTTACTTGGATTTCAAAATTCTGTTTCCCCTACTAGTTGGAAGCAATCAAATTTCTCCTTGGTAATTGAACTAATTATTCAAACCAATATACTGACCTGTTTCTTTGCCTATTATTTCATCAGAATGGGAAGCCCAAGATAGCCCAAGGTCAGTCTGGATTTCTATTTCAAAGGGATAATGACTCTGTTCCCTGGTGGAAACAACAGCTCTCCATACACACCCAGGTCGCTTCTGGTGCATTATTAGATATAAAAGCAGGAAAGGCTATTCTCACATCTGGTCCTTGTTTCCCAAACCCATGTGGTTCATCTGCAGAGAAAATGAAACTATTTGTTGTCTACTAGCTTAAAGCATATTTTGCATCCTGTAGAATAACACCACAAACTCACAGGTTATCTTCACTTACCTAGTATCATTCCTGAGCCTTTGGTGGCCAGTTCATCATGTTGTCAACCAGGTGCTCTCTGGGAAATCTAATAAGACCAGAGAACACCTTTAGAGGAGCACACTGCTATATTTCCTTTACTTTAAAATTTATCCCTCAGCAAAAGTGATTTTTTAAGTATACTAAGCTGATGAATAAAGCATTCTGTAATTCTTGCTTAGTTATTTGGTAGTTTTGCAGACACAAAAGCAAATATATACTTGGGATATGAGTATATTCCCATGACAACAGCCTTTGTGACAAAAGAGATCCAAAGTAATCAACTTTCACATGGTGAATGGCCAGCTCTTCTGGTGACAATCATATTGGGGGCTTAGTATTCACTCTGCTGTTGGCATGTTGGATACTCAGCAATAGTTGTGACCAGATCAATCTTAGTAAAGGGAACTGTGTGTTGTCTGTGTTATTGAGCCCAAGTACAGCCTCCATCCCTGCCACTGTGCCTGCTTGGTAAATGGGCCCATTCAACAACAGTTTAGTGGCCACGGATAGAAGCTGACTTATAGTCACGAAACAGGTAATTTTGTACACTTGCTTGGTGAGAGCCTTCACTTCACTGGAGACAATTTATGTGGGCCAGGAATATTTTCACATTCTGTGCCCATTCTCAAATGTTTATTCACAATCTTCTCTCCTAGATTCCCTTGTCACTCATTTTCAAATCTTGTTCTTTCCAATACCATGACCAACAACTAACTTGTTTTCTACTAACTATGAATTAATGTAGATTTATCATCATGTCATTTATCTGTTCTTCCAGATGTCTATAGGAAGTGGATAAACAGATATATGTACTGACCAAAATCCCTATCCCAATTTTCAAGGTTCTATTTCTTTGTAACTAGTGGCCTTAAAGTTAACATAAGAAATCTGAAGGAATTTTACATTTAACTGCATCCCTATAGTACTTAAAATAATGTCTGCACTCCAGCAGAGCTGGGGAGAGACTCTGGGCCAAGCCTCTCCCTAGCTTCCGGTGGTTTGTTAGAACTCTGGTATTCCTGGGCTTATCGATCTATCACCCCAGTCTCTTTCATCATGTTCACACAGCCTTCTCCTTCTGTATGTATGTATGTCTGTGTGCAAATTTCTCCTTTTTATAAGGCCACCATTTATATTGGATTTGAGGCCCACCCTATTTTGGTATGATTTAACTAATTACATCTACAATGATCATATTTCTGAATAAAGTCACATTTTAAGGTACTGGAGGTTAAGAGTTCAACATACAAATTTGGGGGGCACACAATTCAGCTCATAACAAATCCTAATGCCTAATACAATGAATGACCCAGATTAGGTGTCCAATAAATATCTCTGAATAAATTTATGAGTTATAGGAGACTCAAAGAGAACCCATTTACCTATTTTTAAGTTTTTGGGGCATTATACCTTATACATTGTCTATTATTCTGCATCGTATTCTCCTGAAAACTACTTAAGGTAAAAAACTTGAGTTAGTATCAGACAGGCTCTTCTATTTGGTCCTAATGATTAATTAGTGATATAAGAACTGTATACTGTATTGGCTAATAAATCCTTCTACTGAAGTTCTACCTCTGGCAGTGCCCACTCAGCCAGTTTGAGACACAGAAAGGAATCTCTCAAGCTCATAAATGTCATTCTGATCTCTGAATGATCAGTATACTTCCTGTTTCATGAGGTTTGATTAAAAAATTATTGCTTGAGCTGGTTACCTGCAAGTGCTTTTGAAGCTCATAAAATAATCCAATCATTTTAAAATCTAATTTCAATATTTATCTCAGCAATAACCTGTGCAGATGAACAATTAAGAAAATTTTTGCCAACACCCTCTGAGTCATTTATCCAAGTTAATTTTATTTGCTGTCCTGCTGCCTGTCCTGCTACCTCCTGCATTTAAATCCATCTTTACTTCCTCAAATTCACAGGCAGCTATTTCTTTTCCAATAAACCATGTTTACCATTTTAAACATGGAAACAAAGATTCTGGTATTTTCAGTTTCCCATCTAATTTTTCTTGTGCCAAATCTTTAATAACAACAATGTGTTTATAAAGCTTTTCTGCAGGAGCCCATCCACAATACCTTACAATACAGTGCTGAGTAGAGAGCCCTGGTATGTGAACCCAATTCTTTTTTTTTTTTTTTTAATCTTCACCCGAGGACATTTTTTCCCATTACTTTTAGCTTTTGTGGGGAGGTTGAGAGAGAGAGAGAGAGAGAGAGAGAGAGAAAGAGAAAGAGAGGGAAACATTGATTTTTTGCCTTTTCAACAGGCCCTGACCAGGGATCAAATTGACAACCTGGGTATGTGCCCTGACTGAAATCAAATCCATGACCTTTTGGTCCATGAGGTTGATGCTTCAACCAACTGAGCCACACAGGCCAGGGTGGAACCCAATTTTTGAGTTAGGAATTTTTTATATCACTATGTATAAGCAAGGATTAATATTATTTTCTGTGATTATTTAGTTATATGATCCTTTCATCTTCACTACAACCCTGTTATAAACTTCATTTAACAGTTGAAAAATTTTTAGAGAGGTAAATTAATCTGCCTAAAGGCATGGCTCAGTAATGGTAGCTGACTTTGATTTAGATTTAGAACTACTGCTGTCTGCTCTCAGAGTCTACCATCATTTATACCACCACCTACTACTTAAGAGCAATTCAACAAAGTAGGCAGGCTGGACCCTCCTCTAAGATCTGTTTTCTCTGCCTTGAGCTCCCTTTGCCAAGATAGCTACATAATTCTTCATCTTTTGGGATGCTGCTTTGACATCAATTATGCAGTTATAACTTTTCTACTCACCCTGTCATTTCTCATTGGTGGAATTTATTTCACTCTTAATTCTTTGTTTAATGTCTGTTCTTCATGAGGTAGTAAACTCTCTTAGGACAGGGGTTGTCTCTGACTTGTTTACCACCATACCTCCTGCACAAAATACAGTTTCTGACTGTGTTCCATGCATGTTACTCTGTATACTAATTAATATGCTCTGTATACTAATATACAGAAGAATAAGTATGTGTATGTTGCATATTTGTCTTGAACAGGACCTAAAAGGCATAGATACAGTCCTGCAAGTTATGTTCAGTAAGTTCCAAGGGCAATTTAGACAGAACAGTGAGGGTCTGTAAGAGGAAGTTCCTCTTTCTTCTTAAATATTCTGAAAATTTATTCACAATGCCTATTTTAGAAGCAATTAAGACTCCATGAAATGATATAAAAATACATATAACCCAGAATAACCTTTCTACTAAATTATTAAAAAAATGATGAATTTGATTAAAATAAGAATTAATACTCTGCCAGACACTAGTTTGGGATAATATTTTCAATTTAAATTGGAATTATGGTCATTCACCATATATGTTCTTACAAACATTGAATCTGCGTTTTGCATCTCCCATTTCAGAGATGATACTTTTTAGATTAGATCTATTTAAAATTCACCTGAATAATGTTTTAATGCAAATATGAATCACAAATATGAAACTAATGATTTTCATCCAAGCATATCACATTATTTGTTCATAGTAGTGTGATTAAACCTAAAACAATCTGTTAACATTTGATGCTTATTACTATGGAAAACCAATACGTATTGGTTCTTCAAATTTATGACCAACAACATCTAACCAAGTGGTTCTCACACTTCCAAATATCAGAATTATTGTGGGAGCATTATAGGATAACACAAGTGATAATGCCCTATTTTTGGACAGTCTTAGTATGTCCAGGTGGGTCCTGAAATTTGTACTTTTTTAAAACAAATCCTCACCCAATGATATATTTATTGATTTGAGAGAGAGGCAAAGGGAGAGAGAGAAAGGAACATCACTCTGACAGGGGAACATTGGTTGTCCCACATGCATGCCCCATTGAACCCACAACCTGACCTGTGGCAGTATGTGTCCTGACCTGAGATCAAACCTGCAGATTTTTTGGTTCACAGACCAGCCAGGGCTTCCCCAGTGATTTAGGAATTCCCCAGTGATTTAGATTTTCACATGGGTTTGAAAATAATCCAACTTTTCAGTAAATCCAATGTTGCTTCATGAATAAGCCCCTTCTTAAGGATACATTAGTAATTTGGAAAAAGGAATTGTTTTAGACAGCAAATTATCACCATTTTTTTCCAACCAATATACAGGGGCCAGGATATTTCATTCATTCTTTATTAATATAAAATGAGACTTAACAGTAAGCAATCATCTTGGGGCCAAAATTAATGTAATGGCACTTGGGGACAATTATTTTATGGACTGAATTCTGCACTAGGGATTCTATTTCAAGTGTAGTAGGAGGCCACATAGAATTCAGTTTGCCTCATACATATCTCTCCTCAACATGTGCTTTTCTTTTAAAAGTAGAATAAAGATCCATGACCAGAAAATTGAGCTAAAATTATGTATAAAGAGTATGTGATTTTGAAATCTTAATTTTGCTATTTCTTAACCTAAATCCCAAATTACTTTCAAAAGCCTCCATTATGCCTGTATTATATAATGCTTCATTTAAGAAGTCAAGTTTTGAGGAAAAAAGTGTAGGAGAACTTTACTTAGAGTCATTATGCAAGAATACCAGGACTACCTTAGCCAAACTTCATAGTACTGATGCACAAAGAGATGGAGGTAGGATGGGAGAGAGCTTTTATTTCTTATGGATGTCTTTTTTTTTCTTTGAAATGCTGTATTTAACTGTAAAGCCATTTTCCAGGTCCCAACTGTATTTGTGTGAGCTGGAAGCTCAATAAATGTTTTTCTACAGCAATCTTCAAAGTGTCTGTTTGAAGTGTTAACAGTGACAGAAAAGGCAGCTTCGAGTGGTGTTTACTACAACAGAGTGACATTACAGTCATAGCCAATCTGGATGCAGCTACATGCAGATCGCACATTATGTAGTTGGCTTGAGGATGGATGATTCTTCTCTATTGAACAAGAATCACAAAATCTAATGGCTCATTTTTGTGTGCCTAAGTGGGTTAATTTCTAAATATCTCCAGGTCTCAATTCTGTCTCCTAAAAACCCTACAATTGACAGTTTGGAAGTTGAGGAAAGCCAATTTGCAGCTATATTTTTAAATATTTTAAAACTTTTGTACTGTACAGTCCTAGGAATAATTGTGACAGTCTCTTGAGAAACAGGAAAGAAGATGAAATGGAGATTTTCCTCTTCCCTAATATTTCCAATTTTCATTTTCATTGGAAAAACAGTTTAGCTCTTAGTTCCTAATCATTGTTCTGCTAATTTGATTTGTCACACAATTACAGCAAAAAAGCACATACATACATTAGAAAAGCTTGAATGACTATTTTAAATAGCCTCTTTGCATTTGTGGATTTAACAGTTGAGGTTTCAGAAATTTCCAGTGATCATAAGTGTTTTTGTTATGCAAAGATGTATTATTTGGAGAAAGCACACATTTCAAGTCCATGGGCTGAGATGCGAAAGCCTGTCACTGAGATAGGCACTTAGTCAACTGGGGCTAAAGCCACCTTTGGACACATAGTTATTGCCACCCCTGAACTAAGTGACCCGAGGTCCCAAGCACTTTATACCTCATGAAAAAGTAACCAAACACAAATATTGTGTAAGTTGAAAGGTACTTAAGTTGAAAATGTACATAGAGGAAAAATAGACTTTTGCTTGGAATTAAGGTTTTTAGACTGCTCTCTATAGGCTTTATTTTAAGTAAGTAATTTTTTTGCTCTGCCTTCAAGTTCACTGTTCTTTTTTTCTGGAGTGTCTAGTTAATGTTAATTTCATAATTACTCAATTTTAATACTGTATTTTATCTTTAGAAGTTCCATTTGACTGTTTTTTATAGCTTCTGTTTTTCTCATGTTCTTGTTTCCTTTACATCTCGGTGCATGTTTATTATATTTGTATTATATTTTTTAAGTCTTTAATCTCTTTTATATCTGGTTCTGCTTTTATTAACTAATTGTCCTCATTCTTATTGGATATATTTTCCTGCTTCTTTGTATACCTTACAAATTTTTGTTGGATGATGAATATTGTGAATGTTACATGGTTGGGTTTTAATACAGAATGACCTTTAATTGAATCTGGGCAAAATCAGAGGTTATACCCTTCAGAAGACTTTGAATTGACCTGTAAATTCAATGTCGTTCCACTCTAGGTGATAGCAAGTACACTATTCAAATCCCTGTGTAAGCTCTAGGTATTATTTGATCTACTATTTTCCAGGATTTTATTCTCTGGTCCCTTGACATTGCAACCCATGCTTCTCATGATCAGTATTCTATAAAGACCATAGATCTCTGGGGCTTTTTCTCTAACTCCCCTATTTCCTTACTCTGCCCCACATATTGCAGTGGCCTTGACCTCACAGAATTCTTTTCACCGTCTCATCTCTCCTCAACTTTGTAAGGCCTCTGGGTTCCATTTGTGTTCCTTTGTGATCTTCAGCCTGGAAACTACCTCCAGATAGTAAGCTTGGGCAATCATATGGTCCACTTTATTAGTTTCCCTTACCTCAAGATCACAGTCCTTTGCTTCCTGCTTTCCAAGGCCTGCAAATAGAAGTTTCATGGATTTTTTTTTTCTAGTCTTGTAGTGTTTTATGGTAGGAGAAAAGCCTCTGTGGCACTTAATTTTTCATATGTAAAAGTAGAAACCCCTTCCAGAAATTTTATTTGTACCTAATTCTTGCTGTTCTGGTTACTATTGCTAGGTAAAAATTACCATTAAACATAGCAGCTTAGAATAACCATTTTACTTTGCCCATAGTTTTGTATGTCAGAAATTTGGGGGCCGATGGCTGGAAAGATTCTGCTTGGAGCCTCATATGTGTTTGCAGTTATATGTCACGTGGTATCGAATAGTTTTTCAATATAGTTCTTTACATTGTCTGCAGTTGATGCTGGCTATCAGCTGCCCTTTCCAGCATGGTCTTCTGACATGGCATCTGGCTTCCCCATGGTGACTATCCCAAGTGAACTGGGCATAAGTTTTATGCATTTTTTATATCTAAATTTCTAGATTTCAAATTTCTAATGGGGTTACTTCTAGTGTACTCTATTATTGAAGGAAATACAAGTCAAAATAGGTTCAAGGGGAAGAGACACTGATCTCTACTCTCAATGTTTGGAGTGTCAAAAAATTGTCATTTTTTAAAACTACCACATTTCTATTAACTTTCTTTCTGCTTGAAATATCTAGAGTGATTGTTTTCTGACTAAATAAACCCTGACTCAATTCAGAAATCATGATGTAATTTGGGTGCTGCCATAACAAAATAGGTAAAGTTCATTTACCAAAAGCAAATAGGTGGCAAACAGCAAAGAAAAAGTTATGTAACTAGAGGACTGTAGACCCTCATTCTATGTGAAAACAATGGGTAAAATTATCACTTGGGATAACTTGGAAGAGAGAATCCTTGCTAAGGGAAAGTTTGAAAGAGAGTGGCAGTGTGTGTTGGCTACTATTGGTGACATTTAGCCAGGTGTTACTAGAAAGAAATTAGCTCAAGCAAGAATTGACTTGTTTTCAAGCAGAGCTCAAAGGTAATAGAGAAAGTTCAGAGCTCAAATACATTGTAAGATTGGATAAGTTGACTGTTTCTTGAAAGTAAATACTGAGCAAATTTTAGCTAGCCATATGTAACCAACATCTAATAAGATTCGTTATTAAAGAAAGTGAATCATTTGTGTGGCAATTATTAGATTAAGAATATTTTTCCTCTTATGCAACCCTACTGTTTCAAATAGCTCGAATAATATCACTAATACTTTGGAAAGGGGTAGAAGAGAAGTGTGAGATAGGTAAGGTTTAGGACATAATCTAGGAAACTACTTTGCATATAGAGTTGACCCTTGAAAAACATGGGGATTAGGGGTGCTGACACCCACACAGTCAAAAGTCTGCACATATAACTTTTGATTCCCCCCAAACTTAACTACTGCTAGCATACTGTTGATCAGGCCTTATTAATAACATAAACAGTTGATTAATATATTTTTGATGTCATATGTATTACATACTGTATTCTTACAATGAAGTAAGCTAGGGAAAAGAAAATATTATTAAGGAAAAATTATAAGGAAGAGAAAATAAATCTACAATACTGTACATGTTTATTGAAAAAAATCTGCATGTAAATGGACCCATGCAGTTCAAACCCATGTGGTTCAAGACTTGATGGGATCCTAGAGTGTCGGGACTCAAACATGTAAAAAATGGGTGTGGTACCAAATGAGTAGCAAGGCTGGAGAATCAGACAGAATGGAGTGGTCAGTTCTGACAGGATGGTCTATTTGGTTATGGGGTTCTTCTAGACTGAAATAGATGGGACAACTGCTAAAATTAATTGATCCACATAATTAAAAAACAAAAAAGAAATTTATATTGTGTGAACAAGGATCTGACTTAAAGCCATTGGTTTGGTTTATTTTTTATGTAATCCATAAGGCTGCTGATTTTCAGTGGAGTCCAGAGTAAGATAAGTTTTTTCAGCTGAGCATTAATAGATTCAATGATAACTAAGATGTCAGTATCTAAGGAAGATAAACTTATGTTAAGCCCAGGTAGGAGAATCAGTATAAAACCTTAGAGTTTTGGTGCTACACCATGTCTTTAAAGATGCAATATTAATCAGTTAACCTTGAAATAGGGAAATTGTTCTCTGTTATCCCAGTGGGCCTAATCAAATCAATTGAGCCATTTTCTTCAGTCAGCATAGAGGAGGAAATCACAGATTTGGAGCATGATCAGGCTTTCATACACTATTGCTGACTTGAAGATGGAAAAAGCCACATGCCAAAGAAACATTGACTTCAGTCTTATAATCTTAAACTGAATTCTGCCAACAACCTGAATGCACTTGGAAGTAGATTCTTACCCTGAGCCTCCAGAAAGGAGCACAGCCCTGCTTGTGCCGTAATTTAAGCCACGGAGACCCTGAACAGAAAATCCATTCATGCAGTGCTAGACTTCTGATATACAGAACTGTGAACTAATGAATGGGTGCCATTTTAAGCCACTAAATTTGTGGTAATTTGTACATACCTATAAAAAAACCAAATACATTATCTGGTCCACTAAGCTCTAATGTCAAGCATATTTAGTGGCACTCTATCGACAAAAGGAACAGTGTCCTGTTACCGTAAAGAAGTGACTAAGTCACTCTAACTTCCAAAGCATTTGCTGCCGCTACATTGCAACCTATCTCTTTCAAGTTGTACTTATGGCCTCATGGAGAGTTATCTATGATCAGGTAACAAAAAAATAAACACAGATATTGGGACCTTATTTTCAGAATGTTTAACATGTTATATTGCCATCAACCTGAAATTCAAGTATTACAGTCCCATTCATGGAAGACTATGAAAGACTGGGAGAGAGAAAGAATGGGAATACTTCTAATGGGCTGAACATCTACCTGTTCTTTTTTGTGTTGAAGCAACAATGGTCAGAAGTGTGGATATATGCCTCTTTATAAACAAGGGCTAATTTGGCTGAATGGCCAGGATCCTGGAAACACAAGATTAGAGAATTGTTGCCAAAACAAGTACGAAGAGGACATGCATGAATGAAACTCTTATTAGAGTGTAAAATACTCCTGTGGCATACAAATGCCTTCCAGATGATATTCACTCAATAGTGGCTCATAGCAGCTCTTTCGTTGCTCCTGTGCTTGCTCTTTGAACTCATTAACAAAATGTTCCTGATAACAGGAAGAGGAGTTAGTGATAAGTTAAAATGCACCTCCACTCAGCAAGTCTGCTATGATTACTGCCACTGATGAAAGCTCAGCTTGCCAACAGTAGAGGCCAATGCTGAGCTCTTGATATGACAACCATTTCCTGGGGAGACCAACCACTCCAAAGGGGAAGTTGATTGCATTCAACATCTTTCATTTTTAAAAAAAGCAGTGATTTGTCTTGTTTGGAATAGCACTTAGCCTGAATATAGATTTGCCTTTCCTATCTACAATGCTTCTTATCATCATCCTATGTTTACTGCCATATTTGACTAAGTAGAATTTTTATAGGAAAAGTAGTGATAAATAGAAATGGGCATTAACCCAGAGGATTACTGGTTTTATCACAGACCAAATTGGCCATCATAGTGGAAGAGCTGTGTAATGGAAGAATGGAGTAACCTATTAAAGGCACAGTAACAGTATTAGTTGGATGATAACAAAATGTAATGTTTTGGTACTGTCCAAAAGTCATACCATATGCTCAGTGTTTTGCATTCTGCTCCCATGACTTTGGGCACTACTGCCTTAAATATGAAGAGGAATGTTTCTACTAGAAGACATAACCATGATTTTTTTTACATCAGTGAATGAACAGTCAAACAAGAAAATTAAATTAGCATCTAGGGTGATTAAATCTTATTATAAAGGTAATATATGGTTATTGGGGGTAGGATTTCCAGATAAAACTACAGAATGTCCAGTTTTGAGGCAATACCTCAAAAAATTAAAACAAGGATCTGCCTTTTGACCCAGCAGTTCCGCTTCTGGAAATATACCCTAACTAACCCAAAACACTGATTCAAAAGAATGTAAGCACCCCTATTCTCATTGCAGCATTATTTACAATCACCAAGATATGGAAGCAGCCCAAGGGTCCATCAATAGGTGAGTGGATAAAACAACTGTGAGACACTTACACATGGAAAACTACTCTGCCGTATAAAATAAGAACATTTTACTTTTTGTGACAGTATGGATAGACCTGGAGAACATTATGCTGAGTGAAATAAACTAGTCAGAGAAAGACAAATACCATATGATTTTACTCAGATGTGGAATCTAACGAACAAACTGAACTAATAAGGAAAATGGGGACAAACTCATAGACAGAGAGCAGGATGTCAGCTAGTAGAGGGGAGATTAGGGGGTGGAGGGATTGGATACAAAGGAAAAAGGACTCATGGACATGGACAAAAGTGTGATGATTGCTCAGAGGAGTAGGGTATAAGGGGACTAAATGGTAATGGAGAAAATACAATGAAGGTTAAATTAAAAAGTTTGAATTTCAGAGAAACAATAAAGCAGTATTTGGGACATACATATATTAAATAGTAATTTGTTGTTTATGTGAAATTCAAATTTAAATGGATTTCTTATGTTTTTACTTTCTAAATATGGCAACTTTAAAAAAAGATTTTATTTATTTATTTTTAGAGAGGGGGAAGGAGGGAGCAAGAGAGGGAGAGAAACATCAATGTGTGGTTGCCTCTCCTGCACCCTTAACTGGGGGTCTGGTCCACAACCCAAGTGTGTGCTCTGAATGGGATTTGAACCAGCAACCCTTTGATTTGAAGGCTGGCACTCAGGCCACTGAGTCACACCAACCAGGACTAAATATGCCAACTTTCATTAGGTGTGAAGTAATATGTTTCTGAAAACCAGGAAATTCTGAGTTCTCTTTTTCTTCCTTCTCTTTTCATTTCTAACCATTTTAGTTAAAATCCTCATCATGATGTAAACTATTGCTATTTCCAGAACAAGCCTGTCTGTTTTGGTTATTCTTGTAAAGTCAACTCATCTGCCAAGAATAGAAACATCAACCTAAATCAGCTAACATACCATATCATTCCTGTGCTCAAAAAGCATCAAAGATTCTTCTTTGCAACAGAGATAGAGTTCAACCCCCGAGCATGAATTCAAAGCCTTTCATGCTCTTTCCCCACAACATGAACTCCTTAATCCAGAGGTGTTTTCATCACTGATATGTGTTTTCTAACATAAATGTTATCTAATTCTGCAATTTCAAGTCCCTCATCTTCCTTTATCATTCAAACAATAAAATGTGACTCTCTTGAAGTAATATAATGAGATAATATAGAATTGTACTTATTTTGCTACTTGTATTTCCTGAAGTTGACAATCTCTTTCTTTGGTGTCACATTGAACTTTTGAAATATTTTAAATTACACAAGTTATATGAATTAACATGTACTGTGTTCTAGGGTTGGTAATATTTGAACTCAGTTAATCATCAAATATGTCCAAAATGATATATAAATAGATTCTATTTTTAACTTTATTTTACAAATGAAAAAGCAGAGGAACAAAGGAGTTAAGTCACTTGCCCAAGATCACACATATGTAAATGGTAATGTTGGAATTTAAAACCAGACAAGTTGGCTCCAGAGTCTGTACTTCCAACTACTCTATGATAATGTGTCTATGAGGAATGCATTTGAAAATTTAGCTAAAGGATTTATAGAAAACAACTGCTAAAACAGTTAGGAATAGAAAACAATATTAGATTATCTAATTATAGAAAGTTAATATTTTGTTGCTTTTAATATTTATGATATAAAGAGTTATTGCTGTCATAGCAGGGATATTAATAATGCATTAATTTAAAAAACATAATTTAAAGTAGAAATTAGAAATTCTACCTGATTGCATTATTATTTGTTGAGAGTATATCTGCTAGTGTACAGTCACAGAATTAGAACCACTATCAGTGAAATGAAAAGAAGGATTTATTGTGTCATTAAGAGTTCCATAATTGGGAGAGCTGATGAAGAATCTCTGGAAGGCTGTTATCTCTGTCCCTGCAAGTTGACCTGAGGTTACTCGCAGGTCAGCAGGGCTGAATGTGAAATAGGGAGAAAGATGGCTGACAAGAATCAATGAGAACCAGCTGGAACCC
The DNA here is from genome assembly GCA_028533065.1 of Trachops cirrhosus. Classification (NCBI taxonomy): domain Eukaryota; kingdom Metazoa; phylum Chordata; class Mammalia; order Chiroptera; family Phyllostomidae; genus Trachops; species Trachops cirrhosus. Next base: position 31,122,338 of record CM052538.1, read on the forward strand.
ACATCTAGCTCTCAATGCTTCCAACCTGGAGTGACCTTCAGGAGAAGATGCACTCTTCATCATAGGGCTGTTTACCTGGCTGAACCAGAACTCAGAGAAGGTGAAGGAGGAGGTCCAGCAGGAGTGGAGGGAGGAGCAAATAAAAAGCAAAGCCAGAGTTGCAGTAGTCCTTTTTCTTCTAAATGTATTATCCCCATTCCCTTTTGCAAATTCAGACATTTAACCCCTCTCCTTTTATGTTTTTCTTGTCACAAATTATCCCTATTTATGCAGAAACTTCAGGTAACATTCAATACTATTAGGATTCAATTGCAGGCTACAAGGTGAGGCAGCAGATCCGCAATAAGGTGTTGGAGCTATAGTGACCCCTGGCAACCGACACTGACCTTCAGAGGGTAATGGTTGTTGCTTCCTTTCTACCTTCTGAGTCTCCTGAAAATTTCTGTGGGTCAACCATACAGTGAAAGAAATTCTGGGAAATGTAGACTCAGCTTGAATACATTGATATGGTATAAAATATAACCCAGTAAGTGAAATTAAAAAAAAATTGAAGCAGTGTGATTCTGAAAAACTTGAGCTATGAGAATAAATATATCATAGTAAGGGAGTCCCAACTATATATAGATTAGAAAGAATCACAGTAGATAGGGTATTATGAAGACAAAAATTTCCATTTATTTCAGAAGCATCTCTGGTCTGGTTAGTGCTTGTTCTTGATGTACGTATAGCATTTGTACCGAATCTCATTAACCCTTATCACATTCTGTCACAATTACTTTTGGTGTATAGGTCTTTCAACTAGGTTTATGCTCCCATGATCAGAAAATGTTTACATATTTTTTTGTAACTGGTATTTAAAATCATGCCCAACCCATATAATGAGTAGGAGCTCATTATAGGTTTGTTGAAAATGCTGGAATGACATAATGACTTCTTCTGAAAGGTGAATATTGAATTCAGGACTCTAATAAAAATATCATGACAAAGGTAATATTATATAAAAAATGAATATTAGCTTACATTTTGTTGTGATTCGACCTTTAGACCAAAAGACAAGCCTACACTGGTACTCTGAGTGCATCCATGAGAGGGTCCCAGAGCCAGAGTCAACGAGCACTGTGATTTTGTAACCAAAGGCTACAGATTCTCATCAGGACTCTTCACGGCAGATCCCTGAAGTAGAGGATATCGTTTCATGGTGACGCTCTTTTCAACATTTGCACTTTTGGTGTCTTCTATCTCATTTTGTTAAAAAAATACTATACAGAGAGAAAAGTGGTTCATACACATATAAACCCCTCTCTTTGGGGGCACCAAAATAATGCTGTACATCTATAATGTATGTGTACCCACCACATTGGAATCACTTTTCTTTTTTTCATCCTAAACCTGACACTGCCTCTGCCTTATGACAACTGTACATGAACAAAAATAACAAAATAAAAATAAATAAATAAATAAATAAATGGCTGTCCAAGAGGCCCCCATCCTGGGTTGGGTGGAACCCTAACTGACTTCATCCTCCTTTACACCTTACCCTAAAAAACCTTACCCTACTTATCTCTGAATTGTTACCTTAACATATGTCCTTCCCATTTCCATCTCCATCACCCACCTTCTTGTACTTCCCCCATCTTACCCCTTTAAATATTCACATAAGCTACCTGTTTTCTTACTACTTCTTGTAAGGGAATCGGCTGTCCCTCACTCTTACAGGCATCAGTAGTGACCAGAAAGACCATATAGGCTCCATTTGTATACAAGAGGTATGTTCATCCCAAGTTTTAACATTGTCCTGCCCCAAATCTTCCCTTCTCAGCCCCTGTTTTAGCCTCTTCCTGTCATGATTTCCACTGAATTCAGTATCACTGTCTCCATGTCTGTATAATATTTCTGATAATAAATTACACTTAATATTTAACTTATTTGGCAGACAGAATAGTGATATCTATGATATAGGCACCTTTTAAAGTGATTTTCAAGGATGAATCATGTAAAGCTCACATATATACTATGAAGAGAAAACTGAAGCCCAGAGAGTTTATCTAATCTACTCAAATTGTAGCTAATACCTAGCAAAACCAGTATTTGAACCTGAGAAGTCTGCCATCAGAGACCAAACTCTTGTCATCTACCATGTGGTCCTCTGTAATAACAGAATGAAAAAGAAAAGAAAATTAAAAAATAGCTACAAAAATGACAAAAACTGAAATATAGATTAGTAAAAAGACCTGCAATGATGAACAATGACATGGAATGATAATAATCAGAGAAGAAAAAGAGGAAAATAAGAATGGAAAATGATAGAAATACATACACTCACATGGACAGAAACAGAAAAAAAAATTGTCAAAAAGACAGCAGCATAGAGGCCAAGACATTTAAGTTTTTAATAAAAATTGTTTTAAATATCTTGTGTATTTGCTACACATTCTGTTATCTTTCTTCTTGAACTGCAAATCATCAGGTGTTTATGTTGAAATTTCTTTGAAAGATTTTACTTATTTTTAGAGAGATGGGGACAGAGGAAGAAAGGGAGGCAGAGAAACGTTGATGTGAGAGAGAAAGAGCAATTGGTTGATGCTCATGCTCCCCCAAATGGGGACAGCAATCCAGGCATGTGCCCTGACTGGGAAGCAAACTGGTGACCTTTCCATTTGCAGGACAATGCCCAACCCACTGAGCCACAGCAGTCAGGGCTATGTTAAAATGTTTTAAAAACATTAAGACAACTAACCTAAAACAATTGTTAGATTAAAACAACTAAACACAGATAAAGGAGTTGACATTTTAGGCACACATGATCTACAAATAAAAAGGATGAGGAATAATTTAAAACAAAATGTGAGGAAAGTTAAAATGAGTAGCTTAGCAACAGTAGGAGGCCAGTGACATATTTAAGAAATAATGGCATGTTGGTTGTTTGTAGGAGGACCCTAGAATTTTTTTTGAAGATTTTATTTATTTATTTTTAGAGAAAGGGCAAGGGAGGGAGAAAGAGAGGGAGAGAAACATTAGTGTGTGGTTGCCTCTCATGTGACCTCCACTGGGGACCTGGCCCGCAACCCAGGCATGTGCCCTAGACTGGGAATCGAACCTGTGACCCTTTGGTTCGCAGCCCACACTCAGTCCACTGAGCTACACCAGCCAGGACATGGACCCTAAAGTTTTTGAAGTTATTTGATGACATGTATGCTAACTGAACTTGGAAAGAGGCATGCCTTAAGGCTGGATGAGCTGCAGTCTCTAAACTGCCTGCCCAAGAGTTATTCCAGCAACACCCTCAGTGTGCTTGCTACTTTTCTACCAGAAAAAATGTGCAGACTTCTTCCAGGTCACAGTGGCTGGTAGAAACTTGGGAATGAGTAGCCCTGGAAAAATCCTGTACAGAGAAAAGGTACTGGTTCTCTCCTCAGAGTGGGTGAACCCATGTATAAACTGTATCTGAGGATGGTTTGGTATCATCTCCATTTTTTCCACATGCTTCATTTTTGAAGTGTGGATGTCATTGACTTTGTTTCTGAACTGTGGAAGTAAAGTACCAATGTCACCAAGCTGGCAGTGTTACTGTCGTTATTCACTTGTGATTTTCATTCTGCAGATGGCACAGAAGGAATGGGTAGCGATTCTTGCATATTTCCCAAGAGTCTCTGACTAGTGGTAGTATACCTTCATAACTGAAGGCTTTGTTCTGCGTTATTTAAGTGCCTTTCTTCATTCATGTGAACATGGACCAACACTTTTCCTCACAATTTTCTTGAAGTATAATTTGAAGTTACAGCAAACTACATACAGTTGATCTTTATTTATAGATCTTGTATTTGCAAATTGACCTACTTGATAAAATTTATTTGTAATCCCCCAGTCACTGGCATTTTGCAATCATTTGCAGACTTGTACAGACCAGTGGCAATTGAAAATTTTGGTTTTCCTTCTGGTTTCAGCTCTCATACTGTGAACGATTGCCCTTTTGGCATTCTATTCAGTGCTACATTATTTGCATTTTTGTGCCTTTAGCTGGTGGTTTTACCTTTTGAAAATGGTCTCCCAGGCCTGTTGTTGAAGTGCTATCTAGTATTCATAAGCTTCAGAAGGCTGTGTGTGATGCATCTTACTAAGAAAATACACAATTTAGATAAGTTTTGCTCAGGAATGAGTTCTTGTGCTTCTGGCTCTGAGTTTGCTGTTAATGAATCAACTGTATGGTACATTCAGAAACTGCTAAAGTAGTATTGATATACGAGGGGGAACCCCCCAAAACCAGAATTCATTTATAAAAAAATTGTGCATTTATTCCTACATGTTTAAACTTCAGTCACCTTCAAAGTGCTCTCCTTTTGATGCAATACACCTTTTGAGACAACATTTCCCTTGCTCAAAACAGTTTTTGAACTCTTCATTGGTGATGCCTTTTAGTGCTTCTGCTGTTTTTTGTTTCACCTCTTCTACATCAGCAAAATGTTTCCCTTTGAGGATATTTTTCATTTGTGGAAACAACAAGTTGCTCAGAGCATGATCAGGTGAATAGGGAGGGTGGGGAAAAGGGTTCACGCCATTTTTGGTCAAAAACTGCTGAACACTCAGCACAATGTGGGCAGGTGCACTTGTAAATCACCCATCATGAAATGGGCAAATGCATTGAAAGAGTCTTCAAAAAAAAATTCACTGAAGCCAAATGCAGCTTCTCCCAATAACACCCTTTGGTACACTGATACAGATGGGTTCCTAGAACACTCACCTAGTGGGGAAAACCTGTACTACAAGGGGCCTACCCTCCAGAAGATAATTTAGGGTTTTTATGGGTCCTACCTTATAGATAAAACTATGGACAATTTGAAAAGTAGCTAAATTCATAGATTCATGGATGATGACTGATTTTTTAAAAAGCATAAGGGACAGTATTATTGTGAGGCTGACTACTAAAGAAAATTACATTTATGTTACCCAAAGTCAGGGAAATGTTAAACCCTTCTTGAGTAGTGCTGCCTGGCTTCCATGTTTCAAAAAGCAATTTATCATGCATTAAAATGATTAAAGAAGACAATTTAGGTGATACAAACAAACTTATTTAATTCTTCACAAAGCAGCAGTTGCCATCCTCAAGCATTTGGAGAACTGCACAGTAAGATGATAGAGCTGCAAGCTTTTAGACAAAGAGGCATGGAGGGCACAAGGAAGTACTTGGCTTATGTTGATTGGCTGGGGTTGCGTATCCCACCGTATTCACACAGGTCAAGAAACAAGGCAGTATGGAGCCCAGAGTTGGCTTGGCTGACTGGATATGCATTGCATTAGTTTTTCAGATCAGGAAGGGGTCTGCAAAAGAATTTTTAAAATACCAACTAACTGTTACACAGGAAGAATGTTATTAAGAAGAACAGGTTTTCAATGCTGATCAAACAGGATTATTTTACAAGGCTGTTGGCAAATGAACCTATATAAAGCACACAAATGGCATTTCGGCTGACATAGTGTTGTGACCAGAGGCTCACAGGAACCTAACCCTGTATTTCCCCAGAAACAGTAGTTGCACATTCTCTAATTCAACATTTGTGACTTTATACAGTATAATTACCATGAATAACAAGAGCTAACCATATATTTAAAGTATACAAATCGATCAATTCATATACACATTCATGTATGTATTCATGAATATGTGTATATAAACTTGTATGTACATATGACACACACAATATGTACATATGTACGTATCTACACATACAACATGTACATAAGTATATACACACACCATGCATGTATATATAAGTATGTATGTATATCTGAGAAATTCCTGTGGGATAATGAGCATTGTCATAATAGCCAAGAGGTAAACTGTATCCCTTTATAATCCATCCTCCCTCCACTTCTCTCTCCAGACAATCACTGAATTTTTTTTGGAATTAATAAATTAGTTTGTTCTAGAATTTTATGTAAATAGAGTGTAATTTTTAAAAAATCCTGCTTATTTTACTCAGCATATGGTTCTGAGATTTTTTTCCATGTTGCTTTGTACGTCAACAGCTCATTCCCTTTCATTGTTAGGTAGTGTTCCATAGAATGAAAATACCCATTTCTCTGTTCGTGGACATTTATACTGCAATGGTTTTTGGCCATTACAATGAAAGCTGCTATAAACATTTTTTACAAGTGTTGTGTGGACATGTGCTTATTTCTTCTGGCTAAATAGCTAGGAGTTTAATGGCTGACAAAGGTGTTTAGAGTAGGTTTAATTTTAAAGAATTAAAATTTGCCACTGTAGTTTAATTTGCATTTTCCTCATAACTAATAATGTTAAAGTTCTTTCAAGCACTTTGTGATCCAACTTATCCTATCTTATTTGTTAAAAAAAACTTTTCTTTCCCCATTGAATTGCCATCTTTGTCAAAAAATAAATTGGCTGTGTATGGAAGGGTTTATTTATAGACAATATTTATTCTGTTCCATTGGTTTATTTGGCTACCTTGTTTTCAAAACCAAACTGTCTTGATTATTAAAACTTTATAGTAAGTCTTGATGTTAGTTAAGTCCTGTAATGTTATTCACTTGTTTTCTTTATTTTTGACCATGCTAGGTCCTTTGAATTTTTCTGTACATTTTAGAATTTCCTATCAGTTTTGACCAGAAAAAGTATGTTAAATTTTTCATTGGAAGTATGTTGAATGTATAGAGCAAATGTGTATTAGTTTGCTAGGGTTGTCATTACAAAGTGCCACAGACTAGGTGATGGAAACAAGGTGACATATTTTCTCACAATTCTGGAGGCTAGTTTCTGAGAACAAGGTGTCTGCTGGGTTGATTTCTTCTGAGGCCATTCTCCTTGGCTTCTAGATGGCCGTCTTTTTCCTGTGTGTTATGGTCTGCCCTATGTACATTCTGTGTCTGAATTTTCTCTTCTTGTAAGGACACCAGTTACATTGCATTAGGGCTCACTTCAATGATTCCATTTTATCTCAAGCAGCTCTTTAAAGACCTTATGTCTGAATACAGTCACATTTTGAAGTTCTGGGAGTTGGGACTTCAACATACACATTTTAGGTGAACACAACTCTGTAACAAAATGCATTATTTTTTCCAGCTTTAAATTTTTTTAATTTATCTTTTAATTCACCAGTTTGGTTATAATGAGTCTATATGTGGCTTTCTTTGAGTTTAATTCTGTTTAGTGTTCACTTTAGCTTTATGCCTTTCATCACATTTGAGAAAGTTTTGGTGATTACTTCTCCAAATATTTTTACCTGCACAATCTCTTCCTCTTCTTCTGATGCTTCAGCTTTCCAAAGTTAGGTCTTTATTTAACATATTCTAGATAAATTCTAAGGCAAGGGTTCTAAAAAACCCCAGAAAACTCTAGGAAGTGACACTGCATGATGATTTCCCTTTGTTCTCTATTCCAGGTGCCAGGATAGGCACTGGGTCTGGGTTTGGGGAGAGAAAAAAATCTGTATAGGACCAAACTCATGTTTGTTCCCTTGTTCTTCCTTCTTCAGATTGTTTTCCTGATGAGACAGTTACATGTTACCAATTGTGATATGATAAGTTTTGTAACAGAAATATAGAAAAAGTGGTATGAGTTGGAAATTTTTTGACACTTTGGGGGACTTGGGAAGCTTACAAATGAGAGTATTGGTGGATGCAAATACTTTTTTGAAGAATCTTGAAGAATGCCAAGTAGTTTCTCAGACAGAGAAGAAAAAGGAATAGAAGGCATATCTGGCTCATGACAAGAGTCTAGAGGTGACGGGAGGGCATAGTAAGGAGTGAGCTGAGAAGAAATGGGTTCGGATTGCTTACAGCTTTGCATGCCATGTTGTGAAGTTTATATTTTATTATGTAGGCAAATTGTTTGTAGATACAACAGTCACAAAAAACAATGACCATATCCACTAACTATCCTTATTTTCAGTATTATACATATATTTACATCAGAAATATCCTTAGCACAGTGTCAGGCTTAAACAATTCGGTGGAAATCTAGCAATATTTCTTCACAAATTACTCTAGGAAACTGGCAAATAGAAATTGATCACAGTGAATCTAAAAAATAATACATAAAACTGGAAGAAAATGGTGCGATATATTTTGGACTTCAGAATTGTGGCAACAAAAATTCTAATCAAAATAAAAATCTTAGAGATTATCCAGGGTAATGTCTCCTATTGCCTATTGGGAAGAATAATGCCTAACGGGAAGTTTGTACATTTTAACCACCTTCACACATATTGTTTTTGTTCTCTAACAAGTATAAATTTGAGCTGGCATTTGTGTGCTCAAGTTCAACATCAAATCTTTCTCTGTTGAGGCACTTTGATGGTTTTCTATGAGATTTCTAAGACCTTAGCCTATCTTGTATCAGGTAATGCCTCTTCTCTGTTGGGAGCTGTATGACACCCTCTCAGCTTCCCCATCCAATAGACATGTCCAGTGCCTCTCATCTGAGCAGGGTCTCTTTGTCAGAGTCTCTTAGAAAGATGACCTTAAAGGCAGCTTCCACCAATATATCAGGACCATGGAAAGTACTCTTCTGTTCGATCAACACTGGAAATACAGCTTGTTTCTAGTATGGTCAGTTCTTCACAGTTTTAGCTGTATCAGGATTTTTCAGAAAAACAGAACCAACAAGAATATATGTGTGCGTGCATATATATACATTTTTGAAAGAACAAAATAAACAAAAAACAAAATATAAACAGACTCTTAGATACAAAGAACAAACTGATGTTTACCAGAGGGGAGGGTGATTGGGGAGACAGAAGTGAAAAGGTAAAGGGATTAAGAAATACAAATCGGTAATTACAAAATACTCACCAGGATATATATTACAACATAGGGAATATAGTCAATAATATTGTAATAACTATGTGTGGTGTCAGGTGGGCACTGGAAATACTGAGGGCAACATTTTGTAAAGTGTATACTTGTCTAACTACTATGCTGTACACCTGAAACTAACACAAAATAATAGTGAATATAAACTATAATAGAAAAATAAAGTTTAAATTAAAAAAAGGGAATTCCAAAATAATTTTTATTATAGTGAAGTGATTAAAAGAACAAAATCATTAAAAATATATGTATTTTCCTTATAAGAAATCTATTATATGTATAGATATAATGTCTACATATATATATATCACTCTGTGTATCTATATAATAGATTTAATAGAAAGAATTAGCTCACATGATTATGGAGTTCTCACATGAGAACTCTCCAGATGTGCAGTCAGCAAGCTGTGGACAGACCCAGGAGAGCAGAGTTTGGTTCCAGCCCCAGTCTAAAGGCCTGAGAACCAGGACAGCTAATGGTGTAGGTTTCAGTCTGAGAGCTGGCAGCCTGGAGACCCAGGAAGAGTCAAAGTTTCACTTTGAGTCAAAGAGCAGGAAAAGAACGTCGTCCCTGCTTGAGACCTCAGGCAGAAGAAATTCTTTATTACCGCAGGCAGGTCAGATATTTTATTTTATTCAGGTCCTCAGTTGACTGGATAAGTGCTATTCACATCAGGGAGGAAAGTTTGCGTTGGGTCATTCTACCAACTCAAATGGTAATCTCATTCAAAAATACTCTCACAGGTACACCTAGAATAATGTTTGACCAAATATCTAGGGACCCCATGGTTTAGTTAAATTGATACATAAAATAACTTTTACATTAACTTTATTTTTTATATTAAATTTCTCAGCCACAGGTCAAAAATGGGACTCATGTTCCTCTGATCTCCAGAGAAAATATGTCAACCTGTATGGACAGTTCCTTTAAAGCCTTTCTGACTTGAAAGGAGTGAGGGTGAAGTGGCCACCCTTCCTCCCACATGGTTGGGTCAGGAAAGTGCCACAGAACCCCAGTAATTTTCTCTAAAATGGTTTCTCTTTTGGCTCCTCAGGCTCAATTATTATATACTCTAAGTTCTCTTGAGCTTCAGGTCACAAGGTTTTGATTAGCACTTGTTACGGGCTGACTTGTATCCTCCCCAAATACATATGTTGTAGTTCTAATCTTCAGTATCTTAGACTGTAGCTGTGTTTCTCGACAAAGTCTTTGTATTCCATTGTGTAAATGTACCACAGTTTTTTGAACCATTCATTTACAGATGGGCACTTAGGCTGTTTCCAGCACTTGGCTATTATAAATAGGGGTGCTATAAACATAGGGGTGCATAAGTTCTTTTGAATTGAAGTGATACTTTTTCATGCCCCATGAAGGACAAAAATGAATGAATTGATGCTTTTTACTACAGTAATTCAGAATGAGGCCTATTTTCTCCCATATCCTAAACAAAACTTTCATATATATATATATGGAGAGAGAGAGTTTGATGGTAATAAGGCAGTATAGCACAATCCAGAAGATATTTCTGTTACTTATATCCAAAGGGTAATGTCCAGAGACATCAGGTGTTTCTGTAAGTATAGAAGTCTGAGTCAAAAGCATAAGCAAATCAAACAAAACAAGAGAGGTAGTGAATAAAATATTGCTTTTGTGGTACAGCAATAAATCAGAATTCTATCAGAAATTTGTTAGTACTTAATTAATTCATCCTCAGTTGTAAAGAATAAAAGTGCTTCTAAAAATATATAGCTATGTGATACCTCTCCTGGTCTCACAATATCATTAATTGAGATGTGGTCAGTCTAGATATAACATGGAAATTTAATTGTGTATCTTCACTAAAATAAATAACACATTGATGGTACATATTGTGGTTGACAGCTTATATAGTTCTAAGGGAAACCAATAAGTTGGAAACATAAATACTACATGATGGTTAACATTTTCACCCAGAATAATTCCTCATTAGGATTCCAAATTTGTGCACCTTTCCATATTCTTACTTTATCCAAGAAGCTTAGTGAAATTCTGTAGAACACTTTCAGAGGGTCTGCAGTTTGTCACATACTGTCACATTCTTCTACTCACAGTGCACAGAATTCTGTAAACATGTGGTCTTCATAGATTTTTCTTGTCAAGATCTTATTGGAAACAGAAGTCTGTTCTGTCTGCTAAATCTGAGAAACTGAGATTCAAGCCCTGGAATAGCTAAGCTGTCAACAAAATGTAGTGATTGGGCTGATGTCCAATTTTCTCACATTGACCTAGTTCTTAGGAATTCTAATAAAGTTAAGTAGCAATGAAAACTACAGCAAAAGGCATGCTTTGGACACCTTCATGTTTTATGGGGACACATACCAGTTTTCTAAGGCAGCATGTAATATATCCTCTTTTCCCACTGTTTCACCTTTTGCCTCTCCTGCTAGTTTTTGGCATTAACCTTTTGCAGGATTGCTCAAAACCAGGTTTCTCCCCTTCAATGTAGCTTTTATTTCCAGTGAGGTGTTCGTGCTAAGTTCCTGACAACTAACAGGCTCCCAAATAGGCATCGCCATGGAAATCTTTTAGGCACCCAGACTCTCGTGTTCAGAGTTCACAATTCCCAATTTTTGAAAAATTTAAATGCTAATTGAACCTATGAAAATATTTTAAATAGTATTCTTAATAAAACTTTTCTGATTTAAGTTGTAAACAGTTGGTTTTTCTCTTAGAAGTTTGAGGTGGGAGAGGAGAGCAAGTTTTTGTTTGTTCGTTTTAGTTAATTCGCTCTTCAGAGAAGACTGACTTTAAAGAAAGTGTAGAAATTTCAAACTGTCTCTATGTTTCTTTCAAACTTCGTGTTCCCTCTGTTTGAAACATAATTCTTTAGTTTTTTGTAAACTGAATGTCAGCTGAATTTACTTGGTTGAGACTTAGGCAAAAATCTTCTATACTATGCACACCCCCTCTAAGTTATCATAGGTTTCCAGGGGAGTTCAGCCTGTGGTTCTTTCCCACTCTGAGTTCCTACTTACACTGACCGCTTGTTATCCTATCACTTCTTTCTGTCCATATGGCACCGAACTAAACCAATACCTAATACCTTTTCCTTAATTTCTCACAAAAACTTACACAAGTCATTTTTACTTAATAGACTTTATTGAGATTTTAGAGTGATGAGAGAAATTCTATGTCAGATCCCTGTAAATTGTCTTATCCTATAAAAGCCTTTGTTCACTTTGCTACTGGAAATATAGCTCGGCCAGTAAAGCACAGCTGTACCATGCTGCTTTCCCCACCGTTTCACATTTGCCTCTCCTTCTAGTTTTTGGTTTCTTCCCTTCAGTTTAGTTTGCTTCACCTTATTTAGCTCACTTCCCCTAATTCTTCACAGGGACTATATTTTCATATCCAAAGACCCATTTCTGTGTCTGGTGAAACAAAGTGTCAGTACTCTCTAACTCTTTTGTAGACCCAAATGCTGGACAGATTTTTCTTCCTCATTCCAGTCATTTAAGTTAAAATAAATATAGAAAATTATTTTTCCTCTGGATGTTAAGCCTGTACCCCCAAAGATGGACATGGCTAGAGTCAGTCAGCTTTGAGTTTATGTGATCAAATATCAAAGTATATTTGAAAATTAGTCTGTATTTTCTCTTTTCTTCTGATGAAAAATAAATACCTATTATCTTTTCTCTTTTGGATTGGATTTCACCCATGTGGGCATTTGATTTTGCACTGGTAGTACTTCTGGAAAAGGGAAGATGAGAAATCATTCTTCTAAGTCTTTTCTAAATAATTATATGTTAACTTTATTAGTCTTTTAGGTTTGAGTAAGAATGTGGTTAAATACTACTGAATTATTTTCCAGTCACTGGTTCATAGAATCACCAATGTTGTAATAATTCCAGTGAATAATCCAAAATAAGCTAAGACATATACAGCTAGTCATCTTTTGAGATGTGCCGGGAACTGTCTTTTCAACCATGCTTATTTTCAACCTAAAGAGAGAAATACTACTATCTATGACAGTATTGCACAGATTCAGGCCTCCAGGTGCTCAACACGTGTTCAGTAAATCTGAAGGAAAGGCGTGAAGATTCTTTGCTTTATGGTGGTTACCTCAGTTTCTAATTTTATTTATTTTTTGCTTGTTGATGCACTTATTATTTATTTCCCTTCCTGTTCCTAAAAATATTATATTGTGAGATAACATAAATTTGAAATGAGAGCGAAAAAAGAAACACATAAGGTGCAAAGAACCAAAAAGAAATAAAGAGCAGGAAGCAAAGAAAATAGGGACAAGGAGCAAAAGAACACATACAATGGAATTAGGGATAAGACTTGAACGAAAGGACAAATACTGTACTACAGAGCCTTAAAGGTATATATGGCAAAAAGCTGGCAGGAAATGGTAATTTGAGATGGCTCCTTTGGCTTTGATCACATAGGGGTAGAGCCACAGGTTGAAGACTTAGTCCCAGCAGGATGCCCACAAATTTGTTGTGATTGTTATATCAGGGTCACCTGACTTTAATTTAGAGAGGCTCTTTTAGTAATGGCATATGCAGAAGCTTAGAGAGAAGAATGGAAAGAAAATTCTCCAAATATTTTTTTTGTTTTTAGAATTTCTTCATGGTGCTCACATATATTGGTATGCTAACAATGTTTTCTTTAGGACAGCACAAGATGTCATGTGATACAACTTTGGGTGGTAAAAAGTCTTTGCAAACTCTCTTTAATTCGTTGATTTCTGGGTAGGAATATACTTTGAGTCCTATGAGGAGAAAAGTTACTTTGCTCTCTGGAGTATGTTGATATATTTGAAGTTTGTTTTTTTTTTTCTTTCTCAAAGCTCCATTTAAATTGGCTTCCTGGAGTTTGGGAGCCAAAGAGAAGCTGTGGATCAGATTAAGGGGACAAAAGATTTGAGAGAAAAAAAAGAAATTAAACGTTTTGCACCTATACACTTGACTGATTGCTATAGTAGACCAAATTAAAAAAAGTGTTATATTAACTGTTAATAATTTAGAATTAATTGAGAATTCAAAGTGAAAAGTAGGATTTATATGTGTTTTTGTGTGTATATGAGTCTATGTTTGATAAGTTTATATGATCCCTATGTCTGTGTTTCCTCAAATGTAAAATAAATATAAAAATAATACCTACCTGATGAGGTTGCAGTGGGGCTTAATGGAAATGCCTGAACAGGTACCAGGTGCATGGATGTTAGTTATTATTACTGCTTTGTTACTTAAATGAAACATGAATTTATGTGATGGTTTAGGTGCTTTCTTGGGAAACACACTAAGGTAGTTTCCTAGCTCCAGAGTAAACACCTTTGATTTGGTTTTCCTGGTGTGCCTTGTAAGACTGCAGAATAATTATAATTTACTTTTTATTTTTTTGGACCAAGAGTTTTGATTGTAGAACTGTTGATCATTACCTGTTCTAAATTTGCACTCTCTCTGTGAATGTAACCAAACCTGCACCAAGGGGAATAACTTTGCTTTTTATATCACAGGCTAATGAAAAACTATTGACTCTGTTTATCAATATCATTCCTAAAATCTTTCCTCTGCCCTGCTCTCCATCTTGAAAATAATAGTGCCTTTCACAAAATACATTCTTCTGTTTCTTATTTTATGCCTGGGTGCTCATGTGGGGATTGGCTTGTATTTTGTGTGTGTATGCGAAATTCACAGAAACTTCAATTAAACATTAAAACAATTAAAATTCCAGGAGTTATATTAACTGGTGTGCAGTAGAGTCTGTAGGGATTGCACCACAGGCAGAAATAAAGAAGAATTTCATTGGGATTGTGTTTCACCTACTAATACAGCACAATCCCTTTCATTCCTAACAATTTGAGCAGCACCTTCTTCAGTGCCAAACAGATCATTTCAGTTTTAAACGCTCCAAAGGCTCTGATTCCTAGGGTCGTCATTCGCACACGTTCTGGTTACAGATCCCATCCTTAAACAACTTTTAAGCACAACTCCCACATAGTATATTTGTGTATTTATGTTAGGTAACATATATATGATGAAGCATACTTAAAAATAAAAGATGGTATAAAATTATATAGACGTTCTAATGTATTCTTTATGCTCCGATGGAATGTATTAAGCAACCACCTGGTACACTTCCCACACATGAGGGGCCAACACTTTAGATAATCAAGTCCAAACTTCTCCACATGGGAGGCCCTCTATACCCACCAGCTAAACTGAACTATTATAGTTTCCCAATACACTCAACAGTTTCACACCTACATTTATTACTCACACATCTCCCTGTGCTTGGAGTGACCTTTCTATTATTTGACAAAAGTCCATTCATCTTTCAAGATTAAGCCCCTTATAATACTTCATTGCATTTACACTTGTTTATGTGTCTGCCTCCTTGGACTTCATTGAGAGCTTTCTAGTGGTGTGAATTGAAATCCTGCCTTGTTTATGTTTTTCATATCTAGTGCAATTCTTGGCATATAGTAAGTAATTGGGAATGAATGAATAAATAAAAACTACCTATTCTACTTTTGACCATGTAAATCCTATAATTTTCTATAATGCCATATGTTCTTGAAAAAAATAGCAGACTAAAATTGTCCCTAGCTCTATAGATTGGGAATAGTTAAATATAGCCTATGTGTGCAGAACAGAAATAGAATCACAGAATGAAAGAATTTGACTCCTAGGAGGGATTTTCGCCAATTTAGAACTGAGGTCAACAAAAGGTCAAAGAGTGAAAAGAGAACAAAAGGGAGTGTAATGCTGAAACCTTCAACAACAAAAACAATGGTTAAATACTTTGAGCTCTGTGTCTGTATGTGTATGTGTGAGAAAATGACTTTCTTAAAAACAGAAAGCTTCATTGTGTCACCTGTGGAAATCACTTAGCTACCCACTACTCTCTAATACTATTGGATAGTATTTACACATTATGTTTTGGGTTTTTTTCCTTTGTATATCAAGAACAATGTAAATGCTATCTGTTGATAAAAGACTGTTTTGTCTACATTGAAAATCTGTTGCTCACTGTAGCCAACTTTATTAATTATCTTAGCTGGATCTTCTGGATAAATTGCTGTGACTTCTACATCCACATCAACCGCTTCACTTTGCATTTTTATGTGATGGAGATGGCTTCTTTCCTTAAACCTCAAGAACCAACCTCTGCTAGCTTCACACTATTCTTCTGCAGCTTTCTTACCTCTCTCCACCTGCACAGAATTGAGTAGAGTTAGGGCCTTGTTCTGGATTAGGCTGTGGTTTAAGGAAATGTTGTGAGTGTTTGATCTTCTACACAGACAACTAAAATTTTCTTCACTATCAGCAATGAGGCTGTTTTACTTTATCATTCATGTGTTCACTAGAGTAGTACTTTTAATTCCTTCAAGAAATTTTCCTTTGCATTCATAGTTTGACTGCTTGGCACAAGAGAGCTAGCTTTTGACCTCTCTCAGCTTTTGACATGCCTTCCTCACTAAGCTTAATCATTTCTCGTTTTTCATTAAAAATGAGAAATGTGATTCTTCCTTTCACTTGAACACTTAGAGGCCATTGTAGTGCTATTAATTTACCTAATTTCAATACTGCTGTGTCTCAGGGAATAGGAATGTCAGAGGAGTGGGAGAGAGATGGGGGGATGGCTGTTCAGTGGAACAATAGGAATATGCACAATGTTTATTGATTAAGTTTGCTGTTTTATACCGGTTCTGTTTATAGTGCCAAAACAATTATAATAGTAACATCAAAGATCAGTGATTACAGATCACCATAACAAATATAATAATAATGAAGAAGTTTGAAATATTGTGAGAATTACCAAAACATGACAGATACAAAGTGAGCAAATGCTGTTGGAGAAATGGCGACTATCGACTCGGTCACTGCAGGGTTGCCACAAGCCTCCGATGTGTACAAAGTGCCAAGTGCAAGTATCTGCCAAGTGCAATAAAATTAAGTGCAGAAAACAAGGTGTTTCTTGTTTTTATAATTGATTCTAAAACATATTTCAATAGTACCCACTTGTGAGGTTTTTTCTCCTTCTAGAAAAACAACTGAATAAAAAACTGTCTATGGCTAAAATCTAGAAAATTGCTGAAAATATATTTCCTTTATAATTAAAAAATAAAACCTGTCTAGTATCTCTCATCCCTTGAGTATAAAAAAGTAACTGCATTACTCATATATATATGGATGTATTTAAAGAATTCTAATTGTGGCACTTTTAAATTTCATTATTTATTTATTTTTTATTGTTGTTCAAGTACAGTTATATCTATTTACCCCACCACTCCCCCTAGCCCCACCCATTCCCACCTCCCACCCTCAATCTTATCCGTTTTGTTTGTCCATGGTCCTTTATACATGTTCCTTGACTATCTTTCCCTTTTTTCCCCCATTATACCCCTTCTCCTCCCCTCTGTTTCCTGTTAGTTTGTTCTTTATTTCATTGTCTCTGGTTATATTTTGCTTGCTTGTTTGTTTTGTTGATTATGTTCCACTTACAGGTGAGATCATATGGTATTTGTCTTTCATTATCTGGCTTATTTCACTTAGCATAATGCTCTCCAGTTCCATCCATGCTTCTATGAAGGGCAGGAGTTTTTTCTTTCTGCTGTGTAGTATTCTACTGTGTAAATGTACCATAGTTTTTTGATCCACTCATTTACTGATGGGCACTTGGGTTGTTTCCAGCACTTAGCTATTGTAAATTGTGCTGCTATGAACATTGGGGTGTATAGGTTCTTTTGGACTGATGTTTCAGGGTTCTTAGGGTATAATTCCAGCAGTGGAATTGCCAGATCAAAAGGCAGTTCTCACCACTTCTATTCAACATAGTATTGGAAGTCCTAGCCATAGCTATCAGACAAGATAAAGAAATAAAAGGCCTCGCAATTGGAAAGGAGGAAGTAAAACTGTCATTGTTTGCAGATGACATGATACTGTACCTAGAAAACCATATAGACTCCATCAAAAAAAACTGCTCAACCTAATAAGTGAATTTGGCAAAGCAGCAGGATACAAAGTCAATATTCAGAAATTGAAGGCATTTTTGTACACCAACAATGAAACATCAGAAACAGAAATCAGGAAGAAAATCCAATTTCCTATAGCAATAAAAAAATAAAGTGCCTAGTAATAAACTTAACCAATGAGGCAAAAGACCTGTACTCAAAAAACTACACAACACTGAAGAAAGAAATTAAGGAAGATACAAATAAATGGAAGCATGTACTGTGTTCATGGATTGGAAGAATTAACATCATCAAAATGTCCATACTACCCAAAGCAATTTATAGATTCAACACAATCCCTATTAAAATACCAATGACATATTTTACAGATATAGAACAAACATTGCAAAAATTTATATGGAACCATAAATGACTCCGAATAGCTGCAGCAATTACCACACTTTTTGAATGGTAGCAACATTATCTTTCAATTGCAATGTGTATTAAAAGGATTTATTTATTTAAGAAAGGATTTATTTATTTAAGAAAGGATTTATTTATTTTATTTAAGAAATCTATTATCTCTAAATTCTATCCTACTAAATAATTTAAGAAGTTTTAAGGCTTGCATTGATTCCTAGTTTGAGTTGATATTTTAATGGGTATATACTAAATACAGGTTTCTTATTGCCTATATGAAAATAATCAATCAAACATAAATATATAAGGATTCAAAGCAACTTCATCCACATGCAAATTCTCCACATTAGCTATTTTAAATGGAAGCCCATAAAAAGTGAAATTGAATAAAATGTATTTCTTTCTTTCTTTTTTAGAAACAAAGGTATTTCAATCAAGACATGATTGCTGCCTTCTTATTCAGAAGACTTTGCTGCTTGTTTCTCTTTTTCTTCTTATTTATTGGATTTATAGACCTCTCCATCACTGTTTCAAGCCCCTGACTTTCAAAGATAATAGAGGTAAGAGAATTTTTGCTTCTTTTTCTCCTAACACAAGAAACACTTATTTTAAATAATAGCCTTAAATTCTATTTGTAAGAATATAAAACAATATCTTCACATGCATAAAGGAAAGAGATTTAAGTCAATGCAATTCCTGTCTTGCTGATGTTCACACTCTTAAATATGTTATGCAGAAAATGGCTTTTTTTTGGCCTTTATGCAGGCTCTGACTCTGTGATAAGAATCAATTTGGTCTACATTTCACTACCATAGCCTGGGTCTTTGGTGAATTATATCTATGCAGAATTGTGTCTTAAAAGTCCTATGACAATAAGGGCAAGTTAGAATATTTTCATGATAAAGCAGGTAGTTTCAAAGAGAGTGTAAAATATATCTGTGTTTCAACCTCTCTTTCTTTGTCTTTTATATAAGTATTTTGAATCATTTTGGCTCTTCTGCATTATCTGCATACATAGGCCATGGTATAAAAAATATAATTTTAAAATTGTGACTTTATTAAATAAGTTATTATTATACCTAGGTGTTATCAGAAAGAATTGAGACATATGAATTACCTGTAAAAACACCTGAAATAATTATTTGTGCCAGATGTGTCATGGAATTTGTTTACAATATCTTCTGTAATCCCATAAAATATTATTTAACTTGTTTAATTATGCAAAGACACACTCTGAAAATAGTCACCAGTGGAGATACAAGCCAAATGTTTCCATTCAGTGTTAAACAGAAAATGTAGCGGAAGCTAAACAGGTCTCAGCCACAGTTGAGGAAGAGCTGTGGTTGAAGGGGAATCTGTTAACACAGGTGTTTTCAGAAACCAAACCCTGGGGACAATTTCATCTTAAGTAGATAGTTTTACATAGTTGTGATTACAAACTTAAGTTAAATTTTATTTATTTTACTTCTTAGCATAAAGTTGAGTTTGTCTAAAGCTCTATGCTAAAAATAGCAATAATTTTCCAATTAAATTGAACATTGTGTATAATAATTTCAGGAAATTTGCTTTGTAAACTTAAAATCAAATGCTTTTTCTTTTGTTTCATGTTTTTTTCTATAGACAACCACATGTGTTAAAATGTTTGTTGTAGTGTTTCTTTTCTCAAAATTGTAAATTGCAGTGATGATAGGAGATTGAATTTAACCATTGATCTAGTGGAGCTATCCCATACTTTACTAATTTAACTCTAATTAATCCAATGTGTAAAATAAGTAGGTAGATTTTCTTAATTTAAGAACATTACTAAAAGTTATATTTTCTTCTTTTAAATTGATATTAAAAGTCAAATAGAGTGACTAAAAAATTAATGTTAAAACACAATGCAGAAATTTACTTGTTGATAAATAGGAGGAATTACTTTTAGTATTTCCTGGTTAGCCTTTTAGTATATGTAGGGTCTACAGTGATGCCCTTTCTTTCATTACTGATATTGATAGTTCTCTCTCTCTCTCCCCTGCACAACTTTGGGTCAGTCTGGCTAGAGGTTTATGAATTTACCCATGTTCTTAAAAAAATCTGATTTTGGTTTTACTTTGTCTATTGTTTTCTTCTTTAATTTTATTCATTTGTCTTTATGTTTATCATTTCTTCCCTTTAGTTGCTTTGGACTTAATTTGCTCTTCTATGTCTATCATTAAGTTGAGGCTTAGTTTATTCACTTGATACCTATCTGCTTTTTTGATATAAGTATTCAGTTCCATAAATTTTTCTCTAAATACTGTTCTTTGCAGAGATCATTGAGTTTTAAGTAATCTTATTGAATCTAATTAAATGTGTTAGGGATGTGATTTAATGCTGTAAGGATATAACTTATATTGTTACAAATTCTTTAGGGAGTATGTTCTATATGTTAACTAATTTAATTAATGAGAGATGTTTTATGGGTAATTATTTCCTAATTTTTTAAAGATTTCATTTATTTATTTTTAGAGGGGAAGAGAGAAAGAGACGGGGGGAAAATGATTGGTTACCTCTTACATACCCCCAACTGGGGACCTGGCCCACATCCCAGGCATGTGCCCTGACTGGGAATTGAACCAGCAACCCTTTGGTTCCCAGGACAGTGCTCAATCCACTGAACCACACTGTCCAGGGCCATTATTTCTTAATTTACACTTCATTTATTGTATTTTCAAGGAAATTGGGAAATACATTTCATTATATTTAGGCAGTATATTTTAATTTTACATGCAACTGAAATAAAACTTTAAATATTGACCCAATGATAATCTCTTGCAAACAGATTTTTTTCTTTTACTAGTTGTCTTTTGCTATATAGCAAATTACCTCAAGTGTGGAGGCTTAAGAAAACCAACAGTTTTATCTCATGGTTTCTGTGCATTGGAAGTCTGGCTTCAGCTTAGCTGGATGCTTCTGGTTCAGCATCTCTGTCATAAGGCTCCAATCTAGGTGTTGTTGGTCAGGCTGTGCACTCATTTTAAGACCTGGCTGAGGGAGAATCTATTTTTCAGCTTATTCATGTGTTTGTTGGCAGGATTTAGTTTCTCATATGGGGTTGTGTGAGTGCCTGGGTCTTTTGCTTGCTGTTGCCTAGAATGTTGCCAAAGTGCCTTGCTACATGGACCTCCCTGTAGGTGAGCTTGTAATATGGCAGCTGACTTCATCAAAGCAAGTGAGCATGAAAGCAAGTGAAGACATTGAACATTTTGTAACATTTTTTGGAGGTGACATTCTATTACTTTGCTATATCCTGTTTATCAGAGGAGAGTCACTAAGTCCAGCCTATCTTCAGTGGGAGGGGATTACATAAGAGCATGAATACTACACAATGGGAATCATTAGGGGTCATATTAGAAGCTTTCTACCACACTTGTTTAAGACCCTTTTCTGAATTTCCAAAAATTAGAAAACAAGAATTTAAAGTGAACCCACAGTTTGTAAAATTAGTAAATTATGTGGAAGTAGATGTAGTAAAGAGATAACACTTTTTTCTTTCAAAAAGTATATTGTTTCATTTATTCAAAACATACACTCAAAATTTCTGTCTAAATATCTTATCTATTTTAAATTTACCCTTTTATTTTTGGGGACATGGGTTCCTAGGGAGCAAAATTTATATTTCTAATGCTTGTGCTCGATCTCTTTAAATTCAATTAAACAACATTTATACATAGGTTAGAGAACCCTAGGTAAGTGTTCCACTGCAACATGAATACACCCTTTGAGGTCATAACAACATAAATGTACCTTTGAAATCATCATGACTTGGAGCTTTTTAATGAACTAATGACTATCCCTTGGCTTTCTAAAATACAGAAGGGCAGCCTTCACTTGTGTGGCTCAGTGGATTGAGCACCAGCTTGGGAGCTGAAAGGTCGCTGGTGCAATTCCCAGTCAGGGCACATGCTTGTGTTGCAGGCCAGGTCCCTGGTTGGGGGCAATGGAGAGGCAACTCATCTATGTTTCTCTCCCTCTCTGTCTCCTCCCTTCCCCTCTCTCTAAAAATAAATAAATGGAATATTTAAAAAATAAAATAAAATGAAGATGGTTGTATTAAGTAATCTACGTTTCAGGGTCAGAAGAAACATCTCTAGGTATGCTTAGTCCAAAGTCTCTGTGATAAAGGCTAGAAAAATCATTAGCTCGGCCTATATTTGCTCTCTTAATAACTCTAAATCTTCTAATGAACATTTTTAATTTACACAAAAGGCAAGAGTATAAAGCTAGAGACCAACTGATTTCATTAAAAGGTTATATATAAATTCCCTTTAGCTTGACATTAGTTCTCCCATGCCCCAATTTCTCTTTAACAATCCATTACAATCTTCCTTTGCAAAGGGATTATAATATCCTTTATTCTGCCATTAATGTTACCTGTCATTAATGCGGCCTAATCACTGTGGCAAGAAATCCCACAGTCAAGTCAGTCAGTCATAAAATATAAGACTATTCAAACTAGAGCTTCATTAGATTTAGTACCTGTCTCATGGCCCAGCTTTATAATTTGAATGCAGAGGTTCCCAGACATTGCATTCTGTGACTTGATACCACTAAATGCTCATCAATGTGCCTTAATCTGTCTAAAACATTTTTAATGAGCCTAGATTTACATCCCTAGAAATTAGCACTTAGGAAGGCCAATGACTTATTTCATTATTCATCACTTCTTGCTTCCCATTAGCAAAATTAACAACTGGTCTACCCCAAATGATGAGGATAGTTTCAAACTGTTCAACAATGTGGACTGAACAAAAGAGAGGTAAATTTTTTTGACATAGATTCAAAGGATTGTGATTCTTGTATGTATATATTACACTTTTTGTGATAATTTAAAAAATAGATATAAGTGGTCGTAATTGTAGGTAAAATGATGTTGATAACTAATCTGCCCCTGTATCTTAATATGAAATTGAAATTGAGGTAAGCTCTACATATATTATGAATTCTGTTCATTTTATTTTTTATTCATATAATCATATCTGCCCTGTTTTTCCTTCACATCTTCCAGGATTGTGTTTAAAAGCAATTTCCATTTTTTAAAAATAAGTGATATATAATCAGACTTCCATTTATGTTTTTCAAATGATTTCAGAAATACCAGTTGGGGATTGCTATTTTCCAGATTGCAGTCAGGAAGCATATATTTGTGATATTCTCCCTCCTTCTTTCCTCTTTTGTCATTTAACTTCTTATTTCCTAGAATTTATAAATTAAAGTGAGTCTACTAGCCTGAACTGTATTACTCTTTTGACTTCTGACTTTTAAAATTCTTCTTGCTTGGTGGGAAAAAAAAAGGCAGAATCAATGGATTGGAGAGTCTATTAAGGCTAATTATTTGTGTATATGTATGTGGTCAGATTAATACAGTGAACAAACATGGAGGAAATGATTGGAGAATGAGGTGTTTAGTACTTGGAACTAATATTTTAGAAATGGTGCAATATTGGTGCTGGCAAGGGCTGGCTTACAAAAGAAAGTGAGTATTTGGGAAGACGTCAAGGATATCCAGAAATGGAGAAGTCAAGGATGTATCCCTGTTGATGTTGACGTCAATAGAAGGCAACTATGTGTAAAAGAGGAGATGATAATAGTGAATGTATCAATAGATTAAGGAATTGCTAAGTAATAGGAAGTGAGAACAATAAGCCAAAGGCAAAAGTGACATAAGCTGGTAGAATATGACAACTACACCCATATACAGAATATTTATTCATACCACTCCTCCAACAGGACAGAGATTATTTAACTGTGTTATATTCTGTATTGCTTTTATGGGCATTTCTTTTTGTATTACACACTCACATTTTGCTTTATGATTATTGCAGGAATATTTAAATAGGGGTAACACCAGACATTCATTGGCCAAAATGAGGATAAAACAAATCATTTTTAATGAGAGATCCACTAGCCTTTCTTACTTTAGGAAAAAATGAAATTCTATTGATAATTTTGCATCTTCAAATAGCTGTTTACCAAAATGCCCCAAACTCATCAATTGAATTCAACTTCTCTCTGGATATTAACCATGTACAATTAATTACCATAAAACTCTTAAATGAAATAAAATCAATGACACTTACTGTACCATTCAGCCATTTCATCAGTGTTGCAATGAGTCTTGAATCACAATTAAAACCTGTAGAAAATAAAGATGCAAAAAAGTTTAAAACAGCATTTCTTAGTGATTTAACATTTAGGTTTTTGTCAATGCCCCAAAAAACAAGTTGAAAAATAAATTTTTCTACAGAATGGAAGAAACTAGGCAGAAGTTTTCATAATTTTGTGGTCTGTAATTATTTTATAATAGCTATGAACTGTAGAGACATTTACAAAGATCAGCAATCTTTATAAACAAAACAGGCCTTAATGTCAACTGGGAAAATATCAACAGGAAAGTGTACTAATGAGGGGAAAAAAGAGAATGGTCCGTGATGTTGTTTGTGCATTTAGAGTTGTTAATGATCTGTTAGTGATGATATTTGTCACCTTATTATTCTCTTAAAAGAGTTTAACACCAGTGGAGAACTTAGGGAAAGAAAATCCAAGTGGACTAATTTAACACAATGATGCTGTACAATTTCTGTGTATGTTTCCTTCTCATCTTGCTCCCCTATATTCTTTTTAATAAAGATGAGAATCGACAAGCACCAGCATTTTTGTTTGAGTGGCATAAGTTTACATCTCATTCTCAGAAGCAAAAAATGTGTCAATAATTCTAATGTGAACATGCCTGTTTGAAAACACTTTTCCCATAGAACCCTGGATTTTAGAATTGTATTTAGTTTCCAGTTCTACTCTTGGAAGTAAAAAATAATATTGAGAACAATACAGTCATCTCCAGGTTAATCCACAAGGAGGGAAATTCCAATAAATTAATTTTATAGACTTCATCTAACTATATATTTTTATTAAAAATAGATAGCATTATATGTGAAAAATTTTGATTTTATAGACATCTCAAAAATGACAGGAAAGTAGGAAAAATGTTTAGGGAGGACAATAAATCCTCTGACGATCTGTTTCATATAATCACTACATAATGAATGCATGGACGCAATAATTAAATATTGTAAAAACTGAATTGTTCATTCCATGAATTAGTCTCTGTAGCAGTAAAAAAAGCAACTTATTTTATGTTAGATAAGCAAAACTATGTGAAAATCTAATGATTCAAAGAAGTCACATGACGGTTTGGTTCCCAGTCAGGGCACAGGTATGGGTTGCAGGGCAGGCCCCCAGTAGAGGGCATGTGAGGGGCAACCACACACTGATGTTTCTCTCCCTCTCTCCCTTCCCCTCTCTCTAAAAATAAATAAATAAAATCTTAAAAAAAAAGAAGTGACATGGTAGTCTTCTGACATATTGCTAATTTTTCCAATTATTTGTAATATTTGTCTTGTAAAGTAATCTCTAAAGTATGTGATTATATCTTGTAAAGATAGAAATCAGCACTGGCTGGTGTGGTTCAGTGGATTAAGTGCAGGCCTGTGAACCAAAGGGTATCTGGTTTGATTCCCATCAGGGCACATACCTGGGTTGCAGGCCAGGTCCCCAGTGGCAGCCATGTGAGAGGCAACCACACATTGATATTTCTGCCCCTCTCTTTCTCCCTTCCTTCCCTTCTCTAAATATAAATAAAAAATATAGAAATGATTATCAGAAAAATGAGTTAAATAAATATATATGATTTTATATAATTTATATTGCTATAGAGAAACTGTATACATAGAACTAGAACTAGGGCTATGGATTCTTATTTTATTATAGCAATATCAGATATGTTTCATGTTCTGATCTTTAGTTTTAAGGTCTACAAATAGGCAATTAATATATGTGTGGCAGGATAAAGTCTTCTGTCCTCTTGTCTTCCACATTCCTGTCCCTGTTATCCATGTAAGGAAAATGTCTTTTTAGTGAAAGCAAGTAAGAATGTAATCATCAATTTAGTATGATAACTCATCATGTCCCACTATTACAGGGGTATAATGTTAACCTAAGAAGCTTTTATTTATATTAAAGACCCTTCACTCCAGAGCTTGAAATCTAAGAAATGTAAAAATTTATGTCACCATAAATAAATGGGTAAAAACTACAAATAGAGATTTTTATAACCTTGACTTTTGGGAAAGAAGTCAGGATGGTAAGAATAGAAGAGTTGGATTAAAAGACCAAAATCAAATAACTTTGTATCAGAGGGATGGAGAAGACAAAAAATGGGGCAGAAGGGGAAAGGGAGAAAAAGGATGTCTTCAGGAGACCTTTAGGTTTAGATGAGGCCACAAGGGTGGGGAACTTGTGATGGGATTAGCAGCCTTTTAAGAAGAGGCCCCAGAGAGCTTGCTGTTTCCCCACCATGTGAGGACACAGAAGAAGGTGGTCATCTAAAAGCTAGGAAGGGAGCTCTCACTGGGAACTGACTGCTGGCATCTTGTTCTTGGACTTCTAGCCTCTAGAACTGTGAGAAAATAAATTTCAGTTGTTTAACCCAGTCTATGGTATTTTGTTATGGCAGCTGGAGCTGACCAAAATAGTTCATGGCATGTTAATCATAAGATTTTTCCCCCTGTAATATATTATGGTCATTGTGGAGGCATAAAATAAAATAACTGAAAGAGGCCACTAGTAATTTTGATACTTCAATTTTTGAGAGACATCATGCTTGGTTCTTGTGACTTCAGTAGTCTAACTACTCCCTCTCTTTCTCTGTTTAGACTTGAAGGCAAGTTCAGGGTAAAGGGAAATTAAAAAAAAAAAAAAAAAAAGAATCCATGGGACTACTTCCACTCACTCTATAGCTAACATTTATTGAGTGTCTTCAATTTGCCAGACACTGACTAGGCACTGAGAAGCCAGCAGGGAACACAAACAACCCAAATCCTGCCCTTAAAGAGTTTAAATGGTAGAGAGAGATGCACACAGCAAACTGAACAACATCTATGTAGTTTAATATATGTTGACAAGCTCTGTGGAGATAAAGATAAAGCAGGAGCTGGGATCGTTGAGGAGGAGGTTCAGCTCTAAAGAAGGTTGTCTGAACAGTTGTCAAGGAAAAGGTGCTGTTTGAGCAGAGACCTGAAGGAGCTTGGGGACAAGCCATAAACATCTGGGAGAATGTCCTAGACATAGGGAACAGCAAGGACAAAGGGTCATCAGTGGCAATGTGCCTGTACATTTGAAAACAGGCAAGGAACCCAGTGTGGCTGGAGCAGAGGGAGGAAGAGGGAAAGAAGAGAATGGTGTAGATATACATGTGGTGGGAGAGAGCAAGAGGTTAGAAAACTGGTTGTGTTCATGTTCCAGTGTTGAAGCTTCAAAGGAATGCTAATGCACTGAACTTGAGTTATAATGACCTATAGTCACAATCACAATAGACTGTTATTTTCTAGAAAACTCTGCAAGTGAAACAGGGATTTTAATGTTTTTTGTGTTCCAGTTTTTAACAGATGGTTCTTTGGGTAACCTGAAGCTCAGTTTTCAGACACTATATTTTAAATAAGAAAGTTGCTATTTGAGCAAAAGGTTTAGGCTTCAAACTTTTTGACGAGGAGGCAAGGTAAGCCAGAGTTTACATTTGAGGCCAAATCTATTCTCTTCAAAGCTGAGGATGGCATTCTCAATCTGTGCAATTCTCTGGATGTGGTTGATATAAAATGAAGCAAGAATGCACTTTACACAGCATAGTCAATACTCTGAAAAAAATCAATGTTTTACAATCACTATTAGATAAAGATTTATTTTCAGCCCTTTGTTATTGATTTTGGACTATAGGGGGATAAATGGTGATGGACGGAGACTTGACTTGTGTTGGAGAACACACGATACAGTGTACAGATGGTGTGTTGTACAACTGTGCACCTAAAACCTGTATAATTTGTCACCCCCATAGATTTAATAAAAAGAAAAAACAAGCAAAAAACATTCAGGATGACAAAAATGTATACTTTTAATTAATATAATTAAGGTTAGCATATTAAATGAGTATTTAGGTCATTGACAATTGTAATACTTTGTGCATTAAAACACCATTGAAGGAAAAAGAAGCTGGGAGAATATCTCAGCTATAAAATCTGAGAAAGATGGGTGGATAGTGGAAACACTTGCAAGAGGTTTATGCACATGGTGGTTTTAATTTTTGTCTCTTAAAATGTCTTTAAATTACACTATGTTTCATAAACATTTCTTTAAGTATTAGGAAGAAATATGTCACCCAAAATCTCATCCTGGATGAGTTTGATTGTGATGGATTGTGTTCAGCATAAAATTGAAAAAGACATGAGATCACACAATAACTGTGTCATAGTGTTCTTTTCCACTGGTTTGGGAGAAAGGCAATGGAGGTAAACGCAGGGCCAGGATGAGGATGGGGGCAGCTAGCCCACTCTGTAAACTGGGTCTCAGACTCCTCCTTTGGTGCTCATACACACCATTAAGCCTCCTTAGTTTTCACTGAGGCAATTTTAGTGGCATTCTATCTGAACTCCTTGCCTCTCAATTTCTTTCATTCTTTAGTCTATCCTTCACATTACTATAAAACTTGAATTATAGAATTTATTTTAAAAAAATCTGCAAAGATTTGTGAGTGGTTCCAGAATAAATTCTGGATCTAGCACTAGAATCCAGGCCCTGGAGATCCAGCACAAACTCTTTGCAAACTTGTTTCCCACTAATAGGACCCTTGGCACCCCCTGCCTTGCAATAGTGGTGATTAGTTCTGTGGCCTGATGACTCTAATCTTGCCATATGTGCAGGATTGCTTGCTCTCTACTCTCAGGACCAGATAAATAATTTGTGGGGCCCAGTGCAGAATTAAAATGTGGGCCCTATTGTTTAAAAATTAAGTATTTCAAGGTGATAATGATGCAGCATCAGACTGAATGGGGATCCTTCTGAAGCAGGACCCTGCCATTGCACGGGTCACATGTCTATGAAGTTGTCCCTTTCTTCACACCTCACTGACCAGAATTTCATGTTTCAAGGCATAGGTCACATGTTTCTTCATGTTAGAAACCTTTCCAAGTACTTTGTGTCACAGTAAACCATGCCTTCCAATTCCTGCACCCCCCCAAAACCTAGTAGTTATTTACTTTAGTTTTCTTAGTATATGTCAAGAACATAAAGAAAGGGATGCAGTCTTACTCATCTTCAACCTCTCTTCTCTATTTCCTAACCTACTGCATTTTACACAACTAATATGACAGAAATAATGTCTCAAAGTTTATGTGTCTTTATTAGAAGCCCTCAGAAAACCAAAGCATTGGGTGCACCAAAGCTTGTTTATTTTCCATGGTTTTCCAGAGCCTCAGGATTTTGCCCTGACAACAGGCATAGTGTATAGTGAACAGGGAGCTGATCGTTTTCTGGCTCCTTCTATCACATACCAGGGGCCAGTTTGACACCAGCTTGTTTCTGGTGAGACTGGGGGCGGGGTCATTAGAATGGTAGAAAGATGAAATCAGTGTTCCACCCTGGGGATAAAGAAAGTAATGTAATGATAAATAAATATTAAAAGAAGAAGATCAATATAGAATGGGTCTCAAGGGATGGATAAGTCAGCAAGTTAGCAGAAAGACTTGATTATTACCTTTACTTTAAATGCTATTTACTTTCTATAAAATATATTGACTAGCATAATATACACTGCAAGGGACAATTTAAAAAATCTCAGATATTATGTCTACAATATGGGCATACTTGCTAGTAATTCCAGTGCCCCTTGAAAGTTCTGTTTAGAAAATAAAGTAAAACAAATTTTATTTTGTGTGGGTGGGGAAGGAAAATAATAATGGAAAACATGAATGTGGTCAAATTATCAAGGAGGGATAATTTGCTTCCCTTGAGATTGGTTTTAAAAGACAAAGGGCATCTTTGATTTCAACAGCTAAATTCTAATTAAATGGGAAGTTATTAGAAGTGTTATACCTATTAATTCTAGTTACTGGATTTCCATTTAGCCAGAGAATCTAGTCTAATTTTGGACACAATTGTGAAGTTTGGAATATTTGCCTTTCACCACCCACATTAATTACTCCTTATCCTTTTTACATTCCCTTTGGATACAGTTCATTTACTTCCATTCACTGGTGCACTCTGGTCATTTCCTTCCATTCAGTATAATATACAAGGTGGGACGAAAGTAGGTTTACAGTTGTTCATATGGAAAATAATACAACAACTAGTAAACAATAATACAAGAATAAACTGTTGTGCTTGCTCACAACTGTGAAACTACTTTGCCCCACCCTGTACCGAGAAGATGTTAAACGTCAACAAGGGTGACTGTATATCCCAAGTTCCTGGAGACCTTGGGCTTGTGACTTTTGCCGTTGCTCCAACATATTTAACGTGTCCTCTTTCATACTCATATCATACAGCTGAAATGGTAAACCAGCTTAGATGGTAAACTAGTTGGTCCCTCTGGTGTTACTTCCTAGTGTTACTGAACCCCAAAGGAAACTTCTTTTAACAGAAACCAGAACTCTCAAGGGATGAAGACTTGATGGTATACTTTTAGATACCAGCAACTGGTTGGACAGAACTAGCAAGGGGTGAGTGTGTGGAATGAATGAACTGGGAGGCTACATTCTTGTAACCCTGAAATCATATAACTCAGTCTTCTTACTTTATATGAATAGCAGGTTCTCTAGGAAAATCTCTTGGATGTTACATTGCAGTAACAGACTCAAAAACGTCCATTTCCAGATATTTCACTGAAGGTAAAGAATTCAGTGATTGCAACATAGGTGTCAGCATGGATCCAGAGCTTCCTGAACCGATAATAGTTGATTAAGTAAAGTAAGTTTCTCACACATGTCCTGAAAAAGATGGATGCACTGAAGATCAGGAACTCTAGATTCTTACTACTTAAAACAAAACCAATTTACATTTCCTAGTATGTAAATATTTCCTCGTGTGTTTTTTGTTATGAGGGTACATTATGTTATATAATACTGGATGTCTGCCTATTTGACTTCCTACGTACATGATCCCAAATCTGTCTTATGGTTTTACATTTTTCATGGGAATGTGGTTTATAGGTAACTACCTAATAGGAATAAGACAGACTATAGAGAAGGAAGGATGGAATAGGTACAGTGTCTGCCAAGAGGCTGTGTCTGGGGATAACTTGCCTGGAAAGACTGGCTCTCCAGAGGCAACATTTCCCTTCCAAATGGTGTTCTGATGACCTTACACATTGTACGTACAACGTGGTCTTTTTGTTGTTGTCGTTTTATTTTGTTTTTGCTAGCAGCTCAATAGTAAGAACAGCCCAAGGGAAAACATTTTGTAAATGTCTGTAAAATTTTAAAACTAGATAGAGGAGCAGCATAGACTGCTTTTTGACATAGACTCTTTGTCAAAAACTTGGGTCCTGGCATCATTTTACAGACAGGAAGCAAATGGATACCCAGTTCTTCATTCCAGATGATAAAGAGAGGAATGTGACAGCTCTATTTTCATAAAAAGTTATTTTACAGATTAGTGAGGCAAAGTTATTAGAGTGCTTTGAACATCTAATATGGGTTATATAAATGTAGATTATAATGAGGGTGAGCAGAAAAATTAGTTGGTCACAGCATGGTGAGGAAGTTAATGAATTCAGCAGAAGCAACCCATTATGCAGAGATTTCTGGAGGAGACAAAAGAAACTGTTTTTGCTCTTATGTGCAAAATGACCTTGAAAATTCATTACCTGACCTCACTGTATGCATCAATAAATTCTGCTGGTTTTGGAAAGAGCCCGGGGGAAATGAGGCAGTATCAGAGTCCTGGCCGTGTTTACAAGGTCTGCACCAGCAGGACAAATGTTGTCATTGTGCAGAGGGTCTGTGTTGGGCCACAGTGTAATTAGGTTTGGTCTGATTTCATTTTCAATTAAAGTGATCAGCTTAATTCACTTTTCTTCCAGTTACTAACAAGATGAATTTGATAATATTTCAGACTTATTAAGAGTGTGTCATTGTTCCTTGTAACTCTTTAGGATATAGTTTTATTTTTCCAGGTTACTAAATATGAATATGGCTCTCTCATTATTGTAGATAATATTGAGTTGGCCAAACTCAAGCTGGCCAACCTTTACCAAGGGTCTGCTGTGTGTCAGAAAAAGAGAGAAAGCAGCGGGAAATGCATAAAAGAACCTGTTGGGTTTGGAGTCAGAAGTTTAGAGTGGAAAAATCATAATGTGCTTGAGAGAAGCAGAAGTTGAGGCTATTTAGTGTTAAGGTTAGTGAAAGATTTTGGAGGGCCATCGATGTTATATTCTGGAGTTCTGATTTTCTCTTTGGATGATGGGTAAACAAACAAGTATAAAAATAATCATAAATATGATTTTTAAAGTCACTCAGTTAGTAATATGCAAGAAAAACTGTGCCTATTCCCAAGTCCCTTAAAGCTGAGAAGTGAATGGCTCAGCAACATGTCTGGGAGCCTGCGTCTGGTATTCGCACCGTGAGCGTGTTTGCTGCAAACATCGTTGCCGCAAGCATTTCTGCAGCACAACAAATTGTCTTATGTAAGGCAATTTCTCCATAAAAGGTAAAGTAACAGAATATAGAAGAGGAACATTAAAAAAACACTGACACATGAACAATTAATAACAAAGTTAAAAAGACTTTATTGAGAAGAATGAAAATATATCGTCTTTGAAGTTTTCCATTCATTATATTATATATAAATTTCTTATTATTGTTGTTTCATCTTTTCATTCAGCATCAGGCTTTTTTCTTTTTTTTATTGTTGTTCAAGTACAATTTTCTGCCTTTTCCCCGACCCCAACCCTCCATGAGACTTTTTTTTCTTCAGTGAGAGGTATCAGTTTCCAACTAAAGAATTAATAATTAATGCTTTCAAATACTTTGTGAATTAGTATTTGCCATAGGGTGGTAAACTTTTGGTGTTGACAGGTGGGAGGGATAACTGTGTTTGAGAAGGATTTACAAAACGATGTGTGATTATGTTATAGTGTAGTATGTAATCTGGGTTTATACACAGCTTTGCAACCTGGCTTTATATGCAATTATCCTCGTCCACTGTGTTAGGAAAACTGCATCTACTTATCGCTGTATAGACCATAATGAGGGCTGAGGTTTATACTATATAAAAATGGGAGTGACTGCAAGAACTTTGTCAATGGAGAAAGGAAACCAAACTGGCAACCGGTTTAAATATATTAAGTTGCCAAAACATACACTAAACTGTCAACCAGTTATTTTATGTTTCACTGTGAAATTGCCTTACAGCCAATTAGTTGTGTGGTGAAAAGTCTTGCAGCCAAAATAGTTGCAGCAAAAATGTTTATGGCTAAGATGCTTACTGTGGAAATACCTAGAATCCCATAATCCATTCACTGACTTTGGCAAGTGAGCATGGGGTGGGGAGGCCAGGTGGGGTATGAAGCGGGAGAAGGCAAGTGACTGGGTCTGATCTCCTTCTGAGCTAAGTAATAACAGGTCTGCTGAACAAACCAAATAGTGTTTGTTGGCAGGAGTGCCACCTATCTGTGGAGTGCCTTTGATGAGTTGTCTAAAGTTGCACAGGGTAAAACGTGGAATCTATGGGTTAGTGAGGCATGACTCCCTGGAAATGTCACATAAGGCATAAAATAATTTGAGTATAAAATGGAGATGTTTCACAACCCAAATGTTGCCTTCTAGGTATGTGAGGAGACTATACACGGTTAGTTATTTAGAAAGCATGCCTGCTTGGGTGCCTGGAGCGCTGAAACAGGACCTGGGTAGCTGTGGCAGAGGCCCCAGAACTCTCGCTGCTTCACCTCTAGCTCGTGCTCACTTGTGTTCTTGCAACTATTTGTTAATGTTGATACTGAGGAAGAACTTGATTCCTGTGAGTCTGATTTTACAATATGATCTCTCTGTTATCTCAAGCAGTACAGAATACTCATGCATGTTTTTAAAAGATAAAGATTTTTAACAGTATTGAAATTTTAGGAACAGAGAAAGACTTTAACTGACTAAATCAATCTGTTCTGAGCACTCTGCAACCTTGTTCTGTAGTTTCCTTCTTTTTCTAGCTACACGAGGATGGCAGCATATCTAGGCAGGGGCAAGGATAATAAGTGCATTTGGACGTATGTTATCATCTTAGAAACTTTGTTATACCTGGCAGGGGGAGGGGTAAGAGAGAAGTGGAAGAATTTCTATCAGCATTTTATAATGGGGAAATACTGTCTTTTGGGTATTGTACTTAGTTAAAGGAAAAGAAAAAAGAAAAAAACACATATCTGAGGTTGATGTATTTCAACTCACGCATATTGTCAGAGAGAAAAAGACCAAAGCCAGATAGATTTCTTCTTCTTTAGGCATGAGGCAAAGAAAAAAAGGAAAAGAAAAAAAAATCTAGGGGCAATAGGAAAGAGAATTCTATAACATAAAAGTGGCCAAGCATTTTTAAGAAATAAGTTTAAAAATTACCTTGAAATTGTTTAGTAGTGAAATAGTTACTTGTTATAAATAAAATTCCACAAGACATGAACTATATACATAGAAAAAGAAGTGATCAGCATATAATAGATAAGGGTCACATGTATATTGGGAACACAGAAATGAAATGTGTAGTGTACATAGAATGAACTCTTGTAGAAATTTTAAAAATGTTTCAAGGAAATTCAAAGCTCGATAATTAAATTGATAGATTAAAGACATTAAAAAGACATGATAGATATTTCAGGAAATCAAATCATTACTCTAGAAGACAAGTTTGAAAAAACCTCTTAGATGTATGAGAATGAAAATGATGAAGACAGATAATGAGAAGTAAGAAAGACAAAAACAGATGATAACATATTAAATCAAAAGATGTTCTCAAGGAAGAAACCAAAACATATTATATAATCACCAAGACAGAATCAACAGAAATAAAAGTCACACTAACCTCATTCATGTCTGTGATATTTAACATAAACCGGCAAGGATACATTGAATGTTATAAGCAGCCTGTGTCTCAGCAAAACTGAGAAGCTTTTGAGAAAGTAATAGAAAGATATTCCTATATATACCCTTTCTGCAAAATTTTAACAGATTTGTATTAGTTGAATAGTATAATAAAAATAATAAGTAATTTTTTCATGTAATGAGGAAATGGCACTGATTTCCTCCTTAACTTAGAAAATTTTTAAAAATCAAGATTTTCTAAGCATTTATTAGTCAAATTATTTCATGCCAGTAGAATTTAATAGTCAATAGTAAAAAGTTAAATTGAAGGGTTTATATGTTAGAGAAAAAGAAATAATCAAAAGAATATAACAAATAACAAAAATATATAATGAAAATATATACTAAGCAGAATAATACCAAATATATGTTTGGTAAATGAAACTATGTTTAACACTGAATTGAAAGATAGACATCAGATTGAGTTAAAAAATTAAAATGCATTCTATTTGTATAAGAAATACCTTAAAAGTAAGGATATATAGTATCACAAATATAATATGGTCATGAATTTATTTAAGATAAAAATCAATGTAAAAGTCCAAGAAGCAAGAGAAAACAACAAAAAAGATACATTAATGTACACATATGAAGTCTGTCCAGGAGGTATCCAGCCATGTAATATGAAAAATAGAGACATTTATTGAAGAAGATACAAGATACAAGGGACATTGCACATAGGACAATGACACATCAGTCCCCTTCAAAGTAGGCATCTTGGGACCTCACACAGTTCTCCCACTTGCCATCAGCTGCCCCATGGTATTTTCCTGAATCTCATCAATGGTCTGAAATCTCTTCCCTTTTAAAGATGATTTCACTTTTAGGAAAAGCCAGAAGTCACAGGGTGCCAAATTTGGGCTGTAGAGGGGCTGAGTCGTCTGGGTGGTTTGAATTTTCATCAAAAACCTCTGCATGAGATGTGATGCATGAGCAGGGGCACTGTAGTGATGGAGCTGCCAATCACCAGTTGCCCATGGCTGTGGCCTTCTAAATTATCTGAATAGTTTCCATGGAGGAATGTTCAAGCTTAACACAAAATTTGAAACAGATTCATATCTTACTCGCTCAGTCATTTTGAATGTGACAGCCACACAGTACACATGTTCACTCAATGGCATCTAGTGCTCCCCTGACTAGTATAGTGATGTCATCATTGTTCACACATGCACATTCCTGTCCACTCTCCTTGGCTGCCAGGTTACATCGATGTAGCACAAACCGTTCTCATTATATTAACAATGGCTGGACCTTTTCCAGACATTCCTTGTATATTTATATATTAATATATCTGATATTTATCACCTGTAGCATTTAAAATCAATGATTAAACCATAATATGATGTCATCCCTGTCTTCCTTTTTTATTGTTTTTTTCCTCAGTATTCTTTCTTGAGATGTTTGACATTCAATAGCTGCCATCATTTTGCTCTATAGCTCTAAGGTCATTTCTTTAGCATTGTTGATGTATATAAGCAAATTCTTGTTGTCAGTGTTATTATGAAACTTTGCTTAATTTCAGTTTCCAAGGTTCCTATCACATTACTATCTAGCTCCAGAAGATGGTTCTCAAATTTTGTCCTAGTCTATTAGTCTCCTCTCAAACAAGAGGCCTCAGTGATCAGAAATGTATAAATATTATTCTTTACCTGTGGCATTCATCCTCATATTATACTGGTTAGGATAAAATTAAAAGCCTTATTGTTTTATAGAATCATTACCATAATGGCCACAATTACCTATTTTATTTAGGTCTAGAAAAATAGGTATAGTGTTACTGAATTGTTCTAATACATAAGGTACATCTTTTATTTGCCAAACATACTTGTAAATCCTATTCATTGGGAATATTGTTGCCTCAAACTCTTAGTTTCAGATATGTCTCCAAGTTTGCATTAATTTCCTTTGACTAGCATCCAAGAAATGGCATGGCTGGAATAGTATTTTTTTTTCTGGTATCAAGTGTTAGAGGAGCACTTTTGTATCCATGGATAGGCTTATATCCTACAAATAAAATAGGACCTCATGATTCATCATCCCTTCCTCCATTAAGTTACATGGATTACTAAGGACTTGAGTGGTTTTATAGTGTGATATTCTGAGTGAAGTATAGGTCTTTAAAAATACTTTTAATAATCGAGAATACTGTTATCAACATAAATACTAATATAAAAACAATATTTTATAATGGATTCCTCTGAATTTTCCTATTGCTAGTATCAGTCTTGAAGGATCAGCCTTGTAATATAGATTTAGTCCCAGAAATTATAATTATTGATGTATATCTCTCATACATACTATTCTAGGTGAATAGATTTCCCAATTAGGGTTAGCCTTAGTCCTAGCCCTAGGAAATGTCAAATTCTCTGGTTTAGAATGGCAAATCTTCTTAATCTTACAGCTGTGGTTAAATCACCATTCCAAGGATTACAAGAGTAAAATTGAAATACCATGTCATTTTTTTTATTGTTGTGAATGAATATCCTTTTTTAGGTCTCATCTATGAAAGAAAGATGCTAAATAATTAGATTACTCATTATTTGTGCCTTGATCAATATACATTTATTGGTTTGACTTGGAATAATATTTATATGATGATAAAAGATGATATCTTTCTCTGGAAGGAGAGAAGTTAATAGTAATCACTTTATCTTGTCTCTTGACTCTACCACTCCTGGTGAGGTGGCTAAGCCCTTATTCCTTTTTAAGAACAATCACTTATTTGCACTTCAGAATACACTGTTGCAAACAATGCAGCCAGAAAAATAAGCAGTAAAACGCAAAATCTTTTCATAGGAGTGGATTGGTTATTCACCTGTCAAAAGCCCTATTTATTCACTATCTACGGAAGGAATAAAGAACTAATTTGAAGAAGTCTTGAAAACAGCTTAAAACCTTTAGAAAGTATTTTCATGGTCCATCAGTTAGAGACTAAGCATTGGATGCAAATAGATTCACAAGTGCAAAGAGTTCTTGTGGTCTGATAGTGACCTTCCAGAATCCAAGGGATTAAGACAGGTGAAGTGATGTTTTTTATATCAAGCATAGGAAGTGAATAAAGGATTTTTTAAAACTTGAATAATATTCATACTGATTGTTAGTATTGAACTTGGAACATAACTTCAAGTACTTCCCATGTTTTGAGATCTATGGATCATGGCATGTGGCCTTCTAAACTCCCACTTATGTCCCTGATGCTTTAACCTAACTGTGCAATCTTGAAATGTGCCCTGTACTTTATATCTTCAATTCTTTTGCTGCCGCTTTCCTCCTGGGAAACTATTTCCCACATCTCCGCATGTCAAAATGTACTTCCTTCACAATTGGTTCTAAGAAGTCTTATCCTTAAAAATATCACTTTACAGATAGTCTAAAATATTTTCTGATTACATGGAGAAGGTATCTCCTATTGATGCTACACTATCTGATTTGATAGGAGTTTTAATGAGGGTGATGCAAATGGAGGAGAATTGGCTTTTAGAATGAAAGATAATTATCCCACTTAAACACATGCACAACTACATCACAACTTTCTCTGTTGAATGCTAGGCTGGAAGATTAATTTTGTTGTCAGGGCATTAAACATTCTTTGTAATTTAAGACAAGTTAGATACTGGGCTTTGTATCTGTTAGACATTGTTGCATATAAATAACCTCTAAAGACTTTTTTATTGACAAGTGTAGATGTATTTATTCTTTCTTTCATTGTTATGTTTTAATTGGCAATTTGTTATGGCAAGGTATTTGAGAGAAGTTTTGTAGTTGTCTCTTATGTGCAGTAGGCCAACTGTGAAAAGTGGAAATAGATCCAGCCTTTTAGGGTAGAACAGGTATTGTCAGACCTCAGTGGCTGAAGACTTTATGAGTAACATTGACTGCTTTGTAATAACTTGCTGTAGTTTGTTAAATCTCTTTTAAATATGTATAAATATATATGCAATATATATTCTTTTAAATATGTGTGAATATATTCAAAATATATATTTATATGTAAATAAATATATATTTACATATATATGTCAGTTTGCATATTTGGTATTGGGATAAATGAGTGAAAGGATTATTAGATAAAGCCACAATTTATCTATCCAGAATTTCACCTTAAAAATGAGACTAGGGTGTGCTCTCCCTCTTGAGAGCATGTTTGTGCCTTTCCCTTCACCCTCTTCTTCCCTCCAGGTGTGTTAGCTTTGCCTCTCTCTTTGTAAGCTCCATGAGCCCTTCTGCTGCTTCTATAACTTGTTTCCTGAGGCTGTGCAGCCCAACTGGCTGACTCCTACTACCTCTGTATCTTTTTAAACAAACTTTCTCTTATAATTAAAAAAAAAAGAGACTTGGAATTGCCATTAGACAAAGGGAACGGTGGTTGTCAAAGATCATGTTATATTTAGCAACACTGTGCTTCTATGAAAACAACTGAACCATCAATCAAAAATTATGTCACTCTAGAATATAATGCAAATTTAGACATACATGTTAATGTGACCTGGGATGGTAATACACATCAGAGAAGAAAAGATAAATATCCCAGACACACATGCATATTTCCACTAGTTTTCCTGGAACATAACAGTGGTTCTCTGTATTTACCTGGATCTAGAATAAATATACAGAAATAATGTTGTCCTTATTAATGTTGGATTATATGGGGTACACAGTTTTCTTAAGAAGCATGAAGTCCAGAAATAGGTTGTTGGTATCAGTTCTCAATTCGCTGGACTGACAAATCTGTAGTTACCTTAGCTTTCTTCTCATAGTTACAAGAGAGCTGTACCACCACCACACATACATCATCACAACACAGTCAAAGGTAGGAAGCAAGAAGAGATGTTTTGAATAAACTCTCCTTATGTATCTGTTATTTTTGTCAGGGAATAGTTTTTCTATCCCATAGTACTTGTCTCCTATCTCATTGGCCAGAACAATGGCTTGGGTCATCACTTGATGTGAATAAGAGGCTGAAAAATTAGTTATCTGGAAAAAGAGGACAGGATGGCCATGACTGGCTGTGACCCATTGTGGTTATCCCTTGGGGCTAGTCACTATGCAATCTGGAAAAAAAAATTCACAGAAAAGAATAACAGGGAGTGGCTATTGGGTAAAACCTAACAATGTCTATGACAAAAACGTAACCTAAAAACTAGTTGTTGTGTACAGCTGCCAAATATTGAAAAAGTTTTATCTTTAATCAATTGATAAACAAAAATATGCATTCCCAGCATAAATTCTAGTGACTGAATGCAGTTGAGAGGGCAGTATAATAGAGACATGACCCAAAATTTGCAAATAATTTTTTATGAAAAAAAGTTTATTATGTTGAAACTCAAGTTTCTAAAGAAGAAAAGCTGAGGCATATTTATTGTCATTTGGATGGAGAACAAGAAGTTTTATAGAGTAATGATATATTGGTGATACAGGTCTTATGCCTTGGCTTGGTGAGCAGATAAACAGGATTTCATCAGTCAATATGGACATAATTAAATATTTTTAGTGAATTTGTTTTAAAATTCACTAGAGACAGATTTATTATCCAGGGTGCCAAGTTATTCTTCACATTTCCATTTTTGGTGAAAGATAATATGCATCCCATGACACCTTTCTTGATATAAATGTGCCCCGGAATCTCAACTTAATAGTAATTATAACAGTGTGGGGTACAGATGGAATTTGAAGGCAAATAGTCTTAAGCAGTAATAGTTACCAGCCCAGGAAGGGTCTGGTGTATCTTTGCAGCACAGCGGAGTGTGTCTCTTTAGTAACCAGGGTTTTTGTGTCTGCCAGATTGTGTAGTTTAAAGGGCTTGACTGGAATGAACATAGATTTCCAAAGCTTATTTTAAAACTCGCATTCTCTTCTAAATATGACCTTGTGCTGATATTTCAATTTTTCTTAGCTATGTTAATATTATTGACTGAACTAGCTACATAGCTTGATCCCATGAGCATGCAAGATAGTCCTCTTCATTTTGCGTTTTACCAATTAGTGTGAGTGTCACAGGTTAATCTTATTTTAACTCTATATATGCTGAATGATTTTTTTTTCACACATATCTCATATGTATGTGTATGTGTGCATGTGTGTGTGGTTGAAGAATGAGAAGTTCAAGAGTAATTAAGAGAAAAGATTAAAAATGTACCAGAGATGAAAGGAAAAGGAAAACTCCAGGTTTATAGCTGAGAAAATCTGGAAAACCAAGAGACAATCAGTTAATAGTTGACTAGAGAAACTACCTTAGGTAGGTAATGCGTGTGATCATTTAAAGTAAATGATGGTTGTGAATAAGAACTAGAGGTAAATTGGGGCTGGAAAGAAAAAAACAAAACAGTAGATTACACAGCAGGAATTAGATGTTTTTGGCAACACAGCATTGAGAGCATTAAATAAGCTATGGGTGCATTTTTCTTCCTGTTGGCAGAAAAGAGAGGTTGAGACATGGGATAGAAGGCAACAGAGTCAGACAACTGTATTGCACTAAATTTTATCTTGTTACAATCAAATCTATTGTATAAATCCCTTATTTTTTGTGATATATTGGGTGAAGTATCTCCCTGAGTGCACCAGGAATATCCCAGAATGAGTCCCACTGGGATTTTGAATTGGTACAAATAAGAGTCCCAACAGAATCTAATACAAATCGTGCATCATTGCAAGAAGCTCAAAGGACACAGGTTACACCCGGATGGAATTGTTCCCTTAGTGCTGGAATTGTTCTCAGTTCCTTTTAAGGGAAAGATGCTCAGGTGGTGGCAGGGATTACTGGCTTCTCCAAGGTGAGATTTGCCGTGTTGGGCCTTTCTGAGTGAGGGCTTTCTGAGCTTCATACCCACGTTCAGTCACTGAAAGGCCCAGCACCATCCTGTGTGGCTGCAAAAGCAGTTGTGACAAACCATGCCACCCAGATCTGATCTGGGCTGAATTTCCTTCTTTGCCAGCAGCTCCATGTTTTGGCCCAGATTATAATGCTGATCAGACCCCTCTGTGTGCACTGTGGTGGGAGTCAGTACAAAAAACATTCGAAAGAGCTGAAAAGTCAGACAGATGTGGTAAAAACGAAGTTTAAATTTTACTACTTTTCAGTTATCTTTAAGAAAGTCAGCATTGGGAAATAGATAAAGGACCAGAATATCAGGTAGGCTTGACTCTATCCCTTACTTTTCTACAGTTAGTTTTAGCTTCCCTTTGGGACTTTTTACTTCATGTTTTGATTTAATGATTCAGGTTATTTTTCTACCTAAATATAAATAAGACAAAGGTTTGGGTTTTACTATTTTCTTTTAAACTGGCTATTACACCATTCATGTAAGATGAGATATGAGGATGAAGAAAACCAGGGCTTTTAGTGGTTCCTTTTCACATACATATCTCACGGAACTCTCATACCCAATGTGATTATCTCCAGAGTGACTTTCAGTTTGAAGCCAACACTACAGAGACTCAGAGAAAGCATGCACCTGCCTATGGCCACGGCTTCAAAAGTAACTTGGATGTGACTAGAATCAGGCACCTTAACTTTAAATTTGCTTGCTTTTTCCAATACTACCATGCCTTATATCTACTTTCATTAACTGAATGGCTCAATCTAATATGTTCTCTCATTTACTGTAGAGATCCTTCATTGGAAGTTACAGAAATACCAAGGGAGGTTGATAATAACAAATTTCTACCCATATAGGGTCCCTAGGACACATGGGATCTCTTACTTCGCTACCAGGGGGATAGAACCAACTCCAGGGCCCGTGCTGTCGATGATGCTGTCACGCATGAAGAGGCCTGTTGGTACCAGGCCAGCTACGTGTCAGTGGGCTCTGCTTCTAAACAGTGAAATGTATTTGTCCCATTCTGAGAATATGTGAATGTTCATTTTAAGATAAATATAGAAACAATTTGCTCGGAAAACAGGTCCTGTGGCAAAAAATGAATCATTCTTACCAGAGGAGGCTTATAATTTAGTTTTTTATATACAGAAATATTTTCATATGATAGATTTTTTTTAATAAATAAAGGAAGAAGCATACACACTTAACAAAGAGGGTGAGGAGACAGAAGGCATAAAACATTTGTTAGGATACAACATTTAAGCAAAAAATGATTTTGTGACATAAGTGCGGAAACTTTGAAAATAAAAAAATCCTAGAAATTGAAACAAGTTCTGCGTCTGGGGTAACAGCCCATAGGGCACTTTCACTATGTATTTTTGCCACACCATTGTTAAGGTGAAGGATCAGTAATGCACAAGTAATGATATTTCCTCTTACAACTTTAAAAAAAATTAACCATTCTAAAAATTGTATCTAACTCTTAGGCAATCATTAATTATCAGGGTAAAGCTAATCATAAGATTACTGAGCATAACTCACAGACATTATCAACAACATTCAGATTAGTTTTTTTACGTTATTTTTATTGAGGCTATTATTTTGAATTGAACAATGAAATTGACAGAAATTAGGCTAAAATGAATTAGGTAGTTTGATTATTGTAGTAGTGTTTGAAAGTTTTAAAATATGTCTAAATCCTAAAAATATAAAAATATTGATTTGAGTTTGTTTTTAGATCAATAAAAGATAATGTTTTTCAGATTACTTTCTTTAAGAACATAAACATAGGTGAGTCTCCATTTCAATAAATTTGTCTGTGTAACCTACCTGCACCTTCATGAAGATAAACTGAGAAATGATCCCTGACTTTGCCAAAAGAGTCCTCCTGTCATTCCTTTAGTGGCTACCTTTCTCTTATTCACTTATAACACCTTAATCCAGAGGATTTAAAAAATAAATTCCCTCACCAAATACAATTAATACTCCTATATTAACTGATATTACAATTAACTTTGAAGGTCTTTATGGGAGATTTTATTAGAATCTAGGCTGCATTACCTCTACATCTATGCATACTTCAGCAATCCAGACCAGCCCAGTAGGGAGATTATGGTCCCAGAGATACAGTAATAAACATTTTCCTAATGATTCTTTTTACCTGCTGTTGCAAGGCCTCCACTATATTGCTTTAGGTGTTTACGGGTGATTTCCCAAGAGTTCTTATTGAGGAATACTCAGCCTCAGTACAATTCTAAGGGATCCACTCTCAGGAAGCTTCCTGAGGAAGCCTCCTTACCAGTCCTGACTTCTCTGATGCAACTGTCCCACTGCCTAGCCTCGTAAGAATATGTTACTCAATGGGAAAAGGAATCACATAATGTTTCTGATTATATCACTAATTTGACATATCATGCTTTGTATTTTAAAATATAAGCATTTGTCAAAGTTTGAGTGTTCATAAG
The DNA here is from genome assembly GCA_028533065.1 of Trachops cirrhosus. Taxonomy (NCBI): domain Eukaryota; kingdom Metazoa; phylum Chordata; class Mammalia; order Chiroptera; family Phyllostomidae; genus Trachops; species Trachops cirrhosus. The sequence goes on from CM052538.1 coordinate 31,166,776, forward strand.
TGTATTAGATATGACACAATTTGAGATACAGATCAGTTAGGAACCATGACTTGCATTCCTCCCTGATGGCTCAAGGTATTTGACATAGATCCCCTACGTTCAAGACACCATGCGTACTTATTAAAATGCATATTTCTTGGCCCCATAATAGACTACTGTACCAACAAGTCTGGAGGAGGGGGTCTGAAATTCAGATTCTTAAGAATCTTGCAAAGTGGCTGTTGTAAGCATTCAAGTGTGGCAATGTCTGCACTACACAGGTCACTTTTGATAGTAACTGGGTTATGACAAAAAAGTGGTAGTTTTTAGCAGCATAGTTACTTTGTTTTAATGGTTTTCTGTGTTGTTATAACTGGTGATAGGGGTGTGGAAGAAGAATGCTTCTTCTACCACAATGGTGGTGGTGGGGATAGGCCGTTGCTCTTGAGCGAATGATCAGAAATGTTAAAGACTGCATGGGTTAGGGATGTGTAACTTCTCAATCTGATATTTAGATTTTATAGCTTTCATGATTATAAAAGCATTTTACTATTTGAATATTGCAGAAAAATACTTTCTATTCTGAAGTTCAGCTCTTTCATTAGTTTAATAGGAAATAAATATAATAAAACCTTGACATTAATATTTTGATTTGTTTTGAGTCCCCTTAGGATCTGTCATGTTGCTGCAGAGCAGGCTGTGTGATACTTTATTTAATACTCACATACCTATTAGAAACCCATTCTTATTATCATTTCATAGATAAATGGACAGAGCCTCAAAGAGGTTAATTAACTTGATCAAAATCACACAGCAAATACGTGGTGAAGGCCAACGCTGATTTCAGGCTGCCTGGCCCCAAGTCCAGGGACTGTCTGTGACATCATGCTACTCATTTGAAAAAGCATACTTTGCTTTTATCTTTAAAATGGCCATTTGTGCATTCTGTGTCCCCTAACCATCATGAAAATCTATAAATGGTATTCTTTAAAAGCAGTTTGCTCAAATGGATTTGATAGTAGTACTCTTTTAAATAGAAATTAAAAGAATAAGCTCACAAAGTACCATTGCAGTGTGTGTATGTGTGTGTTCTATGTTGCAAACAGAATGAGGCATGGTTATGCTATGAGCAGTATTGGTTTGAACAGAAAAATAATTCTCTATTCTATTGTCCTCCATGTACTCTTTTCTTTGTGATGTTTCAATCTTTTACTGTAACTTCCCAATAGGAAAGTGCGTGAGGTCAGGCTAGTTGTCCAAACATGCATTTTCCCTTTCAAAAGCATATGTGGAACTATGTAACTAATCAGCAACAGACTAGTATAAATTTCTCAGATTTGAGCCTTCTGCACTATTGCAATTAAAGTGGATTTTTCTCTCCACCATGGGAATTACACTGTATAACTGATTACCAAGCACATCATGTAAATGGCTCCTAGAAACTGCACACAGCCCATTATGGAGAATGCACCTTATTAACAAAGGTCGTATTAGAATCTCACCCTGGTAACTAATCGCATCAAAAGTACAGTACATCAATAGGCACATAGACTAGGAAGCAGCGTTTTCCAATTAAGTGAATCAGTTTGACCTTCTGAACTATAAATAAACTGCGGCAACAGCTCCTGATTAGGCTTAAGGAGTCTGACTTCCCTTGCAAACAAATGCCTCAGAATTTAAGCATACTTAGAAAGTTAATCCTGTAAAGAGTCAATGAACAGATTAAAGTTTCTGCATTAATGCCTTGACCAGAGTTTCCTCAAATTTCTGCAATGCAGGCAAAACCAGAATGTATCCCTCTGAATAGATAAACAAGCCCTGAATTCCTTTTCACCCTCCCTCAGGATAACTAATTTAACAGAAGTGAACCCATTTTCAAAACAGAATAAAATATTTGCTTCCTTCAGTAATTACAGAGCTTGGTTTGGTTGGGCTATTTCTCCTACAAGAGTATGTGCAATTAGCTATACTCAGTGGAAACTTAAAGTACTTGTGAAAAAAGAGATTTACCCTTGTGTATTTTTATTTGATGTCTACTCTAAAAGTAATTCACCCAATTTTCATCTGAATTAAAATCCAATCAAGTTATTTAAACATTATACTTAGTATACAGGGCTGACATGTTGACCCCCGCCCCCCCACAAGGGATAGGGCACTTGGAGGTTTTTTTCTTTTTCTCTACTGTTATAAATGGATTTCCATGACCTTTCTCAGGCTGTTTTCTCATCTGTAAAATGAAGGACTTTGACTAAGTACGATTTAGGCCTCTTATATAGCTAACAAAATTCAGACATTATTTAACTAGCCCAGATAGAAATAGTTTCAACAGTATTCACTGTAATTTTTGTCTGAATTTATGGGAGAGAGATAATAAATAAGAATGTAAATTCCTGCAAATTTAAAGAAATCTAGGTTTTCCTTTTAGCAAGACAAAAGATTTAATAATTAGGGAAACAAGCTCACTTGGCATGAAGATCATTCTAGACTTTTTATATGAAACATTCAATTTCTGCAAAGAGCTTTGAATAGCTACATGAGCTCTTTAAATTTAGATTAAAAATCCTAGCCTAGGGCTCTGGCTACTGATAGGAGATATTAGGGAATGGTTTCTTCAGACCATTTCCTCTTTTACAGGAATACTAGAAAAACAAACTGTACTTAGAAATCTCCCATATCAAATCTCATTATTTAAATTTATACTCTCCTCACTTACAAAATTTAAGGATTCTTACCAGTGCAAGACAGAGATAGAGACCATTAGTTTCAAGTTTTGAGAAAGAGTAACTCAAGGTCGAATGATCATACAGTATGTGGTTTTGGGATGTACAGAATTAGCCTCTTAGAGATTCAGTATTTTATTTGACTAGTGTAACGGTTGGAAAATGAACTCATCATCTATTATTACAGGGTGAAATCTTGCCTCTTGCTAATAATTTTCCTTAAAGTTTTGTACATGTAGATATAAAAGTATTTACTATGACATACATAGATGACATACATATATTGAAGTGAGAAATATTTCTTTATATTTTTCTCCATCTATCTACCTTTTTTTGTGTCCTTGGAGTCTCTTTCATTCTCTATCACTACCATCTTTCAAGAAAAGGCATCTGACAGGTAGATTTACACAGAGTCTCTTGTAACTTAATGAGAGGGGGTCCCCAAAACCCAGAATTTATTTATTAAAAATTGTGTATTTATTCTTACATGTTTAAACTTCAGTTGCCTTCAAAGTACTTTCCATTTGATGCAATACACCTATGGAGACCTTTTCCCACAGCTCAGAACAGTTTTTGAACTCATCATGTTTGATGCCTTTTAGTGCTTCTGCTGTTTGTTTTCTTCCCCCCACGTTGGCAACAATGTTTCCCTTTGAGGATTTTCTTTTTCTGGGTAAACAAACAAAAAATTAACAAAAAAGTCACTCGGGGTGAGATCAAGTGAACAGGGACAGTGGGGCATGAGGGTCATGCCATTTTTAGTCAAAAACTGTTGAACAGTCGGTGTAGTGTGGGCAGGTACCCTCATAAATCACCCATCATGAAATGGGCAAACACATTGAAAGAGTCTTCATAAACATTCACTGAAGTTGAATGCAGCCTCTCACAACAACACCAGCTGGTACACTGATGCAGATGGGTTGCTAGGACACTCACCAATTGAGGGAAGCCTGTACTACAAGGGGTCTGTCCTCCAGAAGATAATTCCATTTTTGGGGGCTTTCCCCACATATATCATTCCTTTCAGAGAATTAATATATTTACTATAATATTTAATATATTTAAAAGAGGGTTAGAGGGTTAATTCAAGTGATTAAATCTCTATTAATGATATGTTACCTGAATCCAGGAGAGATTTCTAATCAACAGAATCTTCTTGAGATATTTCTTATTCTATAATATAAAGCAGATGACTATTATTCTTTCTTTTTACTAGACTGTGAGAAGGTGCTGAGATGTAAGCTCGTGAGGGTTAGCATTTCGGTTCCCTTCACTTACTACTTTTTCCCAGTGCTTAGAAAAGTGTGTGACACACAGTAGACACTCAATGCAGATATACTAAATGTATGAATGCTCAGTATCCCTTACTGCCAAAATTTAGACATGTCAATTCAGGGCCATGGGGGACTGAGGACATCTGTCTGTGAAGCTCATAATGCTGGGAAGCCCGGATATAAGTGGAGACTGGCTGAAGAAGCATAGTGAGCAAATGTGGAGGAGACTGCCATGCGATTACCAAGGCATTTTCTCTTCTTCCTGAGAAGACAGGTAGATTATATTTCCCAGCCACCCTTGACTTTAGATGTGGCCACGTGACTGGATTTTACACTTGCCACAAAATAAAAGCCCCAGAAATGTTGCCACAGAAATAATCAAGGAGCTAATCAAACATTCCTATTTGTATTATTACTTTAATCCCTAAAATTAGTGCTATATAGAATTTCAAGGATATAATAAGTACCATTTTTGTGATAATGATAAGTAAAAAAAGAATGCCTTACATTTGTTTTTATCAAGATATAATTTATAAAGTATGTACAGTGCACAAATCTGAATTATGACACAACTGATTTTTTCATATATATTCATGCATTAGCTGCGACCCATATCCCACACCCCAGAAGTTTCCCTCAGGTGTTGTGTCCCCCATTCCCTGAGGTAAATATCTATCGCTTACTTACATACTTTAAAAATCGATTACAAACAAAACTCAATGTTGTTGGTCAAATAAAATACTGTGATATAGCAACAATGTAAAGAACTGACCTACAATACAGAGTACTATGCAATTTCTAAATAACCCCTGGGAGGCATTCGATGAAAGATATAAATTTAGAGTTCAGAACCTCAATGCCCAAACAGGAGAAATTCAATGAGAGCCATACCCAAACTACTGAAAAACAGGATAACAACAAATAAAGCTTCATCCTATACACATGCATATGCATCTAGCATTTATTGCTATAGTAATCACAAAAGATTGTCAATAACTGAAAGCTACAGAAACATAACTGTGCTTGTAGGAGACGTACTACAAAATAGTAGACAGGGATTTTATGAGAATGGGACTGGGCTATCTGACACGTCTTTGAAAGCCAAAATGTGATCCTCATACTCCAAGTGCTCTGTTTCTCTGCAAAAAGAAGAGAAAAGATGGAAAGGAAAAAAAGAATGTGATGAAGTGTAAAGTACAATTGGAAATCAACCTGTTGATGCTTAATTAATTATTAATTAATTAATTATTTCTGGAAACTTCAGCAACATCAAGTTAAAAGTTCCCTGCTGTTTGTGATACGGAATGAACATGACTTCCTCAGCGTGCCAGATTTTGTTCCATGTGACCCCTATCTTCTTATTTCAGGATATAATCAAAAAGTGTCTGTCTGCATTTTAAGATGCAAAAGAACATGAATGGTGAGAGCATTTCCCATCGTGCAAAGGCAAGCATGAAGACTACTTCAAGTTAGATACTTGCCTCTGTTCAGTGGGTATCTTCAGCTTGGTCATAAGTCCGTTTTTTTCTTCAGGTTTTAGGGTTCTCTGAAGCTGAATTTTCAGGTGCAGAGTGGCAAGTTCCCTGGAATGGGAGAGGAAATTGTTCCAGCTAACTCTGCCTCTGAGGCAGTGTTCACAGAAGAACGATCATTAATTAATCCTGGGACAATAAAGCCTTTTTCCTGTCCTATTTCCAGTTAATAATGCGTGACTAAAAGGTATGTTCTCACTATAAATCAAGGCAAAAACATATACCACAAACTTATTTTTCTCTCAAGTCCAATAGGTTGCTATGTGTGTTGTTTTAATATCTCCACTTGGGGCCACACATCTAATGTTATCTTTGAAAATGTGCTAACAAGCCTGAAAGTATTAGGGCTTTCGAATACATTTTTATTATAACTGAGGATCTTGAAAAATGAAATCTGATGCTTCTTACTCAAAACATAATGTGAAAAATATAGGACATAAGAATATGGTAATAGAATTTATGCCACATGGCAGAGTTGCCTTAATTCATTTTCTTGCATGGGATTCTTTCTTATTTCACTTATGACATGACTATTTTTATATTGCTAGCATATTTTTAATAAGAATGCCTTAATGTTCTTCCTCTTTTCTACAGCAGATCTTATATAGTCAAGCTGATCTCAAAGAGGGGAGGTTTGAATGACCCAATAATATGTGTGGAGACCTCTGACATTGTCTTAAAAGAATATAACAGACTATTAGGACTAATATTGAGGTAAAGCTCTTACATTCTGCAGCAGGTATTTTGGACTCTGGGGAGAATGGTGAGTAAGAAATTAACTTATCATTCAGATACATTAATAGTCTGGTTTAAACAAAATGGGTTCCTTTAAAAATATCAGCATTGCTGATAATTATGAGTTAATACATTTATAAACTTTTACTATAACAAGAAACATGAGTCTACATTGAATACTCTACTGTAGGACAGTCCAGTTAAGCTACTAAATGCCTTTGTAAATTGGATAAATTACTGAATTTCCTTGTGACATGACTCACCAAAAAATGAGAAAATTGAATTAGACCTGTGTTTTTAAAAATTTAACCCAAGGAACCATAAGGGTTTCATAAACAGAATCTGAGGACTTTATTGAGAGAAAACTGATGTAGCATTAAAATCTAAATTGAATAGCCAGCTGCTGTAATGGGAATAAATATATGGTCATGTGCCGCTTAATGACAGGGATACTTACTGAGAAATATGTCCATAGGTGATTTCATCATTGTGTGAACTTCATGGAATGCACTTACACAAACCTATGTGTGTAGCCTACTGCACACTGAGGCCATATGGTATGCACTTACCAACAAAAATCAAAAAATAAACGTTGCATAAAAAATTTGTTATAATTATAAATAGTTACAAATCACCAGCTAATTATTTGGCTAATTATTTTGAGAAAGTATTCCATTGTTATGAAAATTTTATCAGTAGAGAAATTACCTATTGTTAAAATTTGATGAGCCTATCATGTTCATATTATTTTAGATTGTAACACATTTTAAAATAACTTCTATGCTATTATTTATTTTCTTCACATGTCAGCATAAAAAGATAAGTTTTAGAATACAGAAAGCCATCAGAGAAATAAGTGAAGAAAAATCTTTTTCTTCATGTGAATACATTTTTAGAGAAAATAAAATATTATAAGAAGGAGATTTCAGAGCTATTAGTCTCAGTATAGTGTAACACTAATATCACCGACAAAGAAGGATGTGAATTTAATATCAACCTTAATGTCAACCATAAATAATAAATTTCAAGAAAAATTGAGATAAAATATACATGAATAATCAATTAAACCAAATATATATTCTGAAGATCTGGATACTTGATGTAATTTAAATATTAAACAATATTTATGGCAGCACAATTTACAATAGCCAAGTGCTACTAGCAACCTAAGGGCACTATAAGTAGATGAGTGGATCAAAAGCAGCAAGAGATAAGGGGATAGTAACCTACAAAGGAGTTCCCATCAGACTGTAAGCTGATTTCTCAAAAGAGACCTTACAGGCAAGAAGGGGCTGGAAAGTATTCCAAGTCATGAAAGACAAGGACCTACATCC
>CM052538.1:31174449-31235614 GCA_028533065.1 Trachops cirrhosus
TAACCACACCTGAAACAAAAACAAGAAGAAACTAAGCAAACAACTAGAACAGGAACGGAACCACAGAAATGGAGAACATATGGGGGGGTAGCAACAGGGGAGTGGGAGGAGGAGAGTGGGGGAAAGATATGAAGAATAAGTAGCAATGAAGGTAGATAGAAAATAGACAGGGGGAGGGCAAGAATAGTATGGGAAATGTAGAAACTAAAGAATTTATGACACATGGACTGAAGTAAAGAGGGGAATGTGGGTGAGAGAGGGTGTTCAGGGTGGAGGGGAATGGAGGGGGATAATAGGACAACTGTAATAGCATAATTAATAAAATATATTAAAAAAATGATGGTACATTTGCACAATGGGGTACTACACAGCAGAAAGAAAGAAGGAGCTCCTACCCTTTGTGATAGCATGGATGGAACTGGAGAGCATTATGCTAAGTGAAGTAAGCCAGGTGGTGAAAGACAAATACCACATGATCTCGCCTATAAGTGGATCCTTATAATCAACAAAACAAACAAGCAAGCAAAATATAACCAGAGACATTGAAATAAAGAACAGACAGTGACCAAAGGGAAGGGGGCAGGGGAATAATGGAGGAAAAAAAGGGAAGGTTTGTCAAGCAAGAAGTATAAAGGTCCGTGGGCAAAGCCAAATGGGGGTAGGATTGAGGGTGGGAGGAGGGGGTAAGTAGAGTGGTGGAGAGTGGAGGGGGGAAAATGGAGACAACTGTGCTCAAATAATAATGATGATGATGATGATGATGATGATGATGATGATAATGATAATAATAATAATAATGATGATGGAAACATTTTAAATAACCAAATGACAGAATAGGTTTCACATGCATTAACAAGTTCTTCCAAATTGCTAAAAATATACTAGATTCTAGTTTCATTATTACAAACCAAATGATTTTTTCTTCTTTTTTTTGTATTTTGCAAGTTAGATGGAGGTGGAAAATATTCAACTGAAGAATGAGAAGGGGCAAACATAGGCAGCATTTACGCAATAGTCTTGGCAAACATGAAGATAGTACAAATAGTGTTAAGTATTTAAAATTGAAATCTGATAAACTATTGAAGCTTGCAAAGCAGAGAGCGAGCATACAAAGAACATTGGCAAGGTCTTGTTGAGTCAATTATATACACAATTTAGTTTTTGCCAAGACAATGACTAGGTTTCAGAGGATAATGCAAGATGCTTTATAATATATCCTGGGATTTTCTATTGCAGAAAGCATATCAAAATGAACATTTAAAGATTTTTTAAATTCAGTAAAAGAGCATTATAATATAATCATCATACGTATTCTTGGAAGACCACATAAAGAAAAAATAACCTAAATTTAGATGTAAAAAATAATTTTAGGTATCTGAGACACAATACTGCACAAATACTTGGAAAAGAGAATGGGTAGAAGATACTCAAGATAGATAAAGGTAGTTTACATTTCTTGTTCTCTTCATTGTCTAAATTTGGTGGTAAACAGTAAAAATCTTTACCGATTCCGATACATTGTAAAAACTTTTCAGTGAGAACAAATGTTGATGTATACTAAAAATACGTTTACCTGCATTCATTTGCAACCACTGTCAAAGCAGCAGTGGGAACTCACATCGATGCCTGCAGACCACAGAGCGCTCATTAGAGGATGCTATTCTAATGCTTGTTCAGAAATTGTTGATGTTTTAATAAAAATCTCGATTTTGTAATGAAAAATAAAGATCTACTTTAAAATGTACTCAAAATTTATTTGGCTTGTAATACTTATGCTATTTTAAGCAAAATTAATGTTATGGGTAGAACAATATGTGAACCGAAGTTAATGCAGTCGAGTTCCTGAAATAACTGAAGAAATGATAAAAGTCTCTGGGGAAAACAAAATTATTGATGTTTATGGAAATATTAGTGATGCCAAATAAATTATAGACTTGCTATTGGCACCAATTTCTGTAATTCAAAACACACTAGGAAAAGAATAAAGAAGACTCATTTTGAGTGTATACCTCATAGTTGACACATCTATTGTTTAAACATAAACTCGAAATCAATTCTTTTATGTCAAATGCAGTTTCTTCCTTACAAAAGGTTTACTGTGTTGAAATAATCAAATTTGATATGTTTAAATGGCATATATATTTGCCAATGAAACTGATTGATGAACATAGTAAGGAATATGCTACTGATGAGACCATTATCTTGAACTACAATGCTTAAATTTGATAAAACTAATACAGCTTTCATTATAGTTTGCAATATATTTGGACATAAATTTAACAATGAAAAAATGTCCTCAGGTAAGGAAAATAAAATAAATAAAATAAAATACCTTTATAGCTCTCATTCTTTGTTAACTTTGCTAGTGAAGAAAGTAGTTCCTCATAAAATATAGTAAAATTTACTTAAGATCCACACTGTCACATGCCTCAAAATTATTTTTTAAATAAGAAACAAATTTTGGAGTAAGTACAGATGGAAATTGTAATAAATACTTCAGTTCCTATGAAAACAAGGAGGATGACTCTTTTATAAAAAAAATTACATCCTATTCACCTTAATTTTTAATAATTAAAATTTAAGTGTTACATTATTTTCAAATTTTGATTCATGGAATTTGTCCAGAGTGACTATTTTTCTTTTCACTGTTATTATTTTTAAAAACTTTTAAATATTAACTTTCATTCCTTTCTCTAACTTGAGGCAGATATAATTTTTTTTTTTTTGTAATTGACCCAAAGCCAGTCTGCTCCAAATACTCCCTTTTACATTTCAAGAAACTTTTCTGGGGAGCTCAAACCATACAATCTTATTTTAAGTCATAGCTAGGATAAAAGATACACGAAAAGTTTTCACCAGAGAAAGAGATGAAGGAGAAAGTGCCATGCTTTGTAAACGGGGGCAGAGGAATGGTGACTATGATGAAAATTTTGGGTGAGTTTACCGGGGAATAAGGATGGAGAGCAGAATTTCCTTGAACAAGAAAACAGATAACATGGAGAAGATATTTACTTTTTAAAATTTATGGTATATTTTTAAAACAACAGCAATGACAATCACAACAAAAAAGGACCCCCCCGCCAAGAAAAATCCCAAAAATACTCTTTTAAAACTAAGATAGACTGAAATAGTTTAAGTGCCAAGTTGAAGGTCTCATCCTGCTTTCCCTTTTTACCATTATTTAGTGGGAACGAGGAGCCCTGATTAGAGTTTGGACCAGTTTCTGGTACAAACACAAATGACTTACTGTGGCACCTACATTGTAGAGTGTAACTTGAAACTCATGCTACATTGATATTTATTTAACACCTATTATGCTTTAAAGATGTTTAAGTCTTTTATATCAATTCAATTAATAATGATAAAAACTTATGAAATAGATTTAAAGAGATTAAGCAAATGCCCAAATCATAATTATGTATTTTCCCTGCCAAATATTTGTGTTCTATGCACTTTATACTGCTTCTTGATAACAAAACATTATGATTATTTCTGGAAGAAAAAGAAAAGCAGATATGAGTGAAGGGGAGAAGGTAGGTGGCCCAGGTAGAAAGAGGGAGAGAGGGAGGAAGAGGAAAGGAAGAAATGAGTCCACTACTTGCATCTTAGAGGTGTAAAAATATTTAATGAGAAAATGTGAAGAGATCAGATCTCCTTAAATTACTATCTATTTAGTAAAAGCAAATGATGTTTGGAAAGGGAGAGAAAGGAGAAAACATCCCTGAAGGATGAAGAGATTGTAGGGAATGATTGGATTCTAAAAGTGAGTGTTTACATTTCTTTTTTTCTATGATGAGATTTTATTCTTTGAGAGAACTTTTAGACAAAGCATATTAGAGAGTAACTTTTAAGAGTTAAAAAGACTAAGATAAATGCCAGAAAAGTAGACTGGAAATTGTGGTACCAGTTTTCACCATGGTAATATCAGTCTAGAGAAAATAGCATTATCAGGTGGATTTATAACGAATCCAGTGGTGTCCAAACAGTGATGATGGATAGCTTGATTTCAAAGTGAAGGGAGAATTTTAACACAGAAACAATGAGTTTGCCTCTCAACCCTGACAGTGAGACCATTTTATAGCAATGATTTAGATGGAGGGAGATGCGATATGTTTGAATGTTCAAATTACTCAAAACTGAGGACAGTAAAATGTTGCATTGTAAAAACCACAAGCAAATTGGTATCAATATTTTGCTGTGATAAATTAAAGTTAAAACTATACAATGTAAACCATTCTGTACTTTACTTAAAAACACACACACACAAACCTTCATGAGTATGAAATAAGGGATTTAAGGCTTAGACCACTGGGCTTTCAGATGACCTGAAGTTCAATGTGAATTTTTATGGTCATGTAGCTGTGGTAAATCTACTTTGAGCTTAGCCTTTATTAAAAAGAGGCACATTAACTTAAAAGACCAGTTCTGAACACCATTCTTTCAAAGAGCCAGAGGGGAACAAAAGGGTAGATTTGGAGAATGTGACCAGTCCAGGGTGAGAGAACACTGCAGGCCCTTAAGAAGCCAGGCTTCATTCAGACATGTTTCTAAATGTAAAAGCTTGTGTGGCGAAAAGCTAGTTACACACACTCGGTAGGAGCTCTAGTTCTGTGGAAATAGTGCTCATGGATAAAAATTGCAAAACAATTGATTTTTCACTTCATTTAAGGCAATATTTATCAAAGTCACAATTGAGATACTCATCATCACAAATGAGACACTTCAGGAGGTATTCCCATCCCCAGAAGTCTTCAAATAGAAGTTTAATGATCATTTGGGGGAACATATTTGATGTTACTCATTGCTTTGTCACCTGTTCCCAAAACAGTGCTTGGTACATATTAGCCACCAACAAATGTTTATTGAATGAATGATTGAATAGAAAGAAGCTACTTATGACATATTTATGGAGCCCTCATTATTGGTCAGGTATAGCTAGTTTTCCAAACTCTATGGGAGGGGACAGTTATTATTTTCATTTCTCAGCTCATAGAAATGCTAGCAAAGGGAAAGACCTTTGCCCAAGTCACGCAGGAAGTGAGTGGAAGAGGCAGGATTCTAATTGTATTATATCAGTCTCGTGAGCCTGTTTCAAGTTTCAGAGGGTGACTGGCCTAGATAATCTATTAGGTTCCCTCATCAAACACTCCCTGATATATGCTGTTATTAATTAAATAAGGAGGTTTTTAGGCTCAGATGCTTCTGATACCTTAGTAGTCTTCCTGAGCAAACCAAAACCTAAACCTGTAAATTCCTCAAGGGTAAGAAATCAAAACCTAAGGACAACAAACCACAAACAGCCAGCTAGACTTTTCCAAGGCAGGCAAAGGCTTAAGCTATAACCAATCAAATAATCTATTTTTGCTTCTTCTTTTTCTAAGTCTCTCCCCTACCTTCTATCAGTAGAGCTCTCCAACCACTTCCAGTCTGACACTGTCCAATTGGAATCAATTTTTGCTCCAATGAACTTTTAAAATATTTAATGTACCTTAGTTTATCTTTTAACAATGCAAATAGGAAGAACTTACCAACTCTTACTACGTTAGAACCTATTTGTTTATTATATTTGTTAACATTAAAATAGAGGAGTTGGGGTTTGGTCTTGAGACGATTACATGTATGTTATGGACATTTTAATTAAGTAGCAGGAACAAGCACAGGAAGGCAGTCAGGCAGAGTAGTGCAGTGTGTGAGTTCAAGGAGCTGGAGGCCAGGGTGGCTCTGGGCATTTTGATGTTTTGGAGGCCTAGAAATATATGGAGAGTGTAGAAGGTGGAACCAATGATGATTGCACTATTTTGCAATGTTGCCTGGTTTAAACTGCAGGTTCCATTTTGAAGATTCCTGCAGAGTATGGGTTCTTTGGGGCCAGGTTTAATACCTTACTAATATTTATATCCTATGAGCCTGTCTCAGTATTGCACAAAGCATATAAACAGGACAATAAATATATGGTGAATACCACTGTCCTTAGGGCAGCTGGAATGGCACTGGTATTAATTCGTAACTCTTACTAGTAACAAGCTATTGCTTATCATAATAACCCTAAAATTTGCTAGTAGCTTATCTTTAAGACTTACCTCAAATATTGTTCTGTAAAGGATTATATGACCGACCTAGATAACTACCTTTGTTTGTTTTTTAAATTGTTTATTACTGTGTGTTTCTTTTTTATAACACCAGTGTGACAGATGTTAATAATCTGTTTAATTATATGTGTGTTCCTACTCCTCTCCCCCTTGCCTGACTTTTGACTAGACTGAACTCTTTGAGGGTGTGGCAACCTTGCTATTCTTCTTGGGTTATCCTGGGTGCCTAGCAAAGTGCTTAACAAATAATGCTGTCAAAGCAAATATTTGAAACTATCGCAATAGAGGAAAGATACCAAAACTCTGAGTTCAACTCTCCTGAAACAAAGGGTGGGAGAGTTTTTAAGAGTTTGGTGGAAGGATTGTAGGTAAACTTTTTCTTTCTTTATAACAGGAAGTAGTTTTACAGCTGGATCCAGGTGCCTGCTTAAGACTCCTACCTTCCAGTGGAAACTAGGAAGTAGGGGTACTCTCTTCCTTGATGATTACATTTCCAAGGGATGGTTCCTAGAAACTTAAGAAAGATATTCCTAGGTTGTAAAAGTAACCATAGGCTTTTAGAATATTTATATCTCGAAAGGTTAGAGAAAGAATTTATAATTGAAAGTTTTCTAGAGAAAATTCTGTAAGTAAAGGGAGTTCAAGGGCCTAGAGTTAGGAAGAGGCCTATCTAAACTTTGTTCAGGCTGAACAGAATGTTACCGTCATTTGGGGAACATTAAGACTGTGTTGGTCAGTGCTTAATAAATGTGTGCTGAATGATTAAACAAATGAATAAAGTTTATTCCTAAGATTTATGACTTTAAATGTGTCAGCTTCTTGAAAAAGTAATATTGAAAGAAAGTAAAGCAAATGAAAATAATATTTAAAACCCTATTTTTGTCTCTGTTGATCATTTGATACTTCATTGTGTAGAAAATGTCATACCCCCAAAATATATTACATGTTGAATATGCATAACATTTAAAAAATTAAAAATATGTCAAAAACTTTTGAACTGGAAGCATCTTTTATAAATTATTTCCTGCAGTGGAACACACAATGATATATTAAACAACTTTTTTAAAAAACCAAAATCATTTTTTCAGAAGCTGTTTTATATTCAACATTTTTGTCTATTCTTAAATCAAAAACATTACATCAGACTGTAAAACATTATGTATAAACTTTCCCTGAAGTAGCTGGAGCTATAAAGTAGGAATAATAGTGTTTTCTCTTCCTAGTTTAATGGGTTGTTTATAAGAAGCAAATGAGAATGAGAAAGCACTTTAGAACTGTAAAAATAACTGTTAAAAGGCAAAAAATTATTAAAATGAATAATGAACATATCAAGTTGATTACAAAGGTATTTTCATTTTCTTTAACAATAATATCTAAAAATTTAATGAGATATGGAGACTCAGGCTATCTCCTAGGACATGGAAAATAATATTTGGTAACCATTACTTTAAAATAATTGGTAAGTCTGAGTTAGTGATATGTTTAAGTATTGCTTGTTTCATAATAAATACAGTTAAAAAACACTTCAAATATACTGATTAGTAGCCTCCCAAATATAATTTCTAGAATAATAATTTTTGAGAATATAGTATCAAATCTTATTATGATTATAGACTCTACTTGAATTCAGATACTCCCTGTTCAAATCCAAAGTTTTCTACATTCCAGGTCTACAATCTTGAATGAATTATATGACCTTTTTAAGCCTCTGGTCTGTCATTTGTGACATAGAAAAAATATCTAACTCCTATAGTTGCTGTGAGGATCAAATGGGACTCAGTATGTAAGGCATTCAGCACAGGGCTGACTCAAAAGAGGTTCTCAAGCACTGGAGAAAAGGCATACACTCATATATAATGAGACATAACACAAATAGTAATTCTAACCTTGCACAGATTAATTTGTACTTATAGATCATTTGTATTTTCAGCAATCTTGAAAAAATTCATTTTTTTATTCAAGAGACAGTCTCATAGTCTTTATCACACATTTATTTTACATATAAATCTTTTCTGTTTCTGCAGAAATTTTCTGTTAGTGCAGAAATATTAGCAAGATCCCTGCAACATATCATTAAATTTAAATTGCTTATGAAATAAAGACATTTTAGCAAGCTTCATTTGGAAAATGTATCAGAAGTTCTGTCATACAGGAGCAGTAATACCGGGTTAGTTTCTGAGACCTAGGTTTTTTAATTTACCATCTGTTTTTGGGAAGTTACTTATTTTCTAGAATCCCAGTTACTAGACTAGAAACAGTTACTGATCTGTAACTGTTTAGATAATTAAAACCACTTACAAGGGTTATTGTAAAGATCAAAAGAGATAATACATTTATTTATTTTTTTCCTCTCTCATTCTCTTTTTTTATTGTTGTTCAAGTACAGTTGTCTCCATTTTCCTCCCACCACTCACCCCACCACAGCTCACCCTCGATCCCTACCCACCTTTGGCTTTGTCCATGTGTCCTTTACACATGTTCCTTGATGACTCTTTCCCCTTTTCCCCTATTATCCCGTCCACCTCCCCTCTGGTTACTGTAAGTTTGTCCCTGGTTATCTTTGGCTTGCTTATTTGTTTTGTTGATTAGGTTCCACTTATAGGTGAGATCATATAGTATTTGTCTTTCACTGCCTGGCTTATTTCACTTAGCATAATGTTCTCCAGCTCCATCCATGCTGTTGTGAAAAGTAGTAGCTCCTTCTTTGTTTCTGCTGTGTAGTGTTCCATTGTGTAAATGTACCATTGTTTTTTGATCCACTCATCTACTGGTGGTCACTTAGGTTGTTCCCAGCACGTGGCTATTGTAAATTGTGCTGCTGTGAATATTGGGGTGCATAGTTTATTTTAGATTGGTGTTTCAGGATTCTTAGGATATAATCCCAGTAGTGGAACTGCCAGGTCCAAAGGCAGTTCCATTTTTACTTCTCTGAAGAAATTCCATACTGTTTTCCACAGTGGCTGCACCAGTCTGCACTCCCACCAACAGTGTACTTGGGTTCCTTTTTCTCCACAACCTTGCCAGTACTTGTTGTTTGTTGATTTGGTTATGATAGACACTCTGACTGGTGTGAAGTAGTATCTCATTGTGGTTTTAAATTGCATCTCTCTGATGGCTAGTGATGCTGAGCATCCTTTCATATGTCTCTGGGCCCTCTGTATGTCCTCCTTAGAGAAGTGTCTGTTCAGGTCCTTTGCCCATTTTTAATTGGGTTGTTTGTCTTCCTGGAGTCATGTGAGTTCTTTATATATTTTGGAGATGAAACCCTTGTTTCAGGTATCATTTGCAAATATATTTTCACATATGGTTGGTTCTCATTTCATTTTGCTGGCATTTTTTTAGCTGTGAATAAGCTTTTTATTTTGATGAAGTTCCATTTGTTTATTCTTTCCTTTATGTCCCTTGCTCTAGGGGACATAGCAGTGCACATATTGCTGCATGGAATATCTGAGATTTTTCTCCTTATATTCCCGTCTAGGACTTTTATCGTGTTGTGACTTATATTTAAGTTTTTTATCCATCTTGAGTTTATTTTTGTATAAGGCGTAAGTTGGTGGTTGAGTTTCTTTTTTTTTTTTTTGCATGTAGCTGTCCAGATCTCCCAACACCATTTGTTGAAGAGGCTATTTTTATTCCATTTTATGTTTCTGCCACCTTCGTTGAATGTTAATTTACCACAGAGAATTGGGCTTATCTTTGCACTCTCTATTCTGTTCCATTGATCTGTGTGTCCGTTCGTATGCCAGTACCAGACTGTTTTGATTACTGTGGCCTTGTAATATAGTTTGATATCAGCTATTATGATCCCTCTTTGTTTTTTTTTCTCAAAATTACTGCAGGTATTTGGGGTCATTTATGGTTCCATATAAATTTTGGAAATGTTTGTTCTATATCTGTGAATTATGTCATTTGTATTTTAATAGAGATTGCATTGAATCTATAAATTACTTTGGGTAGTATGGACATTTTGATGATGTTAATTCTTCCAATCCATGAACATGATATATGCTTCTATTTGTTTGTGTCTTCCTTAATTTCTTTGTTCAGTGTTGTATAGTTTTCTGAGTATAGTCTTTTACCTCATTAGATTATTGATTTAAAAAACACTTTATAAAATTTAAGAACTTGTTTAAGTCATCCACAGAAAAAGGATGGACCCTCATCCAAAATTTGGTTTGGGTATTAAGATTGATGTTATTAGACATGCACTAAGAGGTATGAAAAAGTTTCTGACTCATATAATGAGGTTTTCTGGGGAGAGTAAGACAGGCTCCCAAGCTGATCAATGATGGCATCAGGGAGAGGAGACTGGCCTGGGGTGTTTATGATGGTTAGGGACTACAGCCGACATTTAAAAAGGGACTGTAGTAGGCAGCATAAAATGGCTCCTTAAGATGCCCTGTCAAAATCCAGAAACTGTGACTATGTTACATTATATGGCAAAAGGGTCTTTGCATTTTGTGAGGGAAAGTGAATTTTTGGTGGGAAGTCTTTTATTATTTAAAGGTTTGGCTGTTTAATTTTTATACTCATTATCTTAACCCTGAAGCCATGGGCAAGTATAACTGTATGTAAATGACTTAATGGTTTCCCCTCAACCAGTCTTACTGAGGTGGCATCATGGACATTTAATTTTTGAATATTTGACAGTTTTCTAACCAGATGTTTTCATCTATAATCTTGAAAACATTTTGCAGCAATTATAGCTTATTAATGATGAAGTATTACAATCACCCATCTTCTCCATGAGGTCTGAAATTTTTTATGAAAACACAACAGCATGCATTCTCATGAAATTATTTTAATGTATCAAAGTGAAAATTATTATTTTCCTTTTCAATTAGAGTCCAGAAAAGTAAAGAATTATAGATTCTTCTGTGTTTTTAAGTCCTCACATCAGCTCTTATTTATTTTTAATATTAATTATTGGAAACACACAAGCAATGAACATAAAGTTTCAATTAAGTTCTTTTAATCTTCAAAGTTTCAATTACCCCTTGTATTTCAAAATTCTCTTTTTTCTTCCACCTTATCCATTATCTCTTTTTCTGTATGACATTTGAGGGAGAAATTTTGAAATATACAATGCTGTTTTATTTGTTTCTGGGTGTGGCTTCTAATGGATATCATGGATAATAACATTAAGTACTGCAAATAAAAATAATAATGCATCATGTACCTTAAGGTTATATTCCTGATTCCTCCATCTAATTACCTCACTAAAGGTGTCTCAATCCAAGAATGTAAAGAAACTAAATTAAGAAATCCAGTATTTTTCTCTTTTTTCTTAATTCTTTGTTTCTTAAATTACATGGCAACATTTCTGATTTATTGTTTGGAAAATTGTTTTGTTCATATTTGTCCTAATATGAATAAATAGGACATGAGGCTGCCTTAGTTTTTCCTGTGGAATTGTCCCAGCTCAGAGCCTCCATCTAAGCATATATTGATCATTTTGTAGTTATGTAGGCAGCCATGTGTAGCTGAAACATGGTCATATTAAACTTGTTTCTTAGATATAGAGTTTTTGCTGGTAAATTGCAATTCTGAAACCATATCTGTATGTTACTGTATTGGCCTTAGAAAATCATAAAACCTGACATCTCATTTCATCATTTTGGGTTACTTATTCCTTGCCTTATCATTAACAATAAGATGAAGAAATCAGCAACTGATTTTTCTACAAGAACCATAAATCTTATGAGTTTAGTTTTCCCAAATGTATCTGGAGAGAATTTATGCCAAAATGACAAACCTGGCAAGTCCAGGTTATGTCAAAATATTTATAAAGAAAAATTTTCCCGTATTTTACTATTGAGTGATAACTCTGTACTCCTTGTGAACTTTGAATTCCTATTACTCTTAATTGTCTTGTCTGCTGTGTATGGATCAAGCACTGTATGGCATCCTTAAATTCAGAAGATGCACCATGCTTTCAGGAGTCATATATCCTAGTTTCTACCTTCTAGGAATATGTTTATATTTGACTTCCTGTATACCATAAGAAACCATTTTTTGTATATTTTAATTACATACATTATGTGAGTGGTGAGAAATCACTTCAGATAGCTCATTTAATAATATTATTTACAGCATATCTAAATTATGCAGCTTGAATAAAATTAGCATACTGCTACATAACATATGTTTAAAGGGACTAGAAAATATTGGTAAAAAAAGACTCTCTGCAACTACTGAAGAACATTATTATATTCCCAGGAATAAAAATTGACTTACAGAGACAGAATATGTAATTAGGAAAAGAGTGGGCTTACAATTATAATCAATAAATCAATACATTTAAGTTCCATTGTAGTACTTACTCATTTCTCTCCTATAGTAGAGTTAGTCATTTTACATGTCTGTCTCCTCTACTGAATATCACTAATTGAAGGGTATGTCATATCTATTTAAAAGCAAATAATAGATATTCAATATATGATTATGGAATTAAATTGGATAATGTGGAGTGGAGAGAGAAAAGTTGGTGAAAGTTAAAAAAAACAGACCAACGTTAATTTGTGGTACTCAGCATTGATGCGTTAAATGCAAACCAAACATTGAAACAAATTGGAGGTTGTTTACATGTGATACCAAGTGTCACACTTGCTAGTAAGTCTTCTCTCTGGCAACCTCAACAGTACAGAATCCAGATGAACTGGGCATTTGCTTTTGTGCCAAGGAACTCTTTGGGGAAATAGTTCCTTCCTCATTCTTGGTATATATGGTTAATGTGGCATTGATCCCACCTCCAAGGTCTCGGTATGAGAATATCCTGAGCGATCACAGCACCTCAATGCTGGGTTCAGAAACACATGACTCAGACAAAATTGATAACAATTCTATTCAGAGAATTTTGTTAGAACTGTGGAAAAGTAACATCCTTTCTTTTCTGGAGTGCTACCTACACAAAAATTTAAGCCTAGAGCTCCCAGTGATCATCACTGCCATCTTTTAAGAAAAATTTAGCCCAGAAATAAGCCAATACAGGAGGAAAGCAGAAATAAGGATGGAAAGAGACGCTCCCATGACATGTTTAGATCACACACTGAATTCAGCAACACTTGCAGCCAGTTGTATCCCTTGAACTTTTAGATTTATGACATTTGCAAATACGAGAAACCTGATCAAAGTTATAACAGACCCTAAAATGTGGAACGTGCCAAATAGAGACACATTGAATGGCAATAGGGATTTCCCCACCCAAGGTTGCAGTGCTGGTTTTAGAAAAAAAAAATACATAAGCAGAGTGGTTGGTTAAACTGCTGTTTATTTTAGACAAAAAGTCAGACTACGAGTCTTTCAAGATTGATGTTTTAGGTTTCTAAAGTCGCCATACTGTGAGAAGTTTCACTTTAATGTCACTGGATAAAATAAACATCACCCACAGGTGTTGTTTTTAGAGCCAGAGGCAATAATGAGAATAAACTTTGGGTTATTTCCCTTTGTGGGTGGAGGGATGGTACTTTTATTTAAAGTGAAATGTAGAGTTATATTGAAACTAGAATCTTGAAATTGTACAGGAAGAGAAGTGTGCATGTATTGCAATCAGGGTTTGGGATGTCGCAGATGCGTTGAGCCCTCGGTGCACAACTTTGTGAAGCCACCATCTTATCATTCTTAATCCACTGACTGGCTCAAGGGGGCTTGACTCACTCTCTGAGTTCAGAGGAAAGCCTGTGACATAGGCCTGATGATCAGAGTAATGTTCACATTAGTTCAAATATGGGTATGCCAACCAAGCCCATCAGTGCCCATCTCAAAATATTTGCAGTAACTATCAACAAATAAGAATACTACTTTTTTAGAGTATTGTTAACTAAGCTGCTGGTGACTACTTTTACCAATGTGTGGAGAGAGCCTACTTGAAAATGCAGTGTAAATCAGAAATTAAAGCTGAGGAATGGAGATAAAATGATGGGAGAGAGAGAGAGGAAGGGAAGAAAAGAGGAAGAAAGAAATGGGAGAATGGAAAACGAAGAAATCTGATCGTATTTTGGATCCAGCTTTTATTGAAGCTAGATATACTTCTGGTATTCTCAATACTATAAATGAATACATTTTTTTGCCCCATCAGTTTGAGTTGTATTTCTGTTACTGGCAACCAAGAGAGTATTTAAGTTTTAGAGATCACATTTTAAGAGCTAAATTATCAAATAGATAACACAGATGTCAAAAGGTTGAACTTCAGAAGTGCATGTGTTTTACCCACATGAAAACCCCTGAGGTCTTAAGCCATAGCTAATATAGCACTATAATTTCCCAAGCAATTCCAACAATTTTTTTGAGTTTTCTGCTTTAGGTAAATAAAATTTAGGGCAATTGCTATAGGCAGGCATATTGATGACAGGGCATTAAACTGACCACAGGATATTTTTTTAAATGATACAAAATCTATGAAAATTTGGAACAAATACTAAAAAAAATCTGTAGTATATGAGAATTAAAACATGAATAAAGTCCTTAAAATAATCTTTCTCATAGTGATAGTAATTATCATTATGACTACCATAGGTACTTGATCAATTTTCTGTGAGATAGTTGTGATTATTTTCCCTATTTAGAAGCTGACCATATCTAGTTGCTTACTTAGTCAGGGAAACACGTGAAGCTGCAGTAACAAATATACCTCAGCATGTCTGTGGCTTAACTCTGTTTCTTGCTTCATGGTTTTGAGCAGGTGGGAAGGTCTGCAGAATAGCTCTCTTCCACCTAGTTGTTCCAGACTCTCACAGGAGGAGAGTCTGCTATCTGCAATGCATGACTTTGAACACTCCATCCAGACAAAATGAAGAGGTCATGGAGAAGCCTGTGAGGGAAGAATTTATGGACCAGGTCTGGAAGTGGGACATCTCGTTTCCACTGACGTTCCATGAGAAGGGCCTTTCTCACTCCAACAGAAGCTGGTTTATCTTGTCTAGCTGTAGGCTCAAAAAAGAATGAATCATTTTTAGTGGCTAGCTAGTAATATCTTCCATGATGCCTTCTTTGTTGCTTTTAAAATTATAGTTAACAAAATTATGGAGAAAGGTGCATTGGAAAAATAAAGAAGAAAATGACCATAAATGCTTTTAAAAAGCTCTCTAGAAAGGAGGACAAGATTCTGCGTGGAGAATTATCAAAAGCAAAGATAGGGAAAAGCTGAACATTTTCAAAGGAAAAATTATTAAGTTGCTTCTGTCTTCATATTTCAGGAAATCAATAAAATTGTGGAAATATAGGGTTTGGAATCAGAGAGAACTAGATTTAATTCTCATTTAAATATTATTAGTCTTTTCATATATTGGATAGCTTCCTACCTTCCTACCTGAGTTTTAGTTTTTATGATGTAAAATCAGTATAATAAATACCAAATAAAATTCTTATAAAGATTTGATCTCATATAAATAAACCTATGTGTTATTATGTGATATGTGCTATTCTTAGTATTAGATTGTGATCAGAAAAATAAATTGAGTAGCTAATTCGTGTTAGTGGTATTTCACTATTAAGAATGCTCAGACTTGGATATTTATTTTTTGTGAGTACAAAATTGACCTTGAGCTGGAGTTCAGGATAAGGGTGGATGATGGTGAAAAGTAGTTTCATATGGGAAAAGCAAAAGACTGTACAGAGGCAGGTAGTTCAAGAATGTGTTTTGTCCTCTAAAGCCACATCAAGTTTATATGATGACCATTTAAGTTTCTGTGGAGACCCAAATTATTTGTTGTGATTTTGTATTCACTGAGTTAGTTTATAAGCTTTGTTTCCTTACTTTCTCTGAATCCAAACTCATGTGGTGTTTATAGGAATATTTATTTATTTGCCTATCATAATTTCAGCAAGAGAATAAAAAGCTAATTACAATAAAGCAAACTGTCATCATCTCCCCCATAACAATGACAAATAAACTATGGAACTCAGTTTTTTGTGAAGATTTAATTTCCTTTTTCTAATTCTTTCTAGTCACCTCGGCTGGTATTTGTACTACTAATTGTGAAATAGTGAAGCAAAATTATTTGAGGTAAAAATCTCCATAGTCAGTTAATTTCCAGTATAGAACATACCTAATACTAAGGAGATATTGGATGGATGGATGGTATCAATGTTTAATGACCACAGCCAATATCACAATATTTGAGGCTAGAAAATGAAAGCACAGTATGTGGTTAATTTGTTGCTTTTAAAAATAGTGTTATTGTCCACTTTCAGGTTGATCTTTCAACCACATCAAACTCCCTTGACTACAAAGTACTCTCTTACTTTCTAGTTGTTGAACATTCATCCATTCATTCATTCGTTATTTATTTATTTATTTAAAAAAAATATTTAGCTTAGAACACTTTTCTTCCTGTTCGATTCTCTTCAATGACTCCTATCTAGCTTTCAAGTCTCAAACCATAGGTTTGTTCTGCTGGAAAACCCTTCATTAAAAAAAAAAAAGAAAGAAAAGAAAAGCATTTCTCTTTTATTTGATAAAGTTGGGTAGTTCTAAACATAGGGCTAATGACACTTTATTTGCACATTTGTCTCTTCAAGTATCAAATTCACTAAAGGACTCTGTGACCAAAAGTAATGCAAGGAGTCATTCTTTAGGCAGTATTTCTTCAAAGAATGACAGCTCCAATTTTTAATCAGAAAGTAATTTTTAAAGTTATTTTCCATAATACATGCATGTTAAGCCTCTCTCCAAGTCCCTTTTCTTTTCTCACCAAAAAAACCCCCAAAAAACAAAAACAAACAAAAAAAACCCTCCAGAGTTATATCCTCTTGGCTCTTTTACCTTTCCTAGACCTCTGGTTCCTTTTTTATTTTTCAGTTCAACTTCTTCTAGGACAGAGCTATTCTAAAAGTGCTGACCAGATTCACAATGATCTAGAAACCTATGCTGTCAATAACCACAAGAAAAACACAGAAAGTAAGGGGAAACATTTACAATCTTTTATAGCATATTGATTTCTTGTCTTATTTAAAATTACATCTTTATAGTGCTTTATTATCATTATTATTTGTATTTAAAAATGGATGTTGGTCTGTGATAGATTAGGAAGAAAAAGGCTGTTTTTTCAACACATAGTTTGAAAAACAGTTTTCTAGTTTCTTCTTAAAGTTGATATTAATATATTTTACTGACTTGACAGCACAGACACTGTCCAATCAGAATGGAGGCCAACCTGAACCAGTATATTTTGGCCTCTGAACACGTACTTGTATGCACATTGGCCCTGCTTCTCCCTTCAGACATATCCTTTCCCTGACGCCCCCACTCCTATATAACAAGTCAAGAACAGAGCCAGCAGGTCTTTACAAGGGAGAAAAGAAGAGGCAAAGAAACCAAAAACAAAGTCCTCCTTTCCAGTGTAAGTCTGGGGAGGGTGGCAGGCATGAGAAACAGAAGGGATCCAAGGCTGGGGTTTGCTAAGTACTTATAATTTATCATCTTTTCTTCTATACCCTTTACAAAATATAGTTATTTTAGAGGAAAAGGACTGAAGACATGCTATATATACATATGCATATATATATGATTAATTTCTTTTGTTACATATTAGACATTTTAGTGTTATAAGATGATAGCAGATATCCATCCAAAGGGAGAGGTGTTAGAAATACATAAAGCTAAAAGGTAAGAAAAGATCCTGTGTTTAATAATGACTTCATTTGATACTTTTTATTTTGTACTTTAATTTTAAAGATTTTAAATATGATCAGAGAAGTCAAGCTGGTTAACCAGAAGGAAATTTCTATTTAAGTCAGGTTACTTTTCATGTATCTACTATTAATTCAGGTCATTTCATTGTATCTGATTTTATAGTGAAAATTCCACATCTATATACTTTGCTCTCAAACAATTCTTTTAATGCCTTATTGGGCTGTTAAATTCTTAGATGGAAGTATTTCTAAATATAAAATGTTTGTGACAGAAACTTTCTTGAGAGATATATATTTACAAGGCCATTTGCATCCCACTTTGAAAATGGCTTTAGGTTAGCTTTTCCCCTCTCCTTTTTTTCTGAAGGAATTTTCTTGGGGAGGTACATACTCTGTTTCCTTACAGTTTTTATTATATGGGGAACATTTTGTATTATTTAGGAAGTCATCTGAAAGTAATATGGTTAGCCACCTTCCGCCTAGAATCAGTAGCGTTTCTCTCCCTTTTGCTTACATTATCCTTAGATTTCAAATGTTGAGTCAGAGTCATTGCCTGTGATAAACTGATCATTTAAGAGAAAAGTGGGCTGCTCACGTCTTTCCCTTTCTGGGCAAACCCATTCATATCTATCACTCCCCTTATTATCATTATTCAAAAACACTCTCAAATCATTTTCTCTGGCTCCAAGTGTTCTTGTTGACAATCTGAATTTTCAAAGGGCTGATAAATATCTTTACTTCCCTGTACCTGTGTTCTTTAAACACAATACATTTGAAATAAAATGAATATTCTGTACATACTCTCTCATTCTCATCCCTGATGAAATAATCTACTCTTTTTTTATGGGCATTATGTTTATTAGTGGTGACATCAGTCTTTTAGTTGCCTAGGGTACAGTAATTTATTGTTCTTTTCTCCTTTATCTGATTATTTGCAAATCTTATTTCTACCTGAAAAACATTTTTTGTATCTTTCCTTGTCTATTCTCAGACCACTTTTATTCCTTTTGGCCTGCAGTTGACTTTTTGCTTTTAATTTCTTGCTACTCAATTTCACTCTCCTTTCTACCACTAGGATTTTCTTCCTAAATTACAGGTTGGTTCATAATGACCTCACCTCATCTCAGAAATCTTCCTATTTTCTACTACTTGTAGAATAAATTAAAACTTTTTATGAAATTCAAAACCTTTCAAGATATGTGCTTTAACATAAATCAAAACCTCAGTGTGGTGAGTGTATTCGCTACATCCAGCACTTGTCATTCACATGCCTTTACCTTTCAGAATGTCTTTCCCAGGTTTTCCCTTTACTTGTCATTGTTCTCCTAAACTTTCAAGGCTTACCCGAAATGCCTCTTTATTTCTTGTACACAATAAGCTCATACCTGTGAAATCCCAGCAAAATTGATTTGGATCACCACTTTGCTTTGGTTTTATTGTGAATATAGTGAAATTTTATCCCAGATTGATTTAACTTACTCAACCATCTATAGGTGTGCTTCGAATTTCAATGACTGTTGGATCCATCTCTACCAAGAGGTCATTCTTTTCTTTATTTTTTTAATCATTTTTTTTATTTTAGTAATTATTCAGTACAGTTTCTATCCTTTATTCCCATTCCAGCCCACCCACCCATACGTGCCCTCCTCCCTCCCATTTCCAACCCCCCTAGTTTTTGTCCATGTGTCCTCTCTATTTGTTCCTATAAACCCTTCACTTCTCCCCTGAAATTCCCTCCCCTCTCCCCTCTGGTCACTGACAACCTGTCCTCTATTTCAGTGTCTTTGCTATATTTTGCTTGTTTCTTTGTTTTTTTGTTTAGGTTCCTGTTAAAGGCGAGATCATATGGTATTTGTCTTTCACTGCCTGGCTTATTTCACTTAGCATAATGCTTTCCAGCTCCATCCATGCTGTTGCAAAGGGTATGAGCTCCTTCTTTCTTTCCGCTGCATAGAATTCCATTGTGTAAATGTACCATAGTTTTTTGATCCATTCATTTACTGATGGGCACCTAGGCTGCTTCCAGCACTTAGCTATTGTATATTGTGCTGCTATGAACATTGGGGTGCATAGGTTCTTTTGGATGGGTGTTTCAGGGTTCTTAGGATATAGTCCCAGCAGTGGAATTGTTGGACATTCTTTTCAAAGAGAGTGTCATAGAATTTAAGTTCCCCACATACGTCTCAATTCCCACAGGCTTTTGATAGGAGTATTTGGCTGAATTATGGTTAGATGTGGTTCTAGTTTGGGGTGTTGCAGCATTCTTTTTTTGCATACTTTAGTGATGTCTTAAAATGCTAGGCCAGTGGTAAAGAACTTCTCAGTAGGTCATTCCTTTTCTGCTATACTGGACTAATTATAATAAGGTAATCTGAAAACTTCTGGGTTTTAAACTTTTAGTTTTAGGGTTTTGAACTTCTTAAGGAACTATACATGTCATTTGTTTCCCTTTTAGCATGTATCAAAATGCTCTACTCATAGTGTTTGATGTGTGCTCCTTAAACTGAATTTATTTTGATTTTGTTTAAAAAGCAAGGGTCTCATAGAGACAGCAAATAGTCTTAAGCAGTGTTAGGATTCTTTCATTGTCTTTGTTGTAGGGTGAGAGTTCTATATATCCTCTCTTTAACACTTCATAATCAATGGGACCATTTTACAGGAATCCATTACTACAGCTTTTGTAAATTACCAGCATGCAGAGGAATCTTAACTTCTTGCTCTAGTAAGTAAAAGTGCTGGGCTGATCTGATCCAATTTGCTTGAAATTCAAGAAGAATTAAGTTCATCTCAGCCCTCCAAAGAATTAGAAAATAATGCCAAGTTTCTCACAAAAGTGGTGAATTCAAACTCATAAATTATGGCTACATTTTTGTGGCATACTTAGTCCTTTTAGTTTGATAGAAGAAAAGAGTAGTTTAATGTTCATATATGAAAAATGTATTGCATATATGTGTAGCATTATCATATCAGTAATAATAAACTCTTCTACGATGCTGTGACATTTTAATGCCTTTGCAGAGTCATCTGCAAGTTGTAACATTTCAATTTTACACTTTGGAGATTTCATCTTTTGATGACATCCCTTTTATAACCTGGCTAATATAAGGTTATGTTGTCTCTCATTACCACCTTTGATCATTCTCTCAGCAGAATAAAGCTAATGCCATCATCATCATTAAGCTCTGGAAAATTTCCTACTGGTTTTTTAGATAATCACAATATTTTTCATTTTATGAAAAGCATGAAAGGAGTTTATACTTCTCTCTTCTTATTTCTTATATTGATTGTTTATAGTGGAGGCAAAAAAAAAACCAGTAAAACAAGCACCTCGAACAAAGCAATCTTAACTGTCCCTCCAAATTAAATTTTCTCCCATGTGTTTTCTGGATGGGCCTCAGCCTCAAAATGAGGCTTCAAATTTAGCAACCAGGTTAGATGTTTATTTGAGTTTCATATTTCAACTAGATTTTTAAACTTTATCATGAGTAGCTAGGTGTAGTAACTACTGGAAATGTAGCCTGAAACTGGAAGCTTATGGATGTTTAGCCCTTGACCTGCTGCCCTGACCAATATTTGCTACCACTGTTCACATTCCAGTTCAGCTGTTAGGACTATATTGCAGTTTTATTGTATTAACTCTATCTTCAGGTTGGTTTTTCATAATTGGAGTATGATAAACACTATGGGAAATTATTTCATATGTGGAAACCATTACTGTTGTGCTTGTGTCAATGTCAAAGTCATGTTATTATAGTCAAAGTACTGGGACTGCTCTAGAGTGGCAGTGGGATCTGAATAATGAATTGGCTGCTGAAAGGTCAGCTTAACCACTTCCACAAACATTTAGGAAGGCACATTATGTTTCAGTCATTAAGTACTTAACCATTGCTTTGAGTATTTATTTCTCACCATCGTTTTATTAGGTCATTAAGAATTATCTTTGTTACTATGATTCTATGAATATAGAAATTAGAAGATATGGAACTAGATAGAAACTGTGGTTAGCCAGTCACCCAAAGTTACGACCAAGGTCACAGGTACAATAAAAATCTGAAATTGTATGTCTAAGCCCCTATATGTTGTTTCATTATTCACTCAAAAGAGGCAGATTACTTCTTAGAGTGCTATATTTGCAATTTTTCAACTTCTAACAAAACAACATCTTATATTTATATAATACTGTTAAATTTCACCTTATCAACTCATTCAACAAATATTTCTTTAGTTCCTATTTTGTGAACTGCTCTATGGAGGAGTATGCACTTGACAATGTCATTTTTTGTCCTCAAGGAGCTTCATGTATACAATTCACTGTAATGTAAGACTCTGAGAAGGGAAAGACACATAATAACTGTTATAAGGAACATGAACCACAGATCATAGACCAGAACTTTATTGCCATTTTTTGCCATCTGAAGTTCATAAGTGGGTCTGTGTTTGGCATATGTTGTTACTTGGACAGCCAAAAGATTCAGCAAACCTTGCATTATAATCTTTACATATTTCTTTAACAGTTACTTAAATGCATAAGAAAATTTAATTTCCTATTTACTAAATATATATACACATATATACATATATATACAAACATACACACACACATATATTTTAGTTTCAAAGTAAACAGTTTATAACCTGCCAGGATGAGTGAATTTTGGCTCATAGACTCTGGTGTGAGATTTGAGGCTTTAAATTTTCAAATCATTTATTCTCTGCTATTGAACCCTTGGTTACTACTAGACTGATGAAAAACTTTGGGCCTTCCAGGAGTTCTTGCCTTCCCAGTTTCGTGCTGCGGTGACAAGGGAGGGAGAGAGTACATGAGGTTCTCAGGTACTGCTACAAACCGAGTGTTAAAACAAATGGAAAAAATGGGAACAAAGTGTGCACAGATTAATATCTCAGAATATTATCTCAGCCACATTTTCTTTCAGTAAATTGTTGTATAGTCATAAAGGTTTCTGATCAATTTTTTTCCCCTCAGAGCTGTCCAAAAAGATTGGACATGACTTAATGTCCCTGACATTAACTTCCAGGCATTAGAAGTTGAGTTGGGTTGAGTAGGTTCCTCATCAGGAGATGCAGACCCTTTCATTAACCATGAGATCCTCTGTCCTCCTAGGACTGGGCTCCTATTGTCACCCCTCTTCCTAGAGCTCAGTCACAGGCAAGCAGAATTCCCCTGTAGAACTGGAAGATAAACAGTTATCTGTAGTTTACAGTCAGCAATGTGGAAATTTTTGGTGTTAGGGTGACAAAGGCCTTATCACTGACCTAAAACCCTGCACTCATCTCTTCATTCTCAGACTTATCATTTTCCATCTGGACTTTTCTGTCTGGACTTTTCAAGCTGAGACATCACCCTGCACCCCCTCATCTCTGTTTAAACTTGCCCATAAAGAACCTGGGAAAAGGAGAGCTGACAAGCAAATGGCCAGGTCCTTATGCCTCCAAGTTTCCAGCATGAGTGGGCATTTCTGTCTCTTCTTTTACTTCCAAGCTCACAATTATTCAGTGTGAGTGGACAAATTACAATGGAACAAGACTAGACTGTTATGGAATAGAGACTCTCCACGTCTGATCCATCTCTGGATTTCTGAGATCACGGCTAAAGGCCTTAACTTCCACATCATCACCTGTGTCCCACCCTTGCCCCCTCCCCAACCCTTGTGTACAGCCCATTAAGCACAGTTCTACTCCACAGGCAACTCAAAGAGGAGTCCTTCCATTTTCCTAATTGCTACTTGCTGTCTTAGAATGTTTACCTTTCAAGACCAGGCAGTTCTCTTTGAAACCTCTGTATGTGGACTCTCTTCCTCAGCATGGCCTCCTTGCTGGTGACATAGGCAGTTCTCTGTTATGTTACAAACTAGTCTCATTGGAACACAACTGGTGATTCTAGCACTTCCAGAGAAGCTTCCTCATCCTCCATGTATAATTCGCATCCCACCAACTCAAGTTTTCAATAAATACAACTTTTTTCTTCACTATAACACAAGTAAACTTTTGTCTCTGGGCTGGCAGCAAACTTAATGTTATTCCTTCCCCAGAATTTAATCATACAAATTATCAGGGATATCAGCACCTTCAAGGAATTAAGAGGGAATCACACTGGTAACTAAGAAGTTACAATGACTGTTTAAATTACTCCTTCAGATATTTCCATGTCATTCTAGGAGTTTAGAAAATCTTTTCTAAACCTGGGTCTTGCTACTTCCTTGAAAAAATATTCCCTGTACTTAGAATTTATAAATCCAGAATCCACAAATCTCAATGTCATCCTCATTTTTGGCATTAACACTTTTTTTAGTATTAAGAAATTCTACTTCCTAGAAGAAAAAATACAATATGAAGGAAAATACCATAAATAAAATCTCAAAATATTATTCAAGATACATGTGCACCCAACTGCACATGACTTTTTTTTTCCATTTCAATTTTGTCTTTTTTTTTACTTATCAGATAATTAGGAAATGAAATGGCTATTGACTTCCTTTTTTCTTTTCTTTTGTCTGTTTGTTTGTTCTTGTTTTCCTTGTAAGCAAGTTCTCTCCCTCTCCACTTTTCTATAGGTTTGGTTTCTCTTCCATATTCTGTGGTAATTTCCTTAAATATCACAATTTCTGTAAGAAACATAACAAAGAGCTTATTTAGATAATAAAATAATCTTTCAATTTGTTCTGTAAGTTTATAATTTCAACTGATTATAATTTCTGACTTAAATTTTCAGGGTTGGTGATTTGACCTATAATTGCATCAAACAATTTGAACATCTAAACTAAAAAACAAAACATGAAACACTGGACAGATAGAAATTATTGAATTTTGTTCTCTAATTCAAGAGGAGCATGATCAATGTGCATTTTGTTAATTATGTTATAAATCTTTTCTGTTTAACTTGAATCATATTTTCAGTTCTGTCCAATGATTATTTTAGTACTTTTTTATGTTGGTATCTCAGGTGCTTGACTGACTGGTCCATCCTGTAATCTGACAGTTTAGTCCACCTACCTTGCTAGGACCTATCTTGCTAGGATCCCTCTAATAGTCATTTAATTAGTCTTCTGACTCTGGTCTTAGTTTATTCCAGTCCTTCAGCCAAGGGTTGCCAGAGGTATGTGTCTAAAATGCAAATCTAAGCATGTTATTCACTTGCTTATAACTTCCCAGAATCAATGACATTGAACTACTTAAGTTACTTTCTTGCATTCCCCTGGGATGTCCTTGAAAGTGCAGAATTCTGGGCCCTACTTCAGAAATATTGACTGAGAACTTCTACTTGGTCTAGGCAATCTCTGGTGGGGTTTGGAGAATTGCATTTGTATTTGAGCAAGAACCTGGTGAAATTCTTATGCTTGACAAAGTTTAAAAATCACTAGTTTAAAGACAGTAAAAATAAAAGTCGATAAATATGATTCCTTTGCTTACCTCTACTATTATTATGGACTCTGTTGAAACTTTGCTTGATTACTTGTATTTTCTATTTCTTTTATGCTTTTATGCTTTTGCACAGCTGTTTCTTCTTAAATGCCCATTCTTATCATTTTAACTGGCTAATTCCTATTTGTTCTGTCAGAGGCAGTGGGAACAATTCCTCATCTAGGAAGCCTTCCTTGACCTCCTAACTCCCACAGAGACCCATTCTCACCCGTGGAAGGGCTCCTATCACACTTGATAAGTACTACCATTACAGTGAGAAAGAGTTCAGGTTAAAGTTATGGACAGCTGTGAGTATTGTGAGAAAGGATAGGTATGAACCAAGGCACCTGCCTCTGACTGTGAAGGTGGTAATTATATTTCATCTGTTTTTGATATGAGCATTCACTATACAGTAGCTGTCATATAAAAGACATTCAGATATTTTGGGGGGTAATATATTAAAGGAACTAATATATAATAGGGCATATTATAGGAATTTTTTTGTTTCTTAGGACTTAACAATTCAAGTCAAATGTTTGAGAGCCAGAGCTGAAGAAAATGTGACTGAACACATTCCATTCTAAAGATAGCTACCAAACGGTAGTGTCATATTACTCCTCCTCCCAGATCTAACTATGTGCTATTGGAATCAGTTCCCCTTTTACCACTTACCAGCTCAACCTTACTTCCTCCTCCATATAACCAAGAAGTACAGGGAGATGAGATAATGGGAGTGTTAGTAGAAGTATTGTCCTCATGGGGAATGAACTGTGGATAGTTAGAAGCTTTCCACTATGAAGATGAAAGGTAGGCACTCTGCCACCAGTTCAAATAATGGAGACACATACCTGAACTACAATAACAGAGACAGGTGTTCCTTCCCTTATTTGAATATACACTTAGGCTGTGGATTTCAAACTATCTCTTTGTCTTTCTGAGCAGAGGAAAAAATGGAGAGAGGGGCAGCACAGGATGGGGTGAGTGTGAAGCAGTCTGAATACTGACTGGCATAGAAAATATGTGTGAATTTCTCACTGTCAAGTGCACAGTGGGGAAGGTAACTGGTTTTTAGTTATTTTTTGGGAACTAACTCAGGAAAACTGATGGCCAAGGAAGACACATTTATATGAGGTGAACAACTGGGAGTTGAAGCTGGGTAGATCATGGTAGAAGAGGATGAGCTTGAACACTCATATTCAGGAAAAGTTGAGTGGGGGATGTTCTGAGACAAAAGTGCCTCATGAGAGAGGCACATCTGTCAGGCAGAAGCCATCAGTCAATGTTGGACAGAAGGCAGCAACAGCCACTATAAATTTCACCTAATAGAGTTAAGTACACTGACATTCACTGTTTTTCTTTCCTGTCTGCTCATCCTTATTATTAGAATAACTACATCCTAAAAGAGGGAAGAAAGGGAAGGACTGAAAAAGAAGACATGTCTTCTTTCTAATTAATGTTCCTTAAGTCACAATTATACCCAACAATGGATAAGGTAAAAACTTTAGTTTATCATCAGGAATTCTGAAGTGATATGGACTGACTGTAGTGTCAACAATGTCCAGAAAGCACAGAAGCTTCCTAAAATCATTATTAATAACTCTGCTTCCAGGTTAGAAACAGGAACTCAACAGAACATTTTGGAAGGCTATGATTAAAGGAAAATAAACCATTTTATATTTTTAGACCATCAAGTCAAGCTTCTTTTAAAACATCTAGTTGACTTGAATGAAAATTGTGGGGAGCCTTCACCCACAGGGTCCCCCTCTTCTTGGCAGCCATGGATGAGAATAAGTCTACCAAGACGTGATCTTCTTGGGGAGGAAAGGTGGCCAATCTCTCCAAGGAGAAGGGGCAAGACCCTTTTCCTCAAAGGGATTTAATTGGGTTTATTTTGCACAGGAATAGAGGTAAGGCTTATCAATCATTGTCAGGCAGTAAGGATCAAACCAATAGATAACATACAAAGAACTGGGAGGGCTTATTCTGAGTCATGGTCTGTTAGCTAAAGGGCTACAAAACTTTGGGAAACAAACTTATTTCCTGCTCAGACCCTTATCATTTAATTGAGATCATTCTTAGCAAAGTAGGTTTCACAGGATTTTATGTATTCTTTCTTAGGCCTGATCACCCTGGGAAACCCGCCCTTTCCAGCCCAGGGCTGCACCACCCTCTGTCATTGTTTCAGGCTTAAGTCAGGCAGAGGAAGTATGGCAGCCAAGAGATTAGGAGACTTCTTGAAGACAGAATGAGGGCTCAGGCTATGACAAAGCTGAGGGGTGAGGGTCCATCACCCCCTTTAGTTTTAGCCCCACAAGTCCTTCCCTGGGGCCCTGTGATTATGCCTGTCTTAGGTCATTCCTCCCTTGAGGAATCTTACCCATCATTGGCTAAACTGATGGGTCATTGATCTAACCAGATCATGCACTGGGGACCAGGCAGGGTGAAGTAAAAGGGGCAGAGGCGGTGCCCCTGCCTGGGAGATAAGCTTTGTCTCCTTAGTGGCTTATGGTCCCAAGGTCGCTCACTCAGCCTTAGCCATGGAGGGGTTACAACTTCTGAAACCAGATAGGGTGGTTTCCAACAGAAAATAATAATCACTAGAAGGCAACAGGAGTTCACCAAGGGCTAGTTATATCCCAATAATATCTTTTTACTTTTGTTTTTAGAGGTTTGACAATACCTAAGTCCAATCAAGAAGAACAAGGAAGCCTGAGGACAAGAAGGATGATAAAGAAATGTGTAGTTTGTACAATCATCTAAGAGAATAAAAGGTCAACTGGAATGGAGTGAAGTTTATGTTGAGTTTAGAAAATGAAAAATAACACATTTTTTGTCAGTTGTTACTTGGCCTTCTGTATTCAGAAGAGGCATTGCCTTAAAGTGAAGAGGTTAAATGATTCTCATGGAATAAGAATCTCAAGCAACAGGAGATTTAATGTCAAACAGGCTTGAATATGCATACAACTCCATCCCCTAAAGCAATAAGACTTTCTCTTGCCTTCAAATATATTCCTAGTAAGTGAAAATAATACCATCACTCACTTTGGATTGTTGTGCAAATAAGGGAAATTATTTATCTGTATAATATGATAACAGACACAGAGTAAACTCTAATAAATGCAAATTTCTTTTCTCCTAAAAGAAGTCTATTTCACTGATGGAGATGGTATTAGTTTCTGACATTTTTCTAGTAGATGAAGCCTCTTTTCAAAATGTCCAACTTTTTCACATTGGTTTAACCCTCATGAAGCCACTTTTATATGATAAATTCTGTCTTACAGATGCTTTGATTCTGACAATGGGTGATTTGAATGGAAACACCAGGGTAGGTAGGTTTATGATATTCAGAGCTCCATTCTCTGTTAATGAATTATTATTCTCTTGTGTGTTTTGTTACTCAGGCCCTGATTTGATTCCCCAAAGCTTGATCGGTTCTTGGTGACATGATAAAATCAGATTTCTGGATTCACAAAGCTAAGGGTTAGCCCTTGGAAAGGGCTTACCACGTGAAAATGTGACTTCCTGCTCTCCAAAGCTAATCTTTATGTGTCACGTTGCTACCTCTCTTTTGAATTGCTCTGTGGAACTGCACAATGACCTTAAGAGTAGACAGTTTTGAACCACATGATTTCTTTCACTCATAGGTTGTATATAAAACTGAAACTCATAGACACAGACAACACTATGGTGGGCACTACAGGGAAGGGGTAGAGGGGTAGTAAAGGGTAAAAGGAACCAAATATATGGTGATGGATGATTTGACTTTGAGTGGTGGGCACACGATGCAATATACAGATCAGGTGTCATAGAAATTTACACTTGACACCTATTTGATCTTATTAACCAATGTCACCCCAATAAATTCAATTAAAATTAAATTAAAAATAATAATGAACAGTTTGGAACCAGGCAAGTCCAGAATGTCCCATGAAACTGCAGCTATAGCACTATACGTGTGCACGAAATGGGAAGCTCATCAGGCAAGATAGTTAGGCAGATTAAACAGCAGGTACACTCGTCTCCTCAGGGTAGAAAATGACATAAATCGGCAAGCAGGCATTAAGGAAAAAGGTTCTCAGTGGTAAAAAATTGTTAGCCACCTGTTAGTTCAGCATGACAGCAGGTACACATGTCAAATGTCCACAAAATCAAAATGACTTTTTAAAGCTTTCCCATGGTTATAATGTCACTTTTCACCCTTTAAAACAAGAGAATGCCAGGATGCATTATATGTTTTAAGTCTTTGTCTTAAGAGGAAATGGTAACTTTCTTACTTAAGTTAAAGGGAAAAATTATGAGTAAATCCATGGACATGCAGTATTATATCACTCACTTCAGATTGTTGTGCAAATAAGGGAAATTATTTATCTGCATAATATGACAACAGACACAGAGGAGACCCTAATAAATGTAAATTTCTTTTCTTTCAAGAGAAGTCTATTCCACTGCTGGAGATGTACTAGTTTCTAATGTTTTTCTAAAATTTCAAAAATTCCAGGAATATTAGGTATTATTTGGTTAACTCTGCCATGAATTTTGGCATTTTAGAAAAAGTGACTGCTTTTACCCTAATTGATGCTTAATAGTACTCCTTGTCATTTGCTGATTGCAAGGAATATTGTGTTATCTGCAAAACTAAGCCTTCTGAAAGATTTCCTGGAATTATGTTTCAGCCTGTGTCTGAGTAGACTTTGCATCCCTGTCAGAAATTATCATGGTATCTGATACATAGACAGTTAATAAATATTTTTTCAATTAATTCATTATTATATCATTTAGTAGACCTTAGAGCATATATTTAGGAGGATAAAACAATTTGAATTGAAAAATGTTTATAAATCATGGATGTTTAGGGTGGAAAAGGATGTCAAAAGCCGTCTATTGTATCTCCTTCATTAAAAAAACCCCTGAAACTAATGAACAAGTGAAATGACATATAATATTGTTTGCTAATCATTTAAATAATCTAACATAACAATAATTTTTATTTAAATGTATAATTCTTTAGGCATACATTTGTCATCATACTAATTCCACTCTTATAGAACATAAGAAATATTTTTTAAATTTTAATTAATCTCTGGGTGGTGGAGTTTTTCTCTGATTTCCATTGGCAACTTATAATATCAAGCACAGCAACCATTTACCATTTAAGAAACACTTTTCTTTAATATAATCACTAAAATAACGTTTTTTAATAAATATACCTCTATGTTCACAGCTAATGTGAGTAAGATATGTTTAATGTTAGAAAATAGACCCTTAAAACTTTAAAAATATTTACATTCTAGCCCTCTGTGGAAAATCTTTGTTGATCCTGCTCTAAACTTTGAGAAAATGCACCTGTGAGATGCTGTGATCTCTTTCTTAGTTTCCAAATAAAGTTTATTTAAATTAGTTCTATTTTGACTCTAACATAGTTTTGGTTCTTTTAAACCAGGTCAGAACTTGAGAAAGGATGTTAATTATCAAGTGACAAATATTTTAATAATTCATTAATAATCTATCAGATGTGACCTAATTTTGTAACATCAGGAAAATAAATGTACTAATTGTTTCATAATCCAGTCAGCAATTATTTCTTTTGAGCACCTAATTTATGCCAAAAACTGCTCTAGGGTCTGGCTATATATACAGTGGCACCTTTTATACAGCTTACACTCCTTTGGGGTGGTTAGTCAGCAAGTAGTGACATACAAGCTTTGACAGTAATCTGTTTTGAAGAAAATGAAGCAAATTGAAAACATAGCTAGTAGCTTTTGAAGAGTAGGAAGTACTTAAAAAAATTTTTTTGTTAACACTTATCAGTGACTACAATGGGCCAGACAATGTTGATACACAATTCACAAATATGAACTCACTGAATGCTATCAACCACCCTGTGGAGTAGATATAGTTAAATCTGCTTTACATATGAGAAAACTGAGATGAAGAAGTCAGTAACTGCCTAAAGTCATCCAATTAACTTGTGTTTGAATCTAGGAAGTATAAACTCAGAATTCAGCACTCTACTGAGTGATCAGTGAAGACTTCTCTGTGCCTCTTTGTTGAATGATAACACGGATGAAGCTGTAAAAACTTGTGGAAGAGCATTCTAGGCAGAGGGAACAGCAAATACAGAATTAGGGTCTGAAATGAATTAGGGGTATTTAAAGACCAAAAGATAGTGTGGCTATAGCAGGAAATAAGGGGAAAAATAACAGGAAATAATGTCAAAATATAGATTGCCATGTAGGTCATGGAAAATAATTTTATAGATTTTATCCTATGTGTGATGGATTCAAACCAAAAAGCAACTTGATAAGATTCAGGCTGTAAAAAGATTACAGAGGGACAAGAATAGAAGTAGAATGTAGAAGAGACTTCCAACTGCCTACACGAAATGTCTCTTCTTCTTTTTCTTCTTCTTCTTTCTTCCTTACCCTCTTCCTCCTTCTTCTTTCCTACTAACATAATACCAGTGTATTTACTAGTCACAGTGCATTCAGGTAAAGATTCTCTTTCTTAGCCTCCCTTGAAGCTTGGAATGGTCATGTAACTGCTATGGCCAATAAGAGAGATAAACTTAAGTCTCTGGGTGGGACTTTATATGGAGCTGATTCAGTTGGTAGCAGTTTTCCCTTCTTCTACTGCTTCTCCCTGAACATGGAAGTAAAAAATGGAGATGCAAGGACCAAATTGCAACTGTAGGGAGATTTTGAGGCTGGAAACTATAATTTGATGACATATGAGAGTCAGCTGGGTCAAGGACTATGGACTGTTGCACAAGACTTGGGCCACTACATTCCCACTTAACTAATTTCAGGAAAGAAAAATCAGACTTCAATTTTTATCTAAGCCAATCTTATTTGAGTTACTTTCCAATATGCCACCAAACTCATTCTCTAGATTGGAAGTAGAGGTAAGTCAGAAGGTCATCAAAGTAGTCCAAGCGAGAGAAGATACGGGTTTGGATACAATGGCATCTACACACATGGTAATTTAATGTATTGCTGGTTTGCAAAATGTCCCTCATAAATATTTACTTGAAAGAAACAAAGAATGAAAAAGTAATGAATGAATTGAATACATCAATTTACTAAAATGATAATTAAATTATTTAAAAGATAATAAAACTAAAATTCACTATGATTGCAATTGTCAGATTACATAGAATACATTAATTAATGTACAAAAGGAAAAATAATTATGTCCATCTTGTATTAGTGTCTTTATAGTTAAAACTAAAAGTGACTAAATATTAAATATATCTTTTTAAGGTGTCATTTAGTCATAGGTTTATTTGGAAAGGAAAGCAAACTTAATTCATCTAGGCTACTCTATACAGGCAGCTTCCCAGGAACAGATCAACATGGAAATCCTATCAGACAGTGACCCTATCTATGGCTTTTACTGAACTCAAAGGATCAAAATTCTTAATTTTTCCCCTCTTGGTCCTTACTGTCTTACATACACTATATTTTCTAGTTTGAAACTTTTAGTGGGTACATTAGGGACTTTTTAAAACTCCTTTTTGTGAGATCAGTGTAACCTCCATCCACTCCCTGCTTTTTATACATCAGGGGATCCTATAAACCAAGCAAAGGATTCAGCCACCATGGTGGCTGATGCACTGGCTAATTTAGAGGTACAGCCACCAGACAGCTTATTCTTCAGTGACTCTACCTCTGACAGATGTGAAAGAAAATGCTAACATTGTCAGTCCATTTCTATTTTTTATGAGCAAATCTTGCACTTTTTGGAGCTATAGGGTGGAGGTGCACTGCAGGAATGAACTTCATGTGCCAATCTGCAAAGCGGTCATTGCTTTCTCTCTCTCTTGTGATGGGAATAACACTTGTGGAGGGTTTTCCACCCAAGGATAGTAAAGCACCTCATTAAAATGGATTTATTAAACCTCCAGGGCACTCTGTGGCAGAGGAATGGTCAGCTGCTATTTTATCAAGACAGGAAATCTGGGCAAAAAAGATTCCAAGTGACTGGATTATAGTATCAAAATTTGGTAAACTTTATGTTTTCTGCCCTGGTTTCATAACCAAGGTCAGCACAGTCATGAGACATAGTAATACTTTAAGCACAGGTAGAAAGGAGAAAATGTGAGATGCAGGATTTTTCAGCCTCAACACTATTGACATTGTAGCCTAGATAATTCTTTATTGTAGGGTGGAGCTGGGTATGTCCTGTGCTATGCAGGATGTTTAACAGCATCTCTGTTCCCACTAGATGCCAATAACATTTCCCCTAGTGAGCACCCAAAAATGTCTTGGTACATTCTCAAATGCCCCACTGGAGACTAGACGCCCATCCTCTCTTCATTGAGAACCAATGTAAACTCGATGTAAACTGAAATGGGGCCTAAAAGACACATCCAGATTCTAGAACTGGCACTTTAGAGGAGTATTTGGCTTCACAAATAGAGTGTCCAAATAGATAAGACACAAACACAAACTTTATTTAAGCAAACATTATGCTAAAACAGTGAGATGATACAGAGCCAAAGGAGGCTTCAGGTGGCAAATACTAGTAACACTATTGGAGTAGGTAAGAGTGATTTAATTTGAATAATCCATCCATTCAGCCAAAGTGAAAGAAAGCTGGTAAAAGTTTGGTGAGGTCTCAGGGCCTCACCACCCAGACTGGAATACAGTACGGGTGAGTATCAGACAAGAAACTGAGATCTGAACATAGGATGAACCAACAGAGTGAAACGAGAGTTTCCCTTGTCACTTCTAGATTGTGCCAAATGATAATTTCTGATACTCAGCACACCCCACATAAACTGCCTTGGGATGAGGATATTTCTGAAACTGCTATATTAATAGTTATAGAAAGGGACAAGGGAGGGCAGGGTGATCAACAGTTTCAGTACTTTCATAATTACCGATTAGTTGCCAGATATTAATTTATACCATGAGTCTGCATTAATGCAGTTGTTAAGCTATAAAGTTACAATTTTTTATATTTAAATAGTATTTAACTTTTGAAATAACAGTTGGAAGAAGCATCACTATCATTGATCTCATCATCCGGTGTCTGAAAGTAAAGCTCCTTCTTCAGAGCTGGCAATCCTTTTCACTCCCTGTGCTTTCTTGTGAGACTTCTTTCGAAAGTATTGAGTACATTTTTCATAGTAAAAGATACTCAAACAAGCTTAGAATTTATACAGGATATGGTAATTTTTACAATAACTTGTTACTCATTAATTCAGCCAGTCAGTCAGCCAGTCAAACTACAAATATTTTTCAGCATTTATGGGTGTTAATATTGGTGTTAATCACACATCTAAATATGGGATGGAGAAATGTAAATAAATGTTGTCCCTAACCTCAAGTAGATCACAGACTGTTAGGGATATTATACTTAATTATGACAATATTAATTCATGGCACTTGCGACATAATACAAGTACCCATGTCAAAGAAATACTATTCTAGTTAAAAAAAAAAAACAACTAAAGAATCACTGCTATTTCACTGGATAAAAACGTGGGCTTTTAGACAAAGCTGTCAGAACCAGTAGGGATTACAGGGATGTGAAAGTATGTCCTGACCAGAGAACAGGAACACAGTTGACGTGAGCAGTTGAAACTGAGCCTAGAAACGTGGTCAGGCATGAGTTTATTATTATTCTTATTTGACACGCTAAAGGATATAAGCTTTGACATTTCAGCAGACGACTTTCACAGCAATGAATTGACTTGACCAGGTTTGTGTTGTAGAAAGATTCCTCTGAAGGCAGTGTGGAAAATTTATTAGACTTGAGACAGATTAGTAGCAGAGAGACCAAGAGAGATGGATTAGCTGGCTACTTGCAATAGTGGATGTGACAAATGATGACCTGAACTGAAGCAGTGACAACGGGATGGAAAGAAGAGAATTGGTCTGAGATATATTTAGGTGGTAGGACTAAATGGATTTGGTAGTTGGGTTGATTTTATATAAAGGTGTTAGAAACTGAGGGACCAAGGACCAATGCTCACTGAGTCTGTTTTTAGGTCAACAAGGTCTACCCACGAACAGTTTGACCACTGGTATCAACCACAAACCAAGCATATTCCTGTATAATTATAAACAACCACCCAAGAATTTTCTGGGTAGTTTTGCCACATGCATTTAAAATTTTTTTGTTAGCTTTGATTTAGGGTATGCCTTTTGGCTTTGACCCGGTCTCACCACTTTTTTCCTCTTGACTATCTGGACACAGGACCACTGATCTCTCCCTAGCTTCTTGGATTCAGACTCTAACATGGGTATTCCTTATGCACTCAAAGAGTGTTACGGTGAGTTTTTATATTGGACTGATTTGATTAATGGAGATCCCTTAATTAATTAGGAAAAATCCAGTTGCAGATGTCTAATACTAGTAACACATTTACCTATAGTATCAATAAGGACAAACTACAAATATGCATATTTTTAACTTTTATATTTGGCTATTAAAGTGATAAGCATGAATATCATTTTGAGAAAGAAATAGATTTAATGTGAGAAGATCAATAATGGAATTAGGAAACAAAATATTTTCAGGTTGAGTAAAGAGGTAGGGTATAGTGAAGGAAGAAGAGGGGATAACCAAAGACTTAATTTCTATAGAAATGAAGAGATCTATATCTT
This sequence comes from Trachops cirrhosus, assembly GCA_028533065.1. NCBI lineage: Eukaryota > Metazoa > Chordata > Mammalia > Chiroptera > Phyllostomidae > Trachops > Trachops cirrhosus. Next base: position 31,210,202 of record CM052538.1, read on the forward strand.
GAGGTCAAGGGGGCAAATATTCTTAACAAGAGTGACAAGTACCTCTGAGAGATCAAACAAAATAATAAATTAAGAATAGCTAGAAAATTATGAAACTAAGAAGTGCTTAGCTAAAATAAAAAATCATTTTATTAATGAAGGCAGACATTATCTCTGCAGACTAGAAAATAAATGATAAGTAATAAAGCAAAGAAAATAAATGTCTGTTCTTTCAAGGACTTGGGCAGTAAAGTGAGTTATAGAGCAAGGACTATGGTATGGGAGGAATACATGACCAAGAAAATATCTTTAAATAGAAAAGAATGAATATTTTAGTATCTTGAGAGTAAAGGTGCAAAGTTCAAGAAAAAGGGGTCATCATTAATCAAACAGGGTCCGAGATGGAGCAGGAGGTGAATGAAATCATTAATTTAGATGGAGCTGTCTTGTAGGTGAAGTGGGGCATCTTCTTTTGAGACATACAAGAAAGAAGAAAGAATTAGGTGTGAGGAAAAATAGTAGGTTGGTAGATAGGTAGATAGAGAGATGCATTGCATGTGGGAGGAGGGAAGTTGATAGAGTTTGTGTTTCATGGCCTTTGGTTCCGAAGGGATGAAGCAGATAATTTGCTAGGATTGACAGAAACATAGATGGGGTTGTAAAAATATAATAAGGACTTATAATACAGGAAGGGATGCTAAAAAGAACAGCCTAGAGAGCAGTGAAAGGAATTTCAAGCTTTATTGGAATTGTTCAATTAAAGTCAGATGGCACAGTTGCAGAAGCTAACAGGTTAGCCGGGATTAGCAGTACAAATTCTTCAGGAGGACAAAGAGAAGAAAGAAAGGGGAGATTAACCTTTATTTAACCCCTATATCTACTGATCAACTTTACACATATTACCTCATTTAATCATCACGAAATGTTCAGAGATAGACATCATTTCCATTTTACTAAAGAACAACCTGAAGTTGAGAAATCATGGTGACTCAGAGAAAGTCACAGTTTCAAAAGGGCAGAAATAGGGCTTTAAGCTGTATATGTCATATTTTAAGTTCAGTGCACCTTCAAACAAATTATGGTAGATAAGAATTTGGAATTATCTGAAATCATTAACCACTAGACAGAGTGAAGAAAGCAGATTGAACATAGACAAGGCTTTTGAAGAAATAGACTTGAGAAGGATCAAGAGAAAGGGTAATTAAACATCATTGACTCATTGCTGTATTTGGAGCATAGCTATAGGGGATTTAAAAGAAGAAAAGGATTTCAAACCCTTGTCTGAGGTATCATTGGCAAATATGTTTTCCCATAGAGTTGTTTCTCTTTTCATTTTAATGCTGTTTTCTTTAGCCATGCAGACGCTTTTTATTTTGATGAGGTCCCACTTGTTTATTCTTTCCTTTATGTCCCTTGCTTGAGGGGACATATCCTTGAAGATGTTGCTGCGTGGAATGTTTGAGATTTTTCTGCTGATGTTTTTTCTAGGACTTCTATGGTGCCACGACTTATATTTAAATCTTTTATCCACCTTGACATAACCAACAAAAGAAAAAAGCAAGCAAAATATAACCAGAGACATGGAAATTAAGAGCAATCTGACAGTAACCAGAGGGGAGGGGGGAGGGGATAATGGAGGGAAGGGTTATCAGGAACTACTATAAAGGACACGTGGACAGAACCAAGGGGGAGGGTGGAAGCAAGGGAGGGAGGTGGATTTGGCTGGGGTGGAGGGGAGTAGTGTGGGAAAATGCTCCCAACTGCAATTGAACAATAGAATAATTTTTTTAAAAAAGAAGAAAAGGCACCAGCAATGGAATTGGATGGTTGAGATTTGAAAGCTGAAGAACATGCAAATGATAGAATATCCTGATGTGAAATCCAAAGATTTCACATCCACCTTCCTTAATGTAAAGGTGGATTTATGATGGATTCCATATGTCAAGGAACAATGATACTGGGATGTAGATTAAGTTAACCAGTTAACCATGTGCAAGCTGAAATTGTCCTAATGATGGTAGGTTTTGTTTGGCAAAGAGGAGATAAACCTTTAAATTTATTTGTTTATTTTTTTTTATATCAGCAGGGTAATGTGCTGATGTCATAACCGGATGTGAGGGAGGCACCTCTCACACAAGAGCGTGAGCACCCAATCATCACGTTTATAAGCTACAAAAAGATCTGAACCTCATGATTAGGGTATCAGAGAGATAAGGGTGAAATTCTTACTCTGCCACATTTAGATACTACTTTTGGAAATAATCTTTTTAAGTATTGTGAGACAAGAGCTGTAAGAATAGATGGAGATGAAAGATTTTATTTTATGGTTTGTTTTTAACCAGACTTTTCTTTCAATCAAAGTTCTACTCCCAGTTAATCTTTTATTAAATCCACAAAATTACACTTTTTTTGTAATCTCTTCATAAGTTTTGCCTGAACCTGGAAACATTTTTTAGCATTAATAAGTGATTTATAAATCTCTTTAGTTCACTTGGGTAGTAATGATTAAAGCAGTGTGGCTTATTTCAGTGGAAAATTGGAAAATCTCCTTGCTCTGTTGTCTTGCTTCTTCCCATTTCTTTTGAAGTAGAGAATAATGGAGTAGATTAATCCTGCTCAATTTATAGTACTACATTATTAACCAAAACTGCTTTTTTAAGTCTCTTATAATTATGTCTCAACAAACCATAGATAAATGGTTTGACTATAGCATACTTATGCTAAGTCAAATTACTGGGAAGGAACAAAATCTCTGTGCTTTTAATTACAGCACTTCCCATTATTATTAGAAAAGGACATGATTTCTCTAGTGGGTGCCAAGGATATGCAAAGCGTTTTCATTCTTATATTAACGGTATCAGAAAAGGAGAATGCTAAAACCAATCATAAAAGTTTATGAATGGGTCTAAACAAGGTTCCCCCTGTAGAAGAATGAGCCCTATGACCACAGATCAGTCAGTTATTTCTCTACTGTGTGCTGCTCATTCAGGATCAGTACATGTAACTCTGATATAGTTTGTTGTTTGTTGTTGTTTTAAGTTATCATCACCTGTTAGTGACTTCTGGATATCATCTCCTGCCAGAAGGACTAATGCCACCACTAGTAATCTAAAATGGGATATTACAAATTTATTAGGTAAATGTCATTTATAACGGGAGCAAAGTTTTATTATCAGAGAGCTCATTAATAGCCTCTTTTCCTTAGGCAAAGATAATGCTCTTTATCTCTGAATCTCCAGCCTATTAATAATTCTCATGAATGACCAACAGATTCATTTTTTCCTTTGGATTTACTCTTTTATTTTTTTTACTTAGTTTTATTCAATATACTCTTAAAGGTGATATAGTAAACCATTTATATAACTATTTTTAAAAATACTGCTTCAGATTTTGTTTACATTCTTTTTATTTGTGTGTCTGTTGTTAATAACTAGGTGGAATGAAAAAAGAGTTGGAGAATTGAAGAGAATAAAGGTAAATTTAGAGACTAAATTATTTTTCTTATGTGATAGTAAAAGGCAATGGAAATAAAAAGAAACACTTTGAGTTGATAAATATATGAAATAAAATTTCAATTTCAAACCTGTATAACCAGTGTGGGTCAGTTTTAAGTACGGAAAAGAACAATGCCAAAAATTAAGCCAGAACAGCATGGTTAACTCAGGATTGTCCTCGGCAAACCAAAAGCAGGTTAACCAGCTTGTGTGCCCTGTACTGTCCCAATCTGTTCTGTTTAAATGAACTGCCTTTATCTGATGATCAGTGACATTGAGCATCTTTTCATATGTCTATTGGCCACCTGTATGCCTCTTTGGGAAAGTGTCTATTCAGGTCCTCTGCTCATTTTTTTAATTGGTTTGTTTGTTTTTTTGGTGTTGATTTTCTAAGTTCTTTATACATTTTGGATATTAACCCCTTATCAGATGTATTGGCAAATGTGTTCGCCCATTCTGTGTATTTTTATTCTGTTGATGTTTTCCTTTGTGAGATTTCATCTCACACCTGTCAGAATGGCTATCATCAATAAATTAACAAACAAGTGCTGAAAAGGATGTGGAGAAAGGAGAACCCTTTTGCACTGTTGGTGGGAATGAAGACTGTGCAGACCAGTGTAGCCACTGTGGTAAGCGCTATGGAGATATCTCCAAAAATTAAAAATGGATCTGTCTTTTTTTAAATTTAATTTATTTATCTTTAGAGGTGAAGGGAAGGAGAGAGAGAGAAATATCAATATGTGGTTGCTTCTCATGTGTCCGCTGTTGGGAACTGGCCTGCAACCCAGGCATGTGCCCTGACTGGGAATCGAACTGCGATCTTTTGGTTTGCAGGCCCGTGCTCAATCCACTGAGCTACACCAGCCAGGGCTAGTAAATAAAATCTTTTAAAAATTAAACAACAACAACAATAACAACAACCCAGAAACTCCCTTACCTGTTTTGGTAGATTGAAAGCAGCATGAACAATGTGATATTTTTATCTATATACTCCATTGTATTTCCTCCAGTATTTTCATGTAGTGTATCATCAGTAAATCTTTTTGAAATAAATGATGAATATTTGAAGTTGGTGTCAGCATCCTCTATCACTGTGTGACCAATATGGCACTGAGCCAACTGCAATTTCACATGAAAGAGCAGTTTCTGACACCCTGCCTTTATCCTTTGTGTGATAATCCCTTCAGAAATCTTATTACCCTCTAGCACTCTGTTCTAATTTTTTCTTAAGCTCATTTAAAAATAATATTTCTGTATTTTGTTATCTGTAATTAAATGTATGTTCCACTTGGTTCTCAGTTGTTGAGTGTATAAGGTCCTGTCCCAAGTCCTTGAAGTTTACACAAAATCAAATTTTTAGTAATCTCTCTAAAACATTTTTAGTTTCTTCTCTCAGCTATAACAGATTCACTTTACAGAGCAGTTACAAGTGAAGAAATCCTTATTTTTCAATCACATTTGGACATTTCATGAAATCCTAGAACTTTAGAAGGAAAAAATCAGTTAAATATTACTTAAGTTGACCATGTCTTTGAATGCTAAGATCCTGAAAATTAAAATCACTTGCCCTAAATCAAATAGTGATAGAATAGAGTCTAATGTTAATAAATCATATACATTTATATTTTCTTTCTGCATATGTAGAATGTAAAGATTCCCTAGTTGGAAAAAAAAGAAGTGTTTTTTTGATAGTGCATTACCTGCAATGATTAAAAATTTTACTCTAGTGGTTTAACTAAATAAAAGCTTATGTTTCTTAAATAAGTATAAGTCTGTAGAAAAGTAATGCAGTAATGGTACAGGAGCTTTAAAATATTAACATTTTAGGTTCCTACTGCCTTTCTGCTTCATTGTCCTTAACCTATAGTTTAAGTCTCCTGATTTCCTCATTATCTCAAAAAAGCTACCCAGTTTACAGAATTCCATCTAATTTTCAGGCAGAAAGAAGAAGGAAAAAATACTAATGAAGGACAGTATCTATATTTGAAAAACAAATCATTCCCACAAGTCACTAGGAGACTTCTATTCAAATCTCATTGGCCACCCATGGTTATAAAAAGGATGGGGCCTGATGGCTATTTTTTAAATTGACAAAATACCACTGGGAAAAAAAAACATATTTTTTTGTAATAAGTAAAAAGAAGAATTAGGTGTTCAGTAGACATATAGCAGTGTCTGCTGCAATTGGCTCAAATAGGAAGGGATTTTGTAAAATTGTTAATGTCTCTGGGAAAGTCAGAGAGTAAAACTAAACCCAGGAACCAGGAGTGACACCCAAGCAAACTGCAGTGTCTTTCTTATAGAAAGCCCCTTCCTCCTACTTGACATTAACATTCACCATGAATGATTTGATAATTGTCTTCTCTGTACCTGCTTCCTCAAGCAGGTAGACCCCAGCACAGTTGACTTGCAACTTGTTTTCCTGCAAATGTTCTTTTTATAATTGATTGTCTATAAAACTTATATCCCTTTTGGTTTTTCTTACTGAATTCAGTCAAACATGGTTTATAATCATTGAAGATGACTTTACACTATCTTGATATATTACCACTTTTGCTGTCATTTTTACATCACAAGTCCTTCCACATTCTTATGTAAGAAAATTAGTGATGTGGATGGAGAATTTAGATTCTTCTATAAGGTATTAATAAAGAGGTGGTACCTGAGGAACAGATTCTTTCCTAAGGTCCTGGAAAGAACATTAAGAGGGGAGTTAACCTATGTCATGTGACTTGTCATAGAGAGAGAACAGGTGGTTTGAATTTTGGGAATCTCAAGTTTTAGATAAACATCCAGACACTGTAACTACTGTAATGTGAGCTCTGCCAAAAGTCTTCACCCAGTTTTTAGAGGTGAAATGGGGCAAAGTAAGTCTTTCTCAAAGGGTGGCTCCTAAAATTAGAAACAGCTATTTATGTGATGATACTCTTGAACTGCAGAGGGCCACATGCCCTTTATGTGCTAGATCAACGATTTTCAACATTTTTCATTTCACGGCACACATAAAACTGATTACTACAATTTTTGGCACACCCAAAAATACATTGTATATTTTTTAATCTGACAAAAAGAAATAGGTATAATTTTGATTAATTTACATAAAATTAACAATAGCAATCACTTATCCTTTCTGCTCCAAAGTGACTTTTTAAAAAATTAGGTGCCTATATACGTATGTAAGTATTTCTCAATCAGTTAATCAATCAGTTGCAACCTTATTATACAATATTACCAATAAGTTGCAAATCTATTATATGACCATGCATTTGTGGTTCAAGGCAGTGCACTCAAACCAGATGGCTGTTGCTGGGTTGGCTGTTGTCATTTTTATACTTGACTGTCTAAGGAAAAAGAGTTCAGTACCCCTGACTAAATAGTCAGGTATTGCATGTTTCAAAAATTCTTGGGGCACACTGGTTGGGAATCACTGTGCTAGATGTAGGAGCCCTGAACTTTGTTTTAAACACTTGCATGCTTCCCCCTGCTTCTTCTGCTGAAGTAATTTAACATTTTTGGGTTTCAACTTCTTAATCACATAGAAAGAAGGGTGTGTTGAGATAGAAACTTAAAAATAACAAAAAAAAAAAAAGGAAAATCTACTGGTTTCCTTGGAGCTGCACAGAAAAAGTTATTTGCAGTAAGAGAAGAGTAAAAAGCCAAGAGAGGGAATGAAACCGAACATATTTGGTCAAATCATAGACATCAAGGACATACACTGGAAAACACTGAAGCAAGAGATTGAAAAAAGGAAAACTGTAGAACCTTAAGGGGTAGAATTAGTGGCTTTAATATGAGGTCAAAGAAAATGGCAGTAGAACAGACCAACATCCCCCTTCACTAGGTTGTAGGCATGGTTCTTCAAAACTGATTAAAGGTATTTTGTATGTAACTTTCATTTGGCTGCATTCAGTTGAAAGTGACAGAGAAAATAGAGTATTTTACTGTCTCATTCAGTGGTCTTTGGATGACTTTTCACATTGGTTTCTTCAACATCAATATACATAATTTATAAAATAGAAGTCATATTTGAAGGGAATGTACTACCATCTTGCCAAATATTTAAACTACCACTTTGTTCTCCTCATTCAGCACAGTTGTAAATGCTCAGTATCGTTGAAATCTTCTGTTTTCACCTGGGCTCTATTAGATCGAAGTCTAAGCTTCTAGGTCATTAGCATGTCTTGGGGCCACAAATGTATGACCCAATCCTTGAGATCCTTTGTCATATTATCATAAAAATGTTTGTTTGGAAAGGGATGGTTTCTATTCACTGGGAAGACTACAGTGTCAGAATTTGATTGTGAGCTTTGTGATGTTTTTACAGCTTTACAGAAAGAAATGAGGAATGGGACTAATTTATTTGTCATACGCCATATTTTGTTGAGTTCCTGTGGTATGAAAACCATTAAAAATAGTATATTTTCAAATTTTTATTACTCTCCCATAGTGTAGATATTGCCCTTTGGTATCAAGGAAGCTGAGATTCAAAGCAAATGAGTAACTTGCCCAAAGTTACACGAAGTGTACATGGTGGAACCAGGATTTAAACCCATGTTGGGGGTGACTCCAGTGTTTTTGTAGCTCATGACGACATTATTCTGCTTATTCTGCCATTTAGAATACCTTTTGCATCAACCACCAAAACTAAAACAACAACAAAAATAAAATACTACAAGAAGGTGTTACCAGTTTTCTTGGAGATAAACATTCCTATTCACATTTCTGATGAAAATACACTGCCAAACAGACAAAAGCCTTGCTGTTGTGAAGGTAAATTTAGTTACTGATAGATATTAGAAAACAGAGTAGGTAGACTTTTTATGGTATTCTTGTGTCTTTGTTTCATAAAAGATAGCATAGCTCATCACACCAGTAAAACGCTTTTAATTAGGGGTCTGTTAATCTTCAATACTCAGTGATCTATGAACCATTCCAAATTGTATTTAGTTATAAGTAAACTTAATTTTCTCAGATTTTGAATCCTCTCAGCTCACTCATGCACAATGAAGATTACCCTTAGATGTTGCTGCTGGTATCTAAGGCAGACTAAATATTCCGCTGAATTTTTAATTCATAATGGTTTTTAGTTTTGACTTCTCAAAATTCTCTGAAATGCTATGACTGCCCCTGATGTAGAGTCTGGTGGTTTGATTAACTAGTCCCACAAAGAGAAGGAAAAAGCAGGAGGTACACTGTTCCATGCCATGCCCCTGAAGCAATTCGCGTCATAATTGAGGCTACCTGACTTTACCAGTGAACAAGATGCTCAGAAAAGATTTCTTAGACTTTAACATTTCAGAAACTATAGAATAGCTGAAGGCTGGAGTGTCATTAAAATATGAGATTTGTTCAAGTTATTCCTGTCCTCCTACTCTGCCCAGCTTAATTGGCATGTTGGTCTGTGGATCCGCCTTGTGATAAAAGGCCAAATGTCTACTGATTCTCCCAGCCTGACTAGCAAGTTTGAAGGGGCTTTGGAGTTGCTTATAGGCAATGAGACCATTCAGTAAACCTTGCTGTTGAACTTGGCAAAGAAGCAGACTGAGTGCAGGAAAGAATATTTCCAAATGCATTATTCTAGTTGTCAGACACATTATCAAAAGAGAATTGGAGATGTGGGACCAATGGCTTATGTAATGTCTTTTTTAAATTTTGTTTCCTTTCCCTCCCTTAAGAATAGAGCAATTAAGTGTAACAATAAAATGCAAACTTTCTTGAATAAGACAAGGTTTCAATTTCTAAAACAGAGGGGAAAAGTTTAAAAAGAAGAAAAATATAGTTCTAAAGAAAAAATCATATATCCTGAAATCAGTTTTTTTTTCTTTTTGTTTGTTTCTGTTTGTTTAGCCATGCTAACACTCTCCCAGCCAAGGTGGCCTCCCCAGTGTGTGTTCTGCAGTATTGGCTGTTGAAACTGATGTGGCCCGGTAAACTCTTCTGACCCATAATATCTGCCCCGAGATGTTTAAGTGATGGTGTCAGACTGGTAAGAAGAATGAAAAGAAGTATATGAAGTGAGATATTAATAGATCTTTAATCAGGGTTGGAGGCACATTTCTTGATCAGCAATAGACAAAAAAGTAAGGACAGCAGGACTTCTGGAAATACAAAAGGCATCAGAAATATCTCTGCATCCTGGGCCATTTGACCAGTTATGGAAAAGGTGGTTGGAGCCTGTCATGAGCTCAGGGGTTGAAGGAAAGGATGAACAAATGCCAGGGAAAGACGGTAGGACTGGATTTGCCGGAGGGACATTACAATGCCTTTAAATAGCCTTGAGTCAGTCACTCCTCCCATTTCCAGAAACTCATCTTCCTAGTAAGAGAAGTATGTGGACACAGTTGTACATACAGCTTCCTTTTGAGAAAATGTTAGTTTATCCAACTAAGCTCATATCTTGGTGCCTTCCAAGCTTTGTCTTCTAATAACTCCTTTTACATTTTTTACCTTCCAGTTATACTGAGTTATTGATTGCTACCTGAACATGTTTTCTGTCTACAACTTCTGTCATGCTGCTCTGTCAGCTAGTACTCCCTTTCTTTCATTGTATCCCATCCCTCAGAGACTGGCTGCTGTGGTGCCTCTTAGCCAAAGCCTTTGCCGGTGTGCCCAACTGAAAGAAATCTCTCTCTCCCTTGAATTCCTCTATGCTTTTTTATCTCTGTGATGGAATTCATATTTTACTTTATATTATGGTTATCTCCCCTACTTTAGAAAAATCTCCTTGACTGTCCCACCTTTAATGTGAAACTGTGTTTTAATAATCTAGTTATGATTTTTATCTTGCCAATAGAAAACAATGCAAGAGTAAAGAATGGAGATTTTTCTAAGATGTTATTTTTGTTTAATTTATTCATACTATAGAAGTTATGTAATTACATTCTGAAATGAGTGTATAGTAATGATGACATAAGGAGAAGCTCACAAGGAGGGAGGGTGCCTGGCAGAAAATGTGGTCCTACAAACATGCAGTAAAACGTCAGTCATTCTTCATTATATCCATGAGTGAATTTATTGGAGAAATATAAGTTGTAAGACATTTGTGGACAAGAAACCACTTGTCTGCAAGTAGTTTGTACTCAGAAACTATAATATTTAGAGCAGCCAGTTACAGACATAATGAACCCTCTCAGGTTCTTACGACAGCAGTGCTTGATAGTTATCTGTTCACATATGATAAAATGAAAGCCTATGAAGAGTAAATGACTTGCTAAAGGGCATGCAACTAGAAAGTAAGTATAGTCAACCATTTCAAAGCCTGGCTTTGAAAATGCCAAAACTAACAAAGGAAATCTCAGTAAGAGATAAAGATAGGCAGCTACTGAGGAAGAGGTATAATTCAGCTTCATTTATGAATTGATTACTTGGTTCATTCATTTATTTGACAAATATTTTTTAGCCCCAAACTAGTTACTATTCTAGAAGTTGGGATCTGGCAGTAAACAGATATATATTTGGTCATGGAAGAGCTGCTGAATCTCTAGCTGTCACGTCCACATTCTAGGCAAAATGAAGGGAAAAGAAAAAACACATATCCTAGTCTTTTTCTTCCTTTCCCTTTCCCTTTCCCTTTCCTTCCCTCCCTCCCTCCCTCCCTCCCTCCCTTCCTTCCTTCCTTCCTTCCTTCCTTTGCATTTTTTTAAATTTAATCTACTGTACTTTTTTCATTACCATTTTAAATGAGTTTTACAGGGAGTCATTCTTAAACCTTTTTCTTATAGCATACCCACATCTGCAAGGCAGGCGGGGGAATGTAGTTTTCAGTTACATGCATTGATTTTACAACAGTATGTATTTAGGCGTGTATTTGGTGGGGTGGGGGGTTAAAATAGCTACTTGATGGGCAGGTATCTGTCTCTGACACTCCCCTTGAAAACCATTCTACAGACAACACCCAGAGTGATCTGTCAGCACTATCTGGCAATTAACTAACTCATTGAGCCCAGGACCTAGAAAGGCTTTGTAGCCCATAGCTGGGATGCCTATTCTTCCTTCTCTATTTACTATCTTCTATCTTCTCTTCCAATCTCCACATTCATTGTACATTTATCCATTAGAGCATGAACATTCTATTTCACTCACAACTTTCTTTTTGGCTCAAGTAAGTTATGTATATTTCAGCATGAATCAAGGACAGATGAAAGTGTTAGGGTAAGTACACGAGAGGTATTAATTATAGCAGGAAGGGAACTAAAAAAACAAAAACAATAAAAAATACCATATGAATGGAAAAGCCCATTTATGTTAAATTTAAACACTAGCCAAAAGATAGGAAGTATACATATTTAATAGTTCAAGTCACTAAGAAGAATTAGAGAAGTACTTTGTAATTAATATATTTAACTAGTTTATACATTCTTTAGAAAGGAGGAGATAAAAAGCTTTCACCATTTATTAAGTAACTCATTATCTTAGGGGAATTTTTTTACTTAAAAAATGACAAGAGTAAAGAAAAGGGTTATCGTTAGAAGTGGATGTCATCATAGCAGTACGGGGAACAGGAACTCTGAAAGTGGTATCTTCTGGATGTGAAGGTACTATTTGTCAGCAGCTGTTTTACTTTGTTTTGATAAACAGCTGGAAGCACACAGGTTCGAAAGCAAATGTTTAGAAGAAAAAATACAGCCCCATAGACATGATATGTTGATCTTTAACAGCCAGCTATAGTTTATATTGTGTATTTTAAAATGGGTTTAATTAAGTTTGTGGAGCGGTGTTCCTCAGGCCTTGCTAATTAACTAATGAAGCCCCATCACTCTTAATTGTCTTGAACAGAGATAATTATTACAAAAATGAAATGGTTGCTGCTGAAGGGAAATTCAATGTTTCTTAAAAATAGCAACAATTAGACAAAGTAAGTAGATTTGTGTAAGTGACTCACGTGAAAGAACTAGCTGATTGGGTTTGAGTGTGATCGAAGAATGAACCATTGACAGAAAAAATGAGGAGTGATGGGAGTGCTATGTACCTGCGCACATATCTATGAAGTGTACTCATGTAACTATATAATAACACATTTACAATTGAATGCTCAGTTGTCTAATTAAATATCTCCTCTCCAATAAAAAAGGGGACATCACGTGGCTTCTGAACAGGCATAAAACTCAAATTAATATAAATGAGAAATAATTGAGAAAAAGTTAAAAGCAAATAAAGTGAGCCAAATGTGGTTATTAAAATATACTTCACACATACCTATGTTCTTGATAGCTATTGGTGACATGGCTGATTCTTCCAGCCAACTATGAGAAGGAAATTGGATATGTCCTGTAATTTCCTCTGTTTATAAATTTAAGAGCAATTCAGTATTTTAGGAAAAATAAAACTATAATTAATTATAAAATTGGATGTGAATTTCTTTTGAGGGTTCTCATATATGTTTGTACTATGTGCAACCAACTGAAGAACATATTCATTGACATATTTTTGTAATGTTTCAGAATTAAGTTCCAGTGCATACTTATAGGATCACATCAAAGCATGATTTAGTAATCTAGAATTGATTCAATGTCTGTGTATCAACTTTCCACATATTTAGCTTAAATGTGAGGGTACATTTTTGAGTACTTGGGGAATGAATAACCTATACCTTCTGAAGACAATCCATCCACAGATATTGGTCCTCTCAATCTATTTACGTTATCAGAGATACCTGACAATAGCTAAAGTGTTCTGATAATCTATAAATTGACCCTATTAATCATTACTAATAAACAAGTTAATAGATTTTTATTGGAGGTGTTGTTTACTGATAGTTTAATGTTTTGTTTACTGACTTCTTAAAGGCTAATATTGAATAGAGAAATAAGCAACCTGATGATTAGCCTTTGTGGAGGAAAAGGTGAGGGAAACAGACCTTTATTAGTTACCAAAGAAATTTTATCAGCTAAGTTGTATGTCTTTTTTTTTCTGTAGAGTAAAAATTCAGGTACAGCTCACTAGTTTTCACATTGTTAATGGATAGTAGCAGTTTTGCAAAATGGGGCCACAAAGGATGGTGTGTGAATGAAACATTCAGTTCAAGGCACTTGTCCTCAGAGTTTTCCCTTTTAATTGGAAAAGCCACATGACCAAGAAGAGACATATACAGCATGCTTCTGGATATTTATAGAGTTAATTGGCTGCTTAAATAAACCTTCCTGATTATGGCCAGCAACTTCCTTCAGACTGTGTATTCTGACAGTCTTTTTTTTTCTTTTCTGCCACAAACAAAAGTCATAGAAGGGAATAAAATATATGTAAAGTGTCAATACAACTGGCTAGATTAATCCCAGTTTACATAGGTTTACATGTTAGGATTATAACAGAGAAAAACACAAATCTTGTTGAAGGTCTGAAAAATCTGAATTAGTGAATGATTTTTATTGTGTTACTAGAAAGGGGTCATAAAATGTATTGTGCTAGTCAGTCAGGTTTCAGAGAGATAATAGGTAACTCACAAAACTTTGCTAGTATTTACTCTGCTAGATTCCTGTCCTTCCTGCCCTCTCAATCAGCGATTTCTAAAACAATAGTTCTTCAAAAGCCAGTCCATCTACTCCTGTATCTATTCTCACTCTACCAGTGGCCTCTTTGTTAACTTTCTTTACATTTCAGTTTAGGTATAATGTTCTAACACTTCAATACACTTAGGCTGTTATCCTCAACTATCTCACTTCATATTATTTGTTACTAATGTTATTATTATGTAGACAAGAAACACATTACTGAGTCAAGAAAGAGAGCCTAGATATCAAGCAAATAAAATCAGGAACATTTATTGTTATTTTAAATAAATTCTGAGAATAAACAAAGTTCTCACAATGCACCTATTACCTAGCACTTACATTGATTGGTCTGGATTCGTGTTGCTAAGGATGTGCTAGGCGGAGCTCACACAGAACATAAATAAAGTTTGAATAGAACTAGGTATCACTTGAGTTTCCTCTAAACAAGAGATAATTGAGGAAAGAAATATCAGTGATGAGTGTGGAAAAAACAAAACACTAAACATCCTTTTCACCCCTTTATTATTCTCAGAAAATATATAACTTTATGTTTTATAAAGCTCTGACTTAGTAGCAATGACAGAATTATAACCCAAATGTATGAGGGCACTTTTGACATTCATATAATAGAAAATTCCAGGGGTAGATCTAAAGTCAGGTATTTTTGGATCCAGATGCTCAAACACTAAGAACCTGTATCTAGCCTTCCTTGGCTTGGGTTCCTTTTCATGCAGACTGTTCATAAACGGTTGCAGATACGATCCTAAGAAGCTTCAAGATTCTAGTCAACCAGCTTGGCCATTGCAGTGTATTTATAGTGTTGATACAGGGTGCAGCTAAGAGAGGGGCCCCAAATAGGGATTTGAGATGGTGTCCAGAACTCAAGGTGTCCAAGAAATATTAGAAAGGTATGTAGGATGTCCTCAGCCCTTCCCCCGACAGGTGTGAGTTGGGGGGAAGGGACACATGGAGCAGGAACATGCAGAGCTGTGTTGTACAGCCACAGCTTTGCAGCTAACGTCTGGCATGGTCATTTAACATATCTATAACCTTTAAACTGGTTGTATAGATATGTTAAATAGCTGTGGCCATGCCTTGAACTAGGGGGATGGAAGTGACTTCCACCCAAGATGTAACTGGGGGGCAGCTCCCCCTGGTTACAGCACCTGCGTGAGAACTTGAAGAAGATTGTCTCCATGACTTGGGGCCACACCTGCCCAGACTCATGATGGCAGCCCAGTAAACTTGGAATAATACAGGAATGTTGGCAGGTGTAACTGATTGTAGGAGGAGTTGGAAATGGGGGTGCAGAAGAAGATTGGTGCGGGGATTTAAACCCAGACATGGCAGCCATTGAAGGGAGAACCACACCTTTTTGCCAGAGTGGGGACTCCGGCAGCTTTGGCGGGGAGCGGACCATGTGGCTTTGGGGTGCACCCGTTGGCCACATGGCTTAGGAAGCAGAAGAGACTTTGCCTGGAAGAAAAAGGGTAAAAGGACTTTTGCTAGTGGGCCATGAGAAGGTGCCACATGACTTTGGATTAAGCTGGAACTCCTGATGGTGACACAGCTGATGGTGCTGGGAGCCTGAATCACAGACTTCTACTTCTTTTCCTGAGATATGGTACCCAAAATTAGGGCAGAGGGAGAAGGAAGGACTGTGTGCATCTGTGGGCATCCTAAAGGACTTCGATATTTTAATGAAGACGTGAGGTCACTACTTTAAGTCTGTATAGCTTTAAATAAACATTTCCTTTCCTTTTCACAAATCTCTGGCATTGAGAGATATCTTTCCTCTGTTGGTGGACAATGTGAACCTAGTGGGGGATCCTTTTGGTAATAGTATATGTACACCCCTTTGGCCCTGTTCTGTAACAGTGTCATTAAAAAAAAAAAGTGCAATCTTGTCTCAACTTCATAACCAAGCCTCAAGGAGAACTAGGGACACAGTTTCTAGTTTTCTAGGATCCAGTAGTTGGTCTTGTCGTTGACAATACACCTAGTCTAAGTAACCTCAACCTTGGTTCTACACTGGAAATCACCTAAAGAGCAATTTTACTAACACTGAAATGCCACATCCCCAGAGGTTCTGTACTGGGTCTCAGCTGGGCCCTGGGGATTTTGGAAAGCTCCCTGAGTGATGCTACTGTGCAGCCAATTTTAAGAATCACTGGTTTATCTGTTCTATCATCTCATAATCCTTCAGAAGCAAGTGTCCATTGTCACCAGTAAGTTTATCTTTGTGATAATTGTGACTCAGCTTTTCTCTGCCATTAGTTTTCCCTGCTGCTTCTGATTCTGTCAACCTTTCCCAAGACTTTGCATTCAAAGCTCTAAAAATGAAGATTCTGCCACAGTTCAATACGGAATGCCCCGTTTACACAAATGCATCATATTGAACCTCCTTAACGTTTGCTCTTTCCCCACAGATCAGGCCTACTGATGACTGGCCTGTGGCAAAGGCACCTGGCTCCTGGTCCAACCAGGTGTGAACAAGGCCACAGTGGCGTCACCTACCTGTCTCAGGTGTTACCTCCTCCTAGCAAATCCATTTTATCTTCCTACTGATATTTTAAATACAGTGCATTGTACTGTAATTATTTATCAATGCCTTATTTTTTTCTAAATAGATTATAAACTTCTTGAGATAGTGATGTGATGTGTTTCCTCACCATTTTAGGTGCTCCATGCCCTGCCCCCTCAACATGGATACAACCAATGGCACTTCTACTCAGTTGCTTATGCTCAGTAAAATGTGTCCTTTTAAATAAATGTCTATGTAATGTAGCAGCATTTTCACCATGACTGTGGGCCACTGGTGAAAAATAAGTATAACGCAACTTTATTATTAAAATTTGCATTAATAAATATTTTTTAACTTGTTAGAGGTAAGCAAAAGATGTCAATCATGTAACCATTGTTACCTTCAATATGCAAGTTTCTTCACCTGGGAGCTCTTGGAAAGGCAAATTCTTAGGCTCTGTACCAGACCTACTACATCTCAATGTGCATTTAATGCAATTCTCAGGTGATGCATATGTACTTTGAAGTTTCAGAAATACTGATTGAATTTGCTAACCTATCATTTAGGTTAGAGCTACACATTGCTTTCCAAATGTATTCATAGGTATGTGACTTTCAATATATAGATTTTTTTTTAAGATTTTTTTTAAATTTATTTATCTTCAGAGGGGAAGGGAAGGAGAGAGCGAGAGAAATATCAATGTATGGTTGCTTCCTGTGCATTCCCTGCTGGGAACTGGCCTGCAACCCAGGCATGTGCCCTGACTGGGAATCGAACCGTGATCTCTTGGTTCACAGGCCCATGCTTAATCCACTAAGCTACACCAGCCAGGGCAATATATAGATTTTTAATGACCTGCTCTAATTAAGTGCTATTTTGAATTTGGAGTATTTTTCAATTTTTCTTTTTCCTTAACTGTGGTGAAATCAATAAAAAGAAAATAATAAGTTTTAACAAACACAGTAAATTCAGTGTCTATCCAAACTGCTTCATTTAATAAAATTTCTCCTGGTGTTTCTCACCCTCATTTCATAGTTGCCACTCCCATAAAGCTTAAACTGCAAGACAACATACTTTTGAGGCCCTCGTTCCAGTTTAAAAGCCTCCAGATTATTTTGCCTATACAGGAATGGCTCCACCCTGGTGCCCTGGCCACCTGGTGACTTTGTATACCCCTGCATGGGCCATGTAGGCGAGATTCAATAGCAGTCATGCCCAAGTCCTGGTGGAAGGCCCTGTGATCCTACCAGAAAAATAGTAAGAAAGACATGCTTTAAGGAGTTTTCACTCACCTTTTCCCATCTACTTCCCTACCTTGAAGAGATGCCATATCATGCCAGAGGCTGCATCAGTCAATATGGAATTGATTCTTGACCATTTGGGACATCTGTCACCTGGACTCTCCAGTTTGGTGTCACCCTATGGAATCTGGGAAGCTGACAGCATGGTGATACTGCTTACACTGTCTGTGTAAGTAATAAGCTGTCACTATCAATTGAGGTCCATTACATCGTAATTGGCATGATCATGGGTAGAATTGCAAGAACAGCCCAGCAGCGGCTGCTGGTTACATCCCGCTTCACAATGCCACCATGTTGAAATGTTATGCATTTTACTGTTCAGTTACAAAGTATTGCTAGGCATGTTTTCCTGCCTTTGTTATTCTTCAGAATAAAAGATAAAGCAGAATTGCCAGGGGGTTTTACATAAAATTATAAAAATTCTGAATATCTTTCTTATTAAGCAGTTCAAAGATTGATTTCAACTTAGACTCAATTAACTTTTCAGTAAAAATAACAAAAAAATTGTTCACACATAATTCTATGTGTGTTTTTACCTGATATTATTCATTGCAAAATAAGAAAGTGAGGTTTGTTTTCAGTCTTTCCTCCTCATTTTCTTTTTCTCTGTGCTTTCCTCTTGGGCATGTCTCATCTCTTCTTCTTCAACATCAGTTATACAATATTAATATACACACAGCTAGCATAGCTTATGTGTATACCTACCCCAAAGGTATGTGTAATTTAATGAGACAAAAATCTAAAGCAGGAAAAATGTAGCTCCCTTGGAAAGATGTGAAAATTTGAACAAAATCATTTCTATCATAGCTATTTTTATTTAACTTAAGTAGTTTCCTCTCCTTTTCCACTTGCCAACACACATTTATATGGTTGTAATCAATGTACATACCATTTACATTCTACTTTTAGTTCCTGACATTTCCCACTTCTCCATTTCCTTGTAATAATGACTAAATACTAGTCATATATCCTTTCATATATACTTACTCATTTTATATATTTTGTTATTATAAATAATGGTATGATTAATATCTTTGACTACTTTTTTTCTTTGTGGCACTATTTCCTTTGGGCTCATTTACATGGACAGGCAGTTGATGTTAGCTCTGGGTATCAGTCCCTGTCCCCTCTCTGACGACATGTATGACCTTGTGAAACCTCATCTCACCTGAGAAATGAGGGTAATATGAAGACACCTACTTCACTGGGATTTTTGGAATTTCTAGGAGATGTCACAGGAAATACTGAAAAACTATTACATATGGTAAAATTATTTTTATTACAAAGTATAAATATTTTATTTTTGAAGGTTAATTTTTAATTCTATTTTATTTCCATTACCATTTATCCTCCTTATACCCTCTGCCACCTCCACAAATCCTCCAAAGTACAAATATCTTAAAATACCAAATTACTAAATTAAAAGTTCACCAAAGTGCTTCTTATGTCACTTTAACAACCCAGCATGGGAAATTATCATTTTAAAGCAAACCATGTACAACAAGGAAATTTTGCCAATTTAGAACTTATAAAATGATGCTCTATGTGGTTTTAATGACACTTCCTTTAGTAAGCGAAAATAAATTTCTTTCTGTGTTCATGTTTATTCTTTTTTTCTGTGAATTACCATTCGTTATTTTTATTTATTGAGGAGTTGATATTTTTTAAAGTTTAAAAATTCTTTACCATATTTGATTTCATTAATTTTATTTTTTCTCATTGAACATTTATTCTTTAGATGTTTCAATAAGGCAAGCATTCTCTCTAGTATTCATTACCTATCTATCTTTCTACAAATTTCTATTGAGTATAATAAAATCTTAATTTTTATTCTATGATGTTGAACATTTTTAAAGAGATAAGGAAAGCAATAATTATTGTTGTCTGTATGTACTTGAAGGGCTGGCATAGGAAAAGAAACTATCCTTAATGTTAAAAAAAACCCACTGAGCATCAACTCTGAAGGGATAGATTCTTTCTTTTTTTATATCTTGCTTTTTTTTACATTTTCTTTTTTTAATTGTTCAAGTACAGTTGTCTCCATTTGCCCCCTCCACTCCCCCCATCCCCACCTCCTATCCTTGATATTTTTTCTATTTTTATGTTAACACCAGAGTTATCCAAAGAAGGAATTAGACTTGCTCATCAATGAAAGTCATCAACCTAAGCTGGACCGTCTCTGAACAAAAACATTGTATAGGCTATTCAAGTGTTGGGTGATTGGTTTGTGTACATGACCCCTAGCATTTATTCTGACCAAGCAATTCCATGGTGTCTATATGTCCTTAATTATATTATCAGGTTTTACTGGTTAATCTTCTCTCTTATAACACTATTTCTATCAGTGTATCAGTGTACAGTAAGCATTCTGCATTGCTTTGCTTTTTATTCATTTTCATGTATATTTTATCAATTGACTATAAACTCCTTAAAAGAACCATATAAGCCATTTCTGTCTTAAATATGTAGTATAGTACCTATATATAATAAATAATAGACAAATGTTTGTTAAAAGAATGGAAGAAAACATGAAAAAAATATGTAAATGTGTGGATACTTTGTTGGGGCAAAGCAATCTTTGCAGTTGCTCTGAAAAATCACCAATTAATTGCTTAGATAATGAAAACATAATTATTTTCTCTTTTCATAGAGAAAATTCATGTTTTTCCTTATGTATCCCATGTTATCAAATACATAAAAACTCAATCTCTAGAAAAAAAAGCATTTAATGCCTAACAAACCAGATGTGGTTCAATTTATTTTAACAAAACACTTGTAAAATGATGAACTATCTTTTTTTCTCGTTGACATCAGGAATAGGAAATGATGCCTTTTAAGTACTGAACATGGGAATTTTGTTATGATATATTCTATGAAGTTGTGAGGTCCTACCTATATAGAAACTTCCACATGCAATCAAAAATAGAAGATTACATTTTAAAGTGTGCTAGTGACAGGGAGACAGGAAAATACTGCTGAACAAATCCTGGAAAAAGCTCGTTGAATAGGAGAGTGTGACATTAGGCAGATCCTCCCAGTGAGGGACTGGTTTCTTCAGCTTTGGAGAGCTGCCTCACCCAAGGTTGTGCTCCTTCCCACTGTAGCTCATATAAATGCCCAGACTTTCAGGGACTTTTAGGGACTATAATGACCTGGCTATCTTAGCCCAATTAGGGACAACCCTGAAGGACCATTCTAGCTCCAAAACTTTCTGCGAGGTTGCTTAAGGTTTTTAGACCTGCTCCACAGTTTTCTTTGTCAGCTTGGGCTACTGTAGTGAAATACCATAGCCTGGATGGCTTAAACATGAAATATTTATTTCTCACAGTTCTGGAGGCTGGGAAGTTCAAGATAAAGGCACTCCTAAGAGTAGAGTTAGCTGGGCTTCTCAAGTCATGTTTTATTATATTCTTTAGTATATCTCAATTCATAATTCAGAAATACATTTACTGTGTTGAGAGAATAATTTAATTACTTGATAGATCTCATTTTAATATCCTATCATGTATAGTATTGGCTGCCTGCGGTTAGCTTTAAAGGACACTGTATTATATCATTTTTATAGCCTGGGAAAAGGTGACAAAAGGATTATCAAAAAGTACATATATTCAAATGTGTATATAATAAACTTATGGTAAAATATCATTTTAAGATAATAAAGGCATTATGGTGTGACAAAAAAGAACTAGACTGCAGTTTAGAAGCCTTGAATGCCACCCTTTGTTCCACCACTAGAAAGCGCACAACCTTTGGTAAACCCTGCACGTAGATGCTCTTCTCATTCATAAAGGTCTGTTTAATGTTTCCTCTTCTGTGTCTCCTTTATCTCAAATTTTATTCTCTTCCATTTCATTCTCTTCCAGTTAATTTCACTACAACCATGACTACCTCTCAGTCTTACTATACGCTTCTCCCACTGAGCTTTGTGGAATCTTTGGGAGCAAACTGCAACCCCAACCTCTCCCATGACACTTTCATTAACCTTAGTTGAAATCTCTTTTTCTCGGGAAGTAATACTATGTCATCATAAACTCTCCGTTAAAGAATGCTTCTTTTCTCACTTGTGCTGTTTCACTGTGATGCACATGCTAAGTGCTCAAGTTTGAGCAATTGCTTGATTGCTTAGGCTGTCACCACAGGTGGGTGGCTCACCGGCCAAAGATGACTTGAAAATGTGCTGTCTAGTCTGCAGGTTATTGACTTCTAATGCAATGGAAAGCACAGTGTTTTAATTTAAATTACTTTCCAATATCAAAATGTATGGGTTTTCAATTAAAAATGAGATTTTCCAGTTCTCTTTGAAATTGGAGCACTAGTAAAAGAGCACCTGTATTTCTATGTGGCGGCAGTTACTTGAGGTTAGTAGTACCCATCCTCTTAAATGAAGCTTTACATTATTCAGTTCACTAACATCTGAGTTGGTTTCTGTTCCATCTCTCTCTTTGGTTGACAGTCAGTGCCTATTTGCTATCTTATATTTTGCTCTTCTTCTAGGCCCCGTAGGCATTTGAGTTTTAAACTTTGACCCAAGCCCTATTACTCAGTGCCACCATTACTCCATGAAATTATCATTTATACTATCCAAGTCACAGCATTATTACTCCACTCTTTCTTACTGTAATATCAGAAATATATGTACATATATTTCTTGATACTTATTCTTACTTTCTAAGCTAGCATTTTATAAACTGTGTTCTGCAGTTAATTTTTATTTAGGTACTAATTGATGTTCCTATGAAGCAGAGGAACATAAATATACTTGGAAAAGATGAGACTGAGCAAAATTGAATGGTCTTTTTATGGGGCTTTAAGATGCTACTCTGCTCTGCAGGCCTCCTAGAAAGAGAAGCAGCAGCCTGCAGCATTTTCTAACTTGTTAAACCATAGAAAACTCACATCATTCTTTGTGGATTCTTATCAGTTAAAAAGGTGTGGAGGTCCTGTCACTGAATTCCTTATTTAACAGATAAAGAGCTGGATGTCTGGCAAGGATAATGGATGTCTTGCCATGCTTATATTTGTGGTGATACTAACTTTATTTTTGATGACCTCCCAGCCTCATACTCTTCAACTGCTGCAAGGCCACTGTCCTTCATGCCCCCCCCACCTTTTTTAACTTATCAGTCTCAATAAGAAGTGAAGGCTTATTTCGCTTGCTACCCTGATTGCAGAAGGAACAACCATTTTAACAATGCCTAATTTGTCTGAAGAGTGATTTTTCAGCTAGTGTGGTTTGGAGAGGAAGGAGAGGTACTAACACAATCAAAATCACCTGGTAAGTTAGGGACCTTATATAATATACATACCCTCTCCCTGAATCTAGTCAAAGATGTACTGGTTCCTGAAGTTTTTAATGGTCTCTTGAGGGGTATAGATCGTAAACATTTTTGCTGAATGTTTATTGATACTAGATGTGAGGTGTAAGGATTTTGTTTAAAGAAGCATTTATTAGACATAGGCAGTTCCACTTGATGTTGACATGGGGAGTTTTGAATCAAATGTTTCCTCCTAATAAAAAACACAGTATAGCAGACAGCAGATAGATGGATGTGGGAACCATACATTACTAGAAGAATCAGCATTCTGCCTTGCCTTGATTTGTGTGTGACACTGGAAATTATACCAAGCTTCTATGCTAAAGTGCTTCTCTTTGGAAATGGGTGTTGTATTTTCACAACTGTGTGTTAAAGATTACATCAAAAAACATATGTAAAATGCTCACTGAGAAATAGTTCCTTTCTAAATTCTATTCCCTTTTTCCTGCCAGTTAGAATGATTAATGAAATAAGCCACTGTTAGTTTCCTTATGGGAGGAAGAGGTGGAGGATTAGGGCATTTCTTTCCTTAGAAAGTATTGCACTGCTTTGGAATGAGGTGTTATTTGCCCTGTAAATGATGACTTGTTGCTTTAGCAGTTTTGTAGGGGAGAGGAGGTCCTGCTTCCTCTCAGCAGTCCATATCAATCCCCATGCCTGGGTGACAGAATGCTGTGGTACATAAATATTGCAGAATGGGTGTTGCTCTATTATTTACTCCTTCAGAAGAGAAACATTGATCAAATCCAGCATATCTGTACTGGTGATTTATTATTCCATTTTATTCTCTTACAAGAGGATTAATGATTGAGGTAAAGGTCCATTCAAGTATTAGAGAAATAAATATATATGCTACTTGGTTACTTTTTTACACCAAAAGAATTTCAAATCTTTAATGTTACATGGAGTTTAAGATAACTTTGAGAAAGAAGTTCCAAATTTCCCCAACAGTTTTGACTTAGGGAGTCTTTTCTATTGATTTTTTTTGTAATTAAGGTTTAATGTTCTGAGTTCTAAAATTCACTGTTGATGTTTAGAGCTCATAAATAAGTCATGATAGTTGAATAGTTTTAGGCATAACCACAGGAATTCTGATTTCTGAAAAGAAAGAATTATTTCCACATGAGGACGTAGAAGGACTGAAGGAGCCTTGGTTCAGCTGTACCATGAGAAATCACCTTGGGGAACCCAAAACTACTATGAAAGAGTGAGGCAGATACCTTTCGTCCTTTAGTTTTAGGTCTTAGCAGTCAGTGGGGCTGTAAGTCATCTTGTTAATTTGGACACGTTCTAATACATCTGGGGATGGGATATTAAATATTGACCAAAGCTCTGCTACTTACTGCTGCCTCTGCTTCTTGGTGGCAGTGGTTTGTATGATTCATTTCCTACCAAATCTATCAACCACTTTCTGCTTTCTCCTCTTTCTTTGTCTATTCTGAACTTAATGATTAATATTTAAAAATTTATTTAATTTATTGGGATGACATTGGTTAATATAATTCTATAGTTTTCAGGTATACCATTCTATAATACATTATCTGTATACTGTACTGTATGTTCACCTCCCCAAGTCGTCTCCTTCCATCTCCATTTATCTACTCTTTACTCTCTTCTACCTTTCCCAACCTTCTTTCCCCCCTGAATCACCGTACTGTTATCTGTATTTCTATGAGTTTGATCCTGCTTCTTTGCTGAATCCTTCACCTTTCCTACTCAGACCACACCACACCCCTGACAGCTGTTGGTCTGTTATCTGTATCTATAAGCCTGTTCCTATTTTGTTTGTTAATTTTTTTCATTAGATTCCACATATAAGTGGAATCATATAATACCTGACTTTCTTTGACTGACTTATTTCACATAGCATAATGCTCTCCAGGTATATCCATGCTGTCACAAAAGGTAAGATTTCCTTCTTTTTTACGGCAGAGTAGTATTTATTTCACTGTGTAAATGTACTGTAGCTTTTTTATCTGCTCATCTACTGATGAGCACTTGGGCTGCCTGCTTTCAAGTCTTGGCTGTTGTAATAACACTGCACGAGTATTGGGGTGCAAAAATTCTTTTAATTAGTGTTTCAGGATTCTTTGGAAATATTCCCAGAAATGAAATTACTGGGTCAAAGACAGATCCATTTTTAATTTTTTTAACTTTTTAAAACATTTTTTATTGTTCAAGTACAGTTGTCTGCCTTTTCCCCCCACCCCTCCCCACCACCCCAGCCCTCTCCACCTCCCTCCCCTGTTTCTATCCCCCTTGTTATTGTCCATGTGTCCTTTATAATTGTTCCTGCAAACCCTTCACCCTTTT
>CM052538.1:31245369-31265069 GCA_028533065.1 Trachops cirrhosus
GAAAGCTACCACCTTCTTTGTGTCCTCGAACGATTTAAAGTGTCCCTTTGTTGTGGAACAGACCACACATTATGCAATGCTTTTTATACCTATGTGTTGTTGATTTTGAGAATAGAGACTGTGTCTTACATTTGTTTGCTTAGAACAGCACATGACATGTTGTAGTTGCTAATTAAAATTTTGCTGAATTAAATTGACTCAAGGGTCAAAGAAACTTCTTAAACATATGACCTATGTCTACATAGTTTGAATCAGGAAATAGAAGAATTGTGCATCATAATCCTTCTTGGGGCATATTCCTTCATTCCTTTTTTGATGCAAATGAGATTGATGGGCACCTCACTGGAAGTAGATTTTTTTTTAAGACTGATCCCTTGTCATTCATTGGAGAAGATGGCCCGTAGAAGTTTACAAAGTGGAAGGGTCCTGAGATTATTTTTGTGGCATATGTTGAGGAGTGAGCTGCCACCAAATGGGGGGAGAAGATAAGCAAAGGAAGCTGGAAGTCCCTGGGTAATGTGTTGCTGAATGATGGACAAAACAGAAGGACAACACCAGCATCTATAGAACCATTACTGATTCCTAAACTACAACTCATTTAGATACTAGAATACTTGCTATGTGGTATACTGATTAAGTGACCTGGAGTAAATCATTCCATTTGTCTTAACACCTCCTATCTAAATCTTTAAATAGGTGAAGACTGGTTAATATGAGCAATTAAATTGGGGAAAACAGGGCAATTTCTGGGAATTAGGCAGAGAAAATTGGGTAGTTTTTTTTTTTTATCATGTGTGTATGACACCTCCATTGTGCCTGGTTTCTAATAGTTTTAGGTTTGTTTATGCTAAAACAGTTAATGCTAAAACAGACCTAAAACTAACCGTCTGCATCTCCCCCTTCCCTCCTGAGGCTTCCCCTTACCCTGGGATCACCAGAGATGGTCTCCAGGGCCCTGTTATAATGTAGTTACTAAAAATGGACTCTGTGGCACTTAAAGGACAGTTTACCTTCAAGGACCAGAGAAGGAGAAGTGTGTCTTATCTTTACTGCTGACCTATTAAATTTGCAAACCTAAAGTTAGAAAGCAGTAAGAAGTAGCAAAATGCCTTCTACATTCTCCCCAATATTATCTCCACCAGAACATTACATATTTCTATAGGTAACCAGATTTCTATTTATAATGTAAAAGACACTGCAGCATGGACCTGACAACTGTTATGAAAGAGCAAACAGCCACCAAAGACTCATTTGCTCAGGAAAATTTTACTTTGCTCTTGTCAGTGTTTGATCCAATATCTTATGCCCTGGAGATTGCCCTTATTGCTTAGAGGAAGCCTGTGTGCCAATGTGCTACAAGCTGATAAACTCAATCATGGAAGCTTTTATTTTTAATGTTTGCTATTTCATTAGGCAGTACAGTGAATTTCGTTTTCCTTTTTACCTTGGCTTCTGATGGTGATAGCAGGTATCTCTCTTTCAATTTAAGTACAATTGAACTTGAGGTTAGCTGCTCACAGATGCAGGTAAACCTTGACATGTGTTGCCTAAAAACAAATTTCAACTTCAATTTGTATAGCACCTTTCACATCAGTGCCCCAAATTGTTTCACAGTAATGCATCATCAATATTTCACAACGTGGTATCACTGAGCAACGTATTCAATGATTCAGCCACTGCTTCAAATAGTCTAGAGAAACAACATCCAGAGGAAAGCAAGTCTTTGTTTATGTTACCATAAAGTGATATAAATGTAATTGTTTTCCAAGTTTTCTATCATTAAACCTTGTTTAGGAAAACAGTCTAGCAGAAATATGCAAAACTGATCCAGAGGTACCATTAATATTTGCATCAGGAAATCCAAATCAAATAAACAAGCAAACCCCTGCTGTATACCTAAATATGCCTAATATTTTTGACACTGCAACTTTGAATATAATCTATGAAGAATTAATTTAAAGATTAAAGTTGTGTTATTTTATTTGGAAAATTAATTCAGGAGATGGATGTCTAGTTACTACCTGGGAATGCAATTTGCTCAAGCTGAGAGAAGCAAAATCATGCTGGATTTCTTTCTCCTCCTTTTCACCACATCCAGTATTCATCTTAATGCCTCTAGAATCCATATTATTTTTTTTCATTTTGTTGTCATATTTATAGTTCAGGCCCTCATTTTTTTCCTTGGATTATCTCAGCAGTCATCTGACTGCAATTTATGTATGTATGTATATATGTATGTATGAGTGTATGTATGTATTATTAAATTTATTGGGGTAACATTGGTTAAAAGATCATATAGGTTTCAAGTATATATTTCTGAGAAGCATGATCTGTATATTGCATTGTGTGCCCACTACCCAAAATCAAATAATTTTCCATCACCATATATTTGGTCCCCTTTAACCTTTACTCCCCCCTCACCTCCCCTTTGGTAACTACCATACTGTTGTCTGTGTCTATGAGTTTCATTTTATATCCCACATATAAGTGAAGTCATATGGTTCTTAGCTTTTTCTGACTGACTCATTTCACTAAGCATGATATTTTCAAGGTCCATCCCTGTTATCACAAATGGCAGTATTTCATCTTTTCTTATGACTAAGTAGTTTTCCATTATATGTATGTGCCACATCTTCTTCATCCAATCATCTAACTAAGGACGATGTGGTTGTTTCTAAGTCTTGGCCACCGTGAATAATGCTGCAATGAAAATAGGGGTTTATCTGTCTTTGGTAATAAATGTTTTCAAGGTTTTCTGATAGATACCCAGAAGAGGGATTGTTGGGTTATATGGTAACTCTATTCTTAATTTTTTTTAGGAAATTCCATACTGTTTTCCATAGTGAAAAGTTTAAGTTTCCATTTCTGCCATCGGTGAATGAGGGTTCCTTTTTCTTCAAAACCTCTCCAATACTTGTTATTATCTATCTTGTTGATAATAGCCGCTCTAACAGGTGTGAGAAATGATTTGCATTTCTCTAATAGCTACTGAATTTAAACATCTTTTCATATATCTACTGATAGTTGGAATGTTTTCTAGGGAGAGGTATCTGTTAAAGTCCTCTGCCCATTTTTTAATTAGGTTGTTTGTTTGGTGTTACATATATAGATGTAAATACATATCTCATACAACTCAACGCCAAAATTATTTGTCCATATACACATGGTTTTATTTTTGGGTTATCAATTCTGTTCCATTGGTCATTGTGTCTGTTTTTCCTGCCAATACCATGCTATTTTGATTATCATAGCTCTGTAGTATAATTTGAAACCAGGTAGTATGATACCTCTGGCTTCATTCTTTTTTCTCAGAATTGTTTTTGCTATTCAGGGTCTTTTGTGGTTCCATACAAATCAGGTGATTTTTTTTTTTGTATTTCTTTAAACATGCCATTGGATTTTTGATGGGGATTGCATTAAATCTGTATATTGCTTTGGGTTTTATGACCACTTTAAACATGTTGATACTTCCAATCCATGAACACAGAATACTTTTCATCTCATTGTTTTTTTAATCTGTTTTAATAATGCTTTGTAATTTTCAGTTTATAGGTTCTTCACATCCATTGTTAAGTTTATTACTAGGTATTTTACTCTTCTTGTTGCAACTGCAAAAATAATTGTTTTTCATTTCTTTTTCTGAAATTTCATTGCTAGTATATAGGAAAGCAGTGAATTTTTATACATTAATTTTATATCCTGTAATTTTTCTGTATTTGTTTATTGTTCCTAAAAGAATTTTGATGGTATCTTTGGTATTTTCTATATGTCATCTGCAAAAAGTGACACTTTTCCTTTTCCCTTCCCAATTTGGATGCGTTTTCTTTCTTTCTCTTGCCTGATTCTCTGGCTAGGACTTCTAGAACTATGTTGAATAAGAGTGGTGAGAGTGGGTATTCATGTCTCATTCCTGATTTTAGAGGAAAAGCTTTCAGTTCTTCATCATTGAGCATGATATTCGTTGAGGGTTTGTCATATATGGGCTTTATTATGTTGAGGTGCTTTCCTTCTATACTTATTTTTGAGTGTTTTAATCATAAATTGATGCTCTATCTTTTTATATGATTTTTCTGCATCTTTTGATAAAAATCATGATATTTATCTTTTGCTTTATTAATGTGGTATATTACATTGATTGATTTGCATGTGTGAAACCATCCTTGTGCTCCTGGAATGAACCCCACTTGATTGTGTTGTATTAATTTTTAAAGTAATTTTGTATTCAGTTTGCTAGTATTTTGTTTAGGATTTTTGCATCTGTATTTATAAAAACTATTTTTCTGTAGTTTTCTTTGTGTCATCCTTGCCAGGTTTTGTTGTTAGGGTTATGTTGGCTTCATAAAATATGTTAGTAAGTATTGCCTCTTCTTCAATTTTTTGGATGAGTTTAAGAAATAAAGGTAGCAAATCTTTGAATATTTGATGGAATTCACCAATGAAGCCATCTGGTCCTGGACTTTTATTTTTGGGGAGGTTTTGATAGTTCTTTCAATTTCCTCCCGTTGATCAATCTATTTACATTTTCTAAATCTTCATGATTCAGTCTCAGAAGATTATATATTTCTAGGAACTCATCCATTTCTTCTAGATTTTGAATTTGTGGCATATTGTCTTTCATAGTATTCTAGTATGATTCTTTGTATATCTATGATGTCTGTGGTAACTTCTCTTTCATTTCTGATTTTATTGATATGAGTTTTTTCTCTTTTTTCCCATAGTGAATTTAGCCAGGGGTTTGTCAATTTTATTAATCTTTTCAAAGAACCAGCTCTTTGTTTTATTATTATGTTGTAAAGTGTTTTTGTTCAATATTTTATTCAATTCCACTCTAATTTTTATAATTTCCTTTCTTCTGACTTTGGGTCACTTTTGTTCTTTTTCTAGTTCTTTAAGATGTGGTTAGGTTATTTACTTGGGATCTTGTTTCTTGAGATAGGCCTGTAATAATATCATCTTCTATTTTATTACTGCTTCTGTTTCATCCCAGAAGTTTTGATATGTCACATTGTTATTCTCATTTGTCTCTCTATATCTTTTGATTTCACCTTTTTTTCTTTGTCTCAGTCATTTTTTAGTAGTATCTTGTTTAATTTCCACATATTTTGGGGTCTCTTTATTTCCTTTTTGCAGTTAATTTCTAATTTCAAACACTCTGGTCAGAGAATGTGCTTAGAATAATTTCAATCTCCCTGAGTTTGTTGAGACTAGTTCTGTAACCCACCATATGGTCTATCCTTGAGAATGTTTCATGTGCACTAGAGGATGTGTAATCTGTTGTTCTTGGATAAGAGGCTCTGCAATGTCAATTATGTCCATTTGGTCCAATGTGTCATGTAAAGCTGCTATTTCTTGACTGATTTTCTGTTTGGATAATCTATCTAGAGGTGTCAATGGAATATTAAAGTAGGACCCCAGCTATGATTGTGCTTTTATCTGTTTCTCCCTTTGGCTCTGTTAGTAGTTGCTTTATATATTTTGGTGCTCCCTGATTGGGTGCATGCATATTAAGAAATGCTATGTCTTCTTGATGTAGTTTTTCCTTTATCATCCTGTTCATCTTTGTCTTTCATTACCTGTGTCCTCTTGAAATGAATTTTGTCAGATATAAGTACAATGACATTTGCTTTTCTGTGGATATTATCTGCTTGGAAAATCATTTTCCATACTTTCACTTTGACTCTAAATATCTCTTGAAGGCAGAGTATGGCTGGTCTTTGTTTTTTGATCCAGTCTGCTACTCTGTGCCTCTTTGTTGGTGAATTCAGTCCATTTACATGTATGGTGATTACTGATGAATGAGACTTTCCTATAGCTATTTTATCTTTTGTTTTCTGGTAGCTCTTGCCTCCATTGGTTCTTTTCTTTTATATTTCTGTCTGTTGTTTTTGTCTAGTGGTGTTCCATACTTCTTTCCTCTGTTTTTTCTTTTTTAAAATTGTGTGTCTCAGTTTTGGGTATTTTGTGTCTAGTTACCATTAGGTTTATAAAAAAGGTAGTTTCATATATTCAGTAGTCCTTTTTCTTTTGAGTGCATCTGACCTCCATCCTCCTTTGCAAATTCAGACTTTTATCTCCTCCCCTTTTATGTTTTTATTGTCACAAATTATCCCTTTTTATGCTATAACTTTGTTAGTGGTCTTACTCATAGTTTTGTGAGTCTTTTTTTCTTTGTTTCAGGTAGAATAATCCCCTTGAGTATTTCGTACAATGGAGGTCATTTGGTGATAAATTCTCTCAGCTTCTATATGTCTGCAAAATTTTTTATTTCTTCTTCATACTTAAAGAATAATTTTGCTGGATATATAATTCATGGCTGGAAATTTCTCTTTTAGTACCTTGAATATTTGGTTTCTCTCTTCTGGTTGCAGAGTTTTCTGCAGAGAAGTCCAATAATAACCTAATTGGCTTTCCTTTATAAACTACTTTCTTCTTTTCCCTGGCTGCCTTGAGAATTCTTTCTTTGTCATTAATTTTTGACAATTTTAATGCAATGTGCCTTGGAGAGGTGTCTTTGGATTGAGGTAATTGGGTGTCCTGTTTGCTTCTTGGATTCAAGGATCTAACTCCATAGTTTTAGGGAGTTCTCATCAACTATTTGTTTGAATACATTCTCTGTTCTGTTCTTCCTCTCTTCTTCTGGTATGCCTACTATTCTTATGTTACTCTTTCTGATAGAATCAGATAGTGTTTGTAGAGTTCTTTCATTTTTTTCCATGCTCAATTCTTTCACTTATTTCCTCTGTATCATTTCTGGATTTCTATATTTGATATTGCTAATCCTTTCCTCCACCTAGTTTGCTCTGTTTCTCTGCTTGCTAGTTTATTTTTGATTTCTTTTATTGCATTTTTCATCTGCAGAATTTCTCTTTGGTTCTTTATTAAAGTTTTAAAAAAGTACTCATTTTGTTTGCTGATGTATTTTCTGAACTTATTAAGTTGCTCTACTGTATTTTCTTGCATCTCATTGAGCATTCTCAGAACTGCAATTTTTAATTCTTTGTCATTTATATCACACATTTCCATGCCTTAAGCCTTTTATTTCTGGAGATTCTTTTTTCATTTCTTTCTGAGCTGTCTCACTATCTTGGTTATTCATGGAATTTGATATATTCCTTCTCTGTCTAGGTATCTATGTATGAATGGCACTCTCTAACAGACTAACATGAAGAGGCCTTTCTATTATTTTCCAGTAAATGGTGCCAAATTACAATTTTTTTTAGCTCTGTGACATCCCAGAGCTGACCCCTGTAGCCAGACACTGCCTTCATTGTAGCCGCAATGCATGGGATTGGGATGGGCTGGGGGTACCTAGCTGTGTTGTTTTGCCCTCTTGGTAATGGCAACCTTGGACCTCCACAAGGTCCTCCAGTCAGAGTACACCCTTTGCTTGGGGAAAAATGTGATTCTGTAGTACCATTTCTTGGGTTTGCTGATAACGTGCTCTTCAACCTGACACCAAGACCAAAGGGAAGCAAGCTTTGGGAGGCAATGGGGTGGCAGAGCTCCATGGCTTTGCTTCTGTCTTTCAACAATAAGCACTTGTTTATTCCTAAAACTGGTAGTTGGCTAGGGGTCAGCTGATACAATCTGAACTTAGTGGAGAGTACCTCTACTCAAAATGTCTCTCTCTTGCTGAAATTGGAAAACTACTCTCTCTCTCTCTATATATATATATTTTGATCAGAAGTGAAGAGATCCAGTGGAAAGGTTTCTTGAGTCTTAGGTTTGAAGCTAACACACAGTCGACCCTGTCTGCTCCTTCTGTTGGCTAAATCCAAGAAAATGATTATTTCCAAAGTGAAGAACTAAGGAAGTATTTCCCATCCACAGTGAAACCACACTAAAAATTTTCAAAGGATATGGTAACAGAGGGAGAAAAAAAATAAGACAAGAAACACAATTAACAAGTGTTTTTTTTCACTTTTCTATCCCTTGAATCTAGAATACCTGCCACATAGAAGATACTCATTAAATTTTGTTGAATGAGTGGATGAATAAATATTTGGCTAAATGGATAGATACTTCATTTTCTGAGGTTTAGGTACAGACAGATGCAAGTGTATTTTGCGTGTAAAACTTTCAATGACTTAAGACCTTAATAACATTGTTATATTGTCTTTATGATTCACAATCAAACAATTCTTGGGGGCATCTACAAAATATATTAATCTTCAGTGTTAGGCTTCTAGTTTGTGGATGAGAATATAGTCATCTATTTTAAAACATGTTTTTATGATCTTTTTTTCCTATTTCTTTTCTCAGAAAGTCTGTGTATAGTAAGATTTTGTGTTTTTAAAATGAAATTTGTAAGGCTTCTCTTCATTTTGCATGACTCTTCTTAGAAAATTATTTCACCATTAATGTCAATTAGTAGAAAACTTACATGTATTTTTTGTCTGACATGTTTTATGTTATTCTTCTTATTTAAGTGTAAGAAATAGGAGCACTATTTGATTTGCTCTATCTTAAATTTCTCTAAATCGCACTTTGAGATTTTGATAGAAACATCACAGAAATTCAATCAACGCCTAGAAATATATGGATACCTCTAGGACCTGACAAGGATAAGAATGATACTAGATCCCATCAAGTGATTTGTGAGGAAGTATCAATGTTTAGGTCTTAAAATCAGGGAAGACTTAGAGGTAAAACAGTGACTATGCTTCTGTTATCAGTAGTGGATACTGTAGCACATTAAGAGATGCTCCCTTCAGGACTGACACTGTTCTTTCTCCTACTGGCTGAAGGCTTACACAAACATCTCTTTCCAGAAGTGCCTCCGTGGAAGTCTGCCCCACCAAATGTCCCCTCTCCCCTTCCTTGGGGGAAGTTCTACATCCAGTGACTGATTATATATATGTATGTGTGTGTGTGTGTGTGTGTGTGTGTACCTATATATGCACACACAGGGGTGCAAATTCATGGCCTCTGGCTTTAATTTGAGATGACTATGAAGGGTCCGAGCTCCCTGTGAGACCTACTGAGGCCTCTGTTGCAAATATATCACAATTCAACCTCACCATCATGTCAATCTTGTTTCCTCTCCTCCTCCAAGGCCTTTTTCCTTCAGACCATTCCTCAGTAATCTCCATCTTTCAAATCTGTATCTCAGAGCTGGCTTCCAGTGAACCTGAATAAGCTACTACCTATAAGAATCAATCTGGTTCACCTGTAGTGATCTGGGCCACTTTGTGCCCCTATTTCTTTCTTGTCATATCACATTTATGATACAAAAGAGAGTGTGTTCCCTGGAGTCATTTAATTGGACTTTCTAGCCTGATGCAAATAGGACAAAGATCGTCACACAAAGTGATATTCAGCTACAAATACTTGGCACAAAAGAGAATTTAAAAAAATGTTTCCCTCTTCCATGCTACATAGGGAGATGATTTTTTTAACAATGGATGATTGTGCACAAATATACAGAACATGAGAGAAATGAAATGCTCATATATTAAAAACAAAATATGTAAATCTATGTCCTGACAGGCTTTTGTAAGTTTTGATAACAGCAATGGCAAAAAACAAATGCTGCAGTGAATTTGAATTATTGATTATGATATCCAGAAAGAGATGATCAATTATGAATTGTGATAATAATATTTCCAGCTACGTTTTTTATTGAATATCTTATCAATAATTACAACATGTTTCTCTCATGAGTGAGGATTAGAGAAATTAGCACTTTTTCAGAAAAGAAAAATGCCTCATATTGGACCTAAGCAGTAGTTGTTATACATGCTTTAATCTGAAACGTAATCTGAAACAATACATAACCATTGTTCTAAGGAGTTAATGCACCTTCCCAAATACCAAAACTATTGCTAATATGAATCTTTTATCTTACAGAATCTAATTTACTAAACATTTTTCCTCCTTATTAAAATATATATAACTTTCAAATATTGCTTTGTAAACTTCTGGGGGGAAATCTATCACCCTCATTAATTATTTTAAAATAAAATTGTGGCTTTACCTGGCATTAGAAAAAACATGGTGCTTTAAAAAATCAGGTTCTAATATAGTGATAACACATTTCACTGGGTATAAAATATAATAGCTATAAAGGAATAGATGGAAATTTCTGGTTTAACTGAAGAAATATGGCTTTGTATGCACACAGACATACCTAATTTTGTGCCTAGGTGTATGAACATGTGTGTATGTGTGTAGTTGTGTGAGATGCATGTATATGTGTAGTTGTGTCAGGATTTTACTGTGTGTAGTAGTGTAATGTGTGTGTATGCTGTGAACAATGAATTACTCTGTACTAGAGCAGCAGAAAGAAGATTGCACATATCCTAGTTTAGGACTGAATATTGATTTTCCTAGAAGGTAGTGAATTAGAGAATGAAAAGATATTAAAGTTTAAGTAATGTCATCAAGCTATCAAATACATTTATTGAAGGTGATTTTATGTATGTCTTTATACAAAACACTTCCCTTAATAGCAGAAGAGATAGATCCTACCCATGGGGAGTTTATATTCTAACAAAGCCATAAGCCTCCTGATTTATACGACATTGATTAATTTAATGTTAGCAACATAAATACTTGGGGACACCTTAATCCAAGCTTCTCTCCCATAGCCACCAGGCAAATATTTGAACAGGATACCTGTGTTATTAACTCTTATTTTCAGTGACTGTCAACATTCACAGGAACACAAGTCGATTCTCATCCCCTTACTGAGCACATGCAACTATTGGTAAAACTGCATGATTCTGTCTTGATATTTCTTTCTTATCTTTAGGCTCTTTCCCTGTTTTACTCTCCCTTTTTTCCTCACCTTCCCCATTCCCAACTCTGTTTTTTTTTCCCTGAAACAATTACTTCAATAGATTTTCCCCTTAACATATGTAGTCAGGGAGAAATCATGTAAATTATCCACTTAGTGAATGTTATAGTAGGGTAGGTATTAATTTCATACACTATTGTAAATCTAAGCCTGAAGTGAACCATGTGAATTTCCTGGCCACATCTCTACAAAGATGACCACTCTTAGACTCATACCTAGGTCACCTTCTGTTGCAAGTGTATGTTTCGTGATGCAGTCTTTCCTGTAAGTCAGCTGGGCAACTGCTTGGCTTGCTGCCCATGGAGCAGCCTGGCACCAAGGGGTAGACAAGAGTCACACGAAGTAACTATGCTATTCACTCAACTTTTATTGAATGCACGTTCACTCAAAGTAGAACATCAACATATATTAATATCCCCATCACACTCTAACAGTCTAAGAGAACTACCTTAGTCTGTCCAGAAAATATCTAGCCATGCGCTATGAAAAATAGAGACATTTATTGTTGTGATGAAGCTGCCAGTCACTAGTTGCCCATAGCTACAGACTTCTGAATGATCCGAATAGTTTCCACACAGGAATGTTCAAGCTTAATGCAAAACTTGATGCAGATTCATTGCTCTACTCACTTAGACATTTTGGATGTGATGGCCACATAGTACACATGCCCACTCAATGGTGTCTACTGCCCCCACTGACTAGTACAGTGAAGTCATCATTGTTCATACATGAGCATTCCAGTCCACTCTCTTGGCTTCCAGGTTACATCAATGTCGTGCAAACCATTCTCATTTTATTGACAATGGTTGGACCTTAGCAATCAATGGGGGATAATGAACCCAAGTCCCAGGGTCTCAGTCAACAGGTTCAGGAGATAGCACCCAGGCAGGCAGTGGAGCTGTCAACATCTTGCAAGGAAGAGTCAGTCTCACAGGTTGGAGAGGGCAGGGTCTGGATCCATTGATGCAGAGCCTCCAGCCACTGATGCCAAGGGAGACCAGTGTGCTGTGGAGCGATACTGGTATGTGGAGCTCAGCTGTCTCAGCAGTGGTCTGAGGTCTGCCTCAGTTATGCCCTTAAGAGTGGTGTACTCTAGCCTTCTGGGTTTCTTGATAAGTGTCTCGGCACCCCTGTTGGTGAGTGGGGAATTCCCCCAGGAGCCTACTTATGGGTGGTCCCACTCTGCAAACATAGCTCCTCTGGCCATATGTGCCGATATCTGAGGCATGCCTCCTTGCCAGATATGTCTGGCATGACAGGTATTTTCCTTCTTGAATCAAAGTGTCATGGCGGACTGGCAGCCATCTTGGTTGACATGAGACTCCATTTTTTTCTGTGTACTTTATCTGATCTTGACTAGACCAATGCCATTTTGTTGGTCTCATCCTCCACATCTTCTACTTTTACCCCAACCCCCACAAAACCTCTCTTTCTGTCCTACCATGGTTTGACACCAAAGTTGTATCTCGATGAGTATAGCTACCTAATCCCTCACTGTCTTGTGTTTTTTTTACTTCAGTATCTATCTGAAATATCACAACACCCTTCAATCTCCTTCTCCTTTATGCATATTTCCATAGTATTTGACTCTTAACATTCTGAAACCTTTTATGGTTTCAGCTTCTCATTGAAACACCCAGCTACTTCGTACCTTAATAAAGACTTATTGATATACTGATATTATTTAGTGTTATTATTAATTTCACACAGATGTATACTTTATGCCACATCTAATAATATGATGGAAAGCCCAAAAGTGAGGTTAGCATTCTCCTACCTATCCATTGTCATTTCCAAAGCCATTAATTATTATTCTACCTCTGGGGGGGAGTTTTCCTCCTCTGCAATTAATACTGCATGTCTGCGCCACCTCATCTTTTTTCATTGCAATCACTAGCCAACATCTTAAGTCAGATCTTTATATCTGATGAAATATTTGATGTTTTATTTCTACTACATAATTCTAAGCATCAGCCAGGGTGATTATAGTGTTCATGTTGATAATGAATCCAATACCTTTGTTCTTCCTATTTCATGTGATATCTAGGATTGAAATAAAATTTATTTTCTATTCTCCCCTAATCACCAACATGTCACTCTGTGACGCTTGTTATTATTATAATCAGAGACAGCAAACCCAAATACAGTTATGCACCGCTTAACAACATGGATAAGTTCTGAGAAATGCACTGTTAGGTGATTTTGTCATTGTGTGAATATCATAGAGTGCACTTTACACAAACATAGATGGTGCAGCCTACTACAAACCTAGGTTATATGGTATAGCCTATAGCTCCTAGGCTACAGTTGTAACATAGTAGCAATTATTTGTGTACATGGAAAAGGTACAGTAAAATACAGTGTAAAAGATAAAAATGGTATACTTGTTAGGGCACTTAACATGAATGGAGCTTATAGGGCTGGAAGTTGCTCTGAGTGAGTCAGTAAGTGATGAGCAAATGTAAAGGCTTGGAACTTCGTTGTACACTACTATAGATTTTATAAGCACTGGATACTTAGGCTACTGTAAATTTGTAAGATAACATAGAATTAAATTAAGCACAAAGAAAATGATAAAAATTAAGAGACACAGCAAACATAAGATGTATGAGTAAAAACTACACTGAAAAATTAAAAGTGCACTCTAATATAATAAAACATATATAGTATATACATGAACCAATAACAGTCATTTATTATCATTACCAAGTATCATGTACTGTACATACTGATGTGATATACTTTTATACAACTGGCCATGCAATAGATTTGTTTACACCAGCATCACCGTAAACACATACGTAATGTGTTGTGACATGAAATTTTGATGGCTATGGCTTCAGCAGGTGATAGGAATTTTTCATCTCCATCCTAATCTTATGGAACCACCCTCATATACAAGGTCTGTTGTTGACCAAAAGGTCATTATGCAGCACATGATGGTATTTTATTTTCTGTTTATAGCTTTAGTGTTTTCAGTTCTTTCATATTCTCAACATCAACTGTTTTTTTAAACCACACAGCCACTCCTGTTTCCTTGAAGTCACAGTCTTTTCAGTAGTTGGTTCTCTTTTGGCTTCACTTTCATTCCTCCAAGGGTATGTTCTACGGCCCCTGATCAATACAAATCAACTGTGTTGCATTCCTGTCTGTTTCATCCTCTCAGAAAAACTGCAGCCCTGGGTCTATACTGCTGGCTTCCTGGGCTAAGGGATTTTGAATAAATCTCCCTAGTCCTATAGTCACCGTTCTACTTGAGATTGTTATCTTCTCTCTCTTGCACTAATAGAATGGCATCATAGCCTTCATGCCTTCATTCTTTACCTCCTTAAATCTATCCTTTCTACTACATTCAGAATAACCTATGTAAGATGCAAATTTTTACATTCACCTGCTTAATACCAGTTCATTTCTTGCATATAGAATGGATTGCTAAATCTTATCATGGTTTTATGGCTCCATACATGAAGATCCTCTACAATCTCAAGTCTTCCCACTACCTGACTTGCTTTTCTTTTCCTGATAATGACAAAAATGTCTGTTTCTTCTGCTTATGCTGTTCATTTTACATGTTATTTCTTTATACAGATTTTTCTTTGGCCTGGACTACTTAACTATCATCTGTTCATATTATCTGTTGATAATGTTTACTCATTATTCAAGACTCTCCCTGGCCAGCATAATCTAGTTGGTTGGAGCATCATCCAATAACTGAAAGGTTGTGGGTTTGATTCCAGGTCAGGGCAGATGCCCAGGTTATAGGTTCGGTTCCTAGTTAGACACATGCAGGAGACCACTGATCAATGTTTCTCTCTTGCATTGATGTTTTTATCTCTCCCTTACTCTCTTCCTTCCTCTCTCTCTGAAAGCAAAGAAAAAAATGTCCTTGAGTGAGGATCAAAAAACAAAATAAAAACAAACAAACAAATGAAAAACTCAGCTTCGGCATTTTCTCAGAGAGCTTCCCAGGATCCCCAGGTTGAACTAAGTGTAGCCGAATGTTGCTACTCTAACCTAACCCTCAATGAAAATCTTGTGTCACCTATTGAAGTTATCATCTCTGAAAACTGCTCTCATCATACTCTGAACTCCAGGAGGCAGGGACTGTGTTCTTTTCCTTCAGCTCCTCAGTGGCCCCTTATTATTCTGAGGATGAATACTGATATTGTTAAAATGACCTGTCAGTCTCTGACCAATCCACATCACCTCTTTTCATGAGGCCTTTGTAGATGCTGTTCTTCTGCTTGGAATGGCTTCTCACAGTCTGACCCTCCACCCGCTTCTCCTCAAAGACCGACACACACATTCCTTCTTGTTAACTTCAACTCATCCTTCTACTTCTATTTTAAATACCAGTTCCTCAGGGGAGGCTTCTCCAGCCCTAAAATTAGATTAGACTTACTCTCTCACTTATATTCCCTAGGTACCCCTTATTACTGTTTCTTCATGCTAGTTTGTAATTATACATTTTTCTGATTATCTGATTAATGCCTGTCTTCCCCCAGGAGGATTTAACTCCCTTGGCGAGGACTGTGTTTCCCTTTCCCTTTCCCCGCTAATGCTTTGCACAATGCCTGGTACCTAGAACACACTCAGTAAGTAAACAGGTTGCATAAGCTCACAAATGACTAAATTCCTTTTACAATGACACCAGTGCTTGACTCAATACTTCATGGGTAACAGACTATAAACTATGCTTTTGGAACAGAAATTAATGTTGCAAAAGGCTGACATTCATGAGATATTTAATGGTGAAAAATGAAACTACTAGGAAACAGAAAAGGAAGTCATATTTATATTTCAATTCACAATTGAATATTTTTTGGCAACAAGGCATGTTTAATTTATTCAGTATTTGAGAACTGCCAATCAAATAGGCTTAGGTTTCTATAAATGCATGAAAATATCCATAGTCTTTCTTTGCTTAAAAGAAACTTCTCTGTGAAGTCTTGATTGGAGCCCTTCCGCCCCTTGACCTGTCACACCTGATTAAATCAACTCTTTCCAGACAAGTTCTCTTTCCGTGTAGGACCTGTCTGTTACCTCACTGGAATATGTTAGACTACTTGTGTATATGCTCGTCTTCTGTGCCGGAATGTGGGCTTTGGGGGGAAGCAACTTTGTCACTTTAATCTTCATATTTTCAACAGCTACCATGGTGTCTGGCACAGATACATTTCCAGTTAATATTGTTTAATGAATAAGTGATTCAATTAATTAATGAGTATCTCAGAACCACTAAATGCTTTTTATAATGGAAATTATAAATAAGGGCTTAGCATAGAGTTACTTCATCTGATAAAAGCCCTTTTTTTTCCTCACAACAAGTAAGCCTAAATATTAACATATTTTCTGAGTTTTCTTTCTGCTTAACATATTTTATGCATTCTATTTACTTATTCATATATCTGATTCAG
The DNA here is from genome assembly GCA_028533065.1 of Trachops cirrhosus. NCBI lineage: Eukaryota > Metazoa > Chordata > Mammalia > Chiroptera > Phyllostomidae > Trachops > Trachops cirrhosus. The sequence continues at coordinate 31,261,585 of CM052538.1, forward strand.
TGTGCTATCTTTTCTTGTGGGAAACTTTTACTGATTTTGAATAAAACCAAGTATAAGATTGAATATTAGGATATTTAGTATAATTAAGAAAGTTTGCTTCTAATTATATTATAAGAATAAGATTGTTTTCCGTGTAGCAACTTCCTTTGAGGTCTCCAAATACTTACATAGAGGAAAAAAGTTCTAAGTTTCATAATCTAATTCTTAAAGTGTTTAGTCAACATTCTCCCCCATAAATTATAATAATACAGTTAAATATAATGGGAAATAATAACTATGAATAATTATATAATGTCCAATCAAAAATTTCATTGGTACTCTAAAGACAATTTATTTTATAGTGTGTGTGAGCAATTACATGTGTGTACATAATTATCAATGCTTCTTTCTCAGGTTGGATTGATTACTGACTGCCAAGGGGTCTGTCCTTGCTTTTTTAAAAAAATTTATTACTGGAGTAGGCTTGGTTTAATGTGCTGTTTAATGTGCTATTTATTACACTTTGTGTGATATTCTGGGACATGTGGTAGAGATGGGATTCTTACCTTCAGTCCAGGTTTTAGAACATCCTCAAAGCTCCTGAAATTGGCCACACAATGTATTTTTGACATTCAAATCCCTTGGAGAGGGGTGGTTTTAGAATAAAAAATAAGCAATTCTGAATCCCAGTTCTCATGACCAGCTCTTGTTACCCTTCGATTGGGTCGGTACAAAGGTTCTGATGCAGAGCCCAATTCTGAGACCTCTTTGACTTAGCTAGCCTGTTACTCATTCCATTAATCTAATGATGTGCTTTTACTCAAGTAAATTATTTATCGATTAAGAAATATCATAATTATGCCCTTTGAAAGAGACATTCAAAATACATTAACTGTTTTTTATTTTTATTGCTTACATTTTTAATATTATTTTTGTAAACCTCAGCTACTTAGCTCAATATGGTCTGATAAATGAATTAGATTCCAATAAACAAACAGGTCTAGCAGTTGGTAGAAATGGTAGCACACAAACTAGAAAATACTAAGAGAGCACTGATTGAATAATTACATGACACTCTACAAGTTTTCAGAGTGAAAATATTTTTCAGATTGAAGTGTTAACTCTCTTTTCTTCTGATATAGGCTTGTAAAGGGGTAGCACTGAAGAATGTTAGTGTTGCATAAGAATAAAAATAAAAATAACACTATTAATAAACCCCACCAAAGTGAAAAGGGTAAAAATAATGTGTCTCTATAGTTACTTCTGTGTAACCAATGGTAGAGGCTGGCTTGTAATTGTAGAAGAAAAGCAAACAAAACTAAAACATGGCTTAATCATTTCTCCAATAAGAGTAGGTTGAATTCAAATAAACAAATAAACTAAAAGATTTAAAGAGAGAAGAATGAGAAAAGATTGCTTATGAAGCTGTTTTCCATGCTCTTGGGTTCACTTTTCTTCTGCTGGGACCTGTCACATTATGTACTAATGTAATGACATCTTTGATAACACGGACAAGCCCAAGCATAAATAGAGCAGCAGCAGCAAACAGGCTGATTCATGCTGCACTTTCCAGCACAGGAATTAGCTTCACATGTGAAGTTTTGCTCCATCTAGGCCAAATGTCATTCTAAAGAGCAGCCTCATTTGAACCTCTTTGGCGTACTTAATATGCTCTGGATGTCAGTGACCGTGGCAGAACGGAGGCCGAACGCTGCGCAATGTCAAAATGTGTTTTCCAGCCCTATGTCAGAGTCCTTTAGCATCTCAATGCTTGTAATGTCTGAACAATTCCCATAAAACTTAAGGGTTGTTGACCTGAACTAAACTCCCTATGGCCAGCGATGTCATTCTCTCTCGTTTCACTTTCCAGGTTGATAAAAATCAATACTTTCTCTCATAGAGTTCTGACTTTCCAAACAGCACTCAGGTTCATGTGAAATCCGTGGAGCAGACAGGGGGACAGGAGCAGTATTTTTATCTTCCAGAGCTATTTCCTGTATTCATCCAAGCAGGAGATGATGCGAAAAATGTAAGAAGCGATTATTTTGAAATATATCAGTTTTGGATATTTTCACGGAGTTAAATTTTTAAAAACTGTTCACTTGTGTTATTAACATCTATCTTTAATCAAATTACTGTTAAGATCTTTAAGCCTAATGTCCATTAACTTCTATTCTATGTTAGATTTTAATTATTGCTGATTTATTCTTAAAGAAACTGACATTTATAGCTATTGTATGGTATGTTTGTAATTTAAAAAAATCTAAAAAGAATGTAGAGCTATGACCTCTCATTTGGTTTTACTCTGCATCTTCCCCTTCCCCCCCAAAATAAGGAGAAATAGATTTACAAATGGCTCTTTCCATTTCTGTCCTTCTGGAAGAAGCTCTTTATGATATGTAGCTTTCTTAAAATTAATGTAACCAGACATTCTGAAAGTGGCTCAATTTCCTATTATCTGGGCTAGTAAAAGATAATTCAACTCAATTAAAAAAATGGACAAAGGACCTGAATAGAGACTTATCCAAAGAGGACATGCAGATGGACAAGAGGCATATGACAACATGCTCAATGTTGCTAATCATCAGAGAAATGAAAATTAAAACCCCAATGAGTTATCACCTCACACCTGTCAGAATAGCTATCATCAATAAACCAATAAACAACAAGTGCTGGTGAGGATGCAGAGAAAGGGGAATCCTTTTGCACTGTTGGTGGGAATGCAGATTGGTGCACCCACTGTGGAAAACAGCATTATCTATGATTGCCAAGATATGGAAGTAGCTCAACTGTCCATCAGTAGATGAGTGGACAAAACAACTATGGGATATTTACACAATGGAATACTAGTCGGCTGTAAAAAAAGACAACAATTTTACCCTTTGCAATAGTATGGATGGGCCTGGAGAATATTGTGCCAAGTGAAGTAACCCAGTCAGAGTAAGACAAATACTGTATGATTTCATTCATACGTGGAATATAATAAACAAACTGCACTAACAAGGAGAATGGGGACAGCCTCATGGATGGAGAGCAGGATGACAGCTAGTGCGGGGGAAGTTAGGGGTAGAAGGATTGGGCTAAAAAGAAAAAGGACTCATGGACATGAACAAAAGTGTAGTGATTATAGGCGGGGAGGAGAGTATAAGGGGACTAAATGCTAATGGAAAAATACAATAAAAAAGCTTATGTACTTCCCTTAGGACTAAGGAGTGCTGAGATCTACTGCCACTGTTAATACCACCACCTTTGCTGATGCTCATAATAATCCCGAGCAGTAAGGGGGGAAAAAGAGAATTCAGTTTCTTTTTTTTAACAGATTTTTAATTTTTAATTTTTTTAGTTTATTCAGTACAGTTTCTATCCTTTATTCCCATTCCAGCCCACCCACACATTCCTCCCCTCCTCCCTCCCCTTTCCAACCCCCCTAGTTTTGTCCATGTGTCCTCTATATTTGTTCCTGTAAACCCTTCCCTTCTCCCCTGAAATTCCCTCCCCTCTCCCCT
>CM052538.1:31265569-31358185 GCA_028533065.1 Trachops cirrhosus
GAGCATCTTTTCATGTGTTTCTGGATCCTCTGCCTGTCCTCCTTGGAGAAATGCCTATTTAAGCCCTTTGCCCACTTTTTAATTGGGTTTCTTGTCTTCTTTGAGTGGAGTCATGTAAGTTCTTTGTATATTTTGGAGATTAAACCCTTGTCTGAGGTATCATTGGCAAATATGTTTTCCCATACAGTTGGTTCTCTTTTGATTTTAATACTGTTTCCTTTAGCCATGCAGAAGCTTTTTATTTTGATGAGATTCCATTTGTTTATTCTTTCCTTTATGTCTCTTGCTCTAGGGGACGTGTCAGTAAAAATGTTTCTGCGTGCAATATCTGAGATTTTCCTGCCTATGTTCTCCTCTAGGACTTTAATGGTGTCACGGTTTATATTTAAGTCTTTTATCCACCTTGAATTTATTTTTGTGTATGGTGTAAGTTGGTGTTTGAGCTTCATTTTTTTGCATGTAGTTGCACAGGTCTCCCAACACCATTTGTTGAAGAGGTATTGTTACTCCATTTTATGTTGCTGCCCCCTTTGTCAAATATTAATTGACCATAGAGATTTGGGTTTATTTCTGGGCTCTCTGTTCTGTTCCATTGGTCGATGTTCCTGTTTTTATGCCAGTACCAAGCTGTTTTGATTACAGTGGCCTTGTAATATAGTTTAGTATCAGGTATTGTGAGAATTCAGTTTCTTTTATATGATAAATCCACTTCTATGATGTGCTCTGAACCGAGAGTTGGCAAACATTTTCTGTAAAGGGCTGGATAGTAAATACTGTAGGCTTTGTGAATCCTGTGTTCCATGGTGCAACAACTCAACTTCTGCCATAGTACAAAGCAGGTTCATAGATAACATATGAATGAACGAGTGTGGCTATACTCTAATACAGCTTTATTTACAAAATCATGTACTGAACTAGTTTGGCCCATAGGCCATAGTTTGCCAACTCCTCCTCAAACTAATGATTCTCAAACTTTAGTTCACATTGAAATCACTGAGAGTTTGGCCCAGACCTATGCTGGGGCCCACCACATATCTAGTGAGTAGAATGGATGCTTTCTGATTCCATACACATAATACATATAAAAGCAGAATTTATATATTAAGGTAAACAATTAAGGTGATTTTGATGACCCTCAAAGTATACATCATTGCTCCAAGACATATTATTCATGAGAATTTCATTCCATACTTCATGGATGGGGGACTCAGTTGTCCTCACTTTTTCTGATCCTTAGGAAATATTCTTCTAGATTTACACCAGTCTATTTCCTTGACACTATTCCAGATACTAGGGATTATGAGTGTCATAGTGGTGTAAGTATTCTGGCAAAAATAGTATGTCAAGCCCTGGCTGGCATAGCTCAGTGGATTGAGTGCGGGCTGTGAACCAAAGCATTGCAGGTTCGATTCCCAGTCAGGGCACATGCCTGGGTTGTGGGCCAGGTCCCCAGTGGGGACCACATGAGAGGCAACCACACATTGATGTTTCTCTCTCCTCCTTCCCTTCCCCTTTCTAAAAATAAATAAATAAAAATCTTAAAAAAAATAGTATGTCAGGATATACACCTAGCTATCATAATGAACAAATTCACGTAGTGATAGTTGGGCAACTCGGACCCTGCTGCCCAGACATTGTATGGTGGCGGTGCTCCAAAGGCCAGTATATCTCAAATGAGTGACACAATAATGGTTACATTATATTAAGTAGTTATTATGTTCCTGAAGTCACTCAAATCTTTATATCTATTCATCTATTTCATTCTTATATTAACCCTTTGATGTAGGTGATATTACTACCACACCACCCCACCTTTCTTTTTTCACTCAAGTCCCACTACAGAGACCAGACTCTTAACCTCTATTCTTATTAGGCAAAAAAAACAAAATTACAAAACAGAAAAAAAAACGTAATTCAGAAAAAAAGAAAATATTACTAAATCTAGGTAATATTAGGAAGTTGACTTAAAATCAATATTTTAAAAGACATCTGATGATAATAATAAAGAGGAGACCAATGGGGTATTTGGGTTGCTGGCAACTTCCATATCATAATGTCCTAAAGTAGAACTCTTTGGAAAAGACATTTTTTAAAAATCCAGATACAAGGGACTCAATCACAGGATGTGATGTGGAGAAAAAGGAGATGAAAAAAATCTGACATTAAACAGATTCAGAGTGTTTACACTTAATGTGATGGGGAAAAAACACAAAGATGTTAGTTCTACAATGACTGTGGTTTAATTGGATTCTTTTAATAGTGTGACTAGAGACTTCTAAATAAACCAATGTGAGGTTCTTGAGAATCTAGGGAACTTCCTGTATATAAAGCTGGAGGTAATTAATCTATTCTGCACCAGTGTACACACGAAAGGCTAATAAACTACAGAAGCCTGTGAACGGTGATGCTCAGAAGAGCAGGTGGAAAGCAAGTCTCGTATTTGCACAACACAGTGAACCCAAAAGACACCTGAGTTCTAGGGCCCAATTCCAGGGGGTATTTGGTATAAGAACTGAGCTGCACAAATGTCTGTACCACACTGTCTTCTATTTTTTACAGTTTAAATTATATTTTATTTACTTATTTTATATTTTTTATTGTTGTTCAGTTACAGTTGTCCTCATTTTTCCCCCTCTGCTCTCCCCTGCCCCATCCAATACCTGCTCTCAAAGACAATTCACTCCCCATTGCATTGTCTGTGGGTCCTTTGTACATGTTCTCCTTCTTTCCCCCGTTAGCCCCCTCCTCCCTCCCCTCTGGTCCCTGTCTGTCCTTTTTTTCTTTTTAATAATATATTTTATTGATCATGCTATTATGGTTGTCCCATTTCCCCCCCTTTATTCCCCTCTGCCCTGCACAGCCCCTCCAACCCACATCCCCTTCTACCCCCGCTTTAGTTCATGTCCATGGGTCATACATATAAATTCTTTGGCTGCTACATTTCCCATACTATTCTTAACATGCCCTTGTCTGTTTTCTACCTACCATCTATGCTACTTATTCTCTGTACCTCCTCCCCCACTCTCCCCCCACTCCCCTGCTGATAACTCCGTGTGATCTCTATTTCTGTGGTTCTGTTTCTGTTCTAGTTTTTTGCTTAGTTTGTTTTTGTTTTAGGTGTGGTTGTTAATAACTGTGAGTTTGTTGTCATTTTACCGTTCATATTTTTTATCTTTTTTCTTAGATAAATCCCTTTAACATTTCATATAATAGGGGCCTGTCTGTTTTTTATTTCCATGTCTCTGGTTCTTTTTTGCTTGTTCGTTTGTTTTGTTGACTAGGTTTGTTTACTGTTATATTGCTACTGTGCCTGATGCCATGTGAAAACTAGGATGGAAATTATACCAGTTTGGGGAAAAATCCATGTTTTTTTAATAATACATGTGATGTAAAATTTAACATTTATAAAGATATTACTGGAATACTTTTCCATCATGTACTGGGATTAAATGTCCATTCCTCCCAATAGTTTCAGGGTAAGTCCTTCTACCTAACTTATTTACCTCATGCAACTCAGAAATCCAGACTGTTCTATGGAGTTTTATTTGCAGTAAGGTAGAGAAGAGTTTCTTCACTAGCATTTAATCTTATTTATATTTCTAAGGAAATCTTAGAAACCATTGAAGACCAAAATGCAATACTTATTTTATTTATATGATTGTGTTATGACTGGCTTTTATCAATTTTGTATATATATTAGATATTTTATTTTTAGTTGATCAACTAATTTTAGACTACCAAAACAGTAAAGAAAGCATAGTAGAGAAAAAAGAACATAGAATAAAGGAAGATAGTAGAGAAAAGAATAAATAAATATTCCTTTGCTAAAGCATGGCATGTGGGAAAATCTTTGTTTTAATGGAGATGTTATACTTATCAACCTAAAAAAATATGGGTTTCCTTAAGCATGCAAAGGAATTACCATACCCTATTAAATCTTTTTTTCTTAGAAGTTGCTGATGATAAAAGCTTACATACTAACATACATCAAAAACCCAAATAGAAGAGGTCTTTGAAAAAGTGAATAGTCTGTTTCTTAATGCTGTTTCTTCACTCCGAACTGAGTCTCATTCAGCAGAGGGGACAAGAGCATATTTTCTCATTATGGAGCATGTTTCACCACAGACCCATTCATTTTCTTTACTCCCCTGATACAGTTCCCAAGACTCCCCAAAGGGACAATGCTAGGAAAAACTAGGATACTAACTGTATGCACAAGGAAACAACTTATGAGTTTATTTTTGTGTGTATGCATGTGTGCCTGTATGTGTTCTATTTCAGCAACAGTGGGTTGAGTTCCAGAATAGTGAAAATATATGTATATCTTCCTTTTTTTGATAAACAGCAGAATCCTATATACCCACTTTAACTCCTCCTGTCTTTTCTTCTCTGTTTTTAAAAATATTTTACTTACATATTTTTAGAGAGAGGTGAAAAGAGGGAGAAAGACAGGGGGAGAAACATCAATTAGAAAGAAACATTGACCAGTTGCCTCCTGTACACACCCTGACTGGAGACTGAACCCAGGCATGTGCCCTGATCAGGAGTCAAAATGGCCACGCTTCACTTTGCCAAAGGACGCCCAACCAACTGAGCAACAGTGGTCAGTCCCCACACCCCTGTCTTTTTCACTTATCAATATATCCCAGAGATCACTTGGACAGGCTACAGAGATAGTTGCTCACCATTGTACAGGGTGAATATATAATAGTTTATTCAACAACATGGATTTACAAGTGCCCTGATAATCAGTCTTGAACACATTATTTTTCCACATTGTTGCCAGTGTGTTTTAAATAGATTCCTGAAAGCAGAATTGCAGACATAACAGGTGAAGTGCAAACATTCCTTTTGCTGGGTATTAGCAAGCCAGCTATATCTGAGAGTGCTGTCCCACAGTCTCACTGAAAGAATATGCTGTCAAACTTTTACATTTTTCAGTCTGATAGGAGATAAATGAATATTTCAATGTAGTTTTAAGTTTTTAGTTTTCTTATTATGAGAAGGCTGGACACTGTTTCTTTTTAAATTATTTTTTATTTTTATTATTGACACTATTACAGATGTCCCCATTTCTCCCACTTTGCCCATCTCTACCCAACCTCTAATACCCCTTCCCTCATCAACTTATATTTTGCTTTGATTGTTGACTACCTAAATGATAATGTTGAACTATGCCAGTTCTCTTCTGCATCTGTTTATTTGTGTCCAAACTGTATCTAGACTATATCACTTTATCCAAACCAGACAATTTGTGTTATACTGAATAGACATCCCTTAAATATTGGTTTCCTTTTCTTTTCCTTTTGTCTTTAACTGGAGTTTGCTAATAGACTGGACCTTTAAACTAACTCATGGATTCACTTTAGGGCAAGAACAATTATTGTATCAAAATAGTTTAGGTGACTTAGTCAGGCTCTGGGAGAGTGTCTTTGATGAGTCATGATTGCTTAGGTCCTGACAGGGGGGTGACAGCATGAGTGATGTACATTTTTCAACTTTGACTTACAAGGTAAATTTCTCAAAAGAACACCATTTATTTCTTTTTTAAAAATCTACCCATCTAACACTGAACATTGTTATTATATTGCACATAATAGATACTCCATATATATTTGTTGTTTGCATGAATTATTATTTGCATGAATTATTCTGTGAATGCTAATGAAACACTTATTTGTATCCAGAGCATGAATCTCATGCCTCTGTTTCCTAGGCAACTTTTCCTTTATAAGAGTAGAAGATCATTAATCCCTGAAATATTGCTAGATAAATCTTTCTGTGGCACACAATTGTCACCTGTTTATATATCATAAAATAGGGTTCTGTAAGTTATCATGTGCGAGAAAAGCATCTCTTTTAGCTGTATATTTTTCTTGTATAAAATAAAAATAATTTATACATATTTTTGGAGTTAACAGATGTTATAATACTCCTCAAAATAATCCATAAAACACTGCTAAAACCCATTAGGTCAGTGTAAATTCTTGTTGATATTTGCTTATTATTTTTTCTAGTTGATAAAAACACACTTCTGAAAGGAATGAGAAGAGATATCAGTAAAGAATTCATAGTACCTATTTTTTTAAAGAAAATTTTCTAATGAGTTGTCTCATTCTCAAAACAAAATCATAATATGCCAAAGACACAGGAAGATGTTCATATTTTCATTATATTTCTAACAGCCAGTTATTGTTCTCTAGGACAGTGATTTGAAGCAGCAAGTGAAAAACACTTAATGTCAAAGCAGTTACCAAATTTCAACATGAAATTAGCCTTTGAGTGTGTGTGTGTGTGTGTTGTGAGTGATTGTTTCTTCCCTGAGTTCTCAGTCTAATTGTTTTGGATGGGTTTTAACAAATTCCATTTCACCAAGGGTACCCATTCTTACAGACTGTGTTTCTATAGTCTCCATGGGTTTTATTGTCCTTATCTCAAAAAGAAAATCAATCATGCATAATAGCCAATGAATGTCTAAACAATTGATTAGTAATTATATTTTTATCGTTTCTCCTTTTTATTGAAGTATGTACTCTAATCCATCAAATCTGCCAGCCAAACCACTAGGAAAATGATCTGAAAAGCTGTCATCTTTAAATAAGAAACTTCATGAGTGTGGTGGAGTTTGGCAGGTAGCATGCTGTAATGCAAGCCTGATTTTATAGATTTTTGAGAAGTATAAGGAATTTGATAATAGCCACATTTGCTAGCACTGGATTCAAATCCTAGCTCTGGTATTTATTACATGACTTCTCCATCTCCATTTGTTCATCTATAAAATGGAGAGAAAAGGAGCTAGCTCACAGAACTGTTATTCCTTAAAGGAAATTTCACTATAACACAGACTTGAGCCCCCATGTGATCCAGAAATGTGGTTTCAAAGGAATTTTCCTCCATTCAGTGTAATTCACTTTGGATTTCCAGTGGGTCAAATTGTAGACCTCTTTCACTTCTTGTTTCCTTCCCTGGTATCAAGATCTTTGTTTTCATGTGTGTGTGTATGTGTCTACTAGATATATTTCAAGAGGTTTCCCTACCTGCTCGTATTTATGTTTCTTTCTCCAGTGTTCCAAATAAGTATTGTTGGGATTAAGGGCCTTCCTTATATAAATAATTGTTGTTTTAATGAGATTTTGGTACTATAGGATTAAGCTGGGTTGGAATTAACACATTGTCAAGTTGATAATCTACAATGCTCAGCTGAAACCAGAGCCTTGTGAGTCTACTTCATTTATATTCTAGGGTATGGTGCCTTCTCATTCTTTAACAGCGGTGGGGGAAAACATTCTGTGTCTTTGGGTACTGTAGGTGTTTTCTCCTCTAAACCAAAGATCATGGCCTTTTTTTCAGTGATAGAAGCAGGGGCAACATCAGTAGAAATGTGTAAGGCTTAATCTCATCTTTAAGTAGAACCTAATGAACAAAACAAAAAATGAGCAAAATAGAACTATGGACATGGAAAGAAGGAATAAACTGAAAATGACCAGAAGGGAGGGAGAGAGGGATAATGGGGGAAAGAAAGAGAAGGGTCTAGTCAAGGCACATGTATAAAGGACCCATGGACATGGACAACAGGGTGGGGACTGATTGAGGGAGTAGGAGGTGGGTAGGGCAGGGGAGAGCAACCGGGGAAAAATTGGGACAACTGTAATTAAACAACAACTTAAAAAAAGAGTATCAGTTAAGTAATTTGGTTTTGGGGGTGAGAGCTTCTTCATCCACATGAGCAACTACTTGATGGGCTCATATATTGCACAGAGAATGGAGATGAATGCCTGATTGAAACAAATAACCAATGGTCACAGATGAGAGTCATTCTCTGGAGCATAGCATTAGCCATGGCTCATGCTGGAATCAAAACACGTGCTCTAATAGAAGATACAAGGAATCTAAGACACAATGTACAGACACACAAATCTGTTCCACGTTAAGGAAGACTCCAATCTCAATCTCCTACCCCTAACCACTAGTCATTGCAACTTGCAATTTATGTCCATAAATGTGAAACAGAGGCTTGAAAGCACTTTTTATATATAAAAGCACCACAGTATAGCTCAAAGCCAAGGTTACCAGCAGGCAGCATCACAGCTTAAAGTACATATTCAACAACAGGCAGACGAACCACTTATCAAGTCAAAGGAAGAGAAGAAAATCCTACAGCTGGTGGTGAGCATCAAATTGACTGTCCTGCTCACAGCATCAGTTTTGTGTTTGCCCCATGGAAGGCTTACATGGGGCAAGAGGGGATGAAAGAGGGGTGAGTCCTGAAGGCTGTCAGAGGCCAAATGAAAAGTGGAGTCAGATTTTTTAGTACCTAAGTTCTCAGTTTATGGAACCTTTGATTTGTAGTGTTTTTTTAAATAGTCCATCAATGATTTTCTCTTTTCCTTTTCACTTCTCCATACTGAAATGACATCTGATAAAAAGGAAATGATATACTTCTCCCTAAAATTCTCTCCATATTAAATATATATAAAGATTAAATCAATTTCCCAGATCTTACTTACAATAACTTGTTAGGTGCTTTTCTTCACTACTCAATTACAAGCTCCCAGAGTATAAGAATAGTATTGATCTTTTGCACCATTGGCACATAGTGGACATCCAAAAGGATTAGTTAAATGAGTTTTGAATACAGCACCTGTTAGCTACTCACTACACAGAAAAATTGCTAAATTAGTTTAATCCAAAGGAAGAAGACTGATCTCTTAAAAATTAATAAAGCACAATACCAAAATAAACAAAACTCACAAGTTTGGACCTATGTTGTCTTTAACAAGGCATATAATACCTTTGAACCTCATTTTCCTAATCTGCAAAATGGGAAAGCTCTTTCCCTTGAAACACTGTCAATGATTTTTTTCCCCCTGAGGTTTTACATCTGAAGGGGATCTAAATAATAAATTAGTGCTTAAATATTAATAGGACTTTGTCATTCCTTCAGCTGAATAATCACAGTTTAATGATAAATAATAATAGCCTGAGGATATTAGGCTCAAAGGTTGGATATAAAATACATTTTAAGAGGAGAGTAGCATTTCACCCCACCTAATACTAAGTTCTGGCCACGTAAATGAGGGGTCCTGTGTGCCCTCTTCAATGGTTCTTCAGAATCATTGCTCACACATCTTAACAAACATCACAGCAGAATTAGAGTGAAAAATCATTATGTGAGCCCTTCCTATTACTGAGTTGTAACCACTTGATATGGCAGTGCCTGCAGCAATTGCTGAATGCAATAGAGCCAACTGCATCTCCTTGGAGCCCACAGACCACCCTACTGCAGCCTGCAGGTTCCAAACAAGAATCTTCTCTCAGTTAGGATTTAATCACCTTTGAGAGCAGATGAGAATTTCAATCATTATTTGTTCCAATGTCCTATCAATCTTGTCTATTGAAATAGCTTGATTTTTTTCTACATGAATACTACATCTTCTTAGTGGAGAAATATGATGGGGGAAATAAAGTGGGAGAAACTAATTTTTACAAGAGATTAAAATGAAGTGCTTAAAGAATTGTTTTAAACCACTCCATCATACCTGTAACTTAATGCCTTTGGGATAGGAAGAGGTCCTTTTGAGGGCCTCATTTTTTTGTTGCAGCAATTGTAACTGAATTTGCCCTTCAGGTCAGGAGGTATCATGTATTGTAGTTAAGAGCTAGGGGTTGAGGTACACATGGCTGTGGTTTCAAACCCCAGCTTCACCTCTTACAAACCTCATAACCTATATTCACTATCACCCTTGCAACTCAGTTTTCCTATACCTAGGAGGGGCAAATTATAGTACTTGCTTCAGGTAAAAACTATAAAAATTAAGTGCAGTCAATGATCTTATGTATCTAGAATATTTGGAACATATTATTTTAAAATGGTAGCTATAATTTTTTCTCTTATTCTCTATTATCTTGACAAGCTAACTTCAGTCCCTCATGATAAAAATTAAGTCAACAAATGAAATAAAATAGACTTTCTCCAGATGAAGATAATTGTGATGCTATCTAGAATTAGTCATCATTTTTTAAGCCATAGAGTTTAGTAATATCTACTGATGCCAAAGTGAGAAAACATTGTTTATCTGTGCTTTTATTTTAGATTTTTTATATTTTTTGAAAATTTGGAGATTAAATTTTAACTGCTTATTCACTTTATTAAATATAAGTAAAACTAATATAAAATATTAGCATTTTTACATTTTCATTGTTTATTCTACTATAGTTGTTGCATTTTTCCCCTCTTGCTCCCCTCTAACCAGTGTACTTCTCTCACCCACAGTCAGTCCCCTCTCTGTTGTCCATGTCCATGAGTCATTCATACTTGTTCTTGGACTAATCCCTTCCCCTTCCTTCTCCCATTGCTCCACTCCCTACTCCCTCCCTAGAGCTATCAGTCTGTTCCACGTTTTAATGTCTCTGGCCCTGTTTTTCTTGTGTATTTTGTTCATTAGATTCCATTTATGAGTGAGGTCATATGGTATTCATATTTTGCTAACTGGCTTGTTTCACTTAGCATAATGCTCTCTAGTTCCATCCATGCCATTGCAAAAGTTTGGACTTCTTTCTTTCTGCTGCATAGTATTCCATTGCATAAATATACCACATTTTTTAAACAACTTGTCAACTAATGGTAAGTGGGCTGTTTTCTATGCTTGGCTAATGTAAATAGTGCTGCTATGAATGAATATAGGGGTACATTTCTTTTGAATTGGTGCTTCAGGATTCTTAGGGTATATTCACAGCAATGGAATCACTGGGTCAAAAGGCAGTTCCATTTTTAGTTTTTTGAGTAAATTCCATACTGTTTTCCACAGTGGCTTCACCAGTGCAACAGTGTACTAGGGATCCCTTTTCTCCACATCCTCGCCAGCACTAGTTGTTGATTTATTATTGATAGACTTTCTGACAGGTATGAGGTGATATCTCACTGTGGTTTTAATTAGCATCTCTTTGATAGCCAGTGGTATTGAGCATTTATTCATGTCTATAAGCCATCTATCTCTATGGATTCCTTAGAGAAGTGTGTATTCAGGTCCATTGCCCACTTTTTTTAAATTGTGCTGTTTGCCTTCCTGGTGTTGAGTCATATGAGTTCTTTAGATTAAAACCTTCCCGCATATGTTATTGGAACTATAGTCAGTTCCCTTTTTATTTTGATCATGATTTCTTTACCTTTTCAGAAACTTTTAAATTTTATATAGGCCCATTTGTTGTTTCCTTTATCTCTTGCCCTAGAAATATATCAGTGAAAATATTGCTGTGTGGGATATCTGAAATTTTACTGCCTATGTTTTCCACTAGGACTTTTATGGCATCATGACTTATGTTAAAGTCCTTTATCCATTTTGAGTTTATTCTGGTTTATGGTGTAAGTTGGTGGTCAAGTTTCATTTTTTTTGCATGTACCAGTCCAGTTCTCCCAACACCATTTATTGAAGAGACTGTTTTTGCTCCGTTTTATGCTCATGCCCCCTTTGTCAAATACTAATTTGACAAGGAGACTTGGGTTTATTTCTGGGCTCTCTAGTCTGTTCCATTGATTTATATGTCTGTTCTTATACCAGTACCACACTGTCTTGATTACAGTGGTCTTGTAGTATAGTTTAATATAAGGTATTGTGATTCCCTCATACTTTGTTCTTCTTTCTCAGGATTGCAGAGGCTATTGGGGATCTTTTTTGGTTCCATATACATTTTTGGAATATTTGTTCTAAATCTATGAAATATGCCATTGGTATTTTAATAGGAATTGCCTTAAATCTATAGATTGTTTTGGGTAGTATGGACATTTTAATTATGTTAGTTCCTCCAATCCATGAAGACAATATGTGCTTCCATTTATTTTTATCTTCTTCAATGTCTTTCTTCAGTGTTCTGTAGTTTTCTGAGTACAGGTCTTTTACCTCCTTGGTTAAATTTCTTTTTAGGTACTTTATTTTTCCTGTGGTTATAGTACATGAGATTTTTTCCTTAGTTTCTCTTTCTGATAATTCATGTTGCTGTACAAGAATGCTATCAATTTCTGAATATTGACTTTGTATCCTGCTACTTTGACAAATTTGGTTAGTAGGTTGAGTAGTTTTTTGGTGGAGGTTATAGGGTTTTCTATGTACGCTATCATGTCATCTGTGAATAATGATAGTTTTACTACTTCTTTCCAATTTGATGCCTTTTATTTCTTTTTCTTGTCTAATTCCTGTGACTAGAACTTCCAATACTATTTTGAATAAGAGTGATGAAAAAGGGCAACCTTGTCTCATTCCTGATATTAAGGGAAACACTTCTAGTTTTTACACATTGAGTATGATATTAGCAGTAGGTTTCTTGTACATGGTCTTTATTATGATGAGTTATACTTCCTCTATTCCCATGTTGCTGAGTGTTTTTATCATGTATGTGTACTAGATTTTACCAAATGCTTCTTCAGTATCTATTAATATGATCATGTGACTTTTGTGTTTCATTTTATGTGATGTATTACATTTATTGATTTGTGAATGGTACACCATCCTTGCATCCCTGGGTTAAACCTCACTTGATCGTCATGTATGATCTGTTTAATGTATTCTGCAATCCAGATTGCTAATATTTTGTTGAGGATTTTAGCATCTACAGGGTCTGGCACAAATAACACCCCTTTTTATTACAAAATCTTTTATTACAAAATCATAAGCATGTAATTCTGTAACATAACAATAGCACACTCAAACATACCACATGACATTTCAGGTGAAATGTTCAAATTAAAACTATAAATTATTATACCCATATTATTGCCCTACCAACCACACTCAAGCATCTGCTGGACCCTGTATGTTCATCAGGGATATTGGCCTGTAATTTTCTTTGTTGTGTCTTTGCCTAGTTTTGGAAATAGGAAAATACTGTCCTTATAAAAAGTGTTTGGAAGTCTTCCCTTTTCTTTGATTTTTTGGAACAGTTTGAGAAGGGTGGGTGTTAGATTTTCTTTGAATGTTTGGTTAAATTCCCCTGTGAATCCATCCAGTCCAGGACTTTTGTGTGCCAGCAATTTTTTGAATACTCCTTCAATTTTGCTAGTTGTAATTGCACTGTTAAGGCTTTCTGCTGCTTCTTGATTCAGTTTTGGGAGATTGTATGTTTCCAGATATTTGTCCATTTCACCTAGGTTGTTCAGTTTCTTGGCATAAAGTTGTTCATAGTAATTTCTTACAATCCTTTGTATTTCTCTGGTATAGGTTGTTACTTCTCCCCTTTCATTTCTGGTTTTATTTGGGTTCTCTTTCTTTTTTTCTTTATACGTGTAGTTAAAGGTTTGTCAATTTTGTTTATCTTTTCAAAGATCCAGCTCCTGAATTTATTGTTTCTTTGGGCTTTTTATTTTTAGTTTCTATTTTATTTAATTCTTCTCTAATCTTGATTATTTCCTTTCTTGTACTTGCTCTGGGCTTTATTTGTTATTGTTTTTCTAGTTGTTTTAGATGTAGGGTTAGGTTGTTTATTTGAAATGTTTCTGTCTTCTTTAGGTAGGCCTGTACAGCTATGAACTTCTGTCTGAGGACTGCCTTCATTGTGTCCCATAGGTTTTGACTTGTTGTGTGCTCATTTTCATTTGTTTCCAGATATGTTTTGATTTCTTTCTTGATCTCATCATTGATGCATTCATTATTTAAAAACATCTTACTCAGTATTTGAATGTTTTTGAATTTTTTTCTTGAAATTGGTTTCTAGCTTCAAGCCATTGTGATCTGAGAAGATGTTTGATATGATTTCAGTTTTCTTCAATTTGTTAAGGCTTGATTTGTGTCCTACCCTGTGGTCTGTCTTTGAAAATGATCCATGTGTGTTTGAAAAAAATATATACTTTGCTTCTTAGGCATGAACTGTTCTATACATATCAATTAAGTTCATTTGATCTAGAGTGATGTTCAGTGCCACAGTATCCTTGTTGATTCTGTGTTTGGAAGATCTATCCATTGTTCATGGTGGGTGTTAAAATCCCCTATAATGATTGTATTGCTGTCAATCTCCTTCTTGAAGTCCTCCAAGATTTTCCTTATGTATTTAGATGCTCCTATGTTGGGTGAACACATGTTTACAAAACTTATATCCTCTTGTTGGACAACTCCCTTAAGTATTATGTAGAGACCTTCTTTGTCTCTTGTTATGGATTTTGTTTTAAAGTCTATTTTGTCTAAGTATTGCTTCCCCAGATTTTTTCATGTCCATTTGCTTGGGATATTCTTTTCATCCCTTCACTCTCACCTATGTAGGTCTTTTGTTCTGAGGTGAATCTCTTGTAGACAGTATATAAGCATATTGTGTTTTCTTATCCATTCAGCTACCCTATGCCTTTTGATTGGAGCATTTTTTCCATTTCCATTTAAGGTTGTTATTGATAGGTACTTGTTCTATGCCATTTATTCCCTTTGTACCTGTGTTCCACTCTCTTTAATTTTTTTTCTTCTTAAAGCAGTCCCTTTAGCATTTCTTGCAGTGCTGGCTTGGTGGAGATGTACTCTTTTAGCCTTCTTTTGTTTGGTAAGCTCTTTATTTCACCTTTCATTTTCAATAAGACCCTTGCAGGGTAGAGTAGTCTTGGTTGCAGGTCCTTGCTTTTATTACTTGGAATATGTCATGCCAGTCCCTTCTGGTCTGTAGTGTTTCTGTTGAGAAATCTGCTGGTATCCTAATTGGAGCTTCCTTATATGTTACTAGCTGTTTCTCCCTTGATTCATTTAAGATCCTCTCTTTGTCTTTGAGTTTTACCATTTTAATTATGATGTGTGTTGGAGTGGTCCTCTTTGGGTGTGTGTTGGAGTGGTCCTCTTTGGGTTCATCTTGATTGGGACTCTCTGTGCTTTCTGAACTTCTGTGACTTTCTGTCATTATTTTTTCATATAGGTTTTCTACCCTTGCTCCTTTTCTTTTCCATCTGCTCTTCCTATGATGAGAATGTTAGTATGTTTCATTTTCTCTTGAAGCTCCCTTAAGCTGTCCTTGTTCTTTTTATATTTTTTCATTTTGTTGCTCTAACTGGGTGTTTTTCCTACCTTGTCTTGAGTCTTGCTTATTCAGTCCTCTGCTTCATCTAGACTGCTTTTAACTGCTTCTAGTGTATTCTTCATTTCATATATTGTATTCTTCATTTCCTCCTGGTTCTTATTCATAGTTTCTATGTCCTTTTTAATGCTGCTGTAGTTCCCACTAAGTTTCTTGTAGCTCCCATAAAGTTCCTTGTAGTTCTCACTGAGTTCCCTGAGCATCCTTATAACCCTTGTTTTGAACTCTATGACAGATTGCTTGCCTCAATTTCATTCATCTCTTTTTCTGGAAATGCCTTCCTTCTTTTCAGTTGGAGGTTGTTTATTTGTCTCCCTCATTTTATATGACTTTTTAAATGTTTTTCTGCATCTCAGATTGCTCTGCTTTGACTCCCTGTCTTTGTGGGGTGGCCTTCTATGGTAAGAGTTCTGTGGGACTCTGTGGTGCAGTCTCTTTGATCTCTTGATCTGGATGCCCTAGGGTTGCTCTTTATTCAGTTTTTGTGGGCTCCTGTGTTGCACTTGGGCTTTGGTTATTGATAGCTCATGTGTGGAGGGTTCTCCCTTCCTGCTGGCTGACTGAGAGTCACAGCCACCACTATGTTTTGAATGTTGTTGCCTAGGTGCTGGCAGAATAAAGCACAACTACCCAGAAAACCAAACCCACACTAGCAAAAATACTCCTCCAACCACATCAGCAAAATCAACAGCAAATGAGCAAAATAAAGGTGGAAAGAGATTAAGAATATCAGAAGATAGGAAAAAAGAACATGAGATGACTAAAGGAAAGAAAGATGATTTTTAAGGGGAAGAGGAAATAGAAATAAAAAGTGTAGGGGATAGAAATAAGGCAAAGAAAGGGAGAAAATAAAATTTAAAATTAAAATAAAAATGGGAAGGGAGATGGCAGAATGGAGTAAGAAAAGGAAAGATTATAACATAAGGTTTGAAATAAAATGAAAAAAAAGATAGTGAACCAATAGAAACAAAATTAAAGAAAAACCACAACAGGACCAATAATGATGGCAGATGAGCAAAGATTAACAAAGGTGGAAAGTGAATAAGAATATTCTAAGAAAGAGAAAAGAGGATATAAGATGTCTACAGTAAAGAAAAATGATTTTGAGAGGACAGAGGGAGAAGAAATAATAAGAGTAAGGAGTAGAATCCAGGCTAAGGAAGGGAAAAAGAAAAATTCCAAACTCAAATAAGCAAGGGCAAGAAGAAGGCAAAATGGAGTAAGATAGAAAGTAACCTATGAGATTTGAAATAAAAAAATAGTGAACAAATAGGAATAAAATTGAAGAGAAACAGCAGTAACTTCAATATCCATGCCAAACATGCAATGATTAATAAGGGTGGAAAGAAAATAAGAATATTATAAGAAAGGGAAAAAGAATGTGGGCTCACTAAAGGAAAGAAAAATGATTTTGAGAGGATAGAGGGAAGAAAAATAGTAAGAGTAAGGAATGGGAACAAGGCATAGAAAGTGGAGAAATAAAATTTAAAACAAAAATAAGAAAGGGAAGGAAGAAGGCAAAATGTAGTACAAAGTGAGATTCGAATAAAATAAAAGTATAAAAATATAAATGAAAAGAATAAAAATAAAAGACAAAATAGTGTATTAGTTGGAATACAATTGAAGAAAAATGTTAAAATGTGAGAGAAAAATAATGCAGTTACTGAAGGATGAGATGGAATTTGTCTCAGCAGAGTTTTTTTGCCTTTTATCTTCTCCTTCTGGATCTGCCTCCGGTGTTTTATCAGCTCAAGGTCCAGAGGTGGGTCCACCAACTTCTGGCAGCACTGCATGTACCAACTTCAGCTGCCTCCAGATGGGGTTTCTATTGTGATCAGAAGGATGGGACCCTTAGGTCTCCCCTGGGAGGCACTCTTCAGTCTTCTGGGAAAATAATGGGTGTATTCCCCTGCCCCTGTACCACCTATCTTGGTGTGTCCCAGCTTATGTCCAATAATGTGTAGTTTCTGATGAACCAGTTGTCCATTTCAATGGAGGGGCCTATCTGCAGAATCAGCTCTTTGCTGCTTGGTGCTAATGGCAGATCTGTGTGAGAGTCAAGGCAGGATGGGCCCTGGCTGCACTGATTTCTGATCTCTCTGCCTTGCTGGCCTCAGTGGAACAGGGCCCTAGGAACCAGTCAATGTATTTTGTCTCCCTCAGAAAAGTTCAAAGTGGACCCTTTTGGCGGTTCTTTTCCTGTTTTTCTCTCACAGATATGCACCCTCCTGGGGTTTCTTGAGCCAGTTTTGACTGTTCTGCAGAGCTTCCCTGTTGGATGTGGTGCTTGCAATCCTGCAGGAGGTGGGGGATGGGTACATCCTTCCCTTTTCAGAGGTTTGAACTCTGCAAGGGAAGGGGGCCCTGCCTGGCTGTAAATAATCTCAAGCACTCAACTCCTGCTTGTCTAATTCCCAGCCTACTGCCCTCCCAGTAGACATAGTCCAGAACTCTCCATTTTGCACAGCCCCTGGATAGCTAGCTGCATTGGGCTAGTGCCCAGAAATCCCTTTACTGTGCAACTCTCTGATCCCCCTGCCCAGCTGAATTTAATGGGAGCAAACTGCACTTTCAATCCTGTCCCTTTTCTGGAAAGGCAGCTGTGCATGGGGTCCCTATCCAGCACACTTCAGCTCCCTTTTTTTTCCCTGATTTTTAAAATTTTTTTATTTTTATTTTTTATTTTAATTGTTGTTCAAGTACAGTTTTCTGTTTTTTAATCCCATCCCAGCCCACCCCCCAGCCCTCCCCACCTCCCTCCCTTTTCCACTCCCCCTAGTTTTTATCCATGTGTCCTTTATACTTGTTCCTGTAAACCCTTCCCCCTTTTCCCTGAAATACCCTCCCCTCTCGCCTCTGGTCACTGTTAGCGTGTTTCTATTTCAGTGTCTTTGGTTATATTTTGCTTGTTTGTTTGTTTTGTTGTTTAGGTTCCTATTAAAGGGGAGATCATATGGTATTTGTCTTTCACTACCTGGCCTATTTCTCTTAGCATGATGCTTTCCAGCTCCATCCATGCTGTCGCAAAGGATAGGAGCTCCTTCTTTCTTTCTGCTGCATAGAATGCCATTGTGTAAATGTACCACAGATTTTTTCAATATAGTTTATTGATTATGCTATTACAGTTGTCTCATTTTCCCCCTTCACTCCTCTCCACCCTGCACACCCTCTCCCACCCACATTCCCCGCTTTAGTTCATGTCCATATGTCATACTTATAAATTCTTTAGCTTCAACATTTCCCATACTATTCTGACCCTCCCCCTGTCTACCATCTAGGCTAGTTATTCTCTGTACCTTTTCTCCTCGCCTCCTCCCACTCCCCTGTTGCTAACCCTCCATGTGATCTTCATTTCTGTGGTTCTGTTCCTGTTCTAGTTGTTTGCTTAGGTTGTTTTTCTTTTTGTTTTATGTGTGGCTGTTAATAATGAGTTTGTGAGTTTGCTATGAAGTACCATAGTTTTTTTATACATTTATTTACTGATGGGCATCTATGTTGCTTCCAACATTTGGCTATTATAAATCGTGCTGCTATGAACATTGGGATGCATAGGTTCTTTTGGATTGTTGTTTTGGGATTCTTAGGGTGTAATACCAGCAGTGGAATTGCCAGGTCAAAAGGCACTTCCATTTTTAGTTTTCTGAGAAAATTCCATACTGTTTTCCATAGTGGTTGTAGCAGTCTGTAGCAGTGGTTGTAGCAGTCCCACCGACAGTGTTCCTCTTGATTGGGACTCTCTGTGTTTCCTGAATTTGTGTGACTTTTTCTCTCATCAAATTAGGGAAGTTTTCCATTATTACTTTTTCAAATAGGTTTTCTATCCCTTGCTCTCCTTCTCCTTCTGGTATTCCTATTATACAGATATTATTATGTTTCATATTGTCTTGCATTTCTCTTAATCCCTCTTCATTCTTTCTGAGCCTATTTTCCTTTTCTTGTTCTTTCTGGGTGTTTTTTTTCTACTTTGTCCTCCAGCTCATTGATCTGATCTTCTGCTTCATCAATCCTGCTTTTGATTCCTTCTACCATGTTCTTCAGTTCAGAAATTGTATTCTTCATTTCCTTTTGGCCCTTGTTGATAGTTTCTATTTCCTTTTTCATGTTGATATAGTTTGCAGTGAATTCATTGTAGTTTCCCTGTAGTTTTTGGTAATTCATTGTGAGCTCGTTGAGCTTCCTGATAATCATTGCTTTGAATTCAATATCTGATAGTTGAGTTGCTTCTATTTCATTTAACATTCTTTCTGAGGCTTCCTCCTTTCCTTTCATTTGGGGATTGTTTCTTTGTCTTCCCATTGTTTGTGAGACTCTTCTTGTTAGCCTCAGCTTCTTCAATTGATCTGTTCTGGCTCCCTGGGTTTATGGTGTGAACTTCTGTGGTAGAATACCTGTGAGATTCAGTGGTGCAGTCTCCTTGATCTCCTGAGCTCACTGGTCTTGGGCTGTCATTTAAGTTGGCTCTGTGTTTGTCTTTGGGTTTTGATTGTTGTTGGGTCTTTCTTTGGTGGGTCCTTTCCTCCAGCTGGTTAACTGAGAGTCACACTGTCTACCACCTCTTGTATTTTGTTGTGCTGGTGAGGGCAGGTTGTGTTGAAGCTGGTTCTTCCATGTGTACAAGCTTTTGAGGATTCTCTCTTGCTTTTGTTCAGTTGTTTTTACTGGGTATTTTCTCCACTATTTAATTGTATTTCCAGATAGGTCCTGGATTGAGGTTTGTGTGGTTTCCACTCCCTCCTTCACCTTCTTCTGTTATCTGTTGGTGTTTCCTCTGTTGTTGGGTTTCCTTTTCCAGTGGGTATCCTGGTGTTCACCGCTTCCACCTACTCTTTTTTGTGATCAGTTGGAGGGGGAAGGCAAAATGGTTTAAGACAGGAAGAGAGTATTCTATGATATTTACAGTAGCAGCTGGTAGAGAAGAGATAGGAGATCCTTTGGCTATGTATAGTGTTAACTGTGATATTCTACCCAACTAGTCAATTTTTAGAAAAGATGGAAAGAAGATAAGACTCTTTTTGGGGAGGGAAGGATTGTGAGTTGGATCTGGAGAGCAGTGAGGTTGTGGGAGGTCAGATTCTGAGGTAAGGTGAGAGTAAAGGATAGTAAATAGGTGTAGTGTGTGAGAGAATAGAGTTAACCACTACAGTAATAGAGTTCAGGAAACTGTGAAGTGGGCTAAGATCTGGGAGGGGTGTTGTGAAGTATTTACAATTGTATGTAACAGCTATTATTTACAATAATATTAGAGCAACAATCATATGGCAGAATCTATGTGATCTGATAACAAGAATAGGGAGTCTAGGACCTTGAGTAGTGTGCTAATGGGACACAAGTGAAGTGAAGGACAGTAAATTAGCAATACACTATGAAAGAGAGAACAGAGGACACCTGTCAAATGATACAATATAACCAGCCTAGCAAAGCAGACTATACAGAAATAAGAGGAATACAAAAATACTATTAAAGTAAAAGATGTAAGAATAATGAAAAAAATACTAATAATACAAATATGAAATAATTTGCAAGTTCTCTGTAATAGCAAAGTGAAATTTGTCTCCCTGTCTCAGCTGTTGTGATGCCCCCTCTTTGGGTCAAACTCTGGTTTTTTCACAGTTTCAGGGTTGTTGTTTTTTTTTTTTTGTCTTACTTATAGGTATTTAAAAAAAGGCAGAAGAAGGAAGGAAGAAGAAATAAAATTGGAAAGAAAGGAAGAAGGGATACTATAAGAAAGAAGGAAAGAGAGAAAAAGGAATTGAAAGATAAAAAATAATAGAAATTAAAAAATAAAAAATTATTTAAAAAAATAGAATAAAATAAAAAAAGCCTTTTGGTTTCAAAGTGGCCAAACTGGTTTTTGTGGTCTTGCTGGCTGCAGCAGGCTGAGGGGCGATTGGTATGGCTTGTCTTCCTTCCCAATCTGCACTCAGTCAGCCTCCCAGAGCTAGCCTGGCTCCTCTCCCTGAGCTTTGGGTGTGGGATCCAGGCCTTTCCCCAGGGTTACTGCTGTGGGCTGGGATGTGGGCGCATGCGCTCGGCCAGGCCGCCTCAGTCCTGCGGGTGCACACCCTTCCCAGTGCTATGGGGGTGCACAGGGTCTTCTGCACAACCTTCCCTGCAACCTCAGGATCACTGCCCGGCTGGGTGGCAGGGAGGCCGGAGCGATTGCTGCAGGAGAATTCCACAAACAGTGTCTCTTTTCACTTTTTCTTTCTGAGAAATTCCTCCTACTGAAGCCTGCCACTCCATACAGTGGCCTGGCCTCTGGCACAGCCAATTCTTCAGCCAGACCAGTGACTATCCTGGTCAGGACCTGTCTCTGAGCTACTCTCACTCTCCCCAACTGGTGTCCAGAGACTCCATGGGTGCTCACAGCCCCTGTGTGTTTGCCACTTAGTCCTTATTCCCCTCTCTGGGACTTCAAGCAACCACGTCTCTCCTGGTGCTCCTCAGAGCTTGTTTGGCCAGGGAGGGAGCAGTTGTCCTGGCTCTCTCCTAACGACTCTATGGCAGACCCAGCACTCACTGGGCCTGGGGCTGCAGCCACCCTGGTCCCTATGCTGGTCCCTGGGACCTTATTTGTCCTGAAGCATTCTCCTTACCTTCTGGGTTTTTAGTGTCCGCTATAATTTTTGGTCTCTTGTTTCCATATATGCTGAGGTACTGTTGGCTTTTTGCTCTTTTACTCCGTAGATAGGCTAGGATTTTCTCTGTGTGTAGGGGGAAGTGGAATATGTTCCCTCTTACTCTGACATTGTCTTTTCTCCCCCCAGCTCCCCTTTTAAAAAGTCTCTCCGTTGCACCCCCACTGCAGTACCAAGTACTGAGTCATTGTCCAGTTCTCCGTGCATACCACCTCTTCAAAAAGCCAAAAATTTCTCACAGTCATGGCTGGCCACAGCTTGCCTCTGCCTCACTCAGGTGTGGTTCTTGATCATTTTAGGAGATACAGTCCTTCTGTCTCTCTGGCACTGTCCAGGTTGGCATTTGGCACTGCAGCCATGGATGTGCTGCTCGATGTGTGTGTAGCATGGATCTCCCTGACTCCATATATCCTCCCATGTCACTCCTGGCCAGGGTCAGGGGGTTACTGGCATGGAACTGGGGCCCCCATGCCCTGGGAGGGGAGGGAGCCACAAAGCTGCAATTTCTGACTAGTCTCTCCATTGCTGCAGGTACCACGCACAGGGTATTTCTCCTCCAAATTATAAAATATTCCTGCCATCCATTGTGAAGCATCTTCTGTACGGCTTGGCTTTAAAACTTCATGTCAGCTAGGATTCCATTAATTGGTTCATTATTTGTCTAAAGAGCAGGCAAGAATCTGAGTTGGGGGCAAGAGCAGGTAGACTCCACTTCCAACTACTCAGTCGCCATCTTCTCCCCAATTTACTAGCATTAGATCCTCATCATTCATCTTTGTATTAGACAAGACCTCCAATAGACCCCATAGCAAATGCTTAATTGCCCTTTATTAAATGAAGAAACAAATACATGGCTGAATGGGCAACACCCTACTGTCAGGCCAGGTTTCAAGTTTATCTTTGTATTCAGAGGATGATAGTTTTTTAAAGATTGCAGTGAAGGGCATCTCACAAAACTTTCTGTGTTCAATTACTATTTCTGTCAAGAAATATTCTTCTTCTTTAGTTGTAATTGTGTGTACTTTTAGGACAATTTCTTGAACTTTAGTCTTATAAAGGAACATAGAACCCATTATTGGTAATATAATAGCTCACATGTATTGATGAGTATTATCTTTACATCTCTTACTTTCCAAACAAATAAACAGCAATATCCTCCACTTTTTCTCCATGCAATTTCCGTATCTCCTCACCATAAGAAAATGAGATAATAAACATGTAATAATGAACAAGATAAAATAATAATAAGACACATAATAAAGATAAACTAATAAGAAACAGTAATAATCAACATAAGATAATAATAAATGTGTATTAATTAACAGGTGCTAGGCACTCTCTCTTCAATCACCTTAGAAATATCAAATCATTTGATTTTTCACAACACTTCTATAAGAGGTATTATTGCTATCCACTTTTGACATCTGGGAAAACTGAAGCAAAAATATTTGAATGGTTTTTAATAGGGCCACATAGCTAATAGTTAGCAAGTCAGGTTGTAAACCCATAATGTGGCTCTTGTCCATTAAGCATCTAAGTTGTTTTTCCCAGAGTGAAAACTCTCACATCTTTGAGGTTTACTTGTGTGATATTGGTGCCTATGATAATGCCAAGTCACACATGGTATCCTGCAACTTTGAGGGATAGGGTGAAAAAGACATGAAGGCTCTGGCTGGTGTAGTTCAGTGGATTGAGCATGGGCTGTGAACCAAAGGGTCGCTGGTTCAATTTCCAGTCAGGGCAGATGCCTGGGCTGCAGGCCAGGTCCCCAGTAGCAGGTTCGTGAGAGGCAACCACATACTGATATTTCTCTCCCTCTCTTTCTCCTTCCCTTCCCTCTCTCTAAATAAAATGATATAAGGACTTCTGCTATTGACCAAGGAAGATTAATTGCCATTATAGTTACACTCCATGCAACCTGAAAACTGGACAAAATATATGAAACAATGATATTTCAACATGAAGCAACAAGCAATGCAAACCTATGATATTCAAGAAAAGGTTGAAAAATGAAGTTAGCCAGTGGTTGGCTCACATTACTACCTAAAAGTTTCCAGGCTGCCATAGGGGAAAGTAGGGAGGGGAAGAGACCCTAAACAGAGCCCAGAAATCACCCTGAACTAGGAGCATAGAAATCAGAGTATCAGGAAGACAGGCAGCTAGAATGTATAGGGTATAGTACAGGAGAGGAGGGAGAAAGAGCTGGAGATGTATAAAGAGGTTACTCTCTAGTCTTTGCCTGTGTACTTATTTGGGTGCTACTGATTCAAAAATACACTAAGTCACAGGAGAAAGTCCCTAACAGTAATAATTAAACAATTTCCAGAGCATCAATTTTCATTTCACTTGTCTTTATCAAAGGAATAAAATGTGCACACTGTGTTGTTTGAAAACCTTAAAAATACAGTATATATTAATGCTAAGTTCTACAAGAAAAACACTTTCCCCCTTATCATTAACTCCAGTGAGCTAAATCAGATTTCTCAATCATGCTGGGCATTCATATGTATTTGGTACATTAAATTAGATACCAAACTATCAATAATAAATAAAACAAATGTGTTGTGTGAATTTGCAAAAGAAAAGGTGTCAAATGCATCACTTTTCTTCACTTTTCACTATGGCTTAACCTGCATAAACACCGTCATGCCTCGCTGCCTCCCTAAGGAGCACAGTTCCGTGAATTGTTCACTTATTGGCTTGCTTGTAAGTAGGGAAAATAATAGGTAGGGTACCAAGGAATTTTACTTCATCATACACATTGGAAACATTTTAGTAAAATGTTATGAAACAGTGACATGTATGACATTCTTCAAACAGTATAATAAGATTCCAAATGTCAACTTGTATGAGTGACAATTGTTTGAATGTGCAATTGAAATGTTCTTTCCATTTCAGATTCAATTAGTTCTTTTGTTAGAAAGACTGGAGGAATCCAGCAGTATGATTAAAAAGACTGTTAAAAGGAATGATTTATTTATTTATTTATATTGATACAATGGTATGAAAATTACAGCCATTAGGGAGGAAGCAAAGGAAGAGTAAATTGCAAATGGTACAAAGCATTGTGAAGGGTGTGGACAGCAGAGTGTTTTCCTGGCTACATACATGTAAATTTTAAGACTCTGTAATTGATATACATTTGAAAAAGTGATGATAAGATATTTTCTAATAATGGCATAATTCTAATCCATCATGGCTGGTCATCCATCAAAGCTTTGTTTGTGATGCTTTGATTGATGGAATTAGAAGGAAATCATTCTCTATTTTAGCTAGATAGCTAAATGAAGGGACAAATTCACTATAAAACTGTATTCTGCTTTCAAGATAAAAATAAATATCAATCAAATGGATGCTATCAAATAAATAGCTAACTTGTAACAGATCCTTAGGTATTGTGATAGAAATTTAAAAAAAATTTTATTGTTGTTCAAGTACAGTTTTCTGCCTTTGCCCCCACCCCTCCCCACCACCTCAAACCTACATGTCTTGCCCCCCCATTTTCACCCCCCTTGTTATTGTCCATATGTCCTTTATAATTGTTCCTGCAAACCCTTCACCCTTTTCTCCTATTATCCCCTCCCCTCTCTCCTCTGATCACTGTCAGCCTGTTCTCAATTTCAGCATCTTTGGCTATACTTCGCTTGCTTGTTCATTTTGTCGATTAGGAATTAATGCTGCCATGAGAACAGCATACACATAAATACCACCACGGTTAGATGGGGAGAGGTAGCCATTGTGTTGAATCCCCATGGGCCTGAGGCACTGATGAATGGATTCAGGAGTGCTTCGGGGGTACCTGGCTGTGAGTCTCATAAGACTTCCATAACTTTGGGAGCCAGAGTAGCTTCTCCACAAAGTCTTTTGAAGAAAGTTAGTGCCAGGAGCTAAGAGGGGGAGATAAGAGGATTAGAAGAAGCAAGAAATCAAGGGTAAGTGGTCTGGGTTTATCCTGGAGATGGGAAGACAGTGATGGAAATGTCTGTGTGAAGGAAAGTTCCATTTTAGGTGAGCAGGATGGAATGGAGAGTGTGTTCTCGTTTATGGACTCTCATTACTTGGAGAACAGCAAACATATGTCAGGCATAGGCACAAGTAGGTTTCCAGTTGTGAGTACACAAAACAGTTTATTCTTGTATTTTTATTTTAATCATTATATTATTTATTATTATTAACCTACTTTGGCCATCCCTGTATTCATGAGACAAATATATCCACATAGGAGAAGATGAAAGTTATTGATGATGTATATTCATTTATTTGGAATAATTTTAGAGTAAATGGATAGTTACTGGAATTGATACCTAAACACTGTGACCCACAGAATCATACAGGCAATTTCTACTTCATTTTATTTAGAATTAGATTACATTTTTGGACACAAAATGAGAACAACATTTAAAAATAACACTATTTTAACAGGTTGTTAAATACAAACATTTGATCAAATCAGCAAAGACATATAAGCAGTTTTCCAAAATGAAGAGCCAGGGCAAAATAAAAAAGTTTTAAGGAAATATTTGAAAATCAATGACATGATCCCTTGCCAAAACAGATTATAAAGGGTCAGGTTATTGACATTGAGAAAGAATTTCTTTAGAAAGTCTCTACCATTGACCCCGCCTTCTAATGCAAGTATAGTTTACATCTCTGGAAAGGGTGACATGTGCCCTCTGCCTTGGAGTAGCAGGGATGGAGGATACCACGAACTAATGTCTGAATCTACCTAAATGGTCAGGGATGAAGTGACTCTGTGGAGATGGGCCTGAAATTCTTGAGCACATGACGGCTAAAGATGAATGAGTGTGTTTCTTGAACTTGATGTGGACATTGGTGAGATCAAACTTGAGTAAAATTCTTTCAAGTCCCATTCAAGTGGGTTGCCTAGAGGAGCAGACTCAACACAAAAAAGTTGGATGTGAATTGCCAGACTCTGATGGGCTGAGGAAGAAAGAAGTGGTACAGGGAATGCATGGCCCAAATGAAGAGTACCACAGGTGAGAAGCCTTAGAAACTGGGCCAGGACTAACAAATGTGCCCACACAAGAAAAAGTCAGCTTTAAATAGCAGCCAGGCCTAGGGAATATAGAAGCAGCCATGACAGTAGCTAACATACAAGGACAAATGTTCCCCTCACTAATTAACATTTATTTCCTATGCTCATCCTTCCTATGCTGCAACTGCAAAAGATTCAGAACCATGGTAGTAAATTAGCAGAAGAACAGAGGGAGAGGAAAAAAGTATGTATGCCCTCTTCTTTGGCTCATTTGTTTTTCTGTCTGCTATAGGCCCTAGCAGGGAACAAAGTCCCAGTTTTATGAATATTTTGACCTCAGGAGAAGTCAGTGCCCCTAACCCTCCTGTTATTCGAGTCAACAGTAGTTGTAACTTTGAATGAAAGTGAAATTTTGGATTATTACATTAGTCTGGATATGTTAAAAAATGAATCAAATCTGTACCTTTTTTTGCTTTAAGTTTGTTTATAATACATAAATTTTGAGCACAAAGCACATTTTACCCAGATTATGGAAAAATTTCTTTACCGAATGAAGGTAAAAGGCTAGGGTAAAGGAAAATGAAGTAACTTTGGCATTGGATTCTACTAGTCTTGTTTAATGTTCTGGTTATATGTTGGATACATTCAGAATTTTTTTTAACAATCTACATACATTACTACAAATGCATGGAAGATGCACATCAGGGTGACAATATTTTTTTATGCTTTGGGAACATGAATTTCTTGAAGTCAATGTACTCACTGACTTTTTAGTATTATGAGCTAAGAAATTCCCTTTCTCACCTAACTAGTTTGCATTGGGTTTCTTTCATTCCCTACCACATCTGCTAAAGCATCTCCTAATTCATGAGTATTTCCCAGTTCCATAGTATTTCTGGTTCAGCTCCATTACCCTGAGAAAAAAGAAACATATATTTTTGGAACATTAAAAAATCCAGCAATATGTTAATGTTTATGGAAGAAAGAATAAATAATTAATATACACTCAATCATTGAATTTGTTTATAATTATAACTGATTATTTGTTTTCTAGATTGTCAATTTATATCTTCAAAAGCATTTAGTGCATATAAGTGATCAAAAATACCTGTCACATGCATGAGTGATTTGTGTGTCCTGGATGGACAAGTTTTTTATGTAACCGTGACTAGTCACCAATGTATGTATTTTTACAAACTTGATACTGCTTCAGTGTTTTCCTTAGAATTCTATGACATTTTTATCCTCATAAATACAGGAAGTATTTTACTGTGAAGAGTAAACTTTCTGGTTGTAATGGTAAAGGGAGGACACTTTTGTATGTGGCATGTGTATCTCTGTGTGTGTATCTCTGTTTCTGTGTTCAGATTTATAATGGGAAAGAAGAAAGAAAGAAAGAACTGATGTTCCAAGGAGAAGCCTCTACCAATTGATAGGAAAGGGAAAACTCCATATTTTTCCCTAAATTGCAAAGAACTGTCACCCATTGAGGAATACCTGGTAGGCTATGAAATAATAACGATAAGTTACACATTCTCACTATGATAGATATCTCAGGTGAAAAAACTTTAATCTTTTCTTTGCAATTTAGGAATGACCAATGTTCCATATTTGGCTTGTTAGTTATGGTAAGCTTTTCACTGAACCTTTTTCCTTCTTAAATATCATGCTCCATATACGTTTTAAGGGCTTCTGCAATGGTTTCCTAAATTGGTCTCCCTACTTCCACTCTTGTCTTCTGCTGGTCAGCCGGTGTGATCCTGTTACAATGTAAATGAGACTCTGTCATTCATGTGCCTTCTATAAATCTTTCCATGGCTTATAGGCTTTATATGACTTGGCTTCTTGCTACTTCTCTGCCTTCATCTTTTAATATTCTCCCCTTTGCTCTTACTCCCTTTTGACTAGGAATACTGGTGTCCTTGCAGTTCCGTTAACTCATGTTCTGCATAGAACACTCATCCATTCCCTAGATACCAACATGACTCACCATCTTACCACCCTTTGGTCTCTGCTAAAATGGCATTTTGTCAGAGGCACCATCCAGCTTACTCTTTAAAATGTCCATTTCCTCCCACCCATCACTCTTTATTCTTTTATTCTGACACATTGTTTATTTTCTATTTGCTCTCACTTGAATATTAACTCCAGGAAGACAAGAATTTTATTTTGTTCACAACTGTATTCCCAGTTCTCAGAAGAGTATGGAGCCATAACGAAAACTTGTTGAATAAATAAATTTTCTCAATACAGAAGTAACAAGCACAGATTTCATTGTATCAGAAACTAGATAATCACCTGTAAACAAAATTATTCCTATCTAACTTTCACTAATGAACCTGAGAGTTCAAGGGATTTGCAAGAAAATTAAAACACATTGAAGAAAAGAACCAAGTCCAGAGACCTTGTCTTTACAGTTCCTTCTTGTTTCCATTTTTTCTCGCATCCTGTGAGGAAGAACCAGCTGGACATCCAAAGCATGAATCAGTAAAGCTTTTGACATCTGACAACAGGGTAGAGTAATAAGCTGCTTTATTTATAAGAAATTATGTTCAGAGAAAAAGAAATCCATGTGGTAGAGACTGTTGAGTGTGATGTAACGGAGCTTGGAGGATATGCCACAGCACTGTCTGAATTTAGCTTTCAAATCCCTTCCACAATGTCATGAGGCATTATGCATTGTTAAAGACCTGCCAGCTCCTTCCCCAGAGGAGATGCCATCTTTGTGATGGGTGAAACAATTTTCTCTGCTGATCTGCAAAGGTTCTTTGGCCCATGAGTTCTCTGGGAATATGAATGCATGATATTATGAATGCAAAATGTTAAAAACAATAACTAGTTATTCATGCCATTCAAATGTAATTTGTTTGCAGGAAAGACCTGACTTGTTTTTTGGAGTGGTGTGTTAAGGTTTCAAATTAAATACTTATAGTAAGAAGTGTTATCTTATCATCTGTGTAATTATAGATTAGCTCTCAATTTCTTTATCTTCCAGTTAATATTCTCAGTAAACACGAAGAAGCTGTTTAAGTACATTCACTGTAGAGTATCCTTCTGGCTATGCTCTCTACCACCCACCCTTCCCCATCCTTTCACAGAATCCAATTTACTGAAGTATTATTGAGTGCAGAGGGTCAGTTTTCCTCCACATATATCACTGACCCTCATTTATAATATTTCTCTTTTTATTTTTAAGTTTAGTAAGTTGGAAATAAAAACATTTTTCAATGAAAAAACTGATTTTGATTAAAGACAATTTAGCAAAATGGAAGAGAAAAATATAATAGATGGCAAGAGATAAAGAGCTAGAGAAGTGAGGGGGAAAGATGGATAATGGGAGGAAGAAGAAAATGAAAGAAAAGGAAAAGAAATGAGAGAGTAATACATGGGGGGTGAGGAAGAAGTGAGGTTTGCAATTGACCTTGCCAAGGAGCACTTCTTCCCTACTAGCCTCTCTCTCTTTCTTTAAACACCCAGGGATTCCTCTGTGTCCGTGACACCCCATACCTGGAGTTTTTGTCAACACAGTTTTCTAGAAGGTGGAACACCATTAGAAGGTTGAAAAGGGAGGATATGCTAGATTACTTTCTCATTGTTTAGGCAGTTGTATCAGGTTGTGGCTAAGATTTTTTTCTTCAAGGTACGACATTTTCATTATCATTTTTAACTTGAATTCTTTTTATCTTAAAATTATTTTATTCTCTCTTCCGTGTTTCATTAACTCAGATTGTTGAGAAGTGTGGTTGTTGTGAAGTGACACTTGTGAGGGACTCACTTACTAAAACTTCTGGCCTGCACAGATTGCCTTGACCTTGAATTTCAACTCAACACAATCATATTCCATTGCAGTGAATTTCAGTTGAACTGGTGAGCTAACATTTGATCCATATAGAGTAGCCCAGAGTGCCTACTCTATCTGTTGTTAGGGCCTGATTATAGAAAAGGGATATAGTACTTAACACGACTGGACATGGCTTCTGTCACGGAGTGTTATATTTCATGCAGCAGACAGACATATAAGAAATTGTTAAGGTGAGATGCATGTGGTAAAGGAGAAATACAAAATATAGATGTTTGTCAAAGACAGGAGGTCTCTGAAGAAGTGACATTTAAGGTGAGACTTGAAAGTTAGCAAGAGTTAGCAAGTGAAGGTCAGAGTGGGAGGAAAATTCTAGGCAAAGGCAGGTGAAACTGTGATAGAGAAGATCATGAGATATTAAGGACTGAGGAAACATTGCTGAGGCATCAATTATGAGGGAATGTGCTGTCTAATTGAGGTGGGAGATGTAAGCAGGGGCCAGAATACTGAGTTCTTAGAGGGTATGAAAAAGACTTTGGGTATCACCCTAATGTTAATGGACGTTTACTGAAGTTATTAAGCAGATGACTGGCATGACTGTATGACTAATTTAAATATTTTAAAAGTTTTTATAATTTCTCAGTAGAGAGGATACTGGAGAAGTTCAGGTATAAATATAAAAAACTATGGGGTGATGGCAGGTTCAGTTTGGGTTGAAAAGAAGTTTGATAGTTTCTCTTTTTTAAAAAAGATTTTATTTATTTATTTTTAGAGAATGGGAAGGAAGGAAAAAGAGATGGAAATAAACATCAATGTGTGGTTGTTTCTCACATACCCCCCAATGGGGGACCTGGCCTGCAACCCAGGCATGTCCCCTGACAGGGAATCAAACCAGTGACCTTTTGGTTCACAGACCAGCACTCAATCCACTGAGCCACACCAGCCAGGGCAGAAGGTGATAGTTTCAAGAGATGTTATAAAGTCAGTTAAACACCAAGAAATTCAAATGCTTTTGGAGGAAAGGATGAATTGGTGGCAGATGTGCATTATTTGGATTCAAAATTGAGATTCACCTTCTGATAAATGCCATAATATTTTTAGGAAAAGGGATAGAATGTTTTAAAATAGGGTATGTCTCAACAGATGAGGGAAGTATGGTGACTGTCTACACGGGAGTGTTAGGTGGTTGTACTATGTCTAAACAGTTTTCACACAGACTTTAATCTTTCCGAGTCTAATAGCTCTAAATAGACTTTTTGCAGTTTTCACTACTAGATCAGTAAGTGCCAACTGTTTAACTACTTTATTTACACCATTTTGATTGCTCTTCTGATTCTTCTGATCCAACTATCAACAATTTTTTTCAGCACCAGTTCTTTCTTTTAGTATCTAAATGAACTTAAAAATTACTAGAAAATTGCCTTTTATTTTTTTATCTTTTTTTATTTTAATTGTTGTTCAAGTACAGTTTTCTGCCTTTTGCCTTTTATTTTTTTTTAACTGAGCAATAAGATATATACTATTTGGCCCTGGCTGGTGTAGCTCAGTGGATTGAGTGCAGGCCTGCGAACCAAAAGATCGCGGTTCAATTCCCAGTCAGGGCACATGCCTGGGTTGCAGGCCAGTTCCCAGCAGGGGACCCACGAGAGGCAACCATACATTGCTATTTCTCTCCCTCTCTCCTTCTCTTCTCCTCTAAAGATAAATAAATAAAAATCTTAAAAAAAAAGATATATACTATTTGGATGCCTAATAGTCATGATTCTCAATATATATATATATAGGATATCATCATAGAACTTGCTCTAATGTATACACATACCAATGTAGCAGGTCCAGTATGTAGTTTTGTATAGAAGACTTACATTTTCTTCTATGCAAATGGTCACATTTCAAATTCATTTAAGTAGCAGCTGCTTGGTAGGAATTAAGGTCATATTAAATAATTTCAAGAAAGCATGGGCATTATTAAAGTTGAATAGGGATTGCAACTTGAAATTATGACACTTACAAGCTGCCACTGTTGGTGAATTATTTATTAATGTCTGATAGTTAAATCAAACCCCATATTTCAAAACTTTTTTTATAAGTTTAAACAACAAAGAAATGATTAGGAGTTTATTTATGACTAATTAAATGCTTTCTTTGTAATTTAGTTTCCAACATCCTCAACTAATTGCATCATTCATATTAAACACTTCAGAATTGCCCCTATTTAAAATTCCATTTTATTAAATGCCTTATCATTAAATAGCCCCACCAGTAGTTAAAGAGGCCTGTCCAGAAAAAATTCAGCCATTGTTAATATAATAAGAATTGTTTGCGTGACATCAGTGTAACCTGGCAGCTAAGGAGAGTGGACTGGAATGTGTATGCATGAACAATGACCACTTCACTGTACTAGTCAGTGGGGGAAGTAGATGCTGTTGAGTGAGCATGTGTACTGTGTGGCTATTGCATTTAAAATGACTGAGCAGGTAGAACGATGAACTTGCATCAAATTTTGCATTAAGCTTGAACACTCCTCTGTGTAAATTATTTGGATGATTCTGAACACCGCAGATATGGGCAACTGGTGATTGGCAGCTTCATCACAACAATGCATCTGTGCCTGCATCACCTCTCATGCAGAGTTTTTTGGCAAAACATCAAATCACCCAGGTGCCTCACCCCACTAAAGCTCAGGTTTGGTGTCCTGTAACTTCTGGCTTTTCCCAAAACTAAAATCATCTTTGAAAAGGAAGAGATTTCAGACCATTGAAGAAATTCAGGTAAATATATTAGGGCAGCTGATGGCAATTGGGAGAACTTTGTGAGGTCCCAAGGTACCTACTTTGAAAGGGACTGAGATGTCATTGTCCTATGTACAATGTTTCTTGTATCTTGTTCAATAAATGTCTCTGTTTTTCATACCTTCTGGACAGACCTCATATAGTGGGGAGGTTTTTATATCCTTTTCTTACCTGGTATATTTAAGTGGTCTTGAATATTTTTTTAAGTTTTACTCAAACCCCAAATCTGTAATATCAATATAAGACATCCATCAAATAATAGAAAATTAGTGGGAGCAAACCATGAAGGTGAACATTTATTTGTTTACAGAGTTTTGTTTTTATTCACTTCACATACTCACACAGACTCATTTAGTCATGCCATAATTCCTTTCAGAAATAATGAGAAAGCACACCATGTGGGTTTCACTGTAGGGATACATAAGAGACAGAAGTTGCCCACAATGAACACATAGTCTTATGGGAAAGAAAGTCACATAAATTGTGGCTGTATAATATCTGTCATATACAAGATGTCTTTTCAGGGAGCTGTGGGAGATAGATGAGTAGTATCTTAGCTTGAAGAAGTAAGAAGAGACTTGATTTCTGAGGCATGAATATGAGACAGCTAGTTAGATCAGTGAGCAGAAATATTTATGATAAAGAAAAGATCGTGGGTAAAGGCACCAAGGGTGAGTGAACCTGAAATATTGAGAGGATGGTGATCAGTTTTTAATGGCCCACCCAGAGAGTGCTGTCATGGTGGAGAGAAAGAATGACATAGAGGGCCTCCTGGGCCATGAGAAGGGATGGCACTTCACACCAAGTTCAATGTGAAGCTGTGCTGGCTCTCTGTGTTGCATCAGGAATTCTGATAGAGGATAAGTTAAAACAGTAGAATTCACCAAGAAAAAATAAAACTTATGATGAGATCAGGAGTTCCTTGTAATCACTGTTTAACAGTTGAGAGGGTACGTGTGTGGAGTGTGATGTTGAAAAGACTATATTGGAAGGCGTTTGTGGGACAGAATGTATGTTCCTAGCAGAAACTTCTGACTGATTTTAGATTTTAAAATATTATCTTTCTTCAGAATAATTTTTAATTTTTATCTTGTGAGTGGTAAGGATTGTGTAAATGACAATGTTTCTCTTTCGGGTTGGCTGAGAGTGTAGTGTAAAATCTGAAGCCCTACCATAAGAAGGCATTGGATCATTTTGCTATACATATTGAGTCAAATTGCTGGCTTTGTACTATTTTATTTATTTGTATTTGTTATTTCCTTATACCATGCTATTTTCTTTTGGGTGTCATTTGATGTGTATATATAGTAAAATAATAATAGCAATACTGAGTACTTCCAGTTTTCTAAGCATTGTCATAAGTAAGTACTTTTTTATTCCCAAAACAAACCTATTTAGTAGATCCCATTATTATCTTTATTTTACAGATGAAGAAACTGAGGCAGATAAAGGTTACTTACTTTGCCCAGACACGGTTGCATGACTAGGACATGCCATAGTTGTGATTAAGGGCCAGGACACTGAATCATTTTCTCTTCACATATTTGTTTTTTCTTCATCTTCAGGGTTAAAATGGGATATAATTAAAAGGTACTAAAATTTTGGTAGGGAGTTAGAAATGGGATTAGTTGATCTACATG
Source organism: Trachops cirrhosus (assembly GCA_028533065.1). Taxonomy (NCBI): domain Eukaryota; kingdom Metazoa; phylum Chordata; class Mammalia; order Chiroptera; family Phyllostomidae; genus Trachops; species Trachops cirrhosus. The sequence goes on from CM052538.1 coordinate 31,300,471, forward strand.
TTTTATTTCATTGTGCTTAAAAATGCCTTCTGGTTGGGAGATTAAAAATATCTTTACTGCATTTTCTTCTTTCAATATTTTTCCTTCTGCCTTTTTAAAATTGGAAACATGTTTTTTCAATTGAGTAATCTTATCTTTTGATTGGCATTGCCAAAAGTATCAAATAGCAAATATATATAGTCTTCAATTGATTTGCCTGATAATTCTTGTATTCATTTACTTTTTGCTGATTTATATTAGTTCATTTTAATTTTATATAATATATTACTGCATTGATGAGAAATTATAGAAATGGTACATATTTGTGAGTATTGCTTTAGTGTTTCATTTTTAATTATAGTAATTGTTCTTATAACATGGATTACAATGTTAACATGATGACAGGAGTGAAGATGAAAGCATCCCATCTATCTGCCTACATTAGTGTAGTCAGTAAACAGCATACCTGGGAGTCAGACCCATGCCTGCCTCTCTCCAAAGTCCATATTGTAAATATTATTCTATATTCTGTCCAGGACTTTTCAGCACTACTGTAGCTTTCAACCTGTTTCAGTGTTTTTATGATCATCTCAATGGAATGTAGACCATGAATTAAAGAAACAAAATGGAAATTATTTTAACGTTTTTGTCACACATTTTTAAGGTTTTGAGGTGACATTGGGCATATTTCTACTACATGTTTTACTTATCATAAACTGATAGGTAAATCATTGTTTAATTATTGTTGCAATATGGATTCTATCAAGTGCATTAAACACATTGGCTAAGTATAAATCTCTTAGATGAAATATTATTTCTTTCTACCCATTCTTTAAATGTAGTAGATTAGAGCATTCTGTAGCTAAAAGGTATGGTTACTTGTAACATGTTTTGGTTTCTAGTGAACCAGTGGTATAGCTTCTTAAATCTAATAATATTTGCAAGTTATCATTTTTATGTGTGATATATAGGTATACAATTATTAACATATATGCAAGAGAGTCTTTGTGTACCTGTCACGGAACTGTCTATAGGCAGCTCAAACTCCTGAAATTAGAAACAGAAATTACACAAAGATAAGAGAAAAACTCTACATTTTTAAATTATACAGTATTATTTTGTAAATGAACTTATACAAATAAGGGAATCCAGAAATGATGACATCAACTATCTCTTAGAGTGTTTTTTACCTGATCATAATATTTTAAACTGTATATTACACATCTTCCAGTTTTAGTACTGAGAAGTTTTCATTGCGCCCACCTTTGTATCAACTTCTGTAGCCTTATTTTTATCTGATTTATCTCCTACTTGCTAAAGGCATTCATCTTTTGCAATTTTTCCCCAGTGTTCAGTATTGTGCCTTTTTTCCTCTATAAAAAACAAACTGTCTACTATTTATTGAACAGATATTCTGTTTCTGGCAGTGAGCTTGTTGGACTATTTTCATATATCATTTAGTCCTCATAATTACCTTGGAATTTAATATTATTATTTCAAATAATTGACTTAGAAAGCAAATGGTGAGACAGTGAAGTACCTGATGGCATAAGTAGGCACCAGAACCAGGGTGCGCTCTATATCCAGTCTAATTTCAAAATACTAGCACTTAACCTCTTCTAGAGTATGCAACTTTTTAATATCCCCTGTCTGCCAAAGGTGAGGCACCTTGATGGAGTCAGTATTCTGTTTACCTTTGCATGTAATCACACTTGGAGAAAAAAAAAGTGAGCTTATTAGGAATTATTTCTACATTACTTCTAAGGCAATTAATTATTCTACAGAAAAATACAGTCAAAATCCATGTTTGATTACAGGGCAGTTGGTAAATATGGAAAATGTCTCATTATTAAGATGGTTCTACGATTTAGCCCCTATGAGCTGAAAGGTAAAAGAGCTGCTTCTTTTGGGAGATACTGAGAACAGAGTTCCCCAGTAGTTCTAGTACTGATAGTAGTGGCTGGAGTCACTTTTGCAATGATATTGGGTATTGTGTTTGTGAAGGGTATTGAACTTTGTCAAGAGTACTTCTCTATTTACTAGGTGGAATGCTTGCCAGATTTGTTCAATAGAGTCAACTAGATCGTTAAAAAAAGTTTTAGTAAAGGTAGCATGGTTAGCCACTGAGTTAACAGCAACAACATTGCCTCATTGGTCCATTCTGTACGTTTGTCGTTGGACATTGGTGTCTCAGGAGGGACACTACAGTATGTGTTATTTGTAGTTTCTTTGGAAGTTTTGGGAATTGCTGCCTCTTTTGGCTGTGTTAATCTATAAATATCCTCTTACATTTTTTGAATCTCTCCCTTTTCACTTCATTTATTTCTTGGTTGCTTTAATGTCTAATCTTAATTGCATAGGAAACACAAGGAACAATGCCATTCACTCCTGCTTTTATAAACTTGGTGTCCACAATGTGCCAAAAGCCAAATACAGGATTCTAGCCCTATTAGCCAAACACAACCCTTCTGAAGATTAAGTACAATATCTCTGTTAGGCACAAGTCCCCTCTAAGGTTCTGTAAACATTAGATTCAGTTTCAGATAATGCAAAGGTAGTTCCTCTGAACTGTCCTTTTGATTCAAGCTTATTTATTAACTCTGTCACCAAGAAAGTATGGGAAACACACCAATATGCATACTACCATGTAACATCATTCATCTCACATGTACCACTGTTTTTGTTGTTATTGTTGTTTGTTTTTTAATATTTCCTCCCCATCATTTCACACCTGGATTATCGCCATGAATTCAGTACATAATCAATCACCTTACGTTCCATCTCTTCCCGTAACAATGAATTCTGAATACTTATACATGTTTAATTCTCCAAAAAGTCACTGTTTTTTCCTGGCTATATTTTGTATTTAAAATCTTAATGTTTCATTTATGGCTCCATATTATCCATTCTTAAAATCAAGAGTAGGTTTCTGAACTTGAAGTTGAAGACATTTTACAATAGGCATGATCGCTTATGTTTAAAACATACTCTTTTCTACTTGTTTTTATTAACTTTCAAGCAAGTATGTTCTTGGAGCAGACCTTATAAATTGCCTTCTCTATATCTTTGATATGACTGTTTTCTCATTATCTGGCCATTTTCAAACTATAATTCAAGATTCAGTCTAGGGCTCATCTCTTCAATAAAGGCTTTCTCTAGATCACAGTGGCCTTCCTCTCTCACTGTTACTGTTGTAGTCCACTGGCCCGTGGTGATTGCAGACATTGTAGATGCTTGCGAGAGATGAGAGAACATACACACGGACTACTAAGTCCTGTGGAGGAATAGGGACGGCATGGTGACCCTCTCAAGGGGAGGGTGCCTCCGAGGGGCCTGGCCACTCTCTCAAAGGAGAGTGCCCTGAGCTGCCACCTCAATAGATTTTTATTAGGTAGTATTGGGTAAGTGAACAGATACAAAATGTGGATTCATTGTCTAGCAGAGAAGATCAAAACAGGTAGATAATTTACATAGGGTTCAAAAGTCTCAAGCTGGGTTTTGGGGCTGGTATCACCTAACAGGTACAGGATTAGTCTAGTTTCCTGTCAGAGCCTACACATTCAAGAGCATCCTAGCAAGCAGGTCTCACAGGATTTTACATATCTTATGCCCCAGGTCCAATTTACTCCAGGTGTCCACCGACTCTAGTCTGAGCCTCACCACCCCTGCTATTTCTGCAGGCTCTGAGTTGGGTGGAGGACACAAAGGCAGCCAGGAGACTTGGATTTCTCACATCCAGAACAAGGACTCAGGCTATTGTCAAAGCCGAGGGGGCAGGGGTGACGTGGATCACTCCCTCACTTCCACAGCCCCTTGAGTCTCTTCCCTGATGGCTTATTCCCATGTGATCATGCCTGTCTTAGGTCCATTCTTTCCAGAGAATGGTTGCCCAAGCAACCATTCTGACCAAGCTGAAGGGAATAGCAGAGCAGGCAGTGCCCATATTCAGGGAAATAATTTTTGTCTCCTTAGGCCTCCTGGTTCTCGGAGGTTTCTCACTCAGCCTTAGCCACAGGGGGGTTATGGCTCCTGAAACAAGGCAGGGCGGACACAACATCTTACCATTCTTTTTACATCTTACATTAGTTATTCTTTTATACCTCAACTAAACTGCAAGTGCCTGGAGGAGAGATAGTTATGTGTACTTCTTTGCACTTTCTATAGCACCCAATATAGTACCTGTACATGGTAGATTTTCATTTTATATTTATTGGTTAATTGACTAGTTTGTTGAATGAAAGCAATATAAGTGCTATTTCTTGACTTTTAAGAGTTTACAATATAATTATAATATTGCATTTTTTTTTTTGCTGGAGGGTTTGGAAGTATTATTAAATCCTGATTCATAAGAATGAGTCATGGACACAGCTCAGAATTTTTTCCCTGTAAAGTTGAGGGTGTTGTTCTACAATAGCCACCAGAGTTCTTCCTTCTCTTACATGCTATTCTGTAGAAATGCAAAGAAGGAATAGATTAACATGGAAGAGATAAGGCTTTTTTAAGGTAAGAAATTTAAAAGGTCATTGAGTGATAAAAGGTCGATTCTAGGTGATAGGTGGTGTGATTCCTATATTTAAATAGTTGAAAGAAAACATCAAATAGCTTATATTTAGGTTCAAAGGAAGTTAGTCTGGTTTGGATATAGGTTTCTTGGGTTGTCGTGATGGGACATGAGCTGGAGGAGTAATATGGAGACAGATCCATGCAATGCTTCCATGAGAGGTGCACAAAGGAGACCTACTTAACATGTGAAACTGAGGATTTGAAGGGCAAAGTCTACTTATAGGTTACAGTGCTGCTCTTACTTACTAGAAAAACAAAATTTCAGACATTACTTAAAGTCTTTTGGCTTTGCAAGCCTAGTATGTATAGCTTCTATAAGTGTATGAATGTAACTGAAACAATCAGCTTTCTTCACTTTTTTCTGTTGACGTCCTCCAATCTGCTTCCTAAAAAACCAAAATTTGTGTTATTTTAGAAAGTACACAATGTCTCAAAAGTCCCCAGAGTTGACTTACAGAAAGCTCTGAACATGACTTTAACTAAAAAAGAAAGATTTCAAATATTTTATAAATGCTTGCTCTATTACCCATATCAGCAACACAGCTGGAGAAAATTACTGCAGAAATTGGGTAAGACCTGTTGGTACAGAGAGTGATCTGAGACTGATTGTCCAATAGTTCATGCAGGCTGTATCATCTACTCTGGGATGAACTTGAACTGATAGGAAGAATATTGTTGAAAGCTGGCAGAATCGTTATATCCATTTCAATGAAAAATGAAATACTTAGATGGAGGGCCTATAAGGAATGGCTAAAGACTAAGCCCTATTAAGTTTGCCTCATGAAGCTGTTTGCTTACTAGAGGTGGGGGGATATGTGTGTGTGTGTGTGTGTGTGTATAAAATATGAGATAGATTTCACTGATGTCATATCTTAATGGTGTTCCACCCAATCAACAGAATTTAATTAGAGTGTGGTCACAGTTTTATTTCTATAGACAGAAACAGAAGATTTGTTTTCATATAAAGAGATGTTTAATAATTATCAAGTAAATATTCTGTGTTTATTTAATGCATAGGGAATCTTAATGCTTTTTATATTGCCCTGAGTAAGAAAATACTTTAGAGAAAATTCTCTTTAAGTAAAGAAGATGGAATTGTGAATATTATTTCTTTGCTTAAGAATGCTCCTTCTCCTTCTACCTATTTTCTCTGTACAATTGTTCACAGCAACCAAGTGCAGTTAATCTCTCTGTTTCGTGGACATGTCTATTTTTGCAGTGCCTTAAGAGTTTTGTTGGTTGCCAGATCATTAATGGGCTATGAATTATGCAATAAACTTCTCTGGTACCAATAAAGAAGAAGCCAGCACTGAAGTCTGGCCTGAGAATAGATGAAATGCAACAATAAAAGCCATAAACACAGTCTTTCATTTGGAAGTCCTATTAAGAATTAGAAATAATTCATGTTCAGATGGTTTTGTATGGCAGAGATGCTATAATGAAAGAGTGTGCAGGACTTTTAAAAAATTGACGAAGAGAAAGGAGAGGATCATTGGACTTGAAACAGGCTGTGCCCGGGAAGCAGGGAACTCATTGCCTTTGTTTCCTTCTTCCTGTTTAAGTCTCAGGCTAGTAAACATTACATCCATAGTCACAAGATTATGGACCCATACAAAAGTTACCAGGCAGTTATTTTTCTGGAAAAAAAATGCTGTTTTTTAAAACACTTTAATTTAATGTCATTTTAAATTCATGTTAAAAGATCTAAGAATGTATTTTGTGTTTGAAGTTGCTTCTACTGATGATACAACTCTTTCTGGGTCTGAGAGTAAAAGAATGAGAGATGAATGGCATTTCTTCTTAACCAAAATACCAATTAAGAAAGCTTTAGCCTGGAGTTTCAGTCTATTTTCAGTCTGCTATTATGTGAAATTTTGTCATTTTACTTTGAGTTTCCACATAGTGGGAAAAACATTCTGAATAAGTCTGTATAATGCTTAAAAGCTTGGGTATGAGACATGTGTGATTTGTAAATTCAGTTTTTTTTTCCTACTTACTAATTGAACTTGGGACAAAGTAGTTATTCTTTTTGTTGTAGGTTGAACGGTATCCCCCTGACCCAATCATACGTTCAGGTTCTAATTTCCTGGTACCTTACGATGTGACCTTACTTGGAAACAGGATCTTTGAAGATGTAATTAGTTAAGATGAGGTGATTGGAGTGGGCCCTAACCTAATATGACTGATGTATGTATAAAGGGGAAACTTGGATACAGAGATACTGTTGGGGAAATATAGCTTAAACTCTTCTTCCAGCCCAGAGAACCTCTCCCCAGAGGTAGTAGAAAAAAAAACCAAAGCAGTTTGATTATTGAATAAGAAGTAAACCAAAATATGATGCACATCACAGACAATCCATTAAGCAATTGCGGAGACAGAAAAATCCTCACCCTGTTATATAGCCAAGCAGAACCAACCTGTTACATGCGTACTTTCAAGATAATCAATGACCAGTCAAGTAAGAGTACTCGACAGCACCTTTTGTCACACATGGTTCATGCTAACTTTACTTGGTAATTGAAGTGACCAACTGTGTTGCCTAATTGACTTTATCCAGAGGGAAACAAACCTTTTCTCTCTGGCAAGAGGCAGTTTTGCAACTTGGAACAAGGCCCCACTGAAGTTAGGCTTCTACATTCCTGCATCTACCTTGAGGATTCTCCTTCACAGCCCTCAGAAGGAACCAACCCTGCTGATGCTCTGATCTGACACTTATACTCACCAGAGCTGTGAGATGATACATATCTGTTGTTTAAGTCACTCAGTTTTTGGACTTTGTTAAGGTAGCCCTAGCAAGCAGATACATCCTTTATATTCCAGTTCCGCCTCTCACAACCCCGGGATCAGTGGGGTTTGGGAAGGCACGGGAACTGTAAAGTGGGCATGGTATATCTACTTTAGAGAATTGTCAAGATAAATAAATGAGCTAAAGCACATAAGATGCTTAGCAAAATGCCTGGAGCATAGTACTCACTACATTTTGCCTGTCATTACTACTCTTCCTCTTTCCTTGAGAAAATTACATAGTATTGTTGCATGTAAAATCAGGAGGTTAGACAAAATTCTCTCATGTCTTTTGCATCTTCAAAATTCAATTATTTTATTTTTTATCTTAAAATTATAAGCCCCTTTTGTTCATTTCACTATAAATCTATCAATAAAGATATGTTGAGTATTTCTTATTCAGTTCAACAAAATATTGTTTCCTAAGGAATCTATATGTGAAAAATTGATTAGCAAGAGCAGTGGAAATATAAAGTGATATAGACAAAATATAGAAGAGGGAGAAATCAAATCTGGGGACAAGACGAATAAATGAAGACTGAACAGACTAGATGATATTGGGAGTGGAGTTTGGAGTTTGAATTAATCACCCAGGAGGGGGCAGAAACAGTCATTCCAGGCTTAGGGAGCAGCAGGACCTTAAAAACAACTAACAATATACAATATTACTTGTTGCTCCAAATATTTTTGGAGCCTAAATTGTAGTGGGAACAGGGGCAGGTGTGGCTGAAAGGGAAAACATGGGCCAGGTTATGTCAGAACAAAGGGGAAGTGTCGAGTTAGGGATGGAAGCTTTCAAAAAAGAACGAGGGATGCAACAGGTAATGAACTTTTGAATACAAATGATATATAGCATGTAATGAGCATTAACTGTATGTCAGATCCTATTCTAAGTACTTTCATGAGTATTTACAAAGGTAATTTATATGGTAAGTTTGTTAGGTATATATTTTTATCTTCACCTTCAGGAAAGGACCAGAGACAATGGGAGCTTAGGCAATATGTTTGTGGTCATAGAAACTGGTAGTAGAAGTAGAATTTGATATTATGTAATGTTGGTTCAAATAAAATGTGTGTACATCCATTGTGCTTTAGCAAAGTGTAGCAGATGCCATTTGCAGACTACATGGACGGAGGGAGGCCAGAGCAGATAGTAATGCTCATATATGAATCCTATATGTTTTTTATGGTGTGGTTCAAATGCCACATTTTCTGCAAAATTTTCCTGAATGCTCCCCTCTAGAAGTCACCTCCCCTGTAGTAAATTCATTTTATTATCTTTTTTTGTAGTGTATGGTTTATAAAACTTCTAAAATTTGTATCAAAGTGACTTTCATGACTGCCTTAGCTTCTTTACACGAGTTGTCATTTTAATACTAAAAATGGTGTGTGATGGTATCTTTAAAATAAGAGGTACAAAATGAATATAGTGCATTTCTGGAAGCTGGTAAGTCGCTGAATGAGTGGTAACTAAGTGACCTGAGGCACATTCTGAGTAAGTGGGAAAAGCTGAAAAATAAATTTGTTTTAACAAGTAATTCTCCAAAGATTTAGAAGCTGGTAGCACCGACTCTTAGGGTAAACGAGGAGTGACAATAAGCAGAGAAGATGAGGTGGGTCCAGTAATTCAGGTCTGATATGAAGAAGGGCTGGCTTAGAGTGGGTGGAGTGAGACTGCAGTGAGGGGAAAGAATATAGGATGTATTATAAAAGCAAAGCAGCAAAGGACTCAGGGGCCAACCTATAAAAGAAAGGAAGAAAGTGAAGTGCATTATATACAATGTGTTACAATTTGCTAATAGTGATCAAAGAAGTTTTTTAATTAGTTTTTAGATTTATTGAGGTGGCGTTGGGTTAATAAGAATATATGGGTTTCAAGTATATATTTCTATGGTACATGATCTGTATATTGCATTGTGTGCCCACCACCCCAAGTCAAATCACCTTCCATCATCATATATTTGGCCCCATTTCAGATAAGGTTTTGATTTATTATTTAAGGAGTGTTAAAATGAGGATCTGATGCTTAGTTGATGTTTTTATTTCCACTTTCCACTTTGATCTACATTCTCTGATTTTTGCAAAGACATCCTTTGTTGTTTGACTAGTCAACATTCTAAGCCATGACAGCCCCTGCAGCTATACCAAGGGTGCTAGGGGGAGGAGGAAACTGTCCCGTGGTAGAAATCCAAAGGTCTCACTTTCCTGGAAACTATGTGTTGACATTTCCTTAGCACATTTTCTGTGACCATTCTTTTCCACTTCATCCGAAGTCAGCATCCTACATAGAAGATGCTTAACGTGTTTCTCATTCACTCTCATTTCTTCTTCACACACTGTGTTGTCTTCCTTTACTTTGGCTTCCCTAATACATTAGTCCAGTTATCTGGCTATTCTATAGCACTTGCCCTGCATTGTCACTAAGAACAGATTCTGTATGTGAAGTGACACTGATGAAATTTGCTTCATGTCATGAAATAATTAAAGATTTTTCAGAACATGGAATTTCTACACACTGTTCTGCCCCTTCTTTTATATATTTAATCTTTTTTCTTTGGACTTGTTAACTACTGATATCCTTTATTCTTCCCAGGCCCCTCCCTGTCCCTGCATGTGGGGGCAGCAACAGTGTAGGAGGGGTGGCATGCTGCAGGGGGTTGAGCAGGGCCTGGCCAGCATGCTCCGGGGGCCCAACCAGGGAAGAGTTCGTAGCTGCTCTCTCCCATGCCGCTGGAGAGGCCAGCAGTGCCTTCTGTTGGCCCAGTTCCACAAGTTGTTTCTCTGAATGCTCCCTGAAAACATCCTCTGTGTCACTCCTCGTCTTCACTCCAGGCTGCCGCTGGCCTCCTCTGCCTGTGGGCCCTGCTGCTGCACAGACAGCACTGACTCACTGGCTGACAGTGCTTGTGCTAAAGCTAAGCCGTCTTCCTCCAGAGAACTTGGGGCCTGGGGTTTGGGCTCTGCCAGGAGCAGTTCAGGGCTCACTGCAGAGCCCCATTCTCACTTCAGTCATTCTGCAAAGCAATCTCTGGAGGTGTAGTGCATGACAGAGACTGGGCTGTGGCTCTGCTGGGAGAGGTAGATGAAGGAAAGGTCCGACTTGGGCTGGGGAAGGTGCTTGTAGAAGAAGCCAGACTTCCTTCTCTGGAGATGGCAGCAAGTCCTGTCTGGCTGGTTGGGTGCCCCACCCCAGAGCACTCATGGTCCAGTGGGTGATGATCCTTGATGCAGAAGGTTCGGCCACAGTGTACACAGGTCAGCTTCATCATTTCCTGCTGCTGGCAGCCAGAGCGTTCACACTTGTTTGCAAAGATTGTACGTTTTTGCTATGCTAGATCTGAGGAATGGTCTTGGTTGTTGTGCTCCCACACAGTGTGGTCAGGGGACGCCCCTCTGGCCACAGGCACAGGCACATTACAAAGTGGGCATACAGGTACTTGGATAACCTGTTGGTAAGCAGATCCACAGTGATGCTGCCCATAGACCACATGGTCTGCACAGAAGATGCCCTAACAGGTATCAGACTTGAACGCAGAAAATCTAAGTGCTGACAGCTCAGCTCTGAGCAGTGAGCCCCGAGGTCTGGAAACTCCATTGCTGGGCTGGGCAGGACCAGAGCCTTTGCCTATATATTTAATCTTAATGATATGAACTAAGAATCTCTGAGAAAATCTATTGAGAGACTTCCATGATTAAATGGAGGATTCTGACAAATCCATCATCAATGGACAAATAAAACCCATTCCTTAACTAGGAACTTTTATTCTTTAACTCTCACTTAGCTACAATTAAAAAAATTCCTAGTATTCACACAATTTTTTCCTACCTTGTGCAGTTTTTAAAAATATTTTTTAGTATTAAATTTATCGGGGTGACATTGGTTAATATATAGTTTTCAAGAGTGCAGTTCTATGATGTCATTTGTATATTGCATTGTGTGGCCACCACCCAGTCAAACCATCTTTTCTTACTGTTTATTTGACCCCTTACTCTTTAACACCCCTCCACCCCTTCTTTCTGGTAACCACCATTCTGTTGTCTGTGTCTATTAGTTTTTATTTTTTTTTGTTGTTTGTTCTTTTGTTGCTTTCAGCTTTACACACCACATATGAGTGAAGAATTTCCATTCTGACCACTTATTCAACACATTACTGGAAGTCCTAGCCAGAGCAATCAGGCAAGAGAAAGAAATGAGAGGCATCCAAATTTGGGAAGGAAGAAGTAAAAATGTCACGTTTTGCAGATGACATGATTCTTTATACAGAAAGCCCTAAAAAGTCCACCAAAAACATGTATGATCTATTTTTGAAGGTTTTTTCTCAGTTACTTGTTTTAGTTGAAAATATGAGCATGAAATTAAGAGAAAATGATAAGCATGTAATATTACATTTAAATATAATCATGATTGTCATTTAAAAACATTTAAATATCAAAACAGGCTTATGCAAAGGAGAATGTAGAATTCACATATTTGGAAAACTTATAATAAATTAGCTGCTTTATGACTCTTGCCTGGTTAAGTGAGCATCTCTGTAATGTAGTTGCTCTGTATTTCCATTTACAGATAAGAAACCTTGGAGTCATAATGCAAAGTTGTATTAAAAGTCATATAAGTAAGTGACATGGGTATGATTAGGACCTGTTTTATCTAAGGTTTTTTTTTTTTTTTAAATACCACCTGGTTTTCTTCCTTAGTGAAGAGCAATGAACAGTATCCAAACATAGTTCTCCAAGAGGCAATTTTATCCAGAAGCATCATAACTTAAAGAAAAGTCCTGACATCAGAAGATCTGGTTTTAATTTCCTTTTTTATTATCATCTGTTGGTGGGACCTTAAATGGTCTCCTATCTTATAAAATAAAGATGATATTAATATACATCTTTTGGTGTGAGAATTTAATGACAGAATGTGTGTGATCATGATTTATAAATTCTAATGTTATTAAACTATAATTATTACTATAATACAAATTTCAAAATATGTATTTCTTTCCTGAGGAGACTAAATCATCATAATAAAATGTGAAAATTTATATTTAAATTGGATTTTATAATAGAAGCTATACTATATTCAATTTACTGAAATATACTATCTCAAACTAATCTTGTTATCCTTAGGACTTCTTCCTGCCTTTTATTTTTTTAATATCAGCATAAGAATTCTATTGTATATTGAGGTATGTGTTTATTTTCCACACATATTCTCATTTTAAACTTATATTTTCACTTTCTAAACTCACATAAAATTAAATGTTTAATGTTCTCAATATTTTGTAATTTATTTGTTTAACCAAGATTTAGGAAAACACATTGATATTGAGGAAAAATACTATTACATATACTATAGATTTCACGTTATTTTAATAGAGAAGGAAAAGGGATAGGAATAGTAAATAAAATTTATACATCTATATATCTACATCTATCTTTATATCTGTATCTATCTGTATGCACATACACACATACCAGATAACAGAAAATGGGAAGGGGAGGTGGTCTGAATTATTCTATAAATAAATTAACCTTTCCTTAGAAATGTGCCTTTACTGTAGCTTTTTATCATATGTTGCTTATATTGCTTTTCTTACTTTCTGTAATAATATGATTTATTATTATTTTAAGAATTATGTTCCTAGACCAATATATCTTTTTGTAACAATTTTTGAAATACAACACTGACAATAATTCTGAATCAGGGGTAATTGAAAAATACAGAATACACCACCTGATGGGTAATGACTTAGAGATAAAAATATTTTAATATATAAATATTGTTGTTATAGCAGGTATTTTTTAACAATGTTTATAAGATTATGTAGCCTACGTAAGTAGATTTTATTTTTTACATTACCTAAATCCGCATCAGGGAGGATAATCCGTGGCTACAAGCCACAGTCCAACAGGTACACCACTGTCAGCTCACTGCAGCTCATTCTCCAACACATAGGAAGCCTTCATTAAGTGTTAGTTGAACCTAAAGAGAAAAGTTTCAAAAAAATTTTGATGCCAATAAGAACAGTTTTATCTTTTAAATTTAGAAATTTAGACGATGATTATGCAAGATGCATTTTAGTGAGTACATTAAAAAATAGTTTTAGTGAATAATAGCATTCCATGTTAGTTGCTAATCAACCCATTCTTTCGGGAAAAGATAATGACCAGGCATTAACTGACAGCAGTAGAGAGTTCGGTCTTCTACTTGTGGTTAAATGGGATGCTATGGCATTATTTTCCTCCGTGAGAAATTCGTTTCCAAAGTCAAGTGGAAGGGAATCAGTGACAAAGGTGCTATGTTGCTGTCATGTTCCCTGCAGTATTTAAAAGTATCAGGGGGCCATAAGGATAATGTATTGTTTCAAGTTTGTTTCTTGGCTTTAACTAATGCTTTGTTCCACTGAGAACCATTCAGGTTTTGGTGATACCATTTTCTAAATAAGCTTGCTGTCATTTGATCTGGCCAGCCCATAGGACCTCTGAACTTGGCTCATACTTTTGGGATTTCATTCTTTTGTACAAAATAGTATTTGCCAGCACAGGCTTCCGATAGTTTCTTCTACTGTGGGTCATCAGTACATTCTTTGAGCTTTACCTTTAATTACATTTAGACAGAGTCAACATTTTCATTTATAATTAAAACATCTTTAAGGAAAGAAGGGAAACAAGGAAAAATAATGAGAAACCAGATTAGAAAAAATCTCTTTATGTTGTTGATCCTCTATTGATGTGAAACATAGTAAGTACAGGAAAAATTACAGTGGCTGAAACCCTGCATTTCTAAAACACTTATTCTTATATTGACCATCTTATTAGTGTCAATAATGAGTTATGGACATTCAGAAGATATTATGGGGGAATATAATTCTTATTTATTATATAACTTATTTTAAAGGAGCACACGCACATTAGGCTAGATTTGGAATAACTTGTTGGGAGGACAGGACACTGGGAGAGTCGAAAGAAATACTTTCTGGATCCGCTTCAATTTAGGAGAATGGTCAAAATAATCAGTTTATATGTATTTAATTCACTCCACAAATAACACAGTTCCCTGCCTTATAGAAATTTCAACATTTACTTTTTTTCTTGAGCTGAATTCAGTCAACTTTTTTTTGCACATGTGATGACTCATTCATAATGAAATTTAAAATTCTGTGTTGACTTTGCTAATTATGTCCTAATGTTCTTGAGTTGGGAAGTCTTGGGTAGGATTCGGGTACCTGCCAACTGGTCTGTTTTCAGCCTCATTGCATTTCTTGGGTTTTATTCAAAGACTATACCGGCTCCCTCTCTACAGTACCATGATGCTTCTGTTTCCTGGAGCCTGCGTTTACTATGGCATCTACACATGTTCCCTCTAAAAATTGTGTTAGAACTAATAATCTGTGAGGACCACTAATAGTCAAATATTAACTAAACTCTAATCTCATATATATTTTTTTACCTACAAAGCTTCTTTTTCAGCCCATAAACATTTTAAGTTCTATATAAATGATTAGATAGTATAATTTTTAGTTCAATCATTTTATAAATTTATTTTTTAAGATTTATTTGTTTTTAGAGAGAAGAGAAGGGAGGGAGAAAGAGAGGGAGAGAAACATCAATGTGTGATTGCTTCTTGTGTACCCCATACTGGGGACCTGGCCCACAACCCAGGCATGTGCCCTGGCTGGGAATCGAACCAGTGACCCTTGGTTGCCAACAGCGACCCTTTGGTCTGTTCAGGCGGGCACTAAATCCACTCAAACACACCAGCCAGGGAATCATTTAATAAACTTAAACAGTTTAAGAAATTATCACTACTCACTAAGAAGCTGCTATTCAAATTTAATTTAATCATTCATTAATAATACTACAACTAACATTTCACTATTAATCAGTACTTCTTATTTTGTCTGCATATTTTGCCATGCATTAAACCACATGTTCTAAATGCATTGCTTTGAATTGTTATGCCTGTATTATGACATAAGTATTGCTACACTCCTCTCCTCCTTTCACATCGTGGATAATTGAGGCCAAGTTAGTCTCAGGAAATATCCTGCAAGTACTAGGTACTATGTGAGATATACATTGAGTGCTTAGGGTATATTACTTCAAACTGTCATAAAAACATGCTAGTCTGAAACTTTTGTTCTGGTGTTTTGAAAGCACAGCTAAGATGTTTTAACCTTCACCTTTATTACTTCCAAATGTCTATGTGTTGTCTACTTTGAAAACTGTATTAATTTTTTTTCAGTTGCAAGTAACAGAAACTTAGCTTAATCTAGTTTAAAGTAGAAAAAATAGAACAAACAAATTTAATTTTTGTCTGGAGGGTACTTAAAGTGTTCAGATAATTGAAGGAAGAGCTTCAGAAACATAGGGAATTGTGGGGCCAGGAGGCTATTGATAGGCAAGAAATAAAGTTTAAATGCCCTGAAAGATAAGTAATAATAAATGAGAAGACACATGCAATCTATGCATAACATGGTAAATCATTGAATCTCAAAAAATAAATGAGATTGATTACTTGGACAAAATATTATGCCACCGAAATGGGCAAAGTTCAAATTACCCTCAGGCTTTTGCACAGCAGCGGTCACATGCTGGAGTGTGATGGCCACCACATCTACAAAAGTCTTCAGAGGAAGGGAGTGTGGTGACATTTAATAAAAATATAAAAACAAAAATCTTGTTACAAAAAGCCATTATAGTATCAACTAATTTGCCAGGACTAAGTCAAATATGTTATATCAATAAATGTGGATGAATTAAACTTTACTATTAAGACAATTATTTTAGGTTCCAATATCAACAAAAATCTCAACTATATGTCCTTTATAAGAGAAATATATGAAACAAACTCAAAGTGGGTGAACAGAAAAGGTTAAGGAATAAAATAACAAAAATAAAGAAGAGTAACCATTTCAGGTAAGTTATTTTTGACATAAAACTAATATACATGACTAAGAAAGATTAAAAAGGGAAATGCATGAGTCAAACAATATCCTTTATGTGTATGTTTATAATATTTTACAGCATCAAAACAAACAGGCAAACTCTAAGAAATCCAAGATACAGTAGTGCCAAAAACTCTATATATTCTCATCTCACACCACTTTCATTTCAATTTCACCTAAAGCTGATGACCAGGTACCCTGGGTTAGCTTTACTCATTTGGGGAGAATTTCCATCTCCACTGTCTTTCAGACACACCCCTCACTGTGTCTGAAATCCATTCACATGTGTTTTTGCTGACATATGTGTAAAACAAGGTCAGTCTTTTTCCTCCTCATCCAGCTGGATTTTTCTGTAACATACTTGCATAGCTCTAAATGCCTCTTTCCTATTGTAGATGTTGTGGAAGCTGCAGCACCTATGCTGGCTACCCTTTTACCTGGTTCCCATGCTCGATGAACTATCTCTAAAGTTTTCTGCATGTCAAGCCCCTTGTCTGCTCTCCTACATTATCAATTTTCTAGTATCCCAAGAGGGATACTTCTCAGGCAGCTTACTTGTGCCTCCTTGTCCTACTCATATTCATTCCCAAATGTATAATTTTTATTTTATGATGAACTGCTACTGGGAAAGCCCAAGTTTATGATTTGGCACGTCCAACAGAATCCAGTTTATAATGACAGTTGTGCGTATATGGTTATATTGTGTCCCGTGGTCAAGCCTCCTGATTATACTATAACTCATTAATGTGTCCATAACAGTTTCTCAAAGGCTGCATAATTCTCTAGTAAGGATGCCGTGACCTTGTTTTAGAATACTATGGGCCTGTTTCTCACTGGGTCTTGCAATAACTCCATATAGCATCATTTCCCACCACTTACACACCAGCATCATAGTGTCTGCTGCGTAATATGACTCAAGGAATAAAGCCTCTTGTGTCACAGCCTGAATGTGTTGCAGAATCCTTTCCTCCTCTGGGACTCACTCAAAGCTGAGGCCTTTCATGTAACTCAAAATGTGGGCTAATTGCTTATCTACCAGTATGACATGCATTACCTCTAGAAGCCAAAGAGTATTATGCTTTCTTTATTGTGATAGGAAATAAACCGTTCAGCAGCTTATCTCTTATTTTGATACTGCATTTCATGGCTGAACCTCTAAAAATGTCACAGAAGTCGCATGTCTTAAGCATTCATATGGTTTACTTCTCACCCTCTAGAGTACATGGATTCCATCAAGGCCTTCAGCATCCCAGCCACCTCTTGCTCTTTTATTTTCTTTCAAAAAGTATGATTTCATTGATGTAATGGGTCGGTGTGATGTATTCTTAAATGTTCAGATGAGTTAGATCTCTTCAGACTACATAATGACACTGGGCAAGAAACTTGAAAAGCCCTGAGGTAAAGCCTAAAAAGCCCTGGAAATGGATCCTCTCTTCTAATTAGAATGAAAAAGAATGTGTTCCCTAAATCAATACCCTTATTAATCTGTCCTAACAATGATGCTACATTTAGTATAGCAACTATGATCAGACTACTCTTTGATGAAGATTGAAGTAGTCTACAGTTATTTTTCAGAATGCATTTAGTTTTTTCTCATTTGTGAATTAAATGGAGATATGGTAGAGAGTGCTACCCTTGCATCCTTTAGGTCCTGAATCACATCACTAGTCTCTGTGTTTGATTTGTTTTGTGTTGGGGTGAGCTAGGGGCTTTCACTTGACCTTTCCTACTAGGATAGCTCTACTCCACAGGCCAAGAACTCAATATAGGAGTTATTCAACTGCCAGCTTATTAATTCCAATTATATACCTTGAGTCTGGGAAAATGACCACTGTGTGGGTCTGCAGACATAGTGGGTCACTGGAAGCTGGACTTTAACTAGGACTGTATTTATTGTCACCTGTCCCATGAGTCCCTACTCTAGTAGAAGAGCCATGATGGTATCTATGGCAATGCAGACCCTGTATCTCATAGTCTTTGAAAAGTCTTGGTAATACTTTTTCCTCAGTGCTTAGTCCACTGAGTTCATTGCCACAGTTCCCTTTGGGGAAAGACTAAGGGAAACATCATGGAATATATCTGCACATTACAGAATATTTCCTCTTCAGTCACTGAGGCCCCAATCTGAAAATTGGCTCAGGTGTGGAAACTCAGCAAGGCCTTTTAATTTTGTATGGTGGCAATCACTTTAGCTTCCCACATGTCCATTCTTGCCTCTTTCTGATTGTAGATGTTGTGGAAGCTGCAGCACCTATGCTGGCTACCCTTTTACCTGGTTCCCATGCTCGATGAACTATCTCTAAAGTTTTCTGCATGTCAAGCCCCTTGTCTGCTCTCCTACATTATCAATTTTCTAGTAATTGTGGCCTCCTGGATTCAGGCAGTTAAGGCTGGCCATTTGACTTTGACTCTTTTGAGGCCATATCATCCTTGTACATGTTAGTAAGCCCAGCTCTGTGGTCACTTCTTTTATCATCAGCCCTGGCCTGCAGCTGCCACTGATTTTTTCTTTTCCTTATTTTTTTTTTCTGTGATGCTCATGCCACCACCACCAACAGTTCCTAACAGCTTTGATGAAAGCTGTGTCTTTTGGGCTTTTCTGTGGAACATATTCTGGTGAGTCTTCGATCTCACGTAAAATGTCTATTCCAGTATGCCTGCACCCCTCAGCCTGTTGTTTCTTCATTATTTGCCAGAGAAACTGACATTGACTCTGTCAATGTAAGAAATGTCCAGACCTATAAGAATTTGAGTCAAATAGGCAATTGCTGAAAAACCAAAACTTAACAGATTGAGAAAATATGTGGAAAATGTAATTTCATACATTACAATAAAAAAGGAGGCATAAGGGGTTATAGAAAACCCATTAGTGTTAGATTAGGAAGGCAGGAGAAAGCAAAAGGAGGGATCCTCTGGGATTGGATAAAAAAGTAAAATGATAGACACACTTCTTTTACAGAGGTGGGTCCAGGATGGTTAATTGTTAACAAATAACAATAGCAGGGAGGAGATCTGTGGGTTGTACCTGAGAGGTTTGAGAGAGGGGAAGTTACCTTGACATCCACAGTTATGTTATTATAGATGCTAAAAGACAATAGACAGGCTCGGTTAAGGTAAAGATTGATTTTCGTCAGGGAAGATTGTAGTCTAGGACATGACTACCTGCCATAAACTGCTTTTAGTTTTAAAAGTTTTAATTTCAGACCATCCAATGTGTTTATGTTCGGTCTCTGAGTTTGTAAGGCTGCCACACAGGCCTCCCTTAAGCTTGTTAGTTTTAGTATGTGGCCTCACTTTGTCCACAACTCTTTTCTGATTGTGTCTGTCACCTTTTCCATGTTTGTAAGAGCCATGCCATCAGTTAGTTAGGCACAGACCCTGTGCCTTTCTGGGCTGTTAATTCCACATCCTGAGAAAATATCCCCAAATCAATGAACTCTTACCCAGTCTTATATCCTAGACATCTCTATTAAGCAGCCTAAAAATTCAATGCTAGGAATTCTTGCCTGGCTTCTACTGGTACACACTGCCTTATTCTTCCAGTTCTTTTACTATGGAGTCTGTTATCTTTCTTATCAGTCATAGAATATTCTCAGCCAATTAATGCTGGGATTTAACCTTGGTTATTGGTCTGGAAGCCAAGAAAAAAGGTGGGTGTGGCTGATGAGGGGAGCACTTGCTGCAGGCCCAGAGAAATCAGGGGTGGGACTGCAGGGCCAACATCCTCAGAGGCCTCAAGGCAAACAACTCATCTCCTGTGCAGGGTTCCTGGATTTCCCCACCATGGTCCTCATCTTTGCATAACAGGCCTGCCTTTCTTGAGCATTTAAATGTCTGAAGCTGAATGGGAAGGGTTTATAGGAACAAATATAAAGGACACATGGACAAAAACTAGGGGGGGGGGTGGAAATGGGAGGGCAGTGGGGAGGAATGGGTGGGTGGGCTGGGATGGGAGTAAAGGGCAGAAAACTGTACTTGAACAACTATTAAAATAAAATTTAAAAAAATAAAAATAAATAAATGTCTGAAGCTCTTGACTGCTAATGATTAGATTAGCCTACAGCTTAATTGAGCCTGTCCTTCCATTACTGAAGATAAAGTCCTTTTTGGAAGCTACTCCAGAGGCCTCTGGCTCTCATAGTGAGCCATTAACTCCCTTTTAGAGTCTATTTTTCACTGTGAACCAGTCCTGAATCTTCATCTAACTACCACTTTTCTTTGATTACTCTAGGTTCCCTTGTGATCCATTGAAAAGTGGATACTAATATGGGAGACTTGACCATGAAGGAGAATGGGGAGTTGAAGGAGCTGGTAGAGCTATGAGTCTGCCCAGCATGTCTGATTTCTTACAAAGGGGACAAGGAAGGAAAAACAGGTTGGGAGTAGTATGAGTCTTAGACTTCAGTACAGTTCTGAAGAAGTTCATCAAGGCTCATAGGGAGTCTTTGACTGAAGTTACTTTAATATCCCTGCTATGCTCATTTACTAGGTGAGAGAAGCCCACAGGGTATTTGGCTTTGGAGCAAATACCATGATGGATTTGAGAAGTTAGTAACAGGGGCCATCAGTTAATTACACTCCTGAAACCAAAGACTTGATCGGTGTATTTTCAGGGATGGCACAGTATACATATGTGTACACCCACACAGATACATACATTCTTCTTTACACAAAACTGCACAGAAATTGTAATTATGAATCTTTCTTTATTAAAATATAAGTTGGTTGCTAATGCTATTATTGTTACAAAAGAGCCAGTGGTGTTGCAGAACAGTCAGTGGGGTTCTACTGCTCATCACCTATAGGCAGAGCTCTGGAGTCTGAAGTTGGGTGGAAAAGGAAAGGGTTGCTTATTTAAAGTCTGTACAGTTTTGAAATACTGGCAGGTTTCTGTCTCAGAGCCCCACTCCCTTTAAAATACCTGAAGACAAATAATCCTGCTACTTTCTTCCAGGACAGACCAGTTCCAGAAAGTTCCTGGAATCCCTTTTCCCATTATAAGTGCCATTCTTTGGGAAATGCAGGTGGCTACAATATGCTCATCCAAGCTGCTTGGCAGCTTCCAGTCACAGTTCAGCTTCAGGCATCTTTCCCGAATCTGTGTGTGCCTGGCCAGGCAGCACTGCATCAGCCAGCACTGCTGCCCCTTTCCATGTGGACCGGTTGCCAGGGACGTTTCCCAGACCACGTGGCTCCAAGGGTCCACTGGCCACAGGAATTCAGGCCCGCTGCAGCCAACCAGATTAAGGAGGGGAGGGGGAAAGACCACATGTTTTCCCTACATGGTCTACTTCGGAGACTTGGCGCAGAAATCTATGCATGACAGAACAACAGGCTATTCCACCAACATGCGCCAGTGTCCACCATTTGTGTCACCTCCCCAGTGTCTTTGACCATCTTCTGGCTGCCATTTTGCAGCAGGGGGCAGAAGTTTCCCAGCCACGCACAGGTGCACAACAAGCACCTCAACCTGAGGCAGGGTGTTCGGCTGCCACAGCTCACATAGACTCTGTCTGTATAAGCTCCCTCTGGCTGGGTCACCAGTTTTTACCCACCGTTGGGGTATGGAAGCTCACCCCAGCTCCGGTTTCGATCCCAGGCTCTCTTCGGCACTTCCCATCTCCTTCTGGAGAAACAGGCTTTTTTGCTTGCTACTGCTTTGAATTGCCACCTTGGGTTTTCCTCCCTGACCTTCTGGGGGAAGATGTTGGCTGAGGTACCCTCCTCTGCTTCTCAGTGATCTGGCCCAGCCCACCCTGTTACCTTATGCTATATCACAATATATTGTACAATATTACAATGTAGCATTAGTAATTCTGGCTCAAAGCAGACATACAATCATATTTAATAATAGGAAATCTGTTAGTAGTTCCCAATGTTAACTCAAAATAATAATCATATGATAGCCAGAAATGCTCAACATACATTGCCTAATTTTTTTAGCTCTTTTAGATAAAAAATTCTTAGTAAAATGGAAACTTCACAGATAGCTCTTTATATATATACATATATACACATATATGTATATGTATACATATGCATATATACATATATATACATGTATACATACACACACTCACACACACAAGGTCTATCCAGAAGGTATCCAATCATGTAATATGAAAAATAGAGACATCCATTGAAGAAGATACAAGAAACATACATAGAATAATTACACCTCAGTCCCCTTCAAAGCAGGCACCTTGGGACCTCACACAGTTCTCCCAGTTGCCATTGGCTGCCCCATCATATTTTCCTGAGTCTCATCAATGGTCTGAAATCTTTCTTTTTGAAGGTGATTTTACTTTTGGGAAAAGTAGGAAGTCACAGGCACCAAATCTGGGCTATAGAGGATCTGAATCACCTGGGTGATTTGATGTTTCACCAAAAAACTCTGCATGAGAGGTGATGCATGAGTGGGCAAACTGTCATGATAAAGCTGCCAGTCACCTGTTGCCCACAGCTGCAGCCTTCTGAATCATCCAAATAGTTTCCACAGAGGAATGTTCATGCTTAACAAAAAATCTGATGCAGATTTGTCACTCTATTCATTCAGTCATTTTGAATGGGATGTCCACACAGTACACATGCTCAGTCAATTGGCATCTATTGCCCCACTGACTAGTACAGTGAAGTCATCATTGCTCATGCATGTGCATTCCAGTCCCCTCTCCTTGGCTGCCAGTTTCCATCATTGTCGAGTAAACTATTCTCATTATATTAAACAATGTTTAAACTTTTTCCAGACAGACAAAATATATATATATATAGTCTTGTAATGTAATGCCAGAATTTTAGTCAAAACAGAGTAAGGATATTTAATTTAATTTTAGTTAATTAATTTAAAATTGTTCTGATTAGTGCTACACTTAGTTGTAGAAAACATATTAAAGAAAAATATTTATCACTACAAATTACATCATTGTATAGCTCAAGAGAGTTAAAGGAAATTTTATTATGATTGATAAGAACATTCATTAATGTAACTGCACTTTTTATTTACATATAACAGTATTTATCTTTCTATATACAAACAAAATTCAATGAGAATATATAATGAAGGGTAACATCACATTTACAATAAGCAAATGGTATATAAAATACTTCATAGGCAAAATCTATGTGAAAAACAAATTATGAAGCTATTTAGTCTCTTAAAATAAAGCTTTAATAAATAGGAAGGCTATTATTGGGTTAGGCAGCTAAATATGAATGTGTCACTTCTCTCAGAATAATCTATTAATTTAACAAGATATCTTCCAAATACTGATTTTAAAAAATAAGATTATCTTTTACTCATGTAGGGAAAAAAAACTTGCCTAAATAACCTAGAAATTTCTGGAACTAGAGAATAATACAGGCAATACACAAAAAGCCTTACAGCTTGCTCAAGATCTGATTAGCATAACTCCCAGTGACAAAACTGACCCTTGTTCCATTTTCACAGTTATAAGGTTAGCTAAATTGTCTTAACTCAAGATATTGAGAGTAATGGATAAAGAGTTGTTTCCAGCCAAAATATACTATGTGCTTTATCCCAGAAATCTTTTCATTAATTTATTCAGCAATCAGCAAATAGTTTATTTTTTAATTTTTATTAAATTTATTGTGATAACATTGACTAATAAAATGATACAGATTTCAAATGTATAGTTCTATAATACACCATCTGTATATTGTATTTTGTGTTCACCACCCAAAGTCAGGTCTCCTTCTGTCACCATTTATCCCTCCTTTACCCTCTCCCAGCCTCCCAACACTGCGCTCCCTGGTAATCACTATTCTAAACTGTGTCTATCACTTTTTTTAAAAATTTTTCTTAATTTCTTCACTCTTTTTCCACCCAGCCCCCTAACCCCATCTCCTCTGTCAGCTGTCAGGCTGTTCTGTATCTATGAATCTGTTTCTATTTTTTTTATTATTTTGTTCATTGTTTATTGAATTCTTACTATTTTTCAGGTTCAGCTCTTGATGCTGGGAATAGTGCTATGAACAAAGCAGAAAATTCCTGTTCTTGGGCCGTGCAAGTTTAAGGTTAAGAAATGCCCCAGCCAGTGAGTGCAGTGGTGTCCAGCATGTGTCCAGGCAGGACTGTAGCGCTGTGGGCACTTGCGTGTAAGTAAGTCTGCACCTCCAAGGGGAAGAGCTGAGTTCTTCCAGTTCTGACTTGGCTTTCCCTGGCTCGCTTTAGGACCTACAACTGTGTAGAGTTGTTTGTGTATGTTCTGGAAATACAAAACATAAATCCTCCATCCATCACTGGAGAATAGTTCTGCCTTCTCTACTGTAAAACTTACTGAGCTGACCTCTCCATATATCTTTAGTCAAATTTGTTTAATTTACTTCGGTGGAGTCTCTATCTTGGCGTCTCCTTCAAAATGGACCTAATACCAATATTTGTCAATTAAATAATTTATGCAGAAAATTTTTCTCACTATTAACACAAATTTTAAAGTTATAATACCTAAAATAATACAACTGTTTCAAAAATAAAATGTCACCAATGGAACTTGACAAAAGTCAGAAATATGTTCAAATAATTATAAATATTAATATGGCATTGATTAAAAGTGAGTCATTCAAATAGCTTTACTGAAAACATTAAATCCCCCATAGGAAGACAGTGAAAAAGTTGGGACACCTATCTTAATCATTATCCCACAGTAAACATCCAATGAAGATATATATATATTACACAATTATATATAATTATATATAATTATTACTATAGTAAAGACACTTAATGTGAGACCTATCCTATTAGCAAATTCTAAGTGTACAGCACATTGCCATTGACTGCAGGTAAATGTTGTGCAGTGGGGCTCTAGAGCTTATTCGTTTTATTGGTTTGAAAATTTATGTCTGTTGATTAATAAGACCCCAATTTTCCCCTCCTCCCAGCCCTTGGAAACCATCAAACCATTCTTGGATTTCATGAATTTGTCTATTTTTATTTAATATCTCATATAAGTGGTATCATGTGAGTGGCATCATGCTATCACGCAATGCTTCTGACTGGCTAATTTGACTTAGCATAAAGTCCTCAAGGTGTTTATGCTAAATCCTCAAGGTCCATGTTGTCACAAATTGTAGAATTTCTTCTTTTTAAGGGTAAATATTATTCAATGGTATGTGCATACTACATTTTCTTTATCTGCTCATCTGTTGATAGGCATTGAGGTTGCTTCCACACCTTGGCTGTTGTGAATAATGCTGCAATGAAGGTGGGAGTGCTAATATCTGAGATCCCTATTTTAATTTTTTGGGGTAAATACCATGAAGTGGCATTGCTGGGTCACATGGTAGCTCTGTTTTTAATTTGTTGAGGAACTTTTATACTGTTTTCCATGGTGGTTGCACTATTATGCCTTCCCACCAACAGTGTACAAGGGTTCTAATTCCTCCCTGTGCTTGTCAACACTTGTCTCTTGTTTAACCATCTTGACAGATGTGAGGTAAAATCTTGTTGTTGTTTTTGATTCACATTTTTCTGATGATTAGTAAAGATGAATATCATAATATAAAATAGGAACCATATTAAAAAGTACAAGAAAAAAACATTGGAGAATTTTACTGCATTTTTTATAAGCATTGTAAACTATCCAGAAGTAATGATAGGGATAATTGTTGAGTTGAATTGCATTACAGAATTTTCAGTGAAGAAAATTTTCTTAAATAAATTCAAAATACAAGCAAAACTTGAGAACCAAGATATTTGCAAAACATGTAAGAGAAAAAGTACTAAAATAGGACTTGGTGATTATTATTTCTTGTTTCTTAGTGTGATTCCTTTGTTTTCAATGGTTGCCTTTGGAAAGTTTAAAGTTGGTTTACTATTATGTTTACTTTCATACTCTTTAAAATGACTTATAGTTATAAAAAGAATATTTGGTTCTTTCTTTTAAGTAATTTAATATCAGCAAATGCAAATTTGGTTACAGTGAAAGTAGAGTGAGTTACTCTGTCTTTAATGTAGCCTTTATAATTTTTTATAAGTTTAATTTAAAAGGTTAAATAAAAAATCACTATTTGATATTTAAACTAAAGAATGCAATACATTTATATGTGAATTTACACAGTCTTCAGGGAAACATAAATTTTAAATGAGCAACAGTATGAAGTTATGATATATTTAAATGTCAATTTTGTGAACACAATGGATTATGTGTAGACTAATTAAAAAACTGAGACATGGTAGCTATTTATTTTTTCTACTTTCCAAATAAACAGAACTTTATCAAAATAACCTCTTTTAACATGACCTGAACATTCTGTAAATTCTAATTTTGTATCATAAAATTCAAGATAAGGGGAGAGAAATTGGGGAAATAATAAATAAAGGTATATTTGATCAAAGGTATATATAAGCAAAATAATATACCTGTGTTTCCAACCTAGAAACAAAGTTGCTAGTAGTGTTGCCCTATATAACTAATGTGTTCTGACCAGACAAAATAGATTTGATTAGGTAAGATTATGGTGAGTTTTAAAGCATCTCTTTCTTCTTAAATAACTATATTGCTACTGCTTCTTAGTAAATATTATCACTTTATTTCTTCACAAGTTAATTATGGACATTTCTAACCAGTCCCCATGTATTAGTTAACAGTATTAGTATGAAGAAAGATGCACATTTTAATTTGTGAAATAGGGAGTATGCCTTTTTCCTTTGTTAGTCAGAAAAAAAACTGTGTTCAACCCACTTTAGTTATCTTGCTTGCACAGGAGGCATGCTGACATGAATCCAGTGGGAGCACATTTATGCTCAAAGACTGTGTATGCTGCATATAATTGGTGTAATTAGTAATTTCCTTACCTATGTCAGTATCATCAGATTGATCTTTCAAAATTATTGATCAGATCATGTTTTTCTCATGCTAAAAATGTCCCACTATTGTTCATACAAAGCTTCAAATATTTAACTGACTTAAAAGCCGTAATAGCTGATTTCTGCCTATTTCTGCAGTCTTAGTGGTTGACACATTCTCTCTCTTACTCTCTCATTTCCTAACTTCCTAAATCCCAATTATATTGGTTTTCTTTATTTTCTGTTTTGCTTTTGTTTTTTAACTTCTTAAACTGGCCACAGTCTCATCTTGGAACTCTCACACATGCTCTATGTTTAGAATTCTCACTAAAATAAACCCTAATCTCAATTTTTGTGAAGCAGCCTAGTTTCATGTCACTGATCACCCAGACTTGAGAATTTTGAGACAGTACTATTTCTCCTATGTTCTTGCTTGCTCACTCGCCCTTTGCATTGCTGTGAAAATCACATGCCATGGATAGCAAGCAGTCCACATACCTGCTGTGAGAAACAGCAACATTCAGTTGCTGAGACCTTAGGTAAAACTGCCCAGCTGACACAGCCTAGATTGCTATTGAATTTAAGGGTTGTTCATTATGCAGCAATCAGATTCATTCATACTAGCATAGCTTAAGTTTATGCTTCTGTTACTGCAGTTATCATCCTACTCTTGACTGTACTTGACAGAGATAATTCATTCAAAATGTTAATTATATGCTAGGCTACTACTTTTGAATGA
Source organism: Trachops cirrhosus (assembly GCA_028533065.1). Lineage (NCBI taxonomy): Eukaryota > Metazoa > Chordata > Mammalia > Chiroptera > Phyllostomidae > Trachops > Trachops cirrhosus. The sequence continues at coordinate 31,328,282 of CM052538.1, forward strand.
ATGATTTAAATTAAATATTTTATGTATTTTTATTACATGTATTTATTCATTATTTATTATTACTTTAACTTCTAAAGTAAACTGTAGTTTAAATTTCAGGCCCTAACTGGGTAGGGACCCATCCCTTAATCATCATTAAATCCCTGCAAGCACCCATTATACACAGTAATGCACAGAATTAGCATTCCATAGTTCTTGTGAAATGAATAAATAAATCATGAACTTATAATATTATAATTTTTTAATTGGTAAAGAGAACTGTATATATTAATTAAATAGTTTGATAATCAGCTGGCATAATAGTTTTATAATCATTAATGCTTCAAAAATTAAATTAAAATAGTTATTTTTAGTTTTTTATTTGTTAAGTTTTGAGGATTTTTTGCACTTAATGAATGGGAGAGCACCCATGTTGGTTGCAGCATTGATCACAATACCTCAAGGACAGAAGCAATCCAGGTGCCCATCAAGAGATGAATGGATGAGCAAACTGTGTTATATACATACAACTGAATATTATTCAGACTTTAAAAGAGGGCAGTTTTTATAAATACTACAATATGGATGAATATTGAGGACATTATCCTAAGGGAAATGAGCCAGTCACATAAAGATACATATTGTATGATTCCACTCATATGAGATATCTAGGGTGGTCAAATTTTCAGAGACTGAAAGTAGAATGGTGGTTGCCTGAGGTTGGAGGCAGGGAGGGCTGGAGAGTTGTTCAATGGGTATAGAGTTCCAAGTTGAAGAGTCCTATAGATAGATGATGGTCATGGCTGCATAACAATACCACTGAATTTTATATTTATTTATTTATTTATTTAAAGATTTTATTTATTTATTTTAGACAGAGGGGAACGGAGGGAGAAGCAGAGGGAGAGAAACATCAATGTGTGGTTGCCTCTGGTGTGCCCCCTCACTGGGGACCTGATGTAGCCCGCAACCCAGGCATGTGCCCCAACTGAGAATTGAACTGGTGATCCTTTGGTTGACAGGCCAGTGCTCAATCCACTGAGACACACCAGCTGGGCTGAATTGTATATTTAAAATGCTCAAGATAGTACATTTATGTTACGTGTATATTAAAGTAAGAAATTTTTTAAAAAGAATGGAAGAAAAAATGTTAGTAGCTACTCTTCATATGTAAGCCAATAGATATGAAAAGGCTTGATTAGATATTTAAATCTTGATTTAAGTTTGATGTTACAGTCAACATTTATTTGTCAAAGACTATGAGTGAAATGAGTGAAAAGAAGCTTTACATAGTAATTTTCTTATAGTTAAACCTTACATTTGTGGCTTAGACTGTGGTCTAGGTTTGGAGCATGCTAAAGTGTGTTGATCATTATAAAAACAGGTGAGCAGGATGGCTGAGTCTAGGCAGAGGTTCCAATCTCAGTCCAACACTCACCAGCTGCATAAACTTGGGCAAATTGCTTACGCTCAGTATCCTCATCTGTGTGTAAATTAATATACAGGGTCTGGCAGAAGTAGCACCTGCTTGAATGTGGTTGGTAGGGTAATGATATGGGTGTAATAATTGATAGTTTTAATTTGAACATTTCACCTAAAATGTCATATGGTATGTTTGAGTATGATATTATTATGTTACAGAATTACATGCTTATGGTTTTATAATAAAAGAGTTTGTAATAAAAAAGCATTTATTTGTGTTGGACCCTGTATGTGAAGCCCTGAAAAAACTGGCTGGCACACAACAAATACTACAGTATATAGTATTACTGTTATTACTGTAAAATCTTGGTATTAAACACTAAATTCTGTCATCTATTGGGAAAGCTTGGTAGTAAGGATGTTTTAGTAAAATGTTACCTTATCTTTTCAGGATGATGCTAATTCCAAGGGAACCACTGTTGTTTGGGAGGAGCTGTCCAGAATCTTCCTCCTTTTGATTTATTTCAATGCTATATCTAGGCTGCCAGTACTTCCCAGTGCATATCATTCAAGTCTATGCAGAGTAAAGGGACAAGGATTTACAGGTCAGGTTTTTAATCTTAATTTCAAGTCTGGAGTAAAGGGGGAATGAATCTATTACCATGATATAGATATTTTGGCCTCTGTCTCTCCTTTTAAGTGCACTTCCCAATAGTCATCTCTCCTCCTTAATCATTTAAATAATTGGCAACTAGTACAGCCTTAGCAGAAGGTGGGAGCTTATTTATGTCTCTTCTTTGTCTGTAAAGACAAAGGAGAAGAACAGATGAGATCAGATCAAGGAGTGATTTGTTTTATAATCTCTCCAGAGAAATCTAGGAGCCCCCTCCCTCCACGCTCACAGTTCTTGTTGTGAAGCATGAATGATGACACTAATTAGTTGTTCAGTGACATGGACTTCCCTTGGGTATTTTAAAGACCTACTTCTTTTCCACTCTGCATATGCTTCTCTTTGCATGTTTCCTGTTGCTCTTTCTAAAGTCTGTCTGTGAGATGGAAGAGAAAACCAAAACAACAGCAACCGTCCCTCTTTTTTTCTTCTCAGATTTGGTATGTGTCTAAAAGCTCATATTGAGTATATGTCAAAGAAAATTTGCTGCAGTCAGACAAACACTAATTTGGCAACATATCAGGTAAAAATATGCAAGTTATGAAACCCATGTCAAATTTACGATATAAGCACAGTATTTATATATGAGGTCTGTCCAGAAGGTATCCAGTCATGTAATATGAAAAATAGAGACAGCTGTTGAGGAAGATACAAGATCCAAGAAACATTGCACATAGGACAATGACACCTCAGTCCCCTTCAAAGTAGGCACCTTGCGGCCTCACACAGTTCTTCCAGTGGCCATCAACTGCCCTGTCACATTTTCCTGAATCTCATTGATGGTCTGAAATCTCTTCCATTTTAAAGGTGATTTTAGTTTTAGGAAAAGCCAAAAGTTACAGAGTACCAAATCTGGGTTGTAGGGGACATTTCGCCACAAAAGTCTGCATGAGACCTGACGCATGAGTGGGTATGTTGTGGTGATGAAGCTGCTAAACACTAGTTGCCCATAGCTGTGGCTTCCTGAATCATCTGAATGTTTAAGCTTAATGCAAAATTTGATGCAGATTCATTAGTCTACTCACTCAGTCATTTTGAATGTGACAGCCATGAAGTACACATGCTTACTCAACAGCGTCTACAGCTCCCACTGACTAGGACAGTGAAGTTGTCATTGTTCATGCATGGGCATTCCAGTCCACTCTCCTTGGCTACCAGATTACATCAATGTCATGGAAACCATTCTTGCTGTGTTAACAATGGCTTGAATTTTTCTGGACAGACCTCATATATATGTTGAAGTCTAATGATGGATAATTGTTACAGAAACAAATGTTTGCATTCTTCCAAATGTGTCATCAGTATCTTCTTTTTCCTGTCTCTAACTCTCAGCTCTACTTTTTACAGTGGTGATTTTATTTTCAGGTAGCCTCTCCACAAGAGGCAATGGTGGGATCCTGTAGTTGATACAGGTGTATCAAATGGATGTGCACCATTGATTGAAGGAATCCTTCTTTTATGTAATATGCTATTGATTCACCCAACATGCTTCTGATTGACCTTCCTTTAGTCATATGTACACTTGTCACTCAACCTTATGATGGAGATTGTAGTAAAAGTGGGGGTATAATTAATAGTCTCATGCTGTGGCAATGAAATAATTCCCCCAATAAATTAATTGCTTAGTAGACAAAGTATTGATATGGATCATTAGAAATACTATCTTTCTTGCTTCATTAATTTTGAAGTTGGCATTATACAACTGTATTAAGATAAAATCAACAATAAACTTTCATTATGGATGGAGAAGTTTTACGTGATATTAGTAGTGCCAGCCTGATACTCTTCTACAAGACTAAAAACAGGAAAGGATCAAGAGGCACCCCAAAGTTACTGTGCCAAAGAGATAAGTATAGTCAAATGGCAAAATTTTACAAGTTTCTCTAAGTTATCTTTCTCAAGCTACCAGATGTCCATCTATATAAATTAAACCTTAATTATATCACTTGTAGCTCAATGCTTAACCTACTCAGGTATTGAATGATAGTATTTCACATTTATTAAGCTTTTTTTTATGTAGAGATGGCATCTAATCTTCCTGGCATCATTCTGAAGATGACAGACATTATCCTCATTCTCTAGATGGAGAAGTGGATAGCTTTCAAATGGCTTCAAATCACAAGCTAGTTGAGAGCTAAGTACAGTAATTTTAACTAGCACTTCAGTGTTTTATCTGCCAAACCCAGAAGGCAAAATGTTATGAAACTTTATTCTTTGATTTATTTCAGTTCAATTTAGCACAATTTGATTCACTAAGTATTATTAAGAATCCACAATGCTCTGCTTATTCATCTTCCCCACCCCCCGCCCCGCCAAATTGGATTTTTGACATTGCAACCAAGGATTTCTAACAAATTTGGGTATGAGTTTATTCATCAGTGACTTCATTACATTGGACCTGTTGTGTGAATTGTGGAGAGTTAACTTTTGGAGGAAATACTTCTTATATTGTAAAAGTAATTTAAAGTTGGATAAAACTGTGCATTACATTATAAGAAAAACTCATTGGGAAAAAAAGCTTTTTTTTTTACACTTTTTGCCCATACTTCCATCTCACATGTAAACTTTCAGGAAGCACAGAATTTATAGAGAGGCCATGGATATGGGGAATGACATATGACTTTAAAATCTCATTTTTAAAAATATGTTTCTATTATACTTGACTGGTCAAAATTTATGCTTTTAATTCTAATGATTTTTGACTGAGGTCTATTCAAAGTGTCTCCTTATGTTGCTGAGATATTTTGCTGAAATCTTGTTTGGATTATGTATATTTTATTGTTATTCATGTTTTCCTGTCTCCATAACAAATGGAGCCAAATATTTTTTAACAGTTATAAATAATCTGTTCACTAAATGCCCAAACTTTCATAAAATTCAATCCCTCAAATCTCATTGTCTAAATTTAAAACTCACCCATGCAATTATCTGAAGTTCATATATCATCTTTGATGGTGTTCTCGTTTCCCTGCCACTTGGTGAGTGATGATTACCATTTTCTCATTGTCTTTCAACTTTTACTATTAAGGTTTCTTCTCAAGATTTGTAGTTGCTTTTTCCCAATGGTTTGTTGAATTTTAACTGCCACTTATCAGGCATTCTCTAAGTGAAGACTGATTACATAGTATTTGTTCCAAGCTTTTTAATAGGAATCTATAATGTCCTCATTTTTGTTATGAAGATTTTGACAATTTAGAGGTTACTTAAATTGTCCCAATTTTTGGAAATGAGAAAAGCCCATTGGAACATCAGTTCTTCTACTAGCTTGTATGCTCCTCAGAGGGAGATTTATATACTCAGAGCCTTATATATAGTAGTTTTTTTTTGTTGAATGAAAAAAAAATAAATCCAAAGTTAGTTCTGTTCACTTGCAGTCTTTTTGTTTTTGTTAAATTATGGGTCAACTACTAGAAAAGATTTTCCAAACATATATAAACCAGATGACATTTGGAGTGGCATTTCTTTATATTTATTTTGAATGAATTTATGTATGTAAAGAATTTAGGACAGTTTTGACTCGGTATGGTTTATTTATTTTACTCTTATTCCCATTTTAAAGTGTTAATTTATGATTTATATTTATATAAATGCTAATAATACCCACACCATAAAGAAGAAAAGCAAAAAAAATTAAAGAATTAAATTATTTTATTGACTCTTAAAGCTCCTTTTCTCTTGTGAGAGCACCCTTTCTCATCCATATCACAGATTATAAATTTTTTCATGCCTGTTTTATTACAGAAACCATGCTTTCTGTTTCTGAACATGATGGATGGCCCCTGCTAGTTGGAAAGGTGACAATGCGACATTAGTTTGATTTTCTGTAGGGCTGTAATGATCTCTGCTAATGGCCTAAAGCAGTAGATTCAGATGAAAAATTAAAATGTTTACTATCCTTTCTCTGTATTGTGTAAGAAGAGTTCCACAGAGAACATCATTTTCATTATTGAGGGTGATTTATCCTCTGTGCTTTATTTTGCTGTGAAATTCTGAGGGTAGACACATTTCTGACTTTATATACAGTTTCATCTTTTTGAGAGGCAGAAGAAATGAAATAACCTCTCAGGAAACACAGAAAGCAGACACTTATTATGTGAAACAGTTTGAACTATTCAACATCCACATCTAATTCTGTCACGCTTTGCTAAAATAGTGCAGCATTTAAATACTGGAGGAGCAATATGCTGATAATGACACCATTTCCAAGCAAAGAACTTAGAACAGGTATTTAGTTTGGATAGGTTCATTATGAACATCTAAGCATCCTAAAAGCATTTCAGACTAATGCAATGCAAAGAGCTTCATCTGAAGTGTAAGGCATATATACCTATTCTAATCAGAACTTGATACAGAAGGGCCTTTTCAAATGAAAATTTTCTTATATGGAAAAACAACTTTTTATTGGGTTACTAATATACACATATGATTAATTCAGCTGTTTGTGTTATCCATTTAACTCAAAGTTATGAAATAACTGCTGTATTCCAGGCATTTCCTTAATACTAGAAAATTCTGGGGTAATAAACAGGCCAAGTTAAATGTGTTGTCACATTAGAGTCCACAGATGAATAGACATTTTTTAATAAAAATTAAAGTGATAATCCTGACCATAGTTGACTGTGTTACTGACAGCAACAAAAATGAGTTTGATTTGGAACATTTTTTCTTTTGTTTTGTTTCAACTGTGGTGTAGAAGTATCCAATGTAAGCGTGAAGTGGTATTAGTTTGTAAAATGGAAAGTGTTAAAAGGAATACCTCAGATTTAAAATGTATCAACTCTTGCTGAGTAGGTGATGGAAACCATTTAACTATACCATAATCAAATCATGAAAAACATTAATTTGAAAGGCTATTTTTTATAAGTTTTTAATTTCACTTTTCCTGTTGCCTCCCCATTTTTGGTAACAAATTAAAAACAGAGTGATATTTTAGTGGAGTTTACTAATTTTGTTTCTTTGCCTTTTATTTTTTTAGGGCAGTGGTTTAAATGAGATCATACAGATTATACCTTAGTCTTGCTACAACGGGTTTAGGTGGGGGCATATCTAATATTTCTAAGCTTTAGTTTCCTCACTGATGCATAGAGATAATCATAGGACCTATTCATGTTATGAGATAATGCACATAAACTCAATGCAATGGAAATACTCAACAGATATCATTTACTTAAAATCTTTAATTTTACATGGTTCTGGCTCAAACTGGATTTTAAGGAAAGACCATTTTTACTGGGGTTAAACTGGCTGTATCAGATCTATTAATGACCAAACTGCTTTAAAATCTGCCTTTAAAAGAATTCTGTTTTATTCCACGAACCAGGTAACAGTAGGCGATTATAGGTAAAGCTAGCAAGATAAGCTACTTTTGTTGTGAGTTGAAATGAGGTCTTCCACAGGGTCATGAGGAAAGCATTCAAAGGATCCACTCATGGGAGATTGTGTGGTGGTGTGGTTTATTTCAGTAGAAGTAGAAGGTGCTCTCTGGGTTTCCAATTCCCCATCTCTGTCCATCCCACCGTGGAAAATCAGGGCCAGAGATAGAGTCAGTGTCCAGAGATCCTGCACCATATTGCAGCTCACTCCGTCAGAGCCCACGCCACCTGCTGTGGCCCCTGCTAGCTGCTAGACCCACACGGCCCGTGCTCCCAGGCAGGAGAGAATGTGTGAACATATGGGGCTAGTGCATTATCCAGTGGGAAAGAGAAAGGATGGGAGAGAGAAAGGGCTTCTTTGTTCCCCTGGGGTTATATATTTTGGGCTTGGAAAAGATGGGAAGCTTTTTCAATAGAATGACTCAACTTTCCATGTTTTAATGGTCTTTTGATAGGATTATTCCCCGTACTTAAATGGACAGACCTCTATGTCCAGCACCTCCCTCTCTGACCCCCAACAATCCAGCCCTGGAGAGGGGAAGGGAGGAGGGACCGTCCCTTGGTGGGGCAATGCTATGATCCCTTGGGGTGTGGAACTGTAGCTTCCTGATGAAACAAACAGGCTTATGTTCCCCAGTGTATTAAGCTCAATATCTAATTCCCTTTTCTCTTTTTTCCTTTATTAATAATTGGCTAAATATGACAGTAACATTTTTACTTAGAGGTTTGGGTCCTCAGGATGTTATTTACTTGGAGTCCACTGTACTTTTTTCTCCAGGAATGAAACATAGATTTGTGAATTACTGCACCCTGCCAGAGCTGCTCACATTTCAGGTACATGGGATTTCTCACCTACTTTTTACCTCTCATTATCATTTCCATTTGAGATAGGTTGTGTAGGAATGTTGGAAGCAGATGAGGGAGAAAGACAACAGAGCTTTAGTTATATTTTATTTGTCCTGAGATTCTTAAGTCATAAGTGGATGAAATTTGAAATCAATGTTTAAGAGCTACATTTCTGTATCATTCAGCTCCTATAAACATATATTATAGAGACATGATGAAAGCAAAGGCTTTTGTTTATATTGTTTATGTATTAAAGGTGTTGAATAATTTTGTGTTTATGTCAGATAGTCTTTAAACTTCTGATCACAGGACGTTAGCAAAACATTTTTTAAAATATTGCATCTGTGACTCAGCTACTTTGTAAATATCAGGGATGTCTCCCAGTTAGTCCTGGTTAAACCCCACTCTTACTGGGTGGAGAGGCACTTGGTTTTCCTAAATGTTGTTCCCTGAATGCTGATTTGAGGGTTTCTCTTCAGACAAGTTCTTGAGTCCTTTAATACTTGAATTCTGAACCTATGGAAATGCTAAGATTACACATATGCTTATCTTCACAAATTCTGCATACAGGAGCTTTCCACTTCTACAAATAACTGCTTATTATTATTAGCATACCAGGAAGGAGGATTTGATGGCTATGAGCTGGTTTCTAACAGAGCCTGTGTCCCCATAGTTCAGGGCTATGACAAACAACAGATTTTATTATAGACACCAAAGGCCAAGTATATCAGAACATTTTCTCAGGTTTGTGCTGCATTGCAAATATCACATAATTAAGACAGTAAGAAATATGTATAGCTGTGGAGTTCTTTCAGCATGCCCTTGAGGATATGAAATTAGTTCACCTTTTTTTATGATATATGACTGCAAAATCTCTTAATGAAAATAAACTATAGTATTTATTTTTGGTCAGATACTAGGATTCCAAAACTGAATTTATGCAATATGTTCCTATGAAAAATGGATGCTTAAATACAAAAGTGCTCATTGATAGATTAATTTAACATTAATTTAATGTTAAACTGGCATGTGCACTGTAAGAATAAGACAGTATCCAAGCTAGAATGTTCCAAAGGCTGCCTATGTTTGTGTCCTTAGCGTGTGCTGTGATATGCTGTTTCTAGTGTGATAGGATGGTGCTACCGATTGTCAGTGGATCTAAAGTCCTAGTATGCACCCAGTTTGCCAGCACCAAAGCTATGTTTGCTGCAGCTAAGCTCTGTTGGCTGGGGCATATGTGACATGCCAGTTAGAGATAAATACTCTATGGTTAGTTGAATAGGTAACTGTCTGTTTATTGGGCTTTAAAACTAGTTAGGGGGAGAAATCTATAAAAATTTAATTCTCATAAAAATTTTTGCCAGTCCATACTCTTATAATGTTTATGCATCTACTCATCTATATATCCTTTCTTCTCTGAGTAACTTGTATGTGTGTATAGGGACCACACCCCCCAAAACCGGAATTTATTTATTAAAAATTTGTGCATTTATTCTTACATGTTTAAACTTCAGTCACCTTCAAAGTACTCTCCATTTGATGCAATACACCTATCAAGATGTTTTTTCTACTGCTCGAAACAGTTTTTGAACTCTCAATAATGATGCCTTGTAGTGCTTCTGCTGTTTTTTGTTTCACCTCTTCCACATTGACAAAACTTTTATCTTTGAGGACTTTTTTCATCTGAGGGAAAGAGTCATTCAGGCAAGATCAGGTAACTAGGGAGGGTGGGGCATGGGGTTGATGACATTTTTTGTTAAAAACTGCTAAACACTCAGGGAGGTGTGAACACCTTTGCTCAGAAATCGCATATCATTTGGGCAAATGCATTGAAAGAGTCTTCAAAATAATTCACTGAAGCCAAACACAACCTCTCACAACAATGCCAACTGGTGCACTGATACAGATGGATTCCTAGAACATTCACCTAGTGTGGGAGGTGTGCAATACAAGGGGCCCACCCTCCAGAAGATAATTCTTTTCTTGGGGGAGGGGGTCCTGTTGTGTGTGTGTGTGTGAGTGTATCAAAAAAACCTTGAGATGCAAAATTAATCATTAATTTGTTTAGTGGATTGCTAAATTGAACCCAAGCAGCAACACAATAGTGCAGAAAAATATGATTTATTTGGGATTTGAACAATCTGTTCTTCCTATTATAAGCCACTTTTATTCATTTGCATTAACAGTAAAAGCAAAACCAAATTTTTTATTCTGTTTAAACCTTAGACCAATTCAATAATTTAAGTAATGTCTTTAGATTCTCTAAGCCCCTTAAAAAGTTTTATAGGTATTCTGTCTTGTAGAAGATCTTGTTTGGAGTTTGAGTGATCTTAGCATATATGGAAGACATGTGTCACTAGGTAGAGAATGACTCTTGACTCCTATGATCTCCAGGAGATGTTTCTTGTCCAATTAATGGCTGGGTGGTCTGCTGGTCACTGAAGCCAAAGCTTACTTCTGATCAGCTCTTTGGGCTTGATGAAAATCCTAAGGTATTGTCTGGCTCAGCAGGTGTCATTTTGGCTCCAGCTGGGGCTAGAGACTCCTTGATGTGTCTGGCAATGAATTTCATTCAGCCCTGATTTGGGTGGTCTTCTCCATAGCTCTCAATACACAACTATCTATTTCTCAGGTAAATCCTCCACACAGTTTCTCCACTATTTCTGGGTCCCATCTAATCAGCTAGATGAGATGGTGACCTAGGACTCTCAAATTTCACTGTCAATCTGGTTGCAACCACTGGACTGCAATAGCTGAATTGATAGGTCTGTCTGCAAGCAGGTGAGGAGACAGCCTGAAATGTAATCTTTCTGAAGACAAATGAGGGTGAAAGCAGAAGGGGATGAGGTGAAGATGGCAAAGGAATGCATCGTCTTTGCCTTTGATGTTACACACACTTACTCAGTGCTACTCACTACACTTAGTCAAAATCTTGGAGTGGGAAAATTGGGATACATATGAATAACGATTTAATGTCTATTTCTTTCTCTTTTTTGTCTCCCACTAAAATCCAAAGCTTGAAATGCACAGGTCAAAGAGGCATCTTCACCTTGGGAGCTTTCTTTAGAGAGAACTCCATGAACTTTGATTGTTTAAATGCTAATGAGCATAGAAAGACATTTGGAATTGTTTGTTTCCAAGACAGTAAACTGCCATGCACTGCACTTTAATTGGCAACAGAGAAACAATACTGAGTAAGACTGCTGTGATTACTCTAGTTCTCATACTTCAGATTGCTCAGTGCAGCTCTATTACAGAATTTGGTAAGAAGCTGGAATTGCTCCCCCACATTTTCATCTTAATTGCCAGGACTACCATACAATGAATGAGAAGTCCAAATCATAATTGGTACTAATTTTTTTCATTTTAAATCTTGGTAATTCTTATGAAAATTGACAGTGACATATTGTTCCATCTAGTTTCTATTTACCCTTTATCTTGTTTATGTATCATAAAGAAAAATACCTTTTTCAGTTACATTGACTTCTGAAACTACCCAGAATTGGGCCATACTTCACAGGTTAATGGCACAGTCATTTACGAGACTGGCCTCATGATAGACATTGGCTACAAGTTCATGGATCTATAAGTTACCCTCACTTCTGACCAGCTGGTTACAAATTTGTGGGTTCCCATTACATGTCAGTTTTGTTAATTAGCTAAAATGACACAAAGAAGTCAGGACAATGCTATACTTATGATTCAAGTTTTATGATAGCAAATGATACAAGTCAGAACCAACCAAAGGAAGGAACTCATAGGGTAAAGTCTAGAATGGGCTCAAACACAGCGCTTCCTGTTGTCCTCGCCCTGTGCATTCCTGGACAGCATTAACTACTGACTACAAAATTTAGAGAACTGTGAACTAGGGAACCTCAACCAAACCTTTGGTGTCTAGAGGTTTTATTGGAGTTCAATCACATGTTGCTCATCCACTGACCTTTAGTTTCCAGCCCCTCCTGGAGGTTTGGGCTCCATTTCCTCTGAGATCATGACAGGCATGCCTGTTCCAGTTTCCCAGGATGAGTCATGTTGTAAGATGACCTGTTGGCCAAAGCAATAGCAGAGACATTCTTATGAGGCAGGATATTCCAGAGGCCTAGATAACATCTCTCATTAGCTTAAGGCAAAGGTCAGACTTCTCTTTGAATAAAGTTTTATTTTCCTTACACATCAGGATCATTTTATAAACAAATCCAGGGACTTCTATGCATGCCTGTACTTGGAACCAAGCCTGCACTTGTAAACACACCTGAACTTGTATACTAGTCATTACTTGCCTAGAAGAGTCCCAAGTAATTTTCTGGTTAACTTTTATCTTCTTTTACTTCTCCATGAAAATAATATTTCTCCATAGTATTTGTTTGAAAAATTCCATTTTATTAATCTAATAACATATTTGTAAACTGTTTTTTAATTTGAATTATTATATATTTATCAGTATCACTAACCACAGATATCTTTAGAGTAATTTATTGTCTTCCATGAATGTAGTTTCATACAAAATTATGAGCTACTTGAGGACAGGGATTATATGTCTTTTTCACTTATAATTGTAAGGACCTTAGGAGTGTGTGTTTTATATTGTTAATAGGAAATAGTTATTTGAGTGAGTGTAAGTGAACATAGTCAGTTAACAGGAGGATTACATCAGAACCTATAAAAGCATTGAAAAGTAACAACAGTGCTCAGAAAACCTTTATGGTTAAAATTAACTGACTTATTATAGTGATCACAAGTCACAACAAAATGGGAATCCAATTGGTTGTAAACAGTGACAACTCTTATCATAAACAAAGGCATCGTGGAGCTTCCAGGATAGTGAACACGTGGAGTGTGGGGAGAGTAGTGTGCTTGGAGAGGGCATGGAATTTCCATGACCCTCCCCACAAGTATTATCCTGTGCATCTCTTTTTCTGCCTGCTCCTACATTCTATGCTTTTATCATAATTGGATGATCTGGTTTAAGTATAGATCAACACATCATCTTGCGTCTCATGGATTTTATGAATTTTAAATTGCTTTGATGAAAGAGCATGGTATCCACTAGGAAAAAGAGTAGGCGGTACTGTTTACCCAGAATTGATGATAACAGCTGGCTTTAGCAATTGGATCTTAAAAGCATTGAACATAACTGTTCACATAAGAGATGTATGTGTGTTCCTTGCACCAACTTTTAGCAGCCTTACATCTATAGCTACTTTCCTGCCTACAGAGAACTTTGGCACTAAGGAGCAGGACTTTCAGCTGCTTGTTTTACTGCTTTTGTGCAAGGTTATAGTTCTCAGTCAGTAATGGGATCCTTTGATAATGAAACATTGCTATTTTTTCACTTTAGTTCACATACTACTTGTGGGTAAAGCTGTTTAAACTGAATCTGTTTTTTGGACAGTGCTGCTGCTTAATTCTCCATTGTCTCTGCTTGGGGAGTTTATGTGTTTATTATCAACCTTTTCCCACTGTATGCATTTGTGCCATTACTGATGCAGAGATACAGCAAAAGAGTCTACATAGCATATAGCATTTTCTATGTTGTGGGTTTAATATTATTTATGCAGATGCCCTTTGTGGGACCCCAGCCAATCAGAACATGTGAACATGTGGCAGCTTCAGGTGTGTTTGTGTTGGTGCAAGCTTCTGCTTTTTTCCAGTGACTGAGAGACCAATGAACAAAACAAGAGTGTGAGGCCCTTTTCTTTTTGGGTGTATCAGTAGCTGCATGTGCTGTGTTCCTTAGGGTCATCCATTTGACTTATATGGGTTATATTATTGCATCATGCAGTGGCAGGTTTTACTCATTGTGGGACATGAGTAGGCAAAAATACATATTCTGATTATTGCATCAGTGTCTGAGCAGCAACCTGTGACTTGGGTTCTTTCTTCTCTGCTCTATGTAGTCATGCGGGTACCTTCCCAGAAGGACTATGGTTCTGCATTAAAAATATGAATGATGAAAGAGTATTTGTGCTCTTTGTGCAACCAGTGCTGTCTGCTTTGCTGGAGGATGGTGCGGCTGATGTTGACCTTGACTCCAGTTGTCTGTATGCTGTCTGCAATTGCCTTCTCAAATATTTGTGAGCACTGTTTGGAGAATGACGTGGAAGGGGAAAACCCATCTGTGGAGGACAGTGATGAAGAGAACAAAAGAAACAGGAAATTCATATGATAAGGCAGGTAAAGTGAGGAAGCAGAGAACTGAACAGGAAAATACTGGACAGGGATTAGGTCCTAATACAGAAAGCGCTGTCACAATATTGATGCTGATGCTGTTGATGATGTTTGTAGTCCACTGTCCCTGGGTCACGAACAATGCCTACTCCAGTCCAAGTGTGCTCCTAGTCTCTTACAATCATCTTCCAGGATTTTAGAGAAGCTTACTTTTGTCTAAGGCAAAACACAGATGAACATGCCTAAGTGATGTCTTGGTGCGATTATGGCTATCTGATTGCTGGAATGGCTAAGAGAACTGCTTTGGCAAATAATAACACTTGGGATAACAGCCACACAGCGCTGGTGGGAAAAGCTATGCCTTCAGATGAAACAGCAGCCTACAAAATCATGAGGAGTTTCCATGTAGATTATGTTTTGGTTATTTTTGGATGGGGTCATTGGCTATCCTGGTGATGATTTCAACAAATTTCTCTGGATGGTTAGGATAGTTGAAGGGGAACATCCAAAATACAGTCTGGGAAGTGAGTATTTCATTTCACTAAGAAAATTCCATGTAGACAAAGAAGGATCCTCTGCTTTATTGAGTTGCCTTATGTATAAAATATCATATTACAAATTTTGAGAAATGCAGCTGGATTTTCATACACCCCTAGGTTTTGATTGAACATGTAATGCTGAGATTAGAAATCAGGACATTAAATTTAACCGTTTGGAGGGGTTTTTACATCAGAACACTGGCCTGTAAGGATATATAAAGTGAAAGCACCTGATAACAGGGAGACACTAGATCACAAACCATGAGTCACCAATATTTTCCCAAAACAAAGTATTTGTCAAAGAAGACTATGAAAAGGAAGTATGGCTACATTAAAAATAAGCTTGTTTTTTAAAATATGTTTTATTGATTATGCTACTACAGTTGTCCCAATTTTTCCCCCTTTGCCTCCCTTCACCTCCTACTCTCATTGCCTCCAGCAATCCCCTTCCTTAGTTCATGTCCATGGGTCATACATATAAGTTCCTTGTTTACTCCATTTCCTATTCTGTTCTTAACATCCCCCTGCCTATTCTGTACCTGCCAATTTGTACTTCTTAATCCCTGCACTTTTTCTCCTTTTCTCCCCCTTCACCCTCCCAGCTGATAACCCTCCAGATGATCTCCATATCTAGGATTCTGTTCCTGTTCTGCTTGTTTGCTTAGTTTGTTTTTTAGATTCAGTTGTTAATAGTTGTGGACTTGTTGCCATAAACTTGTTTTTAAGAAAAAAAAGATATAAGACTGTGTAGGTACCTAACTTGAAGCAGCTGTCCTAGTGAGGTCCGGTCTATACCTTTAGCTCACGTCATGTTTCACAGCAACAGAGGGCACAGAACCATCACTGATCCAGGCTGATGTACAAGATTTTTGGCAATGCATGATTTAAAAAAGATAAAATTGGCTTATTGAGAACAGCTGTTTTTGATTTATAATGTGAAGCAAGATGGAGCACTGCTATAAATGATGGACAGATTTTTTTTTAATCAGTACATATTATCCTGCAAATCTGAGAATTTGGACTTATTGCACCAAAGAACCCTCTAAACTGATCCATGGCACATGTGTACTTGTCAATGTTTTTATTCTTTTACAAGACCTGTATTTTATTTGAATCTCCCAAATATAAATTACAAGTGATAAAAAGTGATATGATCCTTTCGAACCAGTAAACTAGTACAGGTTTAAGAAAGAGGTATTAGAAATGTAATTATTCTTCTTTGAATTATATTTATTTTCGTATTTCTCCAGTGCAAGGAATATTTCATCAGATGTACATTTTCTGTTGCCTACTGTTTGCTCTAAAAGAAGCTGCCATTTCAAAGATGAACCTCTGAGTAACTAATTGATTCAGATAGGTTTTTTTTATGTTGATATATTATTGCTACTCTTAGCAGTTGTTCTCACCAGATACTTATGGAGAAGGTTTCATACATTGTTCATTCAAGGGCTAAATTTATATCCTTTGGAAATCATGGCAACTGCACAGAATGTAGCATACCAGGATGGGGTTTGTATCTCAGTACTGAGGTTAACAGTATGTTTACATGAAAAGACTAAGGAAAAAACCCTCTAAGTAGACAGGTGTCCACAGTTTATTTTCTGTGACTCTTCGAAATGACAAAGGATTATAAACTTTGCCTGGACTTCTCTCATTTTATAACAGTTCCATCTATGACAGTGATTTTGTCCTCTGCTCCATTTGGTTTAAATTCCTAAGCATTTGATAAAAATACTCTTTAAGGCTGTTGGAATTTTCTTACACAGACGATGTGACAGTTGTCAAAAATGCACTAAAATATAAATGGAGATTGAAAATGCTCACTCTCCAGCTTATAGGCAACTTCATATAGACTCAAAATTTTTCTTCATTTTTTTAATAAAAGTGAAAGAGTTTTTTCTGCCACAGGATTTAAATTTTTTTATACAAAGAAGCATAACTTACACCACTGCTTTTGCTGGAAAGTTGCAGAATTACCTTTTATGAATACAAGTGCAATTTACAATATTCAGTGAGAACATTACTACTGATTTTCTCTTCCAAAGTGTAGACTGTTCTTTGATTTGTAGAAATTGTTTTTTCACCCAGATGATGGTTGTTCTACAGAACAATAAAATGGCTGAACATTTTCACAAATAACTAAATCTGGATTTCTGATACTTTGTCATTTGAGGGATTTATTTTACTTCATTACTTTGAAATTCAATGCAGAGAAGGTGTTAACTGTAGGAGAAATAAAGTCAATTAAATAAAGACATCACTATTATCACAAATATGACAACACTTTGTATTACTTAATGGTGTAATATGTCATTATAATAACATCCAAACCTGTAAAGAACTTTGATAAAAGTTTATTTGAGTCAAACAGAGGATATGCCTGGGAGCAATATCTCAATAGACTGAGAAAAATGCTTCTCATGATGACAGTTTATAGATTTCTCTCTCTCTTTTTTTTTTTTTGCATTTGAAATTAAGGAGGGAAAGTAAGAAAGGTTACATGAAAGTGGGAGAAAGCAAGGTGGGGAGTAGATTGAAGTAGAGTGCTGTCTTGAGGGTGGTTGCCCTATTGAGGGGACTGAAAAGAATCATTTTAAAGGTGTGTTAATACAGGTGCACAGAAATAATGGATAGGGCTTGCTTAAAGCAAAGTTAACCCTTTTACTAAAGATATTTAGGCTGAGAGCCTGATTACCCACCATGAGCTTCCCAGTTTAGGAATTTATGATCACATCACTCTGTAAGGTTACTTTCCACAAATGCCCCCCGCCCCAGTTTTTTTTTTTTTTTGGTTCACTGACATGCATACTTCCACTAAGTTAGGAAACATTTCCAGTTTGTTCTTTATCATTTCTTAATTCTAATATATCTTTGGGTAGCTTTAGATTAAGCTGTTCCCAATTGAATAGCCAGGAGTCAAATTCACTTGAGCATACTTGAAAGAAATGTTCACACACATTCAAGTAGGGGTCATTTGGGGCCTCAATGGAGAAGTTTGTCCCCAGACTGAAGACTGTGAAATGCTCAAGTAGAAGCTGATCACCTTGTTTCCAGGGTGCCTTGAGTGGCACATGGCCTAAGAACTTGTGCTAGTTAATGATGTGTGAGTCAAGGCAGGGCAGAAACTTTTGTTTTGTTTTTATGAGGATGCAGCATGGGGTACTCTGCATCAGGAGATGCAGGGCTACTGCAGAACATTGAGGGTTCACTGCAGCAGCAGCAGGAGAGTAGGAACGTTTTAAGGGACGGCATCATAGTCTTCAGGAGATAGCTCTGGGGTGGATGTTCAAGATGGCATGAAAGTACCTTTGCCTTGCTTCTGGGCAGTGAAGGGCACAGGAACCTGATGGAAATATCATGACTGATGGTTTTATGATGGAGAAGACTTGTGATCAGCAACTGTGAGGCATAGCTTAGGCAGTCTTTGGAAATTCTTGTTGGCGAGAGATCAGAGGTCCTTCTTATCTGGAAAAGAGAAAGGGAATAGGTCGAACATATAATATGCTCCTACATAATATACTCTGTTGATAAAATCTGGGTATATTTTTGTAGTCTGTAAAAATAATATACATGTAGTTTGTTATTTCTAAAATTATACCATATTTAAATCATTTTAATGCAAGATTGGTGACCAAGAAACCATTGGTGATGGTTTCTCATTGCTACCAGGAGTCTGCATCCTACTGGGTGCCCCCTATTCTCCACATCCACTGCTTAGGGAAACACCCCTTCCCCCCATGTTCTGGATTCTTAAATTTCCCTTGGGAAAAGGTTGTGCTTTCTGAAGTCAGGAATGGAAAGAAGTAAAAGCAAGGTGAGAAGAGGATAAAGGAGGAAGCATTCTCACAAGATTTTAGAATCTTGAGTTTTCTCTTTGCTCCTCACAGTGACAACTCAGAGTAGATTTCTCATACAGGTGCTGCAGAAATGAGCTGTGAGTCTGAATTCCAGGCTTAAGCAAGAGAGCTAGTAGGGAAGCTTTCTGCAGGAAGCAAAAGTGTGCAGAGAAAATGAAACCAAGTCATCCTAGCATGTATTAAAGCAGGAGGAGCCTTGCAATGGATAAGCATGAGGTAAATAAAGATGAAGTTTCTATGAATTCCAAGGATGAAGCTATTTAGATTAGCAAGGTCTCTACAGGGAAATAGAGTCAATGTATCAACAGGGTATATAAGGACAGATTATATATATATATTCTCCAGAAGGTATCTAGCCATGTAACATAAATAATAAAGTTATTGGTTGAATAAGATACAAGATATAAGAAAGATTGTATGTACATAGGACAATGACAACTCAATCCCCTTCAAAGTAGTCACCTTGGGATCTCACACAGTTCTCCCAGTGTCTCTTCCACTATTCAAAACACTCTGTAACCCTTTGTTGGAATTGCCATCAGCTGCACTGTCATATATTACTGAATCTCATTGATGCTCTCAAATCCCTTCCCTTCCAAAGTGATTTTAGTTTGGGGAAAAGCCAGAAGTCACAGGGCACCAAATCTGGTTAATTGGTAAGTGTTTGAAAAAAGTCATTAGCTACTGCAGCACGATGTTCCTTCTGCTGTGGCAGCAGAAGCTGCAAGATTCTGCACCCAAATTTGGGATATAGTAGTTTTGGGAATCCCCAGATCAGCTTCTAGTTCTCACACTGTCAGTAGCAAATCTTTGTTGATTGCAGTCCACACATGTTCAACATTCTCAGATGTTCTGCTTGTTGAAGGTCTTCCAGAATGTGGATCACTTTCAACAGATTTTCAACCATCTTTGAAGTATTTGTGACACACTTGTATTTGTGCTGCATTCATTGCATCATCCCCAAAAGCCTTCTGAATCATCTGAATAGTTTCCACAGAGGAATGTTCAAGCTTAGCATGAAATTTGATTCAGATTCATTGATCTATTCATTCAGTCATTTTGAATGCAATGGCCACAGAGTACACATGCTCACTCAACAGCATCTACTGCCCCCACTGACTAGTACAGTGAAGTCATCATTGTTCATGCATATGTATTCCAGTCCACTCTCCTTGGCTGACAGGTTACATTGATGTCATGCAAACCATACTCATTATATTA
Organism: Trachops cirrhosus; assembly: GCA_028533065.1. NCBI lineage: Eukaryota > Metazoa > Chordata > Mammalia > Chiroptera > Phyllostomidae > Trachops > Trachops cirrhosus. Next base: position 31,348,356 of record CM052538.1, read on the forward strand.
ATGATGGCTGGACTTTTTCCAGAGAGACCTCATGGGCATTGGCCCATGTGATTATGGGGACTGAGAAGTTCAACAATGGAAGCCGGAGACCCAGAAAAGCTGGTAATATACTTCAGTTTGAGGTCAAGACCTGAGAACCAGGAACTCTAATGTCTCAGAGAAAGGGAAAATGGATGTGTCTGCTCCTGCAGAGAGAGCGGGGGGGCGGGGGAGATATTGAAAATTTGCTCTTCTGCCTTTTTGTTCTTTGTGGACCCTCAGGGGATTAGATGATGAGGACATTCTTTTCCCAGTCTACTAAATCAAATGCTGAGTTCCCCAAAACACTCTCACAGATACACTTAGAAATGTTTTGTCAGCTACTTGGGTATCCCTTAGCCCTGCCAAGTTGACACATAAAATTGATAATGATCATCACAACTTCCTGTGCCATAGTTCCTAAATTCCATCCTCACTCCATCCTCTTCACCCAGTCCTGAACTTCTCAGGAATTTAGAGTTCATGTATTTCATACCAGTCATTCAAGGTAAATTCACCGAACATCTTTTAGCATTGTATTTTGCCTATTTGTTCATTTAGTCTATTTTTTATAGTTGAGATTATGAATTAAACATTTTGTGAATTAATCTCTGGGCATAACTGGCACGTATAACATTATTTCCATGGAAATGTCCATTCCAAATTCCAATTAAATATTGTATACAACTGTGTAGGCAGAATTATGACCTCCCAAAGATATCCACAGTCTCATCCCTGGAATCTTCAAATATGCTGCCTAACCTGGAAAAAAAGGACTTTGCAAATGTGAGTAAGGTTAAGGAGGTTGAGATGGGGAGATTAGCTGAATTATCTTTGTGGACCAATCTAATCATGAATCCCTAACAGTGAACAACATTTCCTAACTACTTCAGAGGCTGTGGTCAGAGGGAGATGTGATGACCAAAAAAGATGCAATGCTCCTGCTCTGAAGGTAGAGGAAGGGAACCAAGAGCCAACAAATGTGGGTAGCATCTGGAAAAGACAAGGAAATGGAATTTTCCTTAGAGCCTCTGGAAAGGAACACAGCTCAGCAAACATCTCGCAAGCAAACACATTTTACTATTTTGTGAATCTATTTAGGTACAGTGCTGTAGGTTTCACGTACATTCTCTCATTTGGTCTTTGACACCATTTCAAGTGGGGGCTAATACAGTTCTTCAAAAGGCTGGTGGTGTCCTTAAGCTTCTTCACTGCTGAGTGAAAGCGCTGGAACTAGCCAGGCCTGTCTGGATCCAAAGCAAGCTCGCTCTGTTTTACTACTGCACAATGCATTCAAAGCTAAAACTGTCAGGTGAAATGTTAGTGTTTTATTTTAATCCATTGTAAAACTAAAATAGTATAAAACACTAAAAAGCATACCTACTAATAAAATTAAATGATGGAAACATAATAATAGAGACTCACATTGCACATGGATTGTAAAGGCAAATGCTTAAGATATTTAACTAAGAATGACTGAAAAAGTGAGGCCCTTTGTAGTACTCAAAAACCATTATTTCTGAACTCACATGAGAAAGAAAAATTGAGTCATTATTATTCTATAAGTTAGTCATTTTGAGAACCACCTTGCTCTTTCTTTGATTACCTTCCTCACAATAGAATCTTTGCTCCTACCTACTAAATCTTTTATTTTAAAGCAAAACAATGTCCAACTTGAGATTTCTATTGTCAAGAAAAACCATCCCATCGATTCAACAAAGTCCCAGCACTGTCACCACTAAATCTGTGGAGAATAGAGTTTAACACTGTGGAGTACACATGATGTCTTTATTGTTTCGCGCTTATTAAGTAAGGCAGGTCCGTTGGTGCTTGTGGAGTGCTAAGCGTATGCTGGATGCTGAACAGCACACCTGTCCCAGGAGCTAATTCTTCAGCGCACTCTGATACGGTCGGGGCTGATGAAGAACGACTGAAGTACAAAGCCGATAAAAGAGCCTTTGTTGTAAATGTACAAGATTTTTCTTCTTTGGAGTTTAATTATATTTTGCTTAATCATTCCTTTTAAATATTATACTTGGAGCTTTATATTCTCATGAATTTTATCAAAGCAGTTGTCACAAAATAAACACAAGAAACACTTTCTGGAAGAAAACAAAAGCATCATGATAAAGACGACATACTCAGATACAGATATATTTCCAAGGTCTGGCCTTTAGTGCCTTTTTAATTTTGAGAAACAATGATCATTGCTGATGGAAATATTTCAAGAGGTTTTCAAAGCATGTTAAGAAAATAAGAATGAAAGTCAGAAATAAGGGCATTTGAAAAAAGTTAAATAGATGTCAGGAAGTGAAGGCTTGGCCTATAGTTGTGTGCAACTTGAACTTTTTCTAGAAACAATTTCCCATGACTGGTAAATATCGCTGTTCTTTTCCTCTCTGTGGACACATTTGTACTCACAGCAAGCTCCATGGACTCAGCACCCTCATTGGTGTAGCCCTCACCTGTGTTAGGAGAAGGGTAAACACCCAGTAGATACAAAACACACTACTTGTTGCATTAATTATGAGTAAGCTGTGATGAAACGCAAGGGCAAAGTGTCTCCTTAACTCTGGGGACCACACACTGTATGCCTGCCCATGGGGTTAAAAATCTCTGATTATAGTCATTCTTATTATGAAATACTTTTAGAAGTATGAATGACACTTCAATAAAATAGACCAAATTCTTACTGCTTTTAAACCTCTATGTATTGGGTTTGCAATATGACCTACTCCAGAGCACTTCTTTCATTTATACTTCCCTTTCATTTCTAACGTCTGCCGACATTGTTCCCTGTGTTGTGTGTGCCAGAATGGATTGGGGCCATCCAGCGAGAGACAGATATTAGAACCAGCAGAAAGTGATTATAGGTGGCATCTGGCAGGAGTCATTTTCTCTTAAGGCTTTGATGTGTCATTCCTGGTAAATTGGTTCTATTAGCTATCTAAAGGCACCAGATGCACCACAGGAGATTATGCCAATAAATCTTTAGTGGATTATATATATTTTTTACCATTGCTGATATATTGCAGTTCACGTAAACTCAACTATGTTTGTCTAAAAATGGATTCCAGTGTAAGCTTCTTAGGTGCTCCCTTACTGAATATATGTTTCTGAAACTTGTTCTTTCATGAAAAGACCCAATGCTAGAAATAAATTCTCTTAGCAGGTATTGGTATATGATAAGCTGTTTTATCTCAAAAATAAACTGTTTGCTTTCAAAATTTTTAGTAGATTATTGTCTTGGTAAATTCAGTAAACATTGCAAATACATTTTTAGTAAAATATTTCCTGTGGGATCCAGCAGTCATTGATTCCAACTGTGTGAAATGATGATGGCAGGTAGTCCCAAACATGTAACAACAAAATGAATGTAATGAAGTAGTATCTGGGGACTTAGGATGGTCTGCTAATAGATGTGGATTGGAGTCAGGGTGTTAGATAAGGCTGCATTTGCTGTTGGGGTGATGTTTCTTCAGTTCATGAATGCTGCCCCCTGCAAACCTTGTTCGTAAGCCAGCCACTTGCTACTTGGAGCCATGGCTATTCTCTCCCTGTACACTTATTTAAATTCTACATTTCCTTCTGGGTTCAGTTCATATTTTATTCTTGAAACTTTTTATTAATTTCTAATCATCACTAGTGCCTTCTCTACCTTAATATCTATTGTGGCACAGAGAGCTAGAAATAGCTATTGTATTCAGATTCTTTTTTCTACAAAGTGGTTGCATTTCTACTCATACCTTAAGATGCAGATAAAGTGTTTCCTCTCTGATTCATCAGAGAAATAATAATTAAAACCACAATGAGACATCACTTCACACCTTTCAGAATGGCTATCATCAATTAGCCAACAAGCAACAAGTGTTGGTGAGAATGTGGAGAAAAGGGAAGCCTCGTGCACTGTTGGTGGGAATGCAGACTGGGGCAGCCACAGTGGAAAGCAGTATGGATTTGTTACCTCAAAAATTAAAAATGGATCTGCCTCATGATCCAGTGTTTCTGCTTCTGGGTACATATCCATAGCAGTCCGAAACACTGATTCAAAAGAATATATGCACCCCTATGTTTATTGAAGCAATACTTACAATAGCCAAACTTGGAAGCAGCCCAAGTGCCCATCAGTAGATGAGAGGATAAAAAAGCTGTGGTATAAAAAAAAAGCTGTGGTGTATTTACCAAAGGGAATATTACTTGGCTGTAAAAAGGAAGAAAATCTTATCTTTTGCAATAGCATGGGTGGATCTGGAGAACATTATGCTAAGTGAAATAAGCCAATCAGAGAAAGACAAATACCATATGATTTTACTCATATGTGGAATCTAATGAACAAAATAAACTAACAAACAAAACAGAAACAGACTCATAGATACAGAAAACAGACTGATAGCTGTCAGAGGGGAGGGTTTTGGGGTGCTGGGTAAAGAAGGTGACAGGGTTAAGTTAAAAAAAAACCTCATAGACACAGACCACAGCATGGTGATTGATGACAGGAGGGAAAGAGTGGTGAGGGCAGGTAGAAGAGGGTAAAGGGGGGATAAATGGTGATGGAAGGAGAACTTACTTGGGGTGGTGAACACACAATACAATATACAGATGATGTATTACAGAATTGTACTCCAGAAACCTATAAAATTTTATCAATCAATGTCACCCCAATGAATTCAATAAAATAATTTAAAATATTGATCATTGCATTCTTAGTTCCACTCTTGTGCCTAGTATGTAATATTGCCTTTATTTTTGTCACTCTCTAATCTTTTTCTATTTTTATTTTTGTCTCCCCTATCCTTGGTTTGTTTTTTTCCCTCTTGGAATTTTCTTCTCAATATAAAGTACAAGAGAAGGGAAAAATGAAAAGAGATGTGGTAGAAATATGAGCATCATGTCTTTTATATTTTAGCTAATATCTCAAAAATCTATAAATATGTTGATGTGTTTTAAATAGTTGCTTCTGCTCTTAATTCAATCATTCAGTTTGGTTTTATAGGTATTTACTGAAGGGCTGCTGCTGTAGTGGTTTCTCTGGTTGGTGCTATGGAGATCACATAGTATTTATTATTTGCCTCAGAGGAACCTACTACGCTAGAGAGACAAAAGTTTCATTCCTGAGAAACACTAGGATTATACTAAACAGAGCCTGAGTTAAGTGCCAAATTAGCTGATGCAGCAATTTAATAATGGGTATTTGGAAATGAAGTAAGTGTGTATAATGCAAAATTAATAAACTAAGGGTAGGAGATAGTATGCAGAGGGCAGAGTGTATGTGAGAGTCTTTAATGCAGAACAATGGAAGACCTTCAGACGTCTAAAGTTGGCTTTCATACACCAGTATCAATTGCTTTATGCAATGTTTTTAGTAACTTAATCTTTGTCTGAAATTCTTCTGACCTTTTAATTTTCACATTGAAGTTGAAGACATCCTTTCATGAAAAGTTAGCAGAAAACTAAACCTAATAAAACATCTTATAGAATAATGTGGACATTGTCACTATTCATCTCTAGCTTTTGGTCAGTCTGTGAGATTTAATACTCAAGAAGCAGTAGATCCACTTATGAAAGTTGTCTCATCTGTAGTGAAGTCATCATTTTCAAGTCTGACTTGTTCTTGAAAGAGCAGGGGAGAGTGCGGGGCAATCACTACCATGGTTACCTTCTCAAGTACTTTGTTACTTGATAGGATTGAGGGTCTCACTCTAACATATTTTGCTTGTGAGATGGTGATACATGGAATAAAGAAGTTGGTGATGGCTTTATGATGTCAGAGAAACTTTCATATTACTGAATCTGACAGTATTAATTTCTCTCCTATAACTGTGTCAATAGCATTTTGTAATTTCATATTAAATCTTTTTTTTTTTTTTTTTTACAAATAACAGATCAGGCATCAGTCTGGCTTCCTCTGATGTCTATGGGAAGCTTGCCAAGGATATGGCTTATGAAACACAGCCCTAGAGAAGCCCCATCTGTCCCATTTAGACGATATACAGTGTCAGATCTCAGCGGTGGAAGTAATAACTGCAAGCTCCTCTCTGGGCAGACAGCAAGAGAGGGCTACTGATCACACTGATTAAAATAAACACACCCTCAGGGTGGGTTGTAGTCAGTATAAATTTAAACTAGATAACCACTTTCCAACAGACTTCTGCATTTAGGGCCAGTGTCAGGTGGAAAAATAAAACAAATACAGGTCAGTTCATTGCAGATACATGTAATCTTCACTTAGCCATATTGAAGGTCGCTATGTTTCCACCCTCTCAGAAAAATAACATTTAAGGGACATAGAGATGTATAAAATGTTTCCCAAAAATGTCAGAACTCAAGGGCATGTTTAAGCTTGGTCAGGAGCTCACGATTCAGTCTGGCTTTGCTGAAATGCTTCCAAAAACAAGGTCAGAATGGAAGAATGTGTTTCATCCAGAGTCACATGGAACCCCATCATTTCATTCTGAGTTTTATTGGGAGTTTCAATTAGCACATAAAAACCATTAATGCAGATGAACCCCCTGAAAGCAGAAAACCTCTAAAAACTTAAAGCCCATTGAATTATGGGAATATTCTTCCAAAAGAGGTTTCATTTTGAAGTCATCAGTAATTATGTAGAAACATTTTAAAGGTAAACTTTTTTTGATATTGCTTTATTATATATTTCTAATATGTATTAAACAACTTTATATACTAGGTATCTAGTCAGTGCTTAGAGGTAAAATTTGAGCCCCCTTGAGAATATTGAAAATGAGCAAAGGTGATGAAGTCTAAACTGGGAGTGAATATTTTTTATAGTCATAAAATGAAGCTTGATTGTCCATATGTGTGTAATTGACTTCTAAGGTCAAAGTTTATTTTAGCCTGCCTTTTCTGCTTCACTGAAAAGCTGGTGAATAAGGATGAAAGGGATTTGTTTTGTTCAGTGGTGATGGTTCATTTTCATAATTATCAGGCAAAATTGACTGAAGACCAACTAAGTATTTATTTTGTCTTGATTTCCAATGATAATTTTATTATGTAGAAAAGAAGCAATTCCTTTCTTTTTTGAACTGTGACACAAAGTATTCACAGAGCTCTAGAAATGGAAGGCATTATCATAAGGAATGAAGCAGATATTTAAGTGGGCAAATTGCTTAATAATTTTAAGCATTATATTTCCTCAACCATCAAATGAGGTCAAATTGAATAATTTCTAAAATTTCTGCCAGCTCTTATGTTTCATTCTTTTCAATCAACAAATTCTCTTTATAAATCAAAGTGGCACAACTCAATGTCATCCATGTGTACAACTTCTAACAGTTCAAAAATTTTTGAGTCAGCTTCTTATAGTTCAGAAATATGAATAACTGTTTTGAAAGACTATATGCACCCCTATGTTCTTTGCAGCATTATTTACACTAGTCAAGTTCTGGAAATAGCCCAAGTGCCCATCAGTAGATGACTGAATAAAAAAACCATGGGACATTTATACAATGGGATAGTAGTTGGCCAGAAAAAAAGAAAAAAAATATTTCCTTTTACAACAGCACAGTTGGACCTGGACAGTATTATTAAGTGAAATAAGCCAGTCAGAGAAAGACAAGTATTAGGTTGGCCAAAACATTTGTTGGGTTGTTAAGTAAAAATAAAAGACACATTTTTTATTTTCATCAATAACTTTATTGAAGAACATATTGATCATTTTGTTCTACTACCTTCTGTCACTTTCCAGCAACTTCATAATTCCATCTTCCAAAAACTTTGTATCATTTTGAGCAAAGAACTGTTCCTGATATTTTGCAGTCTTCCAAGGAACCTAAATCTTTTCCATAAAGAGAATTTTGCAAAGACTGAAATAAATGGCAATCTGAAGATGCAGCGTTTGGTGAATACAGCTGATGAATCAGAACTTCCCATCCAAGTTGTGACAGTTTTGCCTGGCCATCAAAGAAACATGCGATCTTGCATTATCCTGATGGGAGATTATGCATTTTTTATTGACTAATTCCAGATGCTTTTTGTCAAGTGCTGCTTTCAGTTGGTCTAATTAGGAGCAGTAGTTGTTGGAATTTATTGTTTGGTTCTCCAGAAGGAGCTCATAATAGAGGATTCCCTTCCAATCCTATCATATACACAACATCACCTACTTTGGATGAAGACTGTCCTTTGGTGTGGTTGTCAGTGGTTCATTTCACTTGCCCTATGATCTCTTCTATGCCACATTACTGTAGAACATCCACTTTTCAGTGCCCATCACAATTTGTTTCAAAAATGGTATGTTTTGTTACACTTAAGTAGAGAACTACATGTGGAAGTATGGTCAAGAGGTTTTTTTTTTTTTTTTTTTTTTGCTTAGGTAGAACCTAAACATCAAAGGGATTCACATAACCCAGCTAGTGCAAATGATTATCAATGCTTAATTTGGATATTTTGAGTGTGTCAGCTATGTCCTGCATGGTATAACATTGATTGTTCTCAATTAATGTCTGAAGTTGATGGCTATCAACTTCAACTGGTATACCTGACATCCAACAGGGAACCTCCAGCACAAAATTTCACAAACCACTTTTGACACATTTAATCAGTCACAGCACCTTCTCCATACAATGTACAAATCTTTTGTTGTGTGTGAGTTGTGTTTTTTTTACCTTTCTTGAAATAATAAAGCATACTATGGTAAAATATTGCTTATTTTCTTCCATTTTCAATATTAACATGGCTACAAAACAATTCACCAACTTTGATAAGTAAGCTTTTTTAAATGCATGCTGATATGACAGCTACAATGTACAATCTAACAAAATTGGCTTGAATGAAATTAAAGACAGCTAAGCACTGTTAAAGCCATCTTATGCAAAAAAGCAAACAAACAAATCTTTTCTCCAACCAGAAACGTGGCATCTCATGAACAAAATAAACTAACAAACATTAAATACAGACTCATAGACACAGAGAACAACCTGACAGCTCTCAGAGGGGAGGTAGGTTGGGGGCTGAGTGAAAAAGGTGAAGGGATTATGCAAAGAAAATTATAGACACAAACAACAGTATAGCAATAGCCAGAGGGAAAGAGGGGTGGGGGCTTGTGTAAGTGGGAAAAGAGGGGGTCACTAGGACAAAAAGAGACTTGACTTTGGGTGGTAAGTGCATGATGCAGTGTGCAAGTGATATTTTATTGAGTTTTACACTTATAACTTACATGGTTTTATGAATCGTCACCCTAATAAATTCAATTAAAAATTGTTGGCTGCCACTTTGTGGACCGAACAATTAAATGTAAATTGAAGGTCCCAGATGGAGCCTGGGGGCTGCTACCTCACCAACTCTGCAAATGTACAATGGGACACCCATGAAGTGAATGCATCTGCTGGCTAACTTGCTTTAAGACTGAGAAGATTTGGTTTATTTGTGTCCTCCTTGATTTCTTTCTTCAGTGTTAGGTAGTTTTCTGAATACAAGTCTTTTACCTCCTTGGTTAGGTTTATTCCTAGGTATTTTATTTTTCTTTTTGCTATATCAAATGGGATGTTTTTCTTGATTTCGTCTTCTGCTGTTTCATTGTTTGTGTACAAAAATGCCTTTGATTTCTGGATATTGACTTTGTATCCTGCTGTTTTGCCAAATTCATTTATTAGGTCCAGCAGTTTTTTGGCCGAGTCTTTAGGATTTTCTATGTACACTATCATGTCATCTGCAAACAGTGACAGTTTTGTTTCCTCCTTTCCAATTTGGATGCCTTTTATTTCCTTTTCTTGTCTGATCGCTGTGGCTAAGACTTCGAGTACTATGTTGAATAGAAGTGGTGAAAGTGGACAGCCTTGTCTTGTTCCTGATCTTAGTGG
>CM052538.1:31358685-31395788 GCA_028533065.1 Trachops cirrhosus
CAACATTCTGCAATTCTTAAGTGTCCTCACTTGAAAATCTTGTTGGGGGACAAATATATGTTTACATTTAGAAAAAAAAGACAACAAATAACAAGTGCTAGTGAGGATGTGGGAACGCCATGCACTGTTATCGTGATTATAAATTAATGCAGCCACTATGGACAACAATATAAATATTCCTAAAAAAATTAAAATAGAACTAATGTACAGCCCAGCAATTCCACTTCTAGGTATTTATCCAAAGAAAATGAAAACCATAATTTGAATACCCGGGATATGGAAGCAAACTAGTTGTCCATCCATAGACAAATGGATGAAGAAGGTACAGTGCATATATGCAATGCAGTATTACTCAGTTTTACAAAAGAATGAAATAGTACCACTTGTTATAACATGGATGAGCCTAGACAGTATGATGTTAAGTGAAATAAATCAGAGAATGAAAAATACCACATGATTTCACTTATATGTGGAATCAAAAAACAAAGCTAACAAAGTGAGACAGAAACAAACTCACAGGTAAGAAAACAAAATGATGGTTGTCAGAGGGGAGGGACATGAGGGTTTGGGTGGAAAAGAGGGTAGTGATTAAGAATGGAATTTCCAATTATGAAGTAAGTTACAGGAATATAATGTACAGCATAGGGCATAGAGTCAAAAATATTGTAATAACAATGTATTGTGACAAGTGGTTATTAGTGGTTGTGATGACTACTTTGTAAAGTATATAAATGTTGAATAACTATGTTGTACACCTGAAACTACAATACTGTTATATATTAATTATGATTAAAAATAATTTTTAAAAATTTATAAAAGGAATTTTAGTGTGCCCTCTAGGTTAGTTTCTCAAACCCAACACTATTGACCTTTGAGACCAGACAACTGTTGTAGGGTCTGTCCTGTGCATTGTAGGATTTTTAGCAGGATCTCTATCCTCTACCAACTGGATACCAGGAACACTCCTCCTGTGCCACAACCCCTTCTTCAGTAGTAATCAGGGAAATACAAGGTAAAACAATGAGATACTACTATACACACAACAGGTTTGATTAGAATACAAATGTTAGGTGTTACCAATCATTGGGAAGAATACAAAGCATTGAACAATATGAATTCTGATAAAATTGTTGATGGAAATGTAAGTCAGTTATGTGGAAATCAGTTCAATGGTGTATACTTAAAGATGTTTCTACTCTTTAACCAGCAGTTTTACTCATTGTACACAAGACAGAAAGGAATGCTTGTTTCACCAGAATATGTACAAGAATGTTTATAGCATCTTTTTCTGTAATAACTCCAAACTTGAAATGTCTTATTATAGAATGGTTAAATAAAATAAAATATTTGTAGATGAGAATATCATATAGCTATGAAAATGAGTTAACTATAAACAAAAGCAATGTCCATAAGTATTAAAAACATCTTTGAAAACATAATCCAGATAGAAAAGAATATATGCTTTGTAATTCCATTCATATAAAGTTCAAGACAGGCAAAATTAAGCTGTATAACTTGGGGATATACCATTAAGGAATAAATCTAAAACATCAGGTCAGCTCTAGAAGGAAACAAGGATGCTATCACCGTGAAGGGCCAATTGGAGAAGGACAATATTTTTTTCTCTCTTGGCCAAATGTTTACTGTATAGGTGTTCACATTACAATAACTCATTAAGTTATACATTTATATTTTAGCATTTTATCAATGTGTTAATTTTACAAAGATATAAAGAGAAGTTATATTACTTGCACTAAATACAATGGAGCTTACATACTGGTAAAATATTATTTTTTGAATTTTTTTAAGTTTTCCAGCAGAAGGAAACAGTTGTAATAAAGTGTTCAATGGGTTGGCTTATATGAATTTTAAAGTTTTAAGTAATGGATTTTATGAAGATTTTTGAGGAAAGTTGCTTTCTCAATTAAATTAAGAAGATTTAGAGTTAGTGTATCATAACAAATTAAAATTTTAGACCTTGCAAAAGGAGCCCAGAGTCTTTCTTCATTCTGTATTCTGTGTCCTGGAAATATTTCTAACTCATCTTTCACATTATCTTTAGAATCACTCCTTTTGAAAAATACCAAAAATGAAGTAAAAAGGCCAATATTTCACATTGAGCTGGGCCACTAGCTTTCATTGTTATCAGTTCATCACCGTACCATTTCCTTCTCTATCCATCCCCAACTTAGTCCTTCAAAAAAACATTATTTTTTAAAAATATTTTATTTATTTTAGAAAGGGGAAGGGAGGGTGAGAAGAGAGGGAGAGAAACATCAATGTGTGGTTGCCTCTCACGTGCCCCCTACTGGGGGACCTGGCCGCCAACCCAGGCATGTGTCCTGACTGGGAATCGAACCAGCGACCCTTTGGTTCATAGGCCAGCATTCAATTCACTGAGCCATACCAGCCAGGGCAAAAACAAAAAGTGTTATTCCTTATCAAAGGTTTCTTCATTCTGCATTTTATGACTTAAAGCCATCTGAGGTGACCTTCTGCATATGTTAGTCACTGTGAGCCAATACCTCTACCCCTCTGCCCTGTTCAAATGGCATAAATGATCCTGCTCAGGTTAAACCCAAAACATTGTTTCTCATTTTTAAATGTCTTCTTTTTAGTGACTATACTCCTTTTTAATGTTCCATATTTTTTTCTCTAGAATCAATAGTCTCTTTTTCTATCTATTCTCTCATTATTATCAGCATGCAGTGTATGTATGAGAATTTCCCATCTTAAGAAAATTCATTCATTTACTCTGCATTGACCTCCATTCACAAACCTATTTCTCTGCATCTTTTCCTAGCAAAATATTCAATGTTATACACACTGATATGTCTCTACTTCTTCAGTTTCTCTTTGTTTTTAATTCATCTCTTCTTAGTTTTTATTTCTATATTTCTCTGAATCTGCTCCTGTTCAAACTTTCTGTTTTCCGGATATAACAGAGAGCTCTTTAGCTTTATCTTTCTGTAACTGGATTCAGTCTAAGCACATTCAAAGTTGACCACTTCTTGAAACACTTGATTCACTTGTCTACTTTTATATATTTATATTCCTTTTCTTAGATAACCTTGTCCTTTCAAGGCTTGAAAATCCATCTGGAATTATCTCCTGCTAGTCAAATTTTTATTTACAGATGCCTAACTGATACATAGATTTGAATGCCAGGTGGAACCTTCTCAAAGTTAGCCTGACCAAAATGGGGCTCTCTATTCCTTCCTCTCCATCCCTCTATTTCCCTAGTCTTCTTCATTTCAGAAGTGGCTTCATTATCACCAGTTATTGAGTTAAATATCTAGTTAATTTCTCTGATTATCTCAGCTCACTCCACACATGTCAAGCATTAACAAACTTTTCAATATTGCTGCCAAATATCCTGCATTTGTTCACTTATATCCACTGCTACCAGGATAGTTCCAAGCCGTCATCATCTCCTGCCTAGATCTCTTTGCCAGCCACTACTCATCTGTCTGATTTTATTCCTACTATTTTTCAATCCATCTTAAAAATGAGTCAATTTTTAAATGTAATTTTTAATTAAATCACGCCACTCCCTACTTAAAACCTAGCAGCTGCCAATTGCTCTTTTAATAAAATTAAAATCCTTTAACCAGACTATATGAACCAGTACGACTGAAATCCTGTCTTCCTCCTCAGCTTCATGTTTTTCCACTTACTCATTGTTTTCCATGAGAGGTGATGATCTTCTGTCACCTTCATGAACATTCCAAGTCTTTCCCACTCAGCGTTTTTTGCACCTGCTCTTTCTTCTGCCTGGATAGCTTTTCTTCTAACTTTTCCTGACTGGCTCATTTTTAATCTTCAAAGCTCAGCTCTTTAAAACAGCCTCTCAGAACTGCCCAAACTTTCCAGTTACTCCTACAATAGCACACAGTCCAATTCCTTCATAGAAATTATCAGAAACTGTAATCATCTTGTTTGATCATTTATTAGTTTAATATGAATTTTCTGCATAAGCATATAAGCTTTCAGAGACAAGTGCCTTGTCTGTCATTATACCAATACCTAGGGAAGTGCCGTGCACTTAGAAAATTCCCAATCAATACCTGCTGCATCTGTGACAGCCTGGCTGAATGAAGCAATTAACTAAGTGCCTAATTAAGTAATGAATGAAAGAAATAAATCCAATTTCTAGAAGCATGAGATCCATCAGGTTTTTTATTGTATTCTTTCCATTACCATTTATCTCCCCTATACCCTCTTACCTCCACTCACCCCCAGTTTTTTTTTTAAATTGCTGTTGGATACAACTGTTATGCACTGTTTTCCAGGAAGACAGGAATTTAGGAACTTCCTGACCTGATTTTAAGCTTTTGTTTAGACTTGACATCCCTTTGGATATAGATTATTTAGAGGGAAAATAGGCTAAGATGAAACTTTTTGTTCTCAAGATGTTATTAAAAGCAGTTAAAGGAGAGGGTATAATGTAGGGAACTTTTCATGAAGGAAAACTAGATCATTTTACATTTACCAAAGTATTTTGATCAACAATGATTTAAACTAAACGTTGATGATTCTAATTCTGGTGCTGTTACCTTTGGTTTCTTTCTATCTAAGATGGGGTCAGAGTTCCCAAGTAATTAAGACTCTTAGGACATTGATTTTTGTGAACAAAATTGCTTAGTTTTTTTCTTTTTCTTAAAAAAGATTTTGGTCTCAGTTTTTTCTTTTTACTGGATATTCAGGAAGTAAAAAGGAAAAAATATACATGTTTCAAATGACTCTGTGAATTAATAGTGTAAAGACTCCATAGTATATAGTACATAAAAATGATTTTAGGTATGCAAAAGGAAATTCCAGAGCTTTCTGACTTTGTTTAGAAACTAAATGCAAAAAAATTGAAATAGCCTTTAAGATAGGGCACTCACTATCAAGGAGATCATCTATTGCCAAATATATAATTTTTTAAATTTTCTATATTTTTTAAAGACATTTTGCCTTTTATACTTCCAACTACTAGCACATTTGCGGCATTTTCCTGAAAGGTCATCATTTTAATAGATTTATTTATAAAGTCATAGATTTTGAAAATAATTCTGAGGAAGATACTACAACTCTTCTTATTTTACATATGTGGAAACTAAGGCCCAAGGAAGTTAACCCACTTCCTTGCAGTTACCAAGATAGTGAGTAACAGAGCCAGGGGTGGAGTCTTGGCCGTCAGCGCCAGGACAAGTGTCTTGGCCTCTTATCACAGCTACACTCTTTCTTTGTTCCTGGTTTGCTTTTCTAAGTAAATTTGGAATCATAATAAAAATATAGAGATACACTTCATATAATGAAATTTTGCAAATTTCATGTTTTGTACTTTTTCTTATAAATCACACAAGTCAGCAGATACAGTATAGGATTTGGCTTCTGATTATTTCCTTCAATATAAAACAAGGATACTAACAGTGCCACTTGTACAGAGTAGGACTTTGTAGGTGTTCAAAAAGGTAAGATCTTTTCCATTGCTTTCATCCAGGTGTATCAATTATCTTATGTCTGATTCCCTGGAAGGAAAGCCTGAGATGGGATTCAAGTGCAGGTGATTGAGGATGTCACTTAGTTGAAACCAACTGAAGCTTGCATATTCAAACTGGAGGAAAATGCTAAACAAGAATGTGAGTTTAACTTTGGCCTGATTGCATCAGAGCTCTGCAGCACCAGTTGTACCTACAGGTTGCTCCTGGACGGCAAGGGAACAGTTAGATTTATCTCTGTGTCTGTTGTGGCCAGTCACTAGCTTCCAGCTACAAGAGGAGGTCGGGGATGATGAGTAATGTGCTTTTCCTGTAGGATGAAGTTTCTCCTGTTGAGCCAATGGGAATTCTCTGGAGAAAGGGAAGCTGTGTACAATCAGCACCCAACACACAGCAGATGGGGATGCTGGCTTCAGCCCCAGGGAAAGGATCTGGGTGGGACCCCAACAGTATCTACTATATTAATAGTGTCTAGAATTTGCTATCTCAATTTACATGTCTCTCAGGACTTTTAAAGCCATGAATAAAATATCTGAAAAGTTAAATTAATTACTGCCTGTGTGCATTGGTTCCTTGGTTTGGTCACATTACTCAAGTTTTGCTAGATTAATTCAAAAGTGGATGACATTTTCTAAAAGTTTCCAAGACTCAGATCTTTGAATCCTAACCTTATTTTTTTGTAGTCAGTGAATTAATAAGTGATTAGCAAAATTCTTCTCCCGTGTAACAATGACACAAGTTGCTGATATTATTATCAGTATAACATGCTTTAGAATTAACATGAATTATACTGTAATTATTAATATAACACATGAACACCTATTTTAGCTTTCTACCCATAGAATTGTAGGGCATTATGCTTTTAACAAGAGCAATAGCTTAAAGTGAATTCACTTTATCTATTTTATTTTACTTTTCTTCAATCAGAAAATTATAAGAAAACAAAAGCTGATATAATTTTGGGAGTGAGTCAAATTTTAGTAACATTATATAGTTTTAGGCATTTCTCTTGTCCGTTATCTCACTTTAAATATAAATGAATTCGCCCCATGATGGAATCATCTATCTCTGAGGTTCCCCCTTCACTCATTCAAAGTTCCTGGCACCTTACCTACTTCCTCTGATTGTTTCCTGTTCTCCCTTCTATCATTTCTCAGTTCAGCTTCACCAAAAAGCTCTTTGAGGATGTAAAATGCATATTCTTTCTTCTCCCTTGCATGTATTTCATAGCTTCCATTATAAAGAAGCTTGATTTATTGTTGAATATATATATATATATATATATATATATATATATATATATATATAGAGAGAGAGAGAGAGAGAGAGAGAGAGAGACAGAAAGAGAGAGAGAGAGAGAGAAAGTGAGAGAGAGAGGTTTATATTTATATATATATATTTTAAAAGTACCAAAATACTGCTTTTTTTGTTGATATAAACATTTGCTCAGTATTTTAAAATCTGAAAACTGAATCATATCCTGAGAGACAACCAGATAATTATGACATATTCAATTTTTGAATAGAAAAAATTACTTTGAAAAGTGCTCAGACATCTCTCTCAGGCATCTTACTGTTATTTTAAGCCCCATTACCCATTATTACTGGGCTTTTATTTCACATTATATGTAATGGTAACATTTTTCTCAAAACCAGGTGAAGCACTTCTGGAACGACAAAGGAAAGACATCTGAAATTCTTCTTTCCCATAAAATGTGAGAAGTAGAACTCTATCTATTGGCAGACGGCATTATCTTATACATGGAAATTGTAAGGAATCCTCTAAAAAATTATGAGAACCCATAAACAAATTCAGCAAGGTTGAAAGATAAAAAAATCAATATATAAAAATCAATTGTATATCTATGCATTTGTAACTAACAATGCAAAAAATAAAGTTATGCCATTGACAATACCTTCCAAAAATAAATTACTTTGGAGTAAATTTAACAAGGGACATGCAAAAATTGTATTCTAAAATTCTAAAATATTAATTGAAATTAAAGAGCACCTAAATAAATGGAAAGACATATTGTGTCCATGGACTGGAAGACCTAACATTGTCAAGCAGAGGAATATGAATAGAGGACTCATGGGTGTGGGTAATGGGGGGAATGATTGTGGGACTGGGGGTTGGGGTTGGGGTAAGCAAGGGGATAAAAGGCGAGACAACTGTAACTGAACAACAATAAATAAAAAATTCTAATAAAAATATGGCATCATTCCCCAAATTAACTTACAAATTCAATGCAATTTCAAAACATTCAAGAATCTTGGATGTTTTCTTTGTAGAAATTGACACATTGATTCTGAAATTCATATGGACTTTATAATTAAAAATAGCCAAAACAGTATTGAAAAAGAATAAAGTTTGGAACACTCACATTTCATTTTCAAGTTTAAAAACTTACCACAAATCTATGGTAATCAAGGGTAGTGTGCTACTGGTGTAAAGAGACATATCAACCCAAGAGGTACAAATAAGTGCCCAGAAATAAACCCAAATGTGCATGATCAACTGGTATTTGGCAAAGGATTCAAAGACCATTTAATGGGAAAAAGTAGTGTTTCAACAAATGATGCTAAGACAACTGCATAGCTACATGGAAAAGAACACGATTGTAGCATCATCTCATGTGGTATTATAAAAGTGGACTTAAAATGGATGAAACACTGTTGTGTGCTGGTCTCAGCCTGTCAACAACCAATATTATTGTGGTTCTTACTAAGGTTGCAAAATGTCCTCAGCAGTAACTATCAGGAAACTTTGAAAGAGACCAAGTTTATTACTGACAGGTTCTGGAAATTAGATGGTACACCTGGAGCCACAGAGTGAAGTCCAGATAGTGGGGATATTCTGGAGTTCTGCTTTTTTAAAAAAAATGTTTTTATTGTTTGTGTTATTACCGTAGTCCTCCCTTTTCTCCCTTTCCCCACCTCTTCCCTACCCCATATTGCTGTCCATGTCCATGGGTTATGCACAAATGTTCTTTGCTTAATCGGTGGTGGAGCTGACTCTTTATCTAGTCACATGGTTGGCAAAGTGTTTATTCAAGATAGCTGTCTTTGGAGTTAGATGCCTCTTTGAAGTGAATGCCTCAGCAATCAAAGTTTGTCAGGCACTTGCATTCCAGAAAGAAAAGCCAACTCTCAGGGCTTATAATACAAACACTAATGCTCAAGATCTAAAACTACAAAACTAGAGAAAAAAAATACAGGTAAATCTTTATGACATTATTTTGGCGAAGGTTTCTTAAATATGATACTAGCAGCACAAACAACAAAAGAAAAATAATAGGACTTTTATCCAAATTACTAACTCTTTTGCATCACTGATACCATTAAGAAAGTGAGAATACAACTCACAGAATAGAAAATATTTGCAAATTATGTATTTTATAATGCTTTTTGTAACCACAATATGTAAATTACTCTTAAACCTCAGCAGTAGAAAGTGGCTGAGACAGATCTTGTTTGGCTCACAAAGCTAAAAATATTGATAATTTTACTCTTTTACACAGAGAGTTTGCTGATATCTGTTTAAAACAACAGATGGATGTTTCTTGTTAACACAGAGCCCTCGCTCGTATGTCTCAATGACTCTCTGGGGCAGTTGTGCTCTACAGGATGACTCAGTGTTGCACTCTAAATCAACATACATTTCCATATGGGTCAAGACAGGGGAAGAACAGAGTGGATGACTGCATTCTGCTGTTAATGCTCTGGTCCAAATGTGACACCTGTCAGAGCCACGCAAGTTTCATTGGCCAAAGCAAGTCACATGTCAATGCCCAACTTCAAGTATTCAGAATGAGGCAGCTCTAATTACCATTTTATAGTTATTGCTATTCTGTTCATTCTTTTACTAAAACAATTCATCTGAGTGTTTTCACATATGTGATTTCAACCTTTTGGGCTCCTTTGGCTTTCATTGTCTTCATTACTTTCAGGCTTTCATAATAATTTTTCTGAAATTGTAACTTATAAGTTCTCTATTCTAACAGCTAATAGAGAATTCTCATGATATATAATTCTACATAAAATAAAACATCTACATCTTATCTCTGTGCATATGTGTCTATGTATATGGAAAACACATAGGAAAAGGTGAAGGGAATTAAAAAGTACACACTGCCAGTTATAAGATTAGTCATGTGGCTGTAAAGTACAGCATAGGGAATATAGTCAATAATGTTGTAATAACTATACATATATAGTGCCAGATGGGTGTAACTATATATGTTTAGTGCCACATGGGTACTAGACTTACAATATCATCATGATCACTTCATAAGGTATATGTGTCTAATTACTATGTTGTATACTTGAAACTAATGTATATTATGTCAATCATAATTAAAAATAAATAAAAAAGAAAACATACAGAAAACTTATATAAAACAATGACTAACATTTAAAGGAAGAGTTACTTTGCAGAATAATCTACCATTGAGTCATGTTTTTATTTGTAGGATTGTTTACTGCATTTTTAAATGTTGCATTACTAATAATATAATTTAGAGGTGATTTTTAGGATCTAAGTTATTATAGAATGCAAATTGCATTTTCCTTAAGTAACATGGAAACACAGCTTTCATTTTTGTATTTTTGAAGTATAAACAAATCCCTTTAAAAAGTATTCAAGAGAAAATGTACAATGAAAAAGAAGAGGGAAGGATCATTTCATTGCTATTCTAAAATCTAGTATTCTGTAACTGCAAAGTCAAACTCCATGACCAAATAATTTATAGACCCTACATTTATTTATTGTAGAGTAAATGTTAGCAGAAACATGTCATGGTAGTGCCAGATTGTTTAAGCTCCCCTTCACTTGTATTTCCCACTGACAATCACTGCTTCCACGCAATCTGAAATTCATTTAACATAAACTTTAGAATGACAATACATTTTTTGAGTCTATTAGCTCTATTAACAGATTCAAGAATTTTAAAAAATGTGCCTGGTTTTATGTTTGTGTTTTCCTCAGGCTTTTTAACTACAGAGAGTGACTTCTTTCTCTAATATTTAATCTGGAAGCCATTCAAACATAAGCAAAACGGAATTAATACACTGGAAAGTATACAAATTTCTTCAGAATTTGCCTGTGAAACATTTCTGTTGCTACTACATGCTGATACTCAGAAAGATATAAATTGTGTATGTTTATCTGTTAAAAGGATCAATATTGACATTATTGTTTTGATGAGGTATAAGGTAAAACAAGGCTCATTCATACCTATTCAATGAACAGAACAAGAAGTAGCATCTTCAGAAATTACAAAATGTATGACTTATAAGATAATACTTCCTTTTATTCTTACTTTTTTATTCTCTATGTTTCTTTTGGTGGTACTTCTTGCACAATAACAATTGTGGTTTCTCCACACTCTGTTTCTGTTTATTCTCACTTGTGGAACAGATCCACTTACATGGTTTCATGTGTATTACTCTTAGATGAATATAAAATTCCACTTGTCTAATGCTTTATATATAAAGGGTTATTGCAAGAACACTTCTTTCTGCTCCTGGGAATTTTCTGTTCTTCACTCATCCAATTAACTTTTAGATCATTGGCTGCATTCTGGACACCATACTAGCAACTTGCCTTCAAGACAAAAAAGCTTCCTGGGCCTGAATTCAGTGATCCCCTTTACAAGAATGCTCCATCTGCTAGTACTTTCTATCTCAGATAAATGAAGTGAAAACCAGTGTGTTAGGAGTTAGCAGTCATATCACTGTCACTACAAGTGTGAATCCCACCCACTTTCTTTATTCAGTGCAGAACTGAGACAAAGACTTAATGAACTTTATGCAAGCTTGGGTTTAAATGAAAAAAAAAAAGGAAACTTTAGACTCCATCACTGCTCTTGGAGTCTTTCTGTCATGCCCCTATTGCTAGCCCTTTTTGTAGACCACAGGTTGTCTTTGTGGTGTAAATGTCAACCAGTTTCCCTTCAAAAACAGTGCCTTTGAACATACCTCCTTCCTAGTCTCCATAAATGCATCCTGACCTTCGTTCAACACAAGAGAAGGCTTTCTCTACTTTGGGTCAGACTAGACTTCTTGGCTGACTCAGGATGTTTGGAAAGGAAAAGAACACCCAGTGGGAAGCATTGAGATGCAGGGGAATGGTGCCTTTAATATCTTTTCCAACAACAGTAAGTTTGTACTTACTTTACTTTTGCTATTTAGGCAAATTCCTCAAACTGCTTTAAAGGTAAAGTGATATTATTTCTACCATCAGAGATGACGAAAGTGCTAGTAACTTTTAAATCAACTTTATTTTTTTCTTAAATCAAGATAAAAAATTCAACTTTACTGGGAACCCCAATTTTTAAGTACAGTACATAATCTTTATTTTTGACTTCTACTTAGTGGTATTGTAAACCATAACTATGCTCTAAATTCCATTTTCTTTTAAAATCCTTTCCTTCAAGAATAAACTCACATATATTTCCCTGACTGCAATCTCCAATCTTTCTCTTCCATTCTCTCACTCCTAATGAATTTGTATATTATTTTTACCATGACCTCATCTCTCCAATTCTCATACTCAACTATTTCATTTCAGACTATTTTTCTTAACCCCTTGAATCTAGTACCCTTAAACTGAAAAGGTTCTTTTCAATATCTGCCCTTCCTTCCTTCCTCTCTTCCTTCCTTGATATACTTATTCATTTTAGAATTATAATCTACATTCAAAAGCATATTAGTTTCACATGTAAAACATAGTGATTAGATATTTATGTATCTTACAAAGTAATCACAGTGATAAATCTAGTAACCATTTGTTATTGTAGTTATTATGATATTATTGATTTTATTAATAAGCTTCTTTTACTTCTGATTCATTGTGTACTGCCATGTATTATTGGGTTCAGTTATTTTGATTTCATTTATTCTTGAAAATCTCTAGTGAACCCTGGGCATTATACTTTGTAAAATTGCCTTCCTGCCTCTCTGAAAATTTCTTTCCTGACCCTTTCTTTTATTATTACTCTTGTTCCCTCTTTTCTCTCTTTTTTGCAGCTCCAATGAACATCTCCACTTAAATGTTTACCTAAACTTAATTTCTATCTCAAATGACCGTCTCTAGTTTTGTATTTTCAGCCATTTTTGGTATTTTCCTAAATACAGGGTCAGGCACAAATAACACCTCTTTTTATAACAAAATCATAAGTATGTAATTCCGTAACATAATATCACACTCAAGCAAACCATATGACATTTTAGGTGAAATGTTCAAATTAAAACTATAAATTATTACACCCATATTATTACCCTACCAACCACACTCAATTGGGCCTTAGTTCTGCCAGACCATGTATGTACATTGCTAATACCTTCAAGAATATATTTAAAACAGAATATTCATATGACACTTGCATAAAAAACAGTCAAGCTGTTTTCTAGTGTTAACCTATGTACTTCCCTTCCTCCCTCCCCCATGTCCTTCACTCTATTGCAAAAGGGTCCCAAAGCCAGCTTGCTTGTACTGCTCACTGATACTAGCAGTCTCAGGATGCTATAAAATAAAGGAACATAGCCCCCAGATTGCATGAGGCCAGCGTGCACATCATCTACCAGGTGACCATGAAGAAGAAACCAACCATGTTTACCAATCCAGCATAAAAGCTCCTCTAGTCATCTTTACCCTCCCATGTTCTCACTCCAATAACACACATTTTTTTTAACCAAATTTATAACCCAAACTCATAGTTCTCTTCCTTTCATACCTCTTTACTGGGCCTGGAACTTCTGTCTCTCTCTCTCTCTCTCTCTCAACACACACACACACACCACTTCACACATGTATTGTGTATATGCATATATATATATGTATTTATTTTAAATCATACTCTCTTAAATTGCTCATATCTTTGCTGAATGTTCCTTTTGATTGCAGACCATAAAGCAACCTGAAATCCTTCATGAAAATCCTACCTCCCAAGGAACTCTCCTGGTTACTTGACTCTTTTTCTTCAGCTCATATCTCAGGATCAGGAAGTTGGACAGAGTCTTCATTTGTCCTTCATTCTCCTGCTAGACATTTTGTGTGTGTGCGAGGAGGGAGTGGTTTCTTACTATGGACAGAGATTTCCACTAGCATAATGGATCTTCTCCCATCTCACTTAATTCTCTCAGTGGGGAGAAAACGTGACTTATCTGTGAATCAGTAGTACAGATGGGCCCTTCCCACTTCCTCTAGGGAGATAGGGGGTATGCACCTCCATCCCATTTACTTTACTGGAGAAGGTCCTCAACCGGAGAAGTCCAGTGCTGTCCAGAGCTTAGGAGAAGCCTATTGTCACTATACACTTTGGCAACATTCTCTAGTAACAACTAGTCTCAGAAGACCTTTACTATTCATTACATCATTAATAAGCTATGTGAACTTCAGTCATTTCATGTGTTACATTGACAGAATGATGATACTGTACTCCATAGTGGTGTCATGAATATTAAATGATTCAGTACAAATTTAAAATACTGTTGTACAATGTGCTTGGCTCATAGTGGTTGTTAGCTGTTATTTATAAACAATGTGATCCCTTGTCTTTATAAGCCATAATCTTATTTCTGTCAAGGTTGGTTCAGTTGGATAGAGAGGTGATATTTATTTGGTCCCCGCTGAAACCCCAATGCACATCATCACTCTTTTACCCTGTTATTAAAACAAACAAACAAGCAAACAAATATCCTGCTCTTGAGGATCATGCTATTTTGCTGTTCTATTCTCGATTCCCTCTTGTCCCTGTTAGTCCCTGGCCTCCCCCAAACACCTACTGCTTCCTGTCAAGTTTTTTGTTTTGTTTTGACAGTATCATCAATGGAAATTCCATATTCTAATTTTCTAGGTTTTTACTTCTGGGGAAATATATAATGATCCTGATCATTTTCTAAAAGCTCTTGCTTGTTCTCTTTCATTATGATTTGGTTTATTTGTGTCTATTCCAACTGATTAAGGGTCATATTAACCCTTGATAGAGTTCTCCAGCTAAGAAAATATAATTTGCTTTATATATCTACTTACTAGTGCTTGTGGCTAAATCTACTAAGATAGCTAGGTGTACACTATTCTCTTTTCTTGAATTAATTCATTCGCTTCTGTATCATTTCTCAAAACTAGTTTTTTAAAAGAATGTTTCATCAATTAGACACCCATCTTTAATTTCTCCTTTATATTTAAAGTTTTCTTTTAGAGTTTTGCACTATACACTATTTTAATCTGTAATGTTAGTATATTGCTTAGTAATTGCTTCCCAGGTTATCAGGAATATGGTTTGAATAACTAAACAAATAATATTACAAAAGGACAGGAAACATTCTTTTCTTTTTTTCCTCCCCACAACTTCAAAGAGTCTACTTCCTCTTTCAAAGTAGTGCAGGCTCAAGAAATGCTATTATCTGGCAAGTATATTTATCTAATAACATCTTATATCTTTTTAGTTTGAATTATCGCCAGTAAATCTTTGTACTATATATGTGCATGGCATATATGTGTGTATATACTTTATATTTATGTGTATGTATATATACTGTGCATATTTATGTATCAGGTTGGAATATATATGTATGTGCACATATATATTACACACACCCATATATACATACATATGTACATAAAAGAGGTCTTTTTGTAAATAGTCCAACCATTGTTAAGACAATGAGAACAGTTTGAGCAACATCAGTGTAACTTGGTAGCCAAGAAGAGTGGACTGGAATGTGCATAGGTGAACAATGACTTCACTGTACTAGTCAGTGGAGGCCACAGACATTGTTGAGTGAACATGTGTACTGTGTGGCCATTGCAGTCAAATGACTGAGCAAGCTGAGCAACAAATCTGCATCAGATTTTGCATCAAGCTTGAGCATTCCTCTGTGGAAACTATGTGGATGATTCAGAAGGCCACAGCTGTGGGCAACTGGTGATCAGCAGCTTCATCAGAACACTGTGTCTGCTCATGCATCACATCCCGTGCAGAATTTTTTGGCAAAACATCAAATCACCTGGTGACTCAGGCCCCCTGCAGCCCAGATTTGGCATTTGTGTTTCTGGTTTTTGCTAAAACTGAAATCACCTTTGAAAGGAAAGAGATTTCAGACTGTTGATGAGATTCAGGAAAATACAATGGGGCAGACAATTGGGAGAGCTATGGGAGGTCCCAATGTGCCTACTTTGGAGGGGAATGAAGCATCATTGTCCTGTGTACAATGTCTCTTGTATCTTGTATCTTCTTCAACAAATATCTCTATTTTTCATATTGCATGGCTGGATACCTTTTGGACATACTTCATATATACATATACATATATACATACATATGTATTTATATTCCAATTTGCCACAGGATAAAGATTTAGATATGTCATTGTGAATTCTGTTGAGACCTGAAGGACAGAACTTCTAATAATGTATATCATAAGCATGATTTGATGATTTGTTTTATAAGAAGAGGAGCTTTTCAAATTCAAAAGCAACACTCCTGCTATTCATCACAATCCTTTGCACAGGGATGTTTGGAAAATTACATTGAACATAATTTTAGTGTCTTTAAATTTACATTTTTGAAAACAATAAGGTCCAATTTTACTTTGATCATTCAAACTGTGCTCCTGAATTGGGGAGATGAGCACAGAATGATTTTATCAACTCTTCTTCCAACGCAGGCTTTAATCTACAATCCAGAGCTTTCTCTTCCATTGATTTAAGTACCAATCCATGCTAGCAGGTGAGGAAACCAAACTTACAGTAAGTCCAAACCTTTCTATCTATGAAAGTATAGCAGAAATAGTTTTATATGAGTGATTCTATTCATCCTTTATTGGACAGGTTGTATCAGATTTATCTGTCTAGGAGTTCTAAATTCTGTTGTGTATTATGTCTTATAGTCAAATTGTGAGAGTCCTAGCTAAACTTATGATAACTACATTGACCTAAGGTAACTGTACCAGACCATTTCTATTTGGTTTGTAATGGATTATTGCCATCTCCATGCTATGCTGTCTTTCCAATTCATTAATTAAAAGGAAAAAATATTAGTTTTTGCTCCAAATCAATAAATCTATTTATATATCTATACTCACACATACAGACACATAGTTTCTGTTATTGATCAAATAAAGGAAATTACATTTTTACTTTTTTAAAGATTTTATTTATTTTTAGAGAGACAGGAAGGGAGGAAGAAAGAGAGGGAGAGAAACATCAATGTGTGAGAGATACATCAATAGGTTGCCTCTCACATGCACCCAACTGGGGACCTGACCAGCAACCCAGGCCTGTGCCCTGACCAGGAACCAAACCAGTGACCTTCCAGTCCGAAGGCTGGCACTCAATCCACTTAGCCATACCAGCCAGGGCAGGAAATTACATATTTTAAAAAGAATCATTAGACTCTTTGCATTCACCTCTTTAATACCTTTAATAATTGTATAATCTCTCTTTGGTGTATCATGATAAACATCAGATAGGGTCTTCTGGTCTCCCTGGTAGAATCCAGAATTTCAGCCATACTGAATTTTTTTAAATAACAAACTGATCCATAGTCTCAGACTTGCTTTCCTGCCTGTGTCTGAATTGGGCACCTTCTGTGGCAGGCATTCATTCGTACTGGTCCTACATACCAAGAGACCAGTCTATTCACAATGAAGTGGGTGATGCCACCTACCATGCATTTGAGCTGCTCAGAAACCAACCTCACAGCCTCAGAAACCAACCCCCAATAACCGGCTGTCTAATAAGCCTCTTCAAGGTATATACTCTGGAATGGAAAAGAAAATGTGTTTTCAGGCTATTTCACACTTCTGGTTGGTGCTCTATTTCTCCACATTACAGTTAAAATAAACTCTGAAACTCGAAACTGACCAACTCCTTTCTCCTATTAAATTACTTGCAATTGCTTACCATTGTCTTTCGATTAATGTTTTATCCAATTCTGTTGATTTACTTTTATTTTTGAATACATAGAACTCTAGCATTTTTCCAAAAGATAGAACTACAAAAATGTGAAACAGAAAAGTGTTGCCCTCATCTGTTGCTTTTGTGCCATTTTATACCCACTTCTCACCTCACAGGTTACCTGTTTCATTGCTTTTTGGTTTTATATTTCCTCTATCTCTTTTTGTAAAATTAAAAAAATATGGGTGTCTTATTTTCCTTCTTCCTTATATAAATTGTAGTATACTATACGTAAACTTTCAACTTCACTTAATCTTTCTTGAAAACAAATCCATATCATTTAAATGTAATTTGTCTATTTTGTCTTATTCCTAAGTGTTTCATGGACAGGGATCCTGACTGAAGAACACACTGTGCAATCATATAATGAAATTCAGTTTCTTTAATTGTTGATATTGGTGGTGATAGTGTAGGGAGGATGTGTTATATCTTGTTCCCTGTTATTTCTGCATGTTATTTTTTCTTTTTCCTCTTTTCCTTTACCTCTGATCTCCAAGAGGCAGTATCCATCCCTCTTTTATTTATTCCCTAGAACAATGCTTCTCCAAATATTCAAATTTTATTTTCATTTTTCTTTGAAGTCACTTTCCTATAGATGGTGCTATGAATATTGGGCCTGGTATATGTGTGTTCAGTATTTTAGTGCTTGTCGTTGGACTTTTCCTTCCTGGGGGTAGTTTTTTCTGTGCTTCATCTAAGGTCTCCACTCTGCTTTTATTTGGTTCTTAGACTTCCTTCAGCCCCTTTGTCCACTTTCCATGCACACTAGCTTGTGGCATGGTGGGCACTCCAGCATTAGCTCAGTTGGAATTTGGAATTTATATCTCTACCTAAATGTGCTTTGAAGTTTGTGAAATTCCCCACCTTCTAATGATGCCAAAGGCATGGGCCACTTGTGGGTTTCTTTGTGGTTTCTCTTGACCATATGATTTTGAGGAGATTTTCTGAGAAGGCTCAGATACAGGAGGTTGTCATTTACCTCCAAAGAAGGAAAGCTTAAAATCCAAACATTTAACATGGTTTATACAGTGCTTCACAATCTGGCTCTGTCTCAACTTCAGGTTGAGTTTCTCTTCTCTATTTGCTCTCTCTGCTCTGGCTGTGCATTAAGTTCTTTGCCTTTAGACTGGTTGTTCTAGATGCCTATAAAATAATTTTACTTTAAATATTTCTCTTCATATTACTTATATATACTACTGTTATTGTAGGTAGAATTTATTCTCTCTTGCAAAATGAGAATTACTTCTTCTTCCAACAGAATGCATGCATAATGTTCCTGCCTAAATATTTATTCATGATTTTTGCTCTTTACTGTTATGAACTAAACATGTTAAAATATACAAACAAATTATTTTTAATATATAAGTTAGCAATATAAAACTGATAACTTTAAGATCATAAAACTAAACACACCTTTTATTTTGAGAGTATATTTCTTTTTTCCCGCTGGATTTTAATTTCTACTCACTGGAAAAAATGTCAAAGTTGAAAAAGTCAGTGTTTTTTTAAATTTTTTATGTTGTTAATGTATCAGGAGCTCAGTAGAACTGGCATTTATACAATATAGTAATAAGAACAATTATTTAGTCTCTTTTTAAAAAAGCTAAAAGCATGGTAATTGTATTGGTTGTGATAATTCCACAATTCATTGGTCAGAATACAGTAGCCACACTGCCATTATTTATATCAATAGACTCATTAAGGAACTAATGATTTTTCTCCTTGAGTTATTGTGCTCCCCTGAATAGTCAATGAAACATTTGGCAATTCCTTGATTCAAAAATCTGCCTTTGTTTCTCAGGAGAAGCACTGGACAAATTATCCTAGAGAGAACATAGACACTTAAAAATAAGTCTCTAAATTCTTTTCAATATAACAACTTCTGGATTATAAACCATGGATTATTATATAATATGGTTGGCAGAGTTTTAAAATTAAGGAGACCCAGGTTCAAGTCCAACTCCACTTCATACTTATTGAAAGTTATGTAATATCTCTAGTTTTCAGCTTGTCCACCTGTATGGCAAGAAATTAATATCAGTCTCCTGGGGGCATTATGAGACATGATAAAATAAAGCTAATCCTGCAGTAATTGGTACTTCATTGGGGCTCAAAGAGAAAGCCATTGATAGTCTTCAAATTTCTTTGAAATCAGAATGCAAATTAAGATGGCTTATTAGAGGCAATGTCACTTGAACTTGCTTAGTTTATATCCCATGATGCTCCTGGGAAAGTGCTCTGTATAGCACGCAGAAATTAAAAGGAGACAAAATTTGTTTCTAATTGTGGCTTATCTTTAGTAGTTTAATGAAGTATACACAATAGACGAAACTTTTTCTAGTTGGGTAAATTCAGACATTAATCAGCAGTTACGTCTTCCCAGGCCCCTTATGAGACCAAGTGTCCAAGAGGAGGAAACTGCTCTTACTGAGAGATGTACATCAGAGTGGCCTCTCATTTAACATTTCATTAACACATGTCTGCTACAGTCTTCACGATAACCTTTCATCGTTCACAGAGTAGACCATGTCTGTGGCCTGCCCTGCTCATCTTCACCTGGATGTGCATTCATACCTTAGCTGCTGGGAGTTCTGGGTGCTAACAGCTCACAGAGGTCCCCGTAACTGGAGAATTCCCCTCCTCTTTGGAAATGTCTTGCAGGAGAGATTAGTCCCAGTCCTACATGAGGGTACAAAAGGCTGGCTCTTTGCTTACGGTGGGGCCAACTCCACGCTTTTCCAACATGTTCAAGCTAAGTAGGCTCCAGCTGTGATAGCTTCTCTCCAAGGTGACTCCATAATGGTACTTACTCTTTGTGTGGTCCTCTTTCACACTGAATCTGGGATAGTCCTGTGTAGCCAACAAAATGTGGCAAAAGTAGTACTGTAAGTCTCTGAGTTTAGATGATAAGAAACTTCAAAGTTTCTGCATTTGTTTCTTGTATGATTATTCTTCAAAATGTAAGCCACCATGTACAAATTAGTCTCGCTGTCCTGTGAGGGCCATACTGTGAGGGGCACAAGCCCTGTGGAAAGTCCAGGTAGAGATAGAGCGGATACTGGCCAGCTCCAGGTGTTCCAGCTATTCCAGCCCAAGTGTCAGGCACCTGAGTGAAGAAGGTATCCTGGATATTTAAATCCCAGTGGAAGCAAAATGGGGAAGAAATAAGGACCCCAAGCTGAGGTCTCCAATTAGCTCTAGTCATTTCAATCACTTCACTTTGCTGTATCCTTCTCAAATTCCTGACCTGCCATCATCAGGATGCAATGATTGCTGATTACACCACTGATTTGTGGAGAAGTATGTAGCAACACATAACAAGAACACCTGCTGAGACCACACAGGTGCTTTGCTTCTTTCCAGCGCTAGGGTCCTTCCCACCTCCCTCTTTTCCCTTCAGTGCAGTCTTCTATCAAGTCATTTGTACAAGAGTCATGATCTCAGCTCTTCTAAAAATGTACCCAAAACTGGTAGGTCTGTTATTTTGCATTTTAAAGATGCAGATGAATACAATAACTCACTCAAAATTACACCGCAAGTACTCAGGAGAGTTGCTATGTTAACCAGACCCCATAGCCATCGTTTTTAACCAGAATTCTATAGAGCTTCTGACCAGAGTCAACTCTGGGTAGACTCAGGGTAGGCAGGCTACTGCCTACCAGGCATAGAATAGCATGTTGGGCTACTACACTAAAGTTTCAAATCAAATAAGCCTTAGAATATAAAGAGCAACCATTTGCTCACTTTCTGTTGTTTTTTTTTTCATTCTGAGGGTCTGTGTCTTCTACTGAGAGAAAGTATTCACTTTCTGTTCAGTGTGCGAGCCTTCTGTGAGACGGCAGGATGGCAGCACATGGGGCTGCCTGACGGTTGGCCAAGTGCAGTGGTGTTCTGTTTGCACCACGTCAATCCTTTTGTCACTTGCTAAAAATTCAGCGTTATGTCCTCTCCCAAACATTGCTACCATCTGCCCACACATGACTTTGACGATGATTATGTGATAATTGCAGCTGTGTGTCTGATACCAATTATTATTACGTGGAATGGCCAAAGCAAATACATTTTTCAAGCATCTATTTTTAAATATCATACTTCAGTATTCTCCACCACCCATTTCCCCCAAGCAGCTTGCTTATGCTTTTGAAAGTTTGTGATGATCTTAGAAGCTATTAATGATTTCTGCTTCACAAAGGAAATAAAGGGTCATAACTTTTTTCTATATATCTATCAGCTGAAATAAAACAGATTTAGGGGCTAATTTTTTAAGATCATAGTGGAGTCATAATACAGACTGGTAAAATTGTTCACTTATTTTGTTTAATGGAGTCAAGATAACTTGGTGGTTTTATAGTAGCATCTTTCCAAATGTGTATTTATAAATAAGTCAGGGCTTGCATTATGGATCTTGAGTTTCTTAGGAAATAATACATAATTTAAAATAGTATATTCTTAGCTACTGTTATCTGAAATTTTTGGCTGGTACTCTCCAATACAAAATTTCTAAAATAATAATTTTTGCCTAATATGCAACTTTAATAAATATATTATTTTTCTCTGTGCCCCCACCACCTTAGCTATAAAATATCAATTTATATCTGTCACCTCTTTAGAATAATAATAAAAAATACTTTCATGTATGTGCCTTTCAGATAAAGATCTTTTATGGGAAATTCCTGGTGATTTTCTCAAGGCAAAACCAGATGATTGGCATAAAAACTGAGTACAACCAGAGCCTTGAGAGTCACACAGATGTAAGAATGAAGGCAAAAGATACTACTCTGGAATAAAAGCAAAGGCATAAATACTAGAATGAAAGTTTCTTGACATCTATCCTGGGAAGTTTTGGCAATTAACTATGAGGTTTCTTTTAGTCGGACTCCTATGTGTCAAAGACTTGAAAAAGAGTGTAAAAGTTAAGACACAAAGGAAGTAACTGGTCAATACTGAAAGTGGTAGCCAGTTGCTCCCAGCCTTTTTAAAAAACAAACAAAAACCTTACCTATATCTCTCTATTCAAGTCCTAACCTGACACAAAACATTATCATGAACAAATTTCACTCGACTTCACTGATCATGCTGCTTCTGGACCTGACTAACCACCACTCATTCACCTTGTCTCATACGAGGCATTACAGCCTCCAAGCCCCTCCAATCTCTGATAAGTGACCCTCCTTGATTTTCTCATAATGCCATGTTCTTTAAGTCCAATACTTGTTCTTTCTTGTATGGCAATTATCTGCTTGTTATTTTTTATTTGCAGTTGTATCCCCAATGCCTAAAATTACACATAAGGAACATAGATGGTGTGTGACTATTCATTTATTACAATACTTACTGAGCAGCCGCTACATTCCAGTAGCTGTAATAATTATTAAAAATACAACAAAGAAAAAGTCAAATATTCTTCTTAACATCATGGAGCCTATATCTGAGTAGAGGACACACACAAAAAACCCCTATTTATTATGGGTCAATTTAATATATTTACTATTAAAGAGATTGTGCGATAGTACTCAGATCCCACCAAGACTGCAGATTCTGCCATCTTTACCACCCATTAGTCTCCTTTTGTTTTCTCCTCCTTACCCAGTTTAGATTTCATGGTCTGTTATTGTAGTCACTTCCTTGTCTGCATTCTCAGCTCTTCTTCCTTTATAATACTTGCTTGGCAAAACCTCAACCACAGGTAAACACAACTCTCCTACATTTCTCTAGTGCTTATGTGTAGCCTTAGACAAAAGAAAATATGCTGCCAGAATATATTCTATTTATGAGTGCATATTTCAAGCTTCTCAGGAATTCTGCTCTATTTACCTCATCAACTCATCCTTTTATCTATTTGCATTTGGTTTTCCTTTCTACGAGCTTAATTGCACCAGTAGACAAACATGTTATAATATCATCATCTTTAAAAAAAATCCCCATCGTTTCCCAGCTACTTCTCTAATAATTAGCCAATTTTTATGAAAAAATTCTGCCAAAGAGTTCTTCATTGTTTACTGTCCCTACTTCCTGTTTTCCATTCCATCCTGATTCAGCGATAAGACCTGCCTTTCATCTGGTCTTGTCAGGATCACCAATAACAACCATGTGGCCATAGCAAGCTGATGCCCCTAAGTCTTCAGATTACTTAAGTGCTCAATAGCATTGACACTCTCTTATTGCTTCTGGGACTGTACATTCTCCTGGTTTTCTTATTTCCTTGCTGTGCAGTGTTTTTGACTGGCCACTCTTATTTGAATCACCCTGTAAACCTTTCAGGGTCTTTTGCAGCTCTTGTTCCTCATCTCTCTTTTCCCAAACATGACTCCTGGGCATTTGACCCAGTTCCAGAGTTTTTGTATATGCTGATGAATACCAGCCATTTCTAGTTTAGACCTTTCCCCTGGGCTCTAGACTCATATACCCAACTAATATTTACACTTAGAGTTTATAAGTGTTTTACACGTAGAATGTTTGTTCTCCTTTCTTATCTTCTAGTTTTTTCCACGTCATCCGTATCTAAACATGAGTATATATTTTTCAACATATTCCATTCTAACCACTCAGCCAAAACCCCTTCCAACTGTATTTTATGTTACTTTCCTATAGTTTCCTTCAGAATATTTACTTGCTTACTTTTCATGTCTTTCACTAGAAAGTAAAACTGATGAGGACATGTATTAGTATATCCTTAGAGCCTAAAATAAAACATAGCACAATAAACATTCAAAAATTGTATTAAATTAATAAATTAAATGAGCAAATAAAATAATTACAGATAATTATATATGCTCTAAAAGAAAAACAAAACAAGGTGTGGCAGTGTGTTTTAAACCAAAATAACTGGGGATGAATAGGCTTGCCAGAGACTCTCTGGAATAATGAATAAGACTTTTAAAGAATGAGAAGTAGGTTGTGTTGCATAAAAGCAAGGAAACCCATTAAATGAAGAAGGAATAGAATCAGTGACCAGAGGGGAGAGGGGAGGGAATATCAGGGGAGAAGGGAAGGGTTTACAGGAACAAATATAGAGGACACATGGACAAAACTACAGGGCTTGGAAATGGAAGGAGGGGGGGAGGGATGGGTGGGTGGGCTGGAATGGGAATAAAAGATAGAAACTGTACTGAATAATCTAAAATAAAAAAAAAAAAAAGTATAAAGGACCTCCAGTGTGAAAGAGTTGATTGAATTCCAAGAGTTGTTGGAAGACCTTTGAGACTGGAGCACAGTGGATGACTGAGGGAGTGGCTTGAGATCAGGATGGAGAGATGAGTAAGAGGTAGACTGTATAAGTTCTTGTATATGATGATGAGTTTTAGAATTATTTTTAGTGAAATAGAAAACTACTGCAAAGTTTTAAACAGGGGAGTGTCGTAATATTATTTGTTTTTAATAAGGACTTCTTGTTCAGTGGATAATGGATAGAGAGAAAAAAATGACAGGAAAAGCAATCATGTGGATACTGCACTAGTTCAAGAAACGATAATGACTAGTCTTGGATTGTGACCATGATGAGAAGGAGATGATACAGATTTGCAATTTATTTGGAAGGTAGAATTGATGGATATTGATAATAGATTGAATTTGGGATAGGATAAGGGAAAGGGCAACATTAAGTACAACTTTCAGATACACGTGGGAATAGGAAGGTTGCCAATTTCTGAGAAAAAGAAGACTAGGCAGGATGATATTCACAGGGGAGAAGCGGGAGTCATTTAGGTTAGATTAAATCTGAGATGCCTATGAGATGTACCAGTGTAGATGTCTGGCCTCTAATAAACTTCATGTAATTGAACTTCTGAGGTGGTTTTATTATATTCCCCATTTTATAAATTTACTGGGATATAGAGAAGTTAATTTCCCCACACTCCTTTAGCAGCAAGTAGAAGAAGGAAAGTTAAATTAAATCTGTCTTACTCTAAAACAGTACAAATAACTCAATAAGGTTAGAAAAGCTGGGGGAAAGTCTGGTCAAGAAATACAGGTATGAGAGTGCTTAGCATGTGGTATTATGTATCCAGAGGTGTGACTGCCAGGAGGATGGGAGAACTGAGCCAGGAGGGATATCAACATGTGGAGTCTGACTAAAGAAACAGAGGAGTCTGAGATGGTATGACCAATCAGGTAGGAGGGAAATCCATGTGTATGGGTCGGGGTGGGGCGAGTTTCACAGCAGCTAAGGGCAGAGCGTTACTGGGAGAAAAGGATGGTGAACTGTGTTGGGTTGTTGAGAATTCAAGTAAGATAGGTACCAGAAGGATCCATGTAGGTTTAATAAACATAAATGCCTGATTAAAGATCTTCATAAGACATTTTCTCCAAAAAGCCATCAGCCTTTTTATTCCCTTCTGTTTTAAAAACTGTAATCAAGCTGGGATATAAAAAAAAGTGTAAAGTATAGGAAAAAATGGAGCAAGAATAAGAACAATTTATGTCACGGGCTGACAAATTATTTGACTTTCTCTGAGGTTTCTCCTAGGGTTCTCTCAAGTCCTCACCATAAAATAATAAAAGTTAAGTCTATTCTATTTTCTTAATTAGCTTCCTGGAAAATTGTGGTGATGGGGTGTTACAATGCTTTGAAAACTCTTCAAGCATTAAGGAATGCTGGTTCTTTATATCTTTGTGAACATTTACATTCTTCTATATCCTGTTTCCTCACTGGATGACTCTAAATTCCACTATATACTTATTTCAGTTGTACCTAGTACTGTAGAGTGCATTTCACAGGGTGTAAAAGATGTCAGATCAGATACTATTTTCTAGCTGGCTTCATACATTTTATAATTATCATTATTATTAATTATATCAATATTTGTAGGTAGTAATTTCAGTCATTTCTCCACGTCATTTTTTCCTGGGGATATAAATTATACTTTTCTATATTTTGGTAGATGTTTAATCCTGTTGTAACTCACATAAAGTTACAGTACAATAAGATTGTGAGTGATAATTCTAAAGTTGGAGGCATTCTTGGTCCTATCACAGTTGCCAACCCCCTCCACAAAAACAAAAACAAAAACAAAAACAAAAACAGGTT
This sequence comes from Trachops cirrhosus, assembly GCA_028533065.1. Classification (NCBI taxonomy): domain Eukaryota; kingdom Metazoa; phylum Chordata; class Mammalia; order Chiroptera; family Phyllostomidae; genus Trachops; species Trachops cirrhosus. The sequence continues at coordinate 31,385,158 of CM052538.1, forward strand.
TTTTAATGAAAAGAAGAAGGAATACCAGACAATGCTGTTGAGTTCCTTTGTAGGAAGCTGTGTGTATAAATATCCTTCTAGCACCTATGTACTTTTCAAGCACATTACAATGAGCTCATAGGTGCTAGGATTTAAGAGAAAAAGAGAAAGAATAACAGTATAGGCAACAAAAACACTAAATATTTTAAAGTTTAGTTGGACAGACTAAGCACAAAGGCAGACTGAAAATATCAGCAACAGCATATGTGAAGAGACCGTGTCAGTACAGAAGACAGTAGCAGCCCATCGAAGAAAACACAGGGCTAAAAATGAGCAATTACTAATTGAGAACAAAAAAATCAATATCCCTGTTATATGTTAGCTAATTAGTTGTAAATTTAAGTCTTACAGTTAGTAGATTTTATTACAGGACCAGAAACACCTTTATACTATAGCCATAGCCCTTGGATGCTCTAAAATAACTTTATAAAAGCAAATGCTGGTTTGAATTTTTTATTAGCCAACTTGGTTTTTTCTGCCCAAGCTCAAAAAATGGTTTATTACGGAGACCACTATAGAGCTGTTATCTTACTGCAATGTGACAGCAGCCAATCTATTTTTAGTTTTTGCTTTACATGCAAATGACTGTTATGGAGAATGGGGAGAGAGTACCAGAAGAAACTAAAGGAAGCAGTTTGTTTTTGACTTTTAACTTGGAGTTGTTTGAACTAAATTCCTCTAATCTACCCATAGACTTGAGAAACTTAGATCGCTAGCTCTGAAGAATTCAGGATTTGTTGTAGGTTTTACCGGAAGTTTTATTTAACTTTCCAGACTCATCTTTAGATTGTAGAGATATGTAGTAACAAATAAAGACAAGATATTCCAAGACAAAATGGGCTTCAATCTATACTACAGGGGAATACTATTTTATAGATAAGGTGGGAGGCAACCAGAATCACAATGGAAAAAGCATTGAAGTAGTAAAACTGGGATTCTGGAACCCCACAGGCTAAACAGAGTTCAAAACAGGCAGCTACACCACTTCAGAACGACTCCAACTCTAGCCATTTCATAATACAGTTTTAAAATTTAAGACATATTTAAGTTGTTTTATAAAAATTATATCCCATCTCTTTTGTACCCTAATAATCACCAAAGGGGGTGGCTTCTCAAGGACAGTGTCAAAGAAAAACTGTACCAGATGAAAGTAAATGGCAAAGGTAACTTTATTCAAGGCTACTGCAATAGGGGAGAGAGATTGAACTCAACTCCACTGAAACAAAAGGTGGAAGAGTTTTTAAGCATTGCCCGGAGAGGGAAAGTGGTAGAGGACATTAATAGGGAGACAGTCAATGTGATCAGACATCTGTGCTTGCTCTTTGGCTCTTGTCAAAGTTAGGCTCCTACACTCCCACAGAGACTGAGAGACAGGAGAGTCATATTAGTTGATGGTTATGTATGGAACAGTATTTATACTTCAAAGGGGCAGAAAATAATTTACAATTGCAAGTTTTCTAAAGAAAGGTCAGAGAACTGTAGTTGAGAAGAAACCTATATAAAGTTTGATCAAGCAGAGGGGAGCTGTAAGGTTGACTTGGTCAGCTGTTACAAGGCTGATGTCACAACGCTGCTGAAATTGTCTTTTATAGTGTGTGTACTTATAGTCTATCAATTATTCAAAGCAACATGCAGAGGTTTCTGGGAAGTCTGGATTAAGATTAATGAGCTTCTCAAAGCTATGAGCCATAGCCCTACCTCTCACCTGCTAAAACCTCACACATTGTTTTGAAGGACCTCAGTTTTAAAGCATGGAATCAACAAATGCTGTGCAGAGGCACAACTGTTATTTCCCTCTTCTTCAGCCAGCAGGAAATCCCCAGAGAGGGTGTTTTAAGAAGGAAGGCTAGAGGTGATGTTGAAGGGAAAAGCAATTGCTTTTGACTGCTAATCTATCCCCTACAGAAATAAAAGCGACCTTTTATCTTTGAGTAGAATAAAGTGATTTAGAAGGGAAACGGGAGGACACTGCAGTAGTAGATGCTGATGCCTGAGTAGTAAATTCAATTCAGCACATGACTTATGTGAATTTCAAGAATGAGATAAACTTCACTAATGTACTTCTGGGGAATAAGTTCAGAATTTCTTTTTAAGTCTCTTAAACATGTTGACTTGCCATTCTAGTGGTTTACATTGTAGTGGTGATGTTTGATCTGCTGCATTTAATGACTTGTCATCATTTCTATCATCTTTATAGGAATTTGCCCCAGGCTAAAACCTGACTCACAAGTTGAAGGGAAGGCATACAATAGTCTTTCCCAAAGCTGAGAACTCCAGTATTCAATATACAACAAAACAATAATACATATAGCATAAATGCTTCAATAAATGACTATTTCATATCAATTTGCTTGTTTATTATATTTTTAGAATATTAATGTAATATCTATAAGGTCTAAAACTCCCCTGAATTTGACTAACTTTATATAGAAAAATACAAACATAAATTTCTGGTATGTTTACGATATTTTTATTTTTATCTATGATATACTTATGATTTTAATGTTATTTTCTTCAATACATCAATATGAAATCTTTTGTAAATAACATTTTATAATTTTTAATAGCAAAATGGTCTTACAAAATTTTATAAAAGTAAAATTGACATTATGTGAATTACACATATTTAAAGCATACAATTTGATGAGTTTTGACAAATGTATACAAACATGAAACTATCACCTCAAAGAAGCAAATGAACATTATTCATCACTACAAGTTTCCTTGTTCTCATTTAAATACTGCATTCTAGCTCTTTCCATTCCTACTCTTGAAATTTTTGTCCAGAGCCAATCTCTAATCTGCTTTCTATTAAACAGGGTCCAGCACAAATAACATCCATTTTTACTACAAAATCTTTTGTTACAAAATCATAAGCATGTAATTCTGTAACATAACAATATCACACTGAAGCACACAATATTTTAGGTCAAATTTTCAAATTAAAACTGTAATAATAATAATTAGAGAAGGGAAGAGAGGGAGAGAAACATCAATGTGCGGTTACCTCTCGTGCACCCCCTACTGGGGACCTGGCCCACAACCCAGGCATGTGCCCTGACTAAGAATTGAACCAGCAACCCTTTGATTCACAGGCTAGTCCTGAATCCACTGAACCACACCAGCCAGGGCAGTGTGTCTTCTTTTATGGAGTCAGTCTGTCTCGTATTCAGTGTTCCTATTTTCCTGCTTCCTTTTATTTTCCCCAGCATTACTTCTTTTCCAAAGAACCCTGCCTTCTCTTCAGGTGCCCAAATTAGAATGGCTTCAGGTTTGCCATTTTTTACTCCAGGGATTTTTTTAGGCTTAATTTGCTCTAGGACCTACTAGTCTCTCTGGGTGGCCGGGGTATACACAGAGTTTTCTTGAAACACTAAATTGTATTAATATACAATATCCTAATCTGTGGCTTTTCTTTCCTTATTTTAACAGTATCTTTTCTAAATAGAAGTTTTCCATTTTAATGAAGCCCATTCTATGAATTTGTTGTTTTATAGATTGTGCTTCTTGGGTTGTAATTAATTTGTTTTTGTTAACTCAAGTAATAACATTTTTCTTTTTTTGCATGTGGATATCCAACTGTCCCAGCATTTTTAATGAAAACACTACCCTTTCTCACTATATTGCCCAGTTCGTGACTGTTTATTCCCCACTACCTGTGCAGTGCAGTGCCTAGTCTAGGACTCTATCCCTCACTACCTATAGCAGACTGCTCTGTGGACTCTGCTCAATGGCCCATGGATCACGAGGTTAGGTTATCTCTGGCCTTATATGAGCTTTGAAGACTATTACCACCAACCCTTCCAGGTGGTTCTTTCCTCAGCCTATTACCACCAACCCTTCCAGGTGGTTCTTTCCTCAGCCTCAGGCAAGTTCCTCATACACATACAATGATTAGTACTCTGAGAAATACTTAAGGAAATTCTCTGCATATCTCTGAAGTTTTCTCTCTGTGCAATTTTCTCCTCTCCTGTACTTTGTCCTGCAAATTCCAATTACCTTGGTCTCCGCTGTCTCTCATCTCTTCCACTCCAACTCAGTTGTGTTTTGAGAGTGTTGTATTTTGGTTCAAACCTCAAGGAAGTAAACTGGAATGACTCCAGCTGTTTTGGTCGTAGTGATCACTATCTTTTGTTGCCTGACATACAGAATCTTGCAAACCATCGTTTTACATGTTTTGTCCAGTTTTTGGTTGCTCTAGGAAGGAGGAGAAAATCTGATCTCTTAGTTTATCTTATCTGAAAACCAAAAATGTTACTTTTTAAAGGTGATTTTATCATATTATTTAATTAGTCTGGGTTCATCCTTCTGGCTAGCATATATCTAAAAACAAGTTTTCCTACCTTATTTGCAATAGAATTTACAATGTCAATTTGGAAGTGATTTACTCTGAGTGGTACTTTACTATGAAATGGCATTCTAAATTTTTAAATACAACTTATTTTCAATGTCAAAATGGGAAGGAAAAAAAACCCACAATTGCTTGCAATCAGAATGCCCTTAAATGCGTGGTGGGGGGGAAGATGGAGACAACTGTACTTGAACAACAATAAAAAAAAGTTAAAAAAAAAAGAATGCCCTTAAATAAAGTAAGTTAGATTTGGGGCCTTTTTCATTCCTTCAGTAGGGTTCCTTTTGCCATTGCTAAGCTAAAATAATTAGTTTGTCTTGAACAGATTGTCTTGGAGGATGACTTTATCCTACATCACCAATCATTGCCAAAGTAAAAACTGATAACTGAATTGCTAGCTGATCCCTCAAATTGTTCTTGGGCACAAAAAAAAAGTGTTATTTTAATTAGCTGTCACCTGAATTAGTCATCTGTAAGTTTTTCTCATTTAGAAAAAATACATTTATCGGAAACCTGTGGGTGGAGTATAAGAAAATGAAAGCATGGTTGGCAGGAAGCAAGTAATCAAAACAAATTTGCTCTGAGAATAAGTGAAGTATTTTGGGGTGGGTAAAATCAGCTGTAAAAGAGCAGAGAGGGTCCACACAGAATGTAGAAATTGAAGTGACATGGCAGGGGTCTGAAATCTGAAAGAGTAGAGACAACCTAGAACTTAAAAAAAAACAGCATGAATGTTTGTGTATATGCTGTATACATTTCCATAGTATAAATGTGCTTTATCTCTCCAAATTTTCAGAAAAATCTGATTGTGCCCAGGGATCCTCAGACAATATTATGAAGCAGGCTAAGTCTTCCAGGGGAAAATGTCTTAATAAAGTGTCACTAGCTGATATAATATAGCAAGGCTTGACTGGTTCCATTCCCAGGAGGTAATTTATATACATTACAAAAAGTAGATGTAATAAAAGGATGCAAAAATAATTTGTCTTTATTTTGCTTAGTGGCAGGATGACATTTACATGCCTGGAATATTTCTTTTGTAGAAGAAACTCACCTCTAAGCATTTCCCAACATGTTTGCTATCCATGCTGTTGAACGCAATATTCCAAAATCTAGGAGCTAAACGATAGACATTTACTATCTCCCGTGTTCTGTGGGGAAGGCATCAAACTTTTCTCAGCTGGTGCCTTCCCCTCAAGAGCTCTCATAAGGCGGCAATATGAGTGTCATCTTGGGTTTGTGGTCTCAGCTAAAGCCTCAAGTGGGAGAAAATTCACTTTCAAGTTTACTCAAGTCATCTTTTTAAAAAATCGACTCATTTTCTAATGGGCTTTTAGACTGAAAATTTCAGTTTCTCACTGGTTTTTGACTGGGGACCTCCCTTCATTTCTTGTTTAGTGACCTCTCCACAGGGTAGATCATAACATGATAGTTGGCTTCTCTTAGAGCAAGATAGGACAGTCATATGGGAGAGATTTTTTATAATCTAATTTTAGAAGTGACATAATATAATTTTTAAAAATATTTTGTTAGAAGTGTGTCACTATATCCAGCCTACAGTTATGGGGAGGGTATTACATAAAGGTCTGAATACTGAGAGGCAGGGATTATTTTGGGACTGTCTACCACACCCAAGGAAAACAAAATATGGAAATTCCTGCTCATCTGTCATTCAAAGTAAATTATTAATTAACTCAGGGCCTGGAAGGAGATAAATATCTTTTCTTATATTTGATGAGAAAAATCTTCAAGAATTTGTGACATTATTTAGTTGTAGTATGTAATTGGTGAATACAAATCAAAAAATTCATGTGTAATTTTAAAGAAGAGCACACTTGTTACTAAATCATTAATTTGTTGAAACATTATGAACATATAAGCTTCATAGTTCTTCTCTGTTATAATTTTTTCTTTTAGTAGTTTTTAATATAACAGCAATTTTAATACACAGGTGACTAAACTTTATGACTGGGTCCACGTGGTGGAAATGATCAGCATGCATAAGATGGACGTGTTTTCTGTAAAGTGTATTATTTCAAAAGAAGCTAAAACACAGAATGAAAACCAATTGATAAAAGTTATCAAACTCCTCACTATCTATGTTCCAAATAAATAGCTTTCACTACATGTAGTTAAACATTCTTGATATTTTGGTTGAAGTATTTAAGGGTAGGATACCTCAGCTGACACCTGGGTTATTCAAGTTTCAAATCAAACCAAATATATTCACACTCAGTTTTCTCTTCTTTCTAATTTTAGTTTTTTGTTAATAGCATCAGTATACTTCTCAGCCTCATAACATCTTATTTTACAGTTCACTCTCCATATAACTAGTTCCAAAGAGTTCTTAATTCTACACATGCAGAGTCACTCAAACCATATCATTGGCTCTATTTCCATAGCTACCATGCAAATTATATCTTCCTTGAATAACTTTAATACGTTTTCTTGGGTTTCCTGATTCAAAACTTCCTTTCCAATATTTTCTCTTTTTATTCTTTCAAGATTAATTATTTCAAATAATACAATGTAATCAATCTGTTGTTATATAATGCTCACTTCTCAAATGTCTTAGGTTGAAGCATGCTATTCTTTACCATACATATATGTATTGTGTTTTAACTTCCTTTTTTTTCCTCTATGGCTACTTCTTCAACTTAGTTCACTGTGTTTATTTGTCTGCTTTAAATTATGCAATTTCTTTTCCATTTTTCATCTATTCAACAATTTCCTTCCCTATCGACATGTTTAAAACTTTGGCATTAATCAATAATCCTAATAATAATTCATTCATGGAATGATTGTACTATCTAGAAGAAATATTTCTCCATTCTAAATTGTGTTCTTACTTAATATTACATTTTTTGTTTGTGTATTTTATCACCCCTATTGGACTACAAGTTAATATTGTTCATGAATATTTTTTGCCAAGTAGTTATAACAAGATCTTACATATAGAAGACTCTCAACAAAAGTGTAACAGTTAATCGGATGGATAGATAAAATAGTGATGTGGGTATAAGTATCACCCCACCCACATATACATATACATAAATATACACATAAGTACTTACTATGTTTGGGATGTCTTTCTTGGACACTTCCAATGTTGAGATGGGGTTCATCTAGGTCATTTTTCATCTCTTGTTAGACCAATCTTGTCTGAATATTTTTCTTTTAATAACTTGAAATCTCCCACACACAAAAATAAACTCAAGATGTATAAAAGACCTAAATGTAAGTCATGACACCATAAAAGTCTTAGAGGAGAACATAGACAGGAAATTTCAGATCCCCCAGCAAATATACACAGCAATATTTTCACTGATATGTCTCCTAGAGCAAGGGATATAAAGGAAAGAATAAACAATTGGGACTACAATTAGAAAGCTTCTGCACAGCTAAAGAAAACATTATCAAAATGAAAAGGGTTTCAACCATATGAGAAAATGTATTTGCAAATGATACCTCAGACAAGGGTTTGATCTCCAAAATATAAAAGAACTCACACTACTCCACAACAGGAAGACAAATAATCTGATTATAAATGGGCAAAAGACTTGAACAGACACTTCTCCAAGTAGGAAAAACAGAGGGCCCAGAGACACATGAAATGGTGCTCAGCATCACTAGCCATCAGAGAGGTGCAGATTAAAACCACAATGAGATACCACCTCATAAACAAATCATAAACAAATCAACAAACAACAAGTGTTGGAGAGGTTGTGGAGAAAAGGGAACCGTAGGGCACTGTTGGTAGGAATGCAGACTGGTACAGCCACTGTGGAAAACAGTATGAAATTTCCTCAGAAAACTAAAAATGGATCTGCCTTTTGACCCAGCAATTCTGCTGCTGGGATTATACCCTAAGAGCTCTGAAACACCAATCCAAAAGAGCCCATGCATCTCAATGTTCATAGCAGCACAATTTACAATAGCCAAGTGCTGGAAGCAACCTAAGTGCCCATCAGCAAATGAGTGGATCAAAAATCTATGGTACATTTACACAATGGGATTCTATGCAGCAGGGAGAAAGAAAGAGCTTGTACCCTTTGCAACAGCATGGATGGAACTGGAGAACATTATGCTACGTGAAATAAGCCAGGTGGTGAGGGACAAATACCACATGATCTTACCTTTAACTGAAACATAATCAACAAAAGAAAAAAGCAAACAAAATATAACCAGAGACGTTGAAATTAAGAACAATCTAACAATAGCCAGAGGGGAGGGGGGAGGGGACAGTGGGGAGAAGGGTTTTCAGGAACTACTATAAAGGACACATGCACAAAACCAGGTGGGAGGGTGGAAGTAAGAGAAGCAGGTGGGTTTGGAGGGGGTGAAGGGGTGGGGAGAAAATACAGACAACTGTATTGAACAACAATAAAATAATTTAAATTTTAAAAAAATGGGCAAAGGACCTGAGCAGACACTTCTCTAAGGAGGACGTACAGAGGACCCAGAGACATATGAAAGGATGCTCAACATCACTAGCCATTAGATGCAAACTGAAACCATAATGAGATACAACTTCACACTTGTCAGAATTACTGTGATTAACAAATCAACAAACAACAAGTGCCTTTGAGGTTGTGGAGAAAAGGGAACCCTAGTCCACTGTTGGTGGGAATGCAGACTAGTGCAGCTACTGTGGAAAACAGTATGGAATTTCCTCAGAAAAGTAAAAATGGAACTCTTTTTGACCCAGCGATTTCACTGATGCAATTATACCTTAGGAATCCTGAAACACCAGTTCAAAAGAACCTATGCATTCTGAGTAAATCAAGTATGGAATAGTCTTTTATAGAAAATGAACTAAAGTCAAGTTCAAAGTATAAAAAACAACAGGATTTTGTGGACTGGGAGAAGTGTCAGGAAAATTTAGGTTTAGAATACAAAGTCATGTAGTCCCATTTGTTTATTCTTTCCTTTATATGGCCAATGTGTATAGCAGCACTATTTACATTAGCCAAGTGTTGGAAGCTACCTAAGTGCCCATTAGTACATGAGTGGATCAAAAAACTGCGGTGCATTTACACAATGGAATTCTATGCAGCAGAAAGAAAGAAGGAACTTCTACTCTTCATGACAGCATGGATGGAAGTAGAGTATTATACTCTCAAGAGCCTATGAATTTCAGATTAGTCAAATTAATACTTGTTCTGTTCATTTGTTTGTTTTTACTTCAAGTACCCCTGAAAGAGTTCAAAGGAAATTTTCTGATTCAATAGCCTTCCCTTTCTTTCTTTTTTAAAATTTTTAATTGTTGTTCAAGTACAGTTGTCTCCCACCATGCTCCCTTGCCCCACCCATCCCTACTTCCCATCCTTGATCCTACATTCTTTGGTTTTGTCCATGTGTTCTTTATACATGTTCTTTGATGACCCTTCTCCCTTTTCCCCCCATTATCCCTTCCCACCTCCCCTCTGGTTACTGTCAGTTTGTTCCTTATTTCAATGTCTCTGGATATATTTTGCTTGCTTATTCATTTTGTTGATTAGGTTCCACTTGTAAGTGAGATCATATGGTGTTTGTCTTCAACCGCCTGGCTTATTTCACTTAGCATAATGCTCTCCAGTTTCATCCATGCTGTCACAAAGGGCAGGAGTTCCTTTCTTTCTGCTGCACTTTATTCCACTGAGTAAATGTACCGTAGTTTTTTGATCCACTCATATACTGATGGGCACTTAGGTTGCTTTCAACACTTGGGCTATTGTAAAAAGTACTGCTATGAACATTGGACACATAAATGAAGGAATAAACAAATGGAACTACATGTCTTAGTGTATTCTAAACCTAAATTTTCCTGACACTTCTCTCAGTCCATGATATCCTGTTGTACTTTGAACTTGACTTCACTTCATCTTCTATAAAAGCCTATTCTATACTTGATTTACTCAGTGACCCCTTGGGCATTTATATTAATTTATTTGACTTCATTGCTTCTTCAAGTAAAAATTACTCAAGATTATTTTTATTTTTATTTATTTATTTATTTGTTTATTTATTTATTTTTATTTTAGATTATTCAGTACAGTTTCAATCTTTTATTCCCATTCCAGCCCACCCACCCATCCCTCCCCACCTCCCTTCCATTTCCAAGCCCTGTAGTTTTGTCCATGTGTCCTCTATATTTGTTCCTGTAAACCCTTCCCTTCTCCCCTGAAATTCCCTCCCCTCTCCCCTCTGGTCACTGACATCCCGTCCTCCATTTCAGTGTCCTTTGTTATAATTTACTTGT